>OU342741.1:264388694-265588694 GCA_910589775.1 Avena eriantha | reverse complement strand
TCGCTTGTTCCGCAGCCCCTGAACCGAGTTACATATATTAGCAACCGATCCCGTATCAAATGCCCAGGTGCTACTGCGAGTACTAGTCAAGTACACATCAATAACATGTATATCACATATACCTTTGTTTGCCTTGCCAGACTTCTTGTCCGCCAAATACTTGGGGCAGTTGCGCTTCCAGTGGCCAGTCCCCTTGCAATAGTAGCACTCGGTGTCAGACTTAGGGCCAGCTCGGGGTTTCTTTTCAGGCGCGGCAACAGATTTTCCGCCCTTCTTTCCCTTCTGCTTGCCTTTCTTATCCTTCTTGAAACCGGTGGTCTTATTGATCATCAACACTTGATGTTCTTTCCTAATCTCCACTTCTGCAGTCTTAAGCATTGACAGAAGCTCTGGAAGAGACTTCTTCATGCCCTGCATATTATAGTTCATCACGAAGCTCTTGTAGCTAGGTGGCAGAGATTGGAGAACACGATGTATGCCTAAGTCAATGGGAATCGTTATTCCCAAGGACACAAGCTTATCGGCGTACCCAGACATTTTGAGTACGTGCTCACTAACGGAGCTGTTCTCTTCCATCATGCAGCTAAAGAACTTTTCAGAAGCATTATAACTCTCTACGGCAGCATGGGTATCGAAAATCATTTTCAATTCTCCCATGGTATCAAAGGCATTGCCATTTTCGAAACGTTTTCGAAGTTCTAGCTCTAGCCCATACAGTATGCCGCAATGAACTAAGTTCTGGTCCTCTTGACGAGTTATATAGACGTTCTTTTCCTCGTCAAGGGCATCAGGAGCTGGTGGGGGGCCTAGCGGCGCCTCTAGCACATATTGCTTTTGTATAGCAGTGAGGAGAATCCTCAAATTCATAGCCCAGTTGGTGAAGTTGCTACCATTCGTAGCAAGCTTCTCTTTCTCCATGAACACATTGAAATTAAAAACAGGTGGTGCCATCTACAACAGAATTTGTAAAATATATTTAGACTAAGTTTATGATAGATTGAGTTCAACTAATCCAAATTACTAATGAACTCCCACTCAAAAACGACATCCATCGTGTCCTTTTGGTGATGACATGAACCAAATCCACTACACCAAGTCCGATCATCACGTGAGTTGGTGTAGCTTCAAAGGTGAGTATCTATAGGCATCATATCAACTATATGACTCATGCTTAACCTTTCGGTCCGTGTTCCGAGGCCATGTCTGTACATGCTAGGCTCGTCAAGTAAGAACCTTAGTATTCGCGTGTGTAAAACTGTCTTACACCCGTTGTATGAAAGCGTAGAGTCGAGAACACCCGATCATCACGTGATGCCTCAAAACACGATCCACAATACGGTGCATACTTAAGGAAGAACACATTTTATCTTGATATCTAAATGAGGGATCATCTTATAATGCTACCAAAAGCGCCAAACTAGCAATATAAGATGCTAACATCTAATGTGTGAAGTGAGGTGATATGGTCCATGCATTTGATCTCTATCATTTGCATCGTGGTATGATCTCTATCATTCCTTTGTGGGTAAGGCCAAGGTCTATGGAACTTACACGTTAAGTGAGTTGTAAGAGTATCTATCATACATCTACTTACAACAATACCATATCAAGACACTAGCCCAGCAACGATCTAAACTAGACGCCTCTAATTTATCAATTGCAAGTTTTACGTGGCTTAGGGCTTTCAGAGATAGAACCGGTATTACCTACGAACATGAACCACAACGAGGATAACCAAGTTATTAGAAACTCGTTGTAAATTAGATATTGACTATAGTAGGAGAGACAGACACCCGCTAGCCACTTATGCAAAACTAGTTGCATGTCAGTCGTGGAACCGGTCTCATGTATGATGACATGTAAGGTTGATCCGGGCCGCTTCATCCCACTATGCCACCAATATCTAAAGTACATAGAAGATGCAATAACATGATCATCATCGCCCACATATAAACATATGTGTACTACCTATGCAAAGCACCTACGCATAGATCAGGCTCTGATACCACTGTTGGGACCGCAGCATAGAAAACAAAAAATTTCCTACGATGAGAACTATACGCCAAGATCTATCTACTAGATACAGAGCAACGGGTGGACATACATCCATGGAGAACTTACCCTAGAAGACAACGAGTTTTGTTAATGAGTAGGAACTCGTGGTTGATGTAGTCGTACGCTTGCCGATCTTAAGATCGTGTGGAAGTCCGAGCGCCGCAAATCAGCAGCGCATCCGTCCTTGCACACACGTTCAAGCCACCGGACAACCTCCACCTCCTCGCTCCAGCGAATCAGCGGAAGCAGCAACTCCTTCCAGATGCAAGGCCACCGAGAACATGTATCTCGCTAATCCAAGACCATGGGGGAATATGTAGAGGGGGAGAGAGATCCTTCACGAGGAGGTGTGAGGATGAAGGAGGGAATGGGTGGCCTTTTATAGGAGGAGGGGGGTGCCCCCTCTCTCCATGGCCGGCGCATGGGGGGGTGACCCCTCACCTCCCCCATTCATGTGGTGGTAACCCCTCCACATTAAAATGCCTCTTCACATTCCCTTTTAAAGTCTCCACTTTAAATGCCTTAAATTTCTCCAAAGTTAATGCTCTCTCATTTAATAAAACTCTTTTATTTATTTTATTCAGAATTTTGTTAATTAATTTAATTAAAAAACATTCACATAAAACCCCTTGCAACATTTCAATATCACATGCAAAACCACTTTCTGCAATTTCACCCGAAACAATTCCGGTTTCTTTCGAAACAATTCCTGTTTCTATCGAAACATTTCCTGCGCTTTGCAAACCTTTTGTCTGGAACATATGTGCTCCTAAATGGTGTCCGGCAACCCTTAAGTGTGTCACCCTATGGTTCGCGAATAATGCAGACATGATTGAGACTCCTCTCAGATCAATAATCAGAAGCAGGACCTGGAGATCCAAACTGACTCCTGCATATTCAACGATGACTTCTGTGATCGTGAGAACCTTTAACGTCAGCAATTTAATCCCTTTTTCTCATGATATAATACATGTCCGAGATTCGATCATCGGTATCCAAATACCTAGTTTGATCTCGTTACCGACATGCACTCTTTTCTGGTTCCCGTGATATAACATTCTAGTGATCACATCACTTGCTTGCAAGCTATCTTAATGTGAAATCACCAAGAGGACCCAGAGTATATCTATCCGTCATCGGGATTGACAAATTCCACTCTTGATCCATGAGCCTCAACATAACACCTTCATAGCACTGAACCCACATTTATGGTCACCCTGTTACGTTGTGACGTTTGATGTTATCAAGATACTCTTCCGGTGTTAGCAATTAACATGATCTCATGGTCTAAGGACTAAGACTACTTTGTATGATGTTATAGCAATATAAACATAATGACTTGATCGTAATGCTATACTTCGGATGAATGTTCATCACATCATTTCACAAATGTTGTGACCTTGTTATTAACAACATCCAATGTCCATGATCAGGAAACTTTGATCATCTTGTTAATCAACAAGCTAGTCTATAAGAGAGGCATAACTAGAAACCTTTTTGTTTATTAAACACACATGTATTGATGTTTCCTATCAATACAATTATAGCATGCAAAGTAAACATCTATCATATACAAGGAATATATAATAACAACTTTATTATTGCCTCTCAGGGCATATTTCCTTCACTTTCTGCTGGCTCTCCTTCCTTTTTGAATAAATAAACAACTCATCAGCTGATAGGAGAAAGAGTATAACAAGTTTGAAAGGAGGTAATTATGGAAAGCAAAATAATTGGAAGGTTATAATAGAAAGTATAATGGGAAAAAATTCTAAGTTCAAATACTTTCTGAAATTATTGATTAAGGCAATGGAAGGAAATGAAATCCTCTATGATGAAAATGAATTGTCAATTTATAACTGCCATGTATACCTAAACAGTACTCATCTCTCAATGTATTGTCAGCTTCCACTATACCAGCAAAAATTCAATTTAAAGCCCTGATCTGAAGTATCGAAATTTGACTTCACATATTCCATAGCAAATGACAATAGGTTATGATGTTATCATTAGGATTATACCGGATAATAGGGTATTGTAAAACAAAATTAAGTTTTTTAATTGTCTCTGTATGCTTATCAAGTTTAAACCTACACAACCTTGTAATTCAAATAAAACTCGGTTTTGTAAATTCAACACATTAGACAGATTACAAAAGGTTGTAAAACACTTTCAAGAACATAAAGAGGGGAGCAATCTTGACAGATTACTTACTAGTGTCAAATCTATGTACTGATGACAAGGTGTCTTAGATTTGCATATTGTCTATTGCAAAAACAAGCAAAACAAAGGCCCCTATCCTTCTACAAATGCAACACCAACTTTCCATCTAAATGAGACACACTTGGATCGTTCATAACCATTCAGTTAGTATTTATGCACAGTTTAAGGTTTACAAAAACTTAAAAAGAACTCACTATGGTCCACTTGGAAAATGACCCAGAGAGAAAAAGATATATGACAACATATAACCTGCAACTGCCAACCTATTCCATGATGCCAAAGTTCAAACTCAATACTATATATAATTGGAACAATTTGATAAATTCCATCGCACAGTTTAGACCAGATACCAGTGTTTGAATAAATGAAAAATAGTATAATGTATAATTGCTGGCAATAATCATTATATAGTAGATCAGCCACTAGAATAAAAAATAAGTCTATTTTTTTGTGGTCAGGGCCTCTTCCATTCTATTTGTTGGTGGTCACAAGTAATAATTATATAAGAGATCATCAACTAGAATATAAATAATGCATGAACAAAACTTCACCCTGAATCACATGCTCCCTCGGCAAATAGTATAAGACTAAAAATAATAATTCCATACATCTAAAAGTTGACAAAGAACACACATGCTTAATTTTACACACGTAAATTGGGGCATGTTCGTCTGCGGTACCAAAGTTGGCAGGCCAGCGCATGGCGGTACCTAAGTTGCCTGAAATTATCGCGTTTCGAAAAGTTGGGCCGCCAACTACTGAGAGGGGCCATTTCGAGGCAAACTCATCTCACCCTGCCAAATTCAAACATTCCGTTAAACTGCCCTGTGAAGTAGACGGTCGGGACCCTCATGTCGGTCATCTGTCCGTGATGCGGGCGCCAACGCGTCAACCTCTTAGGCAAATCGAGCAGCTAAGTGGATTGGATGCGTTAACCAATTTCACAAATCCATTCCCAGCTTTCCCCTAGAACCGGCAGCGTCGGAATCCACTCTCCAGGCAGGACGATCCCTTTGGACATTTGACTTCCGGCGCCAAGTTGCTGCGCCCAGTCGCTGATCATGTAGCATCCCATATGTCTAACATCTGTAATGCTACATGGTCTAGTACTATAATTTCTACTTCCTACATATAATTTTTGCATCATAATTATATCATGCTCATGTCATCATGCCACCTTGCATTTGAGCATCATATAAAACCATTCTTCCTTTGGTTCTTATCCCATATGCATTATTAATTGTATTTGCCTCTTGATATATTGTATTTGGTTCTTGATAAGTGCTTGATGCCCAAGTTGAGTTGGGGGCATATCTTTTATTAACTCCGCCACCTTTCTTGTCACCAACCTATAATCCCACCATCCAACTATATATAAGCTTTGCATTTCAGTTGGTTTTACCTCTAGCTCATGTGGGTTGGGATGGATCCACTTCTAATTCCACATGCATATATGCATCATGTTGTTTTCACATTATTGATATGTGGAGCCACCTTTGCATGCCTCGTGAGTGGTACACCTTTTTCTAGATTCCATATGGATTGTTTTGGAATAGTTGCTCATGTTGGAATATTGTTGAGGATATGATACACCTAGTGGAAGATACACACTAGCATGTCCAAAATTATATTCAAAATTGAGCATCTCCATCTACCCCACATGGAACATCCTTTTAATTCTTTTGGTTTGGCCCTAGATCCATATTTTGGGATGCATGTGAATCAAGGCCATGTGATTTTATTTTGTTTTCACAAGATTAAACATGGCACTTAATAAATATGCATGGGCCATGCAACAAACACCACCATTATATTCTTTTGGGTTTTACTTGGCTTTTGAGTGAATCTTTTCTTTTGTTGAGCTCTACTCCCTTCTCTCTCAACCCTCACCATCTTGGTTGTTCTCTTCTTACCATGTGCCCACAAAATCTCACCCCTCACATGTGTATGTCCCATGCATGGCTATGTGTGGACATCTCAAAGCCTCCCCTTCACACCCATCCCTCTCCATATCCATCTCACCCCTTGATGGGGCTTGATCTTGCCATGATCCTGGGAGGCATGTAAACCCCAAACCTCACCTCACCTTCCTCTCCTTCCCACCACTCCATCCATGCATGATCAAGTGGGATCATAGCTAAACCCTAACCCTCCACCTTACCCCAACCCTAACCCATCTACCCCACCACCCTAACCAGCCCCATGCCGAGGCACCCCCCATCTACCCATTCTCAAACCCTAACTGATGTGGGTTGGCGCGATATTCTCAGCAAGCTCTTGTCGATGGTGATGGTGGATGATAGATAACTAATGCGTAGCTATGATCTCTCCAGCTCGATCCCTGATGCCAATGCAACAGCTCCCGAACCTTGTAGGATATTCACAACACCATACTCTTGCGCACGCAGCCGTGACCACGAACGATAGTCTGCAATCTACTAATTCCCAATGGAACAACAGATCACACTCAATTATAGTTGGTAGATTCGAACACAGGGTAATTCCAGAGGTTCTATGAAAGAAACAACTCCAAAATATTTTAACGTGGTCTTCAACCTAACTTGTGACGGCTACGGAGGTTTATATGAGGGCTGGGGCGTCCTCCCCTCTAAACGGGCCTAAAAACAGCCATAACTTGGCCCAAACTGACTCGGTTCGACTCAAACTGATACATACCGACCCATATATGGGTTCGGCCTTATTGGCACGCAGTCCAAACATCGTGGAACACCTCAAACATGTAATTCTTGGTGCGCCATCTCTCTCTCTTGCTCATACGTGATTTCCTCATTGCGTCCTAGTGCGCCTGCCTCCCGCTCCTCCCTCGCGCACTTGTTGATATTGGAAATCAGCGGTTGTCCTTCTTGCTGCAACTCTCCTCCTCCTCGCGCAACGCTTGTGTTATCAATAAACCTGATCATACAAAGATGCATAGACTTAGGTAGTATAAAGTTCTCATTAAGTAAAACATCAGGTTCAATTAGGAATGAATTCACCTGATAGTCATTATTGATTTGACTCAGTATTTCCTTCCAGTTCAGGCAGTCAGAATCATCATAATCCATGTATATATCCTCATCATCCTCCCTTTCTTCATGAAAATCCGTCCTCGGCTTTGGGTAAGCTGAAAGTGGGAGAAACAAAAAGAACAACGTGTATGCAAAGTATATGTATATATAACATGTTGTATTATTGTTGTTCACATGAAAAGTATGTCCAGTATACATCAAGCAACTTAAATTGCAGGTATAAGTGAAGTACAAAGAATCATGATCATGGTGAAAAACAACTAAATAGATAGTCATGTTCTTCAATATTAAATTCAGTTTTCTCAAAGAAGATCTATGATCAAATTTGTGAACAAGATCAAACCAATTTAATATGTCTGAAAACCAAATTGAATCATGACATGCTTCAACTGCGCTACTCTGATTATTATGAACATGATCATGTTGTCTAGTATGTAAAATGCAACTCAATTTGCAAATATCAAGGAAGTCTAAAGTAGTAACAAAACTAGACAAAGACTTTTGGGACAAACATAGTGAATATGAAAACTTGGGTCCTATTCTAGGAAGAGTAGAACAATCCAACATAGGTAAAATTACTTGTGTTGGTTGCAATATATCAACTAGACCAGAATGTATTTCCATAATATCTTGAACATGAGCTATTGTCCCATAGCAAACATTTTGTGATGTATGGCTGAAAACAGCATGTTTGAGTTCAGCGATTCTATCACAAGTAATGCATATGTGATCCACAAGAAAATTTTCATGCATGCTATATTCACCAATCAGATTGAAAGTGAAACAAGGAGAATATGTGCTAGAATTCAGAAATGAAATTTCAGAAATCTTATCCATAGCACAACTCATACTCAAAGGTTCATTTAGCATGATGGAATACACAATATCAGCAGGTGGTATTCGAGCAAGTATTTCCTTATGTGTTATCAGTACCACATGATCAAAATTTGAATTTGGTGAACTATCACATGGTGCTGAAACAGTAGTGCAAGGCAAATCACAAGGAGGCTTCAGTAAAGGAATAGACTCGCAATATGTCGCACATGTTGGCTGAAGCTCCAAAAAAGTACCAATGTCATCAACAATCTTCTCAGCTGTAGTAGGTACTACGACATCCTCCTCAAGTAACAATACCAGATCATGTGATGCAGGTTGTAAAATAGGCGGCTCCCTTTCTTCAAAAGCAACCTGCACATCACAAGATACAACACTAGGAGTAGACATGATTACGTTAGTAGACATGTTGGAACCCGAGCTAGCAGCAGGAGCAGCAGGTTTCTGAGTATTAGAACCAACCGAAGGTGTACTTGCTGGTTTGGCCGATGGTGTAAAGGGAACAACAGCTGGTGGCATGACAGTGGGAGGTGTAGATCTGGCCGAAAATCTGCTAGAAGATGGAAATCGAGTACGTGACTTTGCCTCTTCAGCCAACTGGGACTCGGCCTCTCTAGCATGGTGCAGCAGCTCGTTCATTGTCTCATACTTGTGATAACGCACAATACTCTTGATTTGAAGCTTCAAATTGTTGAGGAAACGTTGCATCGTCATCTCTCGTGATTCACGAACATTAGCACGCTGCATAAGCATCTCCATCTCCATCTCCATGTAGTACTCATCAACTGTCATTGTGCCTTGCCTCAACTGTGTGAGCTTGTCAAACACAGAACGCAAATAATTGGAGGGAACAAAATGATCCGCCATGATGGCCTTCATCTCACGCCAATCCCTCACAGGAAGTTCATTGTCGTTCCGTCTATTCTGCACAATAGCTTCCCACCAACGCAAAGTGTAACCATCAAATTCTGATGCAGCAAGTTTTACCTTCTTGTCTTCTGGGTAATCAAATAAACTCCAGAGCTTTTCAATCTTCAACTCCCAAGTAATATAATCCTCAGGATCAAGCGAGCCATTGAACGAAGGAATTGAGAACTTGGGCTTGCCCAAACTTTCATCAGCTGGATTGTAAGCACGTTGGGCACGTCCAAGAGGAGCATACCCACGGCCATACAGAGGAGCAGCCGCAGGTGCAGGGGGATTTGCACGTCCCCTGCCACGATGTGGAGCCGCATCAGCCGCACTCCCCTCATCAAAGTCCTCAAACCCATCATCATGTTGTGCCAGTCTGGGCTGGAGTGTTGCCTGAATTGCCTCAATGGAACGCTGCAAAGTGGCAAAGTTGACATTCATAGCAGTCAGCTGCGTCTGAATATTATTGATGGCTCCAGTATTATTCTCCACAGCATCTTGTATGTCGGTGATATTTCTATCAACAGACTCTCTCCAAGTAACTTGGGCTCTGATACCAAGATGATATTGCTCACTGAGTAAACCCAGTGCTCTGATACCAAGATGATATTGCTCACCGAGTAAACCCAGCACTCTGATACCAAGATGATATTGCTCACCGAGTAAACCCAGCGCTCTGATACCAAGATGATATGGGGTGGCCCGATCTTCTCAGCAAGCTCTTGTCGATGGTGATGGTGGATGATAGATAACTAGTGCGTAGCTATGATCTCTCCCGCTCGATCCCTGATGCCAATGCAACAGCTCTCGAACCTTGTAGGATATTCACAACACCACACTCTTGCGCACGCAGCCGTGACCACGAACGGTAGTCTGCAATCTACTAATTCCCAATGGAACAACAGATCACACTCAATTATAGTTGGTAGATTCGAACACAGGGTAATTCCAGAGGTTCTATGAAAGAAACAACTCCAAAATATTTTAACGTGGTCTTCAACCTAACTTGTGACGACTACGGAGGTTTATATGAAGGCTAGGGCGTCCTCCCCTCTAAGTGGGACTAAAAACAGCTATAACTTGGCCCAAACTGACTCGGTTCGACTCAAACTGATACATACCGACCCATATATGGGTTCGGCCTTATTGGCACGCAGTCCAAACGTCGTGGAACACCTCAAACATGTAATTCTTGGTGCGCCTCTCTCTCTCTTGCTCATACGTGATTTCCTCATTGCGTCCTAGTGCGCCTGCCTCCCGCTCCTCCCTCGCGCACTTGTTGATATTGGAAATCAGCGGTTGTCCTTCTTGCTGCAACTCTCCTCCTCCTCGCGCAACGCTTGTGTTATCAATAAACCTGATCATACAAAGATGCATAGACTTAGGTAGTATAAAGTTCTCATTAAGTAAAACATCAGGTTCAATTAGGAATGAATTCACCTGATAGTCATTATTGATTTGACTCAGTATTTCCTTCCAGTTCAGGCAGTCAGAATCATCATAATCCATGTATATATCCTCATCACTAACCCTACCCGAGCCTCCCTCTTCCTCCTCTCTCTCTTTCTCTGCCTCAAGGCCCACCCTAGCCAGGTCCACCTCCCAGTCCTCGCCCTGGCCCCAGCTGCAGCCCCTCGCCCCTGCTGTGCCTAGCCGAGCACGTGAGGAGGAGGAAGGAAAAAGGTGGCAGTAGCCACTTTTCCACCGAGCCTCCCCACGGCATCTCCCTCTCCCCTCTGTGCTTATCTACCCCTCCCCTGCCCCGCGTGGCTACCCTAGATCCTCCCCAGGGGCCCTGCGCCGCACCCTTCTTCCCTATCTCCCCTACCACCTGTCTTCTCCATCGCCGGCCATCGCCTCGGCTTCGGCTTCCACCAACGGATACAAGGAGGCGGGCGCGGAGCTGGCCTGTCGAGGAAGCAGAGGAGGACCCCTGGACCACCCCTGTTCACGACGGCGAGGAGGAGATGCCCCATACCTGCTGCACGCCGACGCGTACCGACAAATCTTAGCTCGCCGGCCGCCTGCGTCGCCGGCGATCCGCCGCTCTCCGACCCGATCTGACCCCACCGGCAGCCCCGCGGTGAGTCCCCGAACCCCCCGGACAACCTCCCGCTTAGCTCTGCTTCCTGTTCTCGCCGGTCACTCCGTCGAGCAGCTTCTGTGCGCCGGCGTCGCGGGTGTTTTCCTCGTCGTCACGCCACAGAAGACCTACCTAGCCGTGCTCCCCTGTCTCTCCAACAACCCTGAGCCGCCGTAGTGGTTTCCGCCCTCTGCGCGCGCGCCCCAGGTCGCTGGTTTAAACCCTCGCGCCGCGCCGTTCCCTGTCGCGCACCGACCTGTCCATCGGTTAATTAAGAGGAAGAAAAACGGTGTGGCGGGCACTTTTGCGAATAACCCCTGTGCCTTTTTGTTTTCTTAACCCGCGCTCCATACTGGCCCACCTGTCTGCCTCGGTGCAAATCTTACCGAGAGGCCCCTGAATCTAATGCGCCAGCACGAGCAAGCCCCTGTCCCTGCCGCGTGGCATGCCCTGGCTAGGCCGCGCGCGCAGTGGCCCCGCCAACCTACGGGTCCGCTTGTCAGTTGCTGCGGCTAGCTTCTACGCCGGTGAGAAAAGGATTTGCCGCGCGCAGGCACGCCAGATCAGCTTGGGCCCACATGTCAACTACAGTGGCTAGCTGTTGCTGTGTGTAAAAAGTAGCTGTCTGTATCTGTTTTATAAAAACAATTTTCAGAAATGTTTAATATGAATTTAAACTCTATTTTTAATAACTTTTAATTTGTAAATCCAAATAATACAAATAATGTATGTTTTTGAATCAGAAAAATGTGAGGATTTCAAATCTACCATCCAAATTAATGTTTGACCACTTTAATTTTTTGAAATTGTTTCAATGCAATAAAAATGCCTTTTCTTAATTAATTAGTAACTTTATTTCTACAACTACAAATTCGACAAATAATATGTCTAAATCGATCAGCGTGACGAGCCCGCTCTAACTATGCATGCCTTGTTCTGAATTACAGCATGCATCATATAAATATTAAGTGGACAGCAAGTGTTATGGGAGCAAAACATGAGTAAAACTTAATAAAATGCTTTATTCTTGTACCCCACACCTCACCCATGCCATGCTACATTATTGCCATGTAAATTGTGCATCATTCATCATGGCATGCTTGTTTGCGTGTCGCATTTTAATTCATATGCTTATGCACTTTATTTATGTTGGCCCTTGTTTGTTTGGTTCTTCTTCGAATAGACGCCGAGCAGGGGAAATATCAGGAATCCCAGGAGTACTACCCAGATCCGTCTCTCGCTTCAACTGAGCTGCCAGGCAAGCACTACCACATGCTTGCATACATATCGCACCTATTGCCTCTATCTTATTCTTGCATCATTGAGTCGCGTTTGCATTAAATTGAATCCCAAGTACTGCATAGCCTTTACTTTTAAACCCCACCAAAGCTTGTTCCTCCATCCCATGAGCCATTACTACAGGAGTTGTTTGAGCCAGGCGAGCCGTAGAACAACATGTGTAGGGTATGTGAGTGTCTGATGGATAACGATGTACCTAAACAACTTAACCTGGGTAGTAATGGGATAACTAATGAAAGAGGCACTAGTGAGCAATATCTGTTATTTGGTTTTTCATGCTCACTTGTGTCCCATAGGACCCCGAGTACTTGATTCCTGTTCCTTGACTATTCGCACTATCCACATCCAGGAGGCCGTGGACCCCCCTGAGCCAGAGCTTGATTCATTTCTATTTCTTGGGGCCACAAAGTAGTTTGGGGCTTTGTTACTATCCTGTACTTATGCCATGCTTTACTGTTTTAATTAAGATTGTGCGAGGAGCACCTGTACTATTTAGGATTGCGGAGTGTTTTCGTGGTATCGACTAGCCCAGTCACACTTTCGGGTTCCCAGTCCTTTACAGCCATTGGCGCAAACCTTGGGTCCGTCTCGGAGCCGGCCAGCTTCGTTGCGGGTAGCTTAATGGGGTGGCCCCCTGAAATATTTCTGAATCCTGTGATCGCTCTGTCGTGAATACCTCGTTGGGCTTTGTCGTGAATGCTGTGATCGAGTGTGTGTTGCTATTTGTGCACCCCTTCAGGGTAAATCTTTCTGAAAGCCGTGTTCGCGGTTATGGACGACTTGGAGCACAGTTTCTCGATCATAGACAAGTATAAGTAAAGTACCGCTTTAAATCTGACTAAATACCTGACTAGTAAATAGTGCAATACTCATGGAATGGTTAATAAAACTGCCAACGGATGGGTTGTTCGTCCGCTTTCTCGATGGTAAGCGGGAAGGAGGATGGATCTGTTACTTTATACTGTTATAACTGTTGTTAATAACTAACAGACATCCATCAATCATTGGTTAAGTGGATGGTTAGCGAGTATCTATAGACTTGTTAGTTATTATCTTTTGGTGCAATTGCGTCACCCCAGGTTTTGTTCCCTTTAGAGGCATAAAGACTTGCTGAGTACCCCTAGGGTCTCACACGATAAATTGTTTGATTCAGATGAACAGGTGTATTCGCAAGATGGATACTGGGTGGAGGAGACAGATGATGTTGGCAACGATCAACGCGGTGTAGAGATTCCGGGGATGGGGATCCGCGAGATCTATGGGCGGGATGTATTTATTTATGTGGCATCTTATGCCGATTTGCTTCTTATCCGTACTCGGATCTTGTTTTCTGCTTCCGCCTGATACTCTGATATTTGATGTATGAGGAGCTATCCTAAACTATTATCTATATCTAGGATATTTGGATCTTTCCGTATGGAGTTGCAATATTTCTATTTCTTTTAGATGGAATGGCTCTGAGAACTGTTGTATGGTAGCTTGCATACATACTCACTTGTGTATGTATTTGATCTCTTCGCCTGTTGCCTACGCCGCTCGCTCTTGTTCCGATGTCTTGGAAGTTGTTAGGACGGCCGACGGGTCTAAACGTGGGCGGTCCCCTGGGCCCCTGCTATACTATTTTAACCACTTCCGTTTCATCTAGGCTTGAACTTAGAGCGTAGGGTCCGAGGTAGTTACAATTGGTATCAGAGCCATCCCGCCCTTCAGGGTCTCAGCCAAATGGTCATTGTCAGTCTAGCAAATATTTTTGGTAGCTATGTATACTAGGGAAAAACAAAACGTGAGAGTAGGATTGCTTCCATTTTTCTTCTTACCCACCCACCCACCCTTTTCTGGATGGCACCACCACGCCGTTCTGAGGAGGACATACCACCTGAACTGGGAGCTGCGTTGGCAAGTATTGCTAATGCCTTGGGAGCAATGCAGCAGAACCAGCAGCGATTTGAAGAAAGTGTCAGGAGGAATGAGTTTGTTCTGCTACCTCCACCTCCCAAGCGAGGAGACATCAAGAGTTTTCTGAAGTTCAACCCGCGCCACTTTGAGGTGTCTGATCAGCCACTTGATGCTGATGATTGGTTGCGTGAGATGTCAAGGTTGCCAATGACTGCTGATGTGCCTGAGCAAGAATGGGTAAAATGTGCCACTCACCTTCTGAAGGGAGATGCAGCTCTGTGGTGGGAAAATCACCTCAAGGCAAACCACTCTAGTTTTCAGCCTACTTGGGAGCAGTTCACTGGGGCTTTCAAAGAGCAATACCTGTCAGAAATTGTCATGGAAAGGATGAAAGAAGTGTTTCTCAACCTCAAGGAGGGCAATGACAATGTCAATACCTATATCAGAAACTTCATGAATCTTTCTTGGTATGGTGGTGATGAGATCTCTGCTGACAACAAGAAGCAAAAGAGGTTCAGGCAAGGGATCAGTGCATCTATCAATATGCAATCACTCATGCAAGGCCAGGGTCTTTTCTAGAACTCCAACATACAGCTCTACACGAAGAAGCAAGTAGGCAAGTGTTTGAGGAGTCCAAGAAACACAGCCGCGACGCAGCAAGCTCTTCAGCTATGACAGCTCCTTCTAAGCGCCGTGTGTGGGTTCCTAATACCGCACCGTCGCTCCCGGCTCCACCAAGACCGTCAAGATACGCGGCAAGGCCACCAAACTCCTTCACCGTGGCTCCTAGGGGCTACAACCACAACTACCCTGGAGCGCCTGGCGGAGTCCCTGGCTACGCTGCTCCACGTCCACCTAGTGCTTGCTACACTTGTGGAAACACTGGGCATCAACACTGGAGTTGTCCCATGAACAACAAAGCTCTTCCTCCACCACCTCCAAGACCTGCGGCAAGTTCTTCTATGGTTCATGCACCTCCACCTCGGGCTCTCAACATCATCACTAAGTCTGGGTCTACGGTTTCTCGTGCCAACTGTGTCAACGTCGCTCAAGCTGAGCATGCACCTGGAGTTGTGATGGGTATGCTTCCTGTTAACTCAGTTCCTGCACGAGTTTTGTTTGATTCTGGTGCATCGCATTCTTTTGTCTCTACAAGTTGTGCTGATAAGAATGGGTTATCTATGGATCCTCTCCCTAAACGGTTAATGGTCCTTTCTCCTGGAGCAACAATGGCATCTTCTAAAATCAGCCATGGCAATCAAATTGAGATTGGTGGTTCTTCGTTCCCGGCTTCCTTAATCATTCTGGGCAATTCTGACAATGACGTTATCTTGGGCATGGATTGGTTAACAGCAAATGCAGCTGTGATTGATTGTGCTGAACGCTCGGTTTCTCTGAAAATTCCTGAAGGCCATATAGTCTATTCCCCAAGTCTAACTCCTGCAATTCAGCTTTTCTCTTTGGCGGCTCTGAATGATGATGCTATGGAGGCTATTCAGAGTGTTCCGGTGGTCTGTGAGTTCCCAGATGTTTTTCCTGAAGAGTTGCCGGGTATGCCTCCTGATCGAGAGGTCGAGTTTGTGATTGAGCTTGAACCTGGTACCGCTCCTATCTCCAAGCGGCCTTATAAAATGGGTCCTACTGAATTGGCTGAACTCAAACGTCAGCTTGATGAACAAGAAAAGTTGGGTTTCATTCAGCACAGTACTTCTTCTTGGGGTAGCCCAACCATCTTTGTGAAGAAGCGAGACAAGACTGATAGACTTTGTGTTGACTATCGGGCTCTCAATGCTAAAACCATCAAGAATAAATATCCCCTTCCGCGGATTAATGATCTCTTCGATCAGCTAGCTGGAGCTGTGGTTTTCTCTAAGCTTGACTTGAGAAGTGGATATCATCAAATCTAGATTCGCAAGGAAGATGTTCCCAAAACAGCTTTCACCACCTGCTATGGCCTGTACGAGTACACGGTCATGTCTTTCGGTCTCACCAATGCAGCTGCCACCTTCTCGAGGCTTATGAACTCGGTTTTCATGGAGTATCTTGATAAGTTCGTTGTGGTCTATCTGGATGACATCCTAGTCTATTCTAAGTCAAAGGAAGAACATGAAGAACACCTTCGGTGTTTCCTAAACAAGCGTCGTGAGAACCGCCTGTATGCAAAGTTCTCCAAGTGTGAGTTCTGGCTGCCTGAAGTCACCTACCTTGGTCACGTCATCTCTGCCAAGGGCATTGCCGCCAACCCAGAAACTGTTCGGAAAATTGTTGACTGGCTTCCACCCAAAAATGTCAAAGAAGTCCAGAGTTTCCTTGGTTTGGCTAGTTACTATCGTTGCTTCGTTTAGAATTTCTCGAAGATTGCGAAGCCTCTTACCGATCTCCTCAAGAAAGCCAAGAAATACCTTTGGTCTCCTGCATGTCAAGCAAGCTTTGAAACATTCAAAGAGAATCTCACTTCCACACCAGTCTTGATTCCTCCAGATACATCAAAGCCTTTCCAGATATTCTGTGACGCCTGCTTGCAAGGATTGGGTGCGGTCCTTATGCAAGAAAAACAAGTTGTTTCTTATGCCTCTCGACAGTTGAAGACGCATGAGATCAACTATCCAACACATGACCTTGAACTCGCAGCAGTTGTCTTTGCTTTGAAAGTATGGAGGCACTACTTGCTTGGCAACCGTTGTGAGATCTTTTCTGATCACAAGAGTCTGAAGTATATCTTCACACAACCTGATCTCAACCTTCGTCAGAGGAGGTGGATTGAAGCAATTAATGATTTCGATTTGACCATCAACTACACTCCGGGCAAAGCTAATGTCATGGCCGATGCTCTCAGCCAAAAAGCTTATGTCAACAACCTCATGGTGGAAGAACAACAGCCTCTCTTGTGCGAGGAATTCCGCCAGCTCAACCTTGAAATTGTGGATCAAGGGTATCTTCTGAATCTTCTGGCAACCCCTCTCTTGGAAGAAAAGATTCGTGCTAGTCAGCGAGGTGTGCTTACGCCAAAAACATCATCTCCAACATTTAGCTGCCGAGGTATGAGTCCTTCTACTTCGATGATCAAGGAGCTCTATTCTTTGAACATCGGATGTTCGTTCCAAACGACTCGGGTTTGAGAGAGCAAGTTCTTAAGGAGGCGCATCATTCTGTTCTTTCTATCCACCCTGGCAGCACTAAGATGTACATGGACTTAAAAACACAATATTGGTGGCCGGGGTTGAAACAATGTTGTGCCAAGTATGTCTCGGAGTATGATGTCTCCCGCAGAGTTAAAGCTGTCCATCAGAAACCTTCCGGTCTTCTACAGCCATTGAAGCCTCCGGAATGGAAATGGGAGAAAGTTGAGATGGACTTCATAACTAGTTTTCCAAGGTCGCAGAAGGGCAACAATGCAATCTTTGTTGTCATTGACAGGCTTTCTAAAGTGGCTCACTTCTTTCCCGTCAAGGAAATAATTTCTGCAATTCAGTTGGCTGAGCTCTATATCAACAGAATTATCTCTCTATATGGGGTTCCTCTTGAGATCAGTTCAGACCGTGGAAGCATCTTCACTTCCAAGTTCTGGAGCAGTTTCCAAAATGCTTTGGGAACAAAGTTGAACTTCAGCACAGCTTACCATCCTCAGTCGCAAGGACAAGTTGAAAGGATCAATCAGATTCTGGAAGATATGCTCCATGCTTGTGTTATCTCGTTTGGCATGAAGTGGGAAGAATGCCTTCCTTATGCTCAATTCTCTTACAACAACAGCTTCCAAAAGTGTCTAAAGATGGCACCATTTGAGGTTCTCTATGGACGCAAATGCAGAACTCCGATTGGTTGGTCGGGCGCAGGTGAAAAAACATTGTT
Organism: Avena eriantha; assembly: GCA_910589775.1. NCBI lineage: Eukaryota > Viridiplantae > Streptophyta > Magnoliopsida > Poales > Poaceae > Avena > Avena eriantha. Next base: position 265,570,514 of record OU342741.1, on the reverse strand, counting down.
TGGCCCTGACATTATAACTCCAGCGGAGGAGAAGGTTCACATCATTCTTGAAAATCTGAAGGTTGCTCAAAGTCGCCAGAAGAGCAACTATGACAGAAAGCACACGGGCATGGAGTATGTCCCTAGTGATCTCGTTTACCTTCGTGTCACTCCCATGAGAGGCACGCACCGTTTTGGTATCAAAGGAAAGCTGGCTCCTAGATACATTGGTCCTTTCAAAGTTCGTGGAAGAAGAGGAGAAGTTGCTTATGCTCTTGAGCTCCCTGAAAAACTCAAGGTCCATGATGTGTTCCATATCTCTCAACTCAAGAAGTGCTTCAAGGATCCCGGCAGGACCGTGGACCATGAACTCATCAATCTCCAAGAAGATCTGTCTTATCAAGAACACGCCATAAAAATCTTAGAAGTCGCAGAAAGAAGGACTCGCAACAAGTCCATCAAGTTCTGAAAGGTGCAGTGGTCGCACCATTCCGTTGATGAAGCCACTTGGGAACGCGAGGATGAGCTCCGTGCCAAGTATCCTACCCTCTTCGTGTCTTCTTCTTCCTTGAATCTCGGGGCGAGATTCCTGTTTAGTGGGGGAGAGTTGTAGCATCCCATCTGTCTAACATCTGTAATGCTACATGGTCTAGTAATATAATTGCTACTTCCTACATATAATTGTTGCATCATAATTATATCATGCTCATGTCATCATGCCACCTTGCATTTGAGCATCATATAAAACCCTTCTTCCTTTGGTTCTTATCTCATATGCATTATTAATTGTATTTGCCTCTTGATATATTGTATTTGGTTCTTGATAAGTGCTTGATGCCCAAGTTGAGTTGGGGGCATATCTTTTATTAAGTCCACCACCTTTCTTGTCACCAACCTATAATCCCACCATCCAACTATATGTGAGCTTTGCATTTCAGTTGGTTTTACCTCTAGCTCATGTGGGTTGGGATGGATCCACTTCTAATTCCACATGCATATATGCATCATGTTGTTTTCACATTATTGATTTGTGGAGCCACCTTTGCATGCCTCGTGAGTGGTACCCCTTTTTATAGCTTCCATATGGATTGTTTTGGAATAGTTGCTCATGTTGGAATATTGTTGAGGATATGATACACCTAGTGGAAGATACACACTAGCATGTCCAAAATTATATTCAAAATTGAGCATCTCCATCTACCCCACATGGAACATCCTTTTAATTCTTTTGGTTTGGCCCTAGATCCATATTTTGGGATGCATGTGAATCAAGGCCATGTGATTTTATTTTGTTTTCACAAGATTAAACATGGCACTTAATAAATATGCATGGGCCATGCAACAAACACCACCATTCTATTCTTTTGGGTTTTACTTGGCTTTTGAGTGAATGTTTTCTTTTGTTGAGCTCTACTCCCTTCTCTCTCAACCCTCACCATCTTTGTTGTTCTCTTCTTACCATGTGCCCACAAAATCTCACCCCTCACATGTGTATGTCCCATGAATGGCCATGTGTGGCCATCTCAAAGCCTCCCCTTCACACCCATCCCACTCCATATCTATCTCACCCCTTGATGGGGCTTGATCTTGCCATGATCTTGGGAGGCATGTAAACCCCAAACCTCACCTCACCTTCCTCTCCTTCCCATCACTCCATCCATGCATGATCAAGTGGGATCATAGCTAAACCCTAACCCTCCACCTTACCCCAACCCTAACCCATCTACCCCACCACCCTAACCAGCCCCATGCCGAGGCACCCCCGCCCCATCTACCCATTCTCAAACCCTAACCCTACCCGAGCCTCCCTCTTCCTCCTCTCTCTCTTTCTCTGCCTCAAGGCCCACCCGAGCCAGGTCCACCTCCCTGTCCTCGCCCTGGCCCTAGCTGCAGCCCCTCGCCCTGCTGTGCCGGGCCGAGCACGTGAGGAGGAGGAAGGAAAAAGGTGGTGGTAGCCACTTTTCCACCGAGCCTCCCCACAGCATCTCCCTCTCCCCTCTGTCCTTATCTACCCCTCCCCTGCCCCGCGTGGCTACCCCAGATCCTCCCAGGGGCCCTGCGCTGCACCCTTCTTCCCCATCTCCCCCAACCACCTCTCTTCTCCATCGCCAGCCATCACCTCGGCTTCGGCTTCCACCAACGGATACAAGGAGGCGGGTGTGGAGCTGGCCTGTCGAGGAAGCAGAGGAGGACCCCTGGACCACCCCTGTTCACGGCGGCGAGGAGGAGACGCCCCGTACCTGCTGCACACCGACGCGTACCGACAAACCCTAGCTCGCTGGCCGCCTGCGTCGCGGGCGATCCGCCGCTCCACGACCCGATCTGACCCCACCGGCAGCCCCACGGTGAGTCCCCGAACCCCCCGAACAACCTCCCTCTTAGCTCTGCTTCCTGTTCTTGCCGGTTGCTCCGTCGAGCAGCTTCTGTGCGCCGGTGTCGCGGGTGTTTTCCTCGTTGTCGCGCCACAGAAGACCTACCTAGCCGCGCTCCCCTATCCCTCCAACAACCCTGAGCCACCGTAGTGGTTTCCGCCCTCCGCGCGCGTGCCCCAGGTCGCTGGTTCGAACCCCCACGCCACGCTGTTCCCTGTCGCGCACCGACCTGTCCGTCAGTTAATTCTGAGGAAGAAAAACAGTGTTGTGGGAACTTTTGCAAATAACCCCTTCGCCTTTTTTTAGTTAACCCGCGCTACATACTGGCCAAGCAGTCTGCCTCGGTGCAAATCTTACCGAGAGGCCCCTGAATCTAATGCGCCAGCACGAGCAAGCCCATGTCCCTGCCGCGTGGCATGCCCTGGCTGGGCCGCGCGCGCAGTGGCCCCGCCAACCTACGGGTCCGCTTGTCAGGTGCTGCGGCTAGGTTCTGCGCCGGTGAGAAAAGGTTTTGCCGCGCGCAGTCACGCCAGCTCAGCTTGGGCCCACATGTCAGCTGCAGTGGCTAGATGTTGCTGTGTGTAAAAAGTAGATGTCTGTATCTGTTTTATAAAATCAATTTTTAGAAATGTTTAATATGAATTTAAACTTTGTTTTCAATAACTTTTAATTTGTAAATCCAAATAATCCAAATAATACATTAGTAACTTTATTTCTACACCTCCAAATTCGACAAATAATATGTCTAAATCTATCAGCGCGATGAGCCCGCTCTAACTATGCATGCCTTGTTCTGAATTGCAGCATGCATCATATAAATATTAAGTGGACAGCAAGTGTTATGGGAGCAAAACATCACTAAAACTTAATAAAATGCTTTATTCTTGTACCCCACACCTCACCCATGCCATGCTACATTATTGCCATGTAAATTGTACATCATTCATCATGGCATGCTTGTTTGCTTGTCCCATTTTAATTCATATGCTTGTGCACTTTATTTATGTTGGCCCTTGTTTGTTTGGTTCTTCTTCGAATAGACGCCAAGCAGGGGAAATATCAGGAATCCCAGGAGTACTACCCAGATCCGTCTCTCGCTTCAACTGAGCTGCCAGGCAAGCACTACCACATGATTGCATACATATCGCACCTATTGCCTCTATCTTATTCTTGCATCATTGAGTCACGTTTGCATTAAATTGAATCCCAAGTACTGCATAGCCTTTACTTTTAAACCCCACTGAAGCTTGTTCCTCCATCCCATGAGCCATTACTACAGGAGTTGTTTGAGCCAGGCGAGTCGTAGAACAGCATGTGTAGGGTATGTGAGTGTCTGATGGATAACGAGGTACCTAAACAACTTAACCTGAGTAGTAATGGGATAACTAATGAAAGAGGCACCGGTGAGCAATATCTGTTATTTGGTTTTTCATGCTCACTTGTGTCCCATAGGACCCCGAGTACTTGATTCATGTTCCTTGACTATTCGCACTATCCACATCCGGGAGGCCGTGGACCCCCCTGAGCCAGAGCTTGATTCATTTCTATTTCTTGGGGCCACAAAGTAGTTTGGGGCTTTGTTACTATCCTGTACTTATGCCATGCTTTACTGTTTTAATTAAGATTGTGCGAGGAGCACATGTACTGTTTAGGATTGCGGAGTGTTTTCGCGGTATCGACAAGCCCAGTCACACTTTCGGGTTCCTAGTCGTTTACAGCCATTGGCGCAAACCTTGGGTCCGTCTCGGAGCCGGCCAGCTTCGTTACGGGTAGCTTAATGGGGTGTCCCCCTGAAATATTTCTGAATCCTGTGATCGCTTTGTCGTGAATACCTCGTTGGGTTTTGAGTTGGGTTTTCCGAGGTTGATCGAGGGTGTGTTGCTATTTGTGCACCCCTACAGGGTAAATCTTTCTGAAAGCCGTGTCCGTGGTTATGGACGACTTGGAGCACGGTTTCTCGATCATAGACAAGTATAACTAAAGTACCCGCTTTAAATCTGACTAAATACCTGACTAGAAAATAGTGCAATACTCATGGAATGGTTAATAAAACTGCCAACGGATGGGTTGTTCGTCCGCTTTCTCGATGGTAAGCGGGAAGGAGGATGGATCTGTTACTTTATACTGTTATAACTGTTGTTACTAACTAACGGACATCCGTCAATTATTGGTTAGGCGGATGGTTAGCGAGTATCTATATACTTGTTAGTTATTATCTTTTGCTGCAATTGCGTCACCCTAGGTTTTGTCCCCTTTAGAGGCATAAAGACTTGCTGAGTACCCCTAGGGTCTCACACGATAAATGGTTTGATTCAGATGAACAGGTGTATTCGCAAGATGGATACTGGGTGGAGGAGATAGATGATGTTGGCAACGATCACGCGGTGTAGAGATTCCAGGGATGGGGATCCGCGAGATCTGTGGGCGGGATGTGTTTATTCATGTGGTATCTTATGCCGATTTGCTTCTTATCAGTACTCGGATCTTGTTTTCCGCTTTCACCTGATACTCTGATGTTTGATGTATGAGGAGCTATCCTAAACTATTATCTCTATCTAGGATATTTGGATCTTGCCGTATGGCGTTGCAATATTTCTATTTCTTTTAGATGGAATGGCTCTAAGAACTGTTGTATGGTAGCTTGCATACATACTCACTTGTGTATGTATTTGATCTCTTCGCCTGTTGCCTACGCCGCTCGCTCTTGTCCCGATGTCTTGGAAGTGGTTAGGACGGCCGACGGGTCTACACGTGGGCGGTCCCCTGGGCCCCCGATGTACTATTTTAACCACTTCCGTTTCATCCAGGCTTAAACTTAGAGCGTAGGGTCCGAGGTAGTTACAGATCCCGAGCTCCAATGGCGCATGTCGTAGCCGCCGTTGCGAGGCTCTAGCCCGCCTCCGCCACCGACGAGCCGAGCAGCTCGGAGGATGGTAGATCCTACTATCAAGAAAGAAGAAGTTCTATCTACAAGCGGGTGATCTACCCTTCTCTTTGCTATTCGAACTAGTTACAACTACTAGCTGGCTACTGAACCTCAAATTGTTTGTTAGCCCAACGCTGACAAACATATTTTGTCCATAGTTTTCTGTCAAGTGGGATCTGTGCGGACCACCCCCCTTAACTGGTTATGGTAGTCCTCTATAGGTATGACTCTAAGGGCAAGAGGTATGGACACCATTGTTTCACCATGGAAGAAGCGACTGCGCAGATCTGCACTATATCTGGTATGGTTGCTGCTCTGTGTAATCATGTTGAATTATGGCCGAAGCAGACTGCAAAGTTCAGCTTGATGGATGAACGTGGCATCATGGTTCCTATAACGTGTGATAGTCAGCTAATTGGGTTGATGAAAAGGTATGCTTCGGCTGCCATGTTTGAGCTGAAATGTGATGTACTGGATGTGGAAGTTGCTGCAACTAGGAGTCGCCCTTCTATTCTTGGATAGAGTGGATGCTCGAACCCAATTAGCACCTGGTAAGCAAAGGTCTCTTGGGGTTCGCATGTTTGTGCTGAATTGTAATTTTTGTTTTATTTACTCTGTAGATACTGGGCAGTTATGCAACAGTCTTGTTTCGTTGACAGGAAGCGCCGCAAGGTTAGAAACATGACTGCCGGGTCAGTCATTTTGTTGCCCGAAGAAATTATAAACGAGTGGAAAGATGTCATTTTGCTACCCAAAGAAATGAAAAACGAGTGGAAAGATGATGCTGGACACGGTTCTGGTGCCCATTGTCCCGGTGATGCAGAGTACGTGAAGCTAGGAAAATTGGCACCGTGGAAGAGGAAGAAGGCAGGAAATGAAGAAGCCATTGGATGTGAAGGCTTGGCACCCAGGCTGCGGAAGAAGGCTGCTGGCAATGAAGATGCATAGTAATGTGTTGAACTTGAACCTATATATGTAATTCTGTTAAATTCTGATCGCTCAGTGTGTGGCATGTTGCTGGGCGAAACAATCTACCCACGTTCTCTGAGTAAAATGTACCGCGACTTAGGGTTTGGAAACGCCCGAGTCAGTAGTTGAATCCGAAATTGTGATTGTGCCACTGCTATCTGAAAACAAGGATCTGCCGGTTCCACGATTGCTGAGGGGCAAGAGGTCTCCAAATACGACGGAATGTAAGTGGCACATAAATAAATTATTTAAGCTGCCACACTCCACGAAGCAACAACTTATTTCAGATGCTGCACAACGACGTGCCAACATAAACAGCAATGTTCTCACCGATAATGCCCAGATGAGGAGGAAATGGGTACCACTTTCTGGCCTAATCTTGAGCCCGTCTATCTCACCGCCTCTCTGCTCCTGCATACCCTGCATCTGGCGAAGCTCCCGGATCTCTAGTAACCGGGTGTACGTGCTTCCACTTTATAAATTGTGGTTGTGCCATTTGCATGTAGCACAATCCATGTAGATTACGTTTAAACAAACCACCAATGTGAGAATACACTAGTAGAAAAGGTGTCTTTGGTCCACGGTTACGTTCCCAATCCGAGACAGAGATCTAAATCGAGGCAAAAATTGATCTAAATCACAAATTCTTCCACAAATTAATGCGGGGTCAGAGCAATTTTTTCCTCCCTGGAATCTGGGACCAATAGTTCAGACCGCTAGGTCAACAAGTACAAATATTACAACTTAAAAAGGCACGGAGCTTAAGCTAAATAGAACTAGTTATCACACATCTCCTTAATCTTCCTAATCTTGGCCCGATGCGCATCTTCATGCGAGAGCAAGGATCGAATTGTCTGCTCCTTCCTTTTAGCATCTTCCTTGCACAGCTTCAATTGTTTCTCTACATTTTTCCTCATGCACTTGTCAATACTCGTAGTTGTGTACTGCAGGACTTTGGCCTGGTGGAGATCGTTCCTTGCTTGAGTTAGTTCTTGCTCTGCTTTAGCCTTCAGGGCCAACGCCGCATCCCTCTCCTTCTCGACTTTGATAACCTTGTCTTGCACCCACCTGAGATCTCGCTTATGCATGGTCGTGTCAACTGGTTCCCATAGCTTCATCTCAACACTGTCAAGAAGTGAGCTGAATACGGATTCTTTCAACTCGACAGTCATTTCCCATAGTTTGTCCAGCGTTTTCTGCATCGATTTGGGCCACTCTAGATCTACCCATTTGACAACACCGCAACTTCCACCTTGCATCATTGCATGATGTCCTTGACACCGTAGAAACCTCCTGCCTGCGTTTCGTCCTTCGAAGGCTACAAATTTAGCGGGCACATATCCATGTTTACATACCAGAGGACTGTCTTCATCCTCTAAACCGTGATAGTCAGAGTCATACATCATCTGGTTGGCCTAACACATCATACGTGCATGAGTAAACAGATTAGATCTAGCTCAAAAAATAGATAACTGGCCACAAATGATAGAAATAGAGATGAGACGACGCACATCGAAATCACCGTCCCTGTCGTCACGACGGGTTTCCTCGTCATCTCCCCTTGAACCCATGGCAAGAGGGGTGGGGGTGGCTACCGGAGAGGGGATTGGGATGGAGGCACCGTCGGCTTGCAGCTACGGAAGGATGGGAGTGAAGTGGGGAAAGTGGCTTCGAGGGTAAAGAAGAGAAGTACGGGGAGGAAGAGAAGTAATGGGGACGTGACACTGGGATGTGGCCCACTGAACTCGTGAGACGTGACACTCGCAATAGGGGAGCGCCCTGTGTTTCCAGTTTGTCCGAAGCAAGCATGGCCAATCATGCCGCAGAACAGCCTACTCGCGGATCGCTCTCACGAAGACCATCCCAATCGTCCAAGCGCCCCAATCGAACGGTATGTAACAATCTTCAAGAAGAACAACTGTGTTAGGGTGTGCCTTCTAGAAGACTCGGTCTAACGGCTACCCTTGCAATGACATTGGGTGTGGTTCATGAAAAGGACAGACAGGCAATGACATTGGTGGATCCATGCGTGGTTTATGGAAGTAACAGACATGCAATGACTCTAGCTATGGTTAATGAAAAGAACACGCACGCAATGACATTGGGTGTGGTTCATGAAAATAACATACATGCAATGACACTAGTGGATCCTTATGTGGTTTGTTTAGACGAACAGACATGCAATGACACCGGTGGATCCACGTGTGGTTCATGAGAAGAACACACATCCAATGACACTAGGTGGATCCTTATGTGGTTCATGAAAAGGACTGACATGCAGTGACACTGGGTGTGGTTCATGAAAAGAACAGACATGCAATAATATCGGTGGATCCATGTGTGGTTTATGGAAGTAACAGACATGCAATGACTCTAGCTATGGTTAATGAAAACAACACGCATGCAATGACAGTGGGTGTGGTTCATGAAAAGAACAGACATGCAATGACACTGGTGGATCCTTATGTGGTTTGTTTAGAGTAACAGACATGCAATCACACTAGGTGGATCCATATGTCGTTTATGGAAGTAACACACATGCAATGACACTGGATGTGGTTCATGAAAAAGAACAGACATGCAATGACAATGGTAGATCCTTATGTGGTTCATGAAAATAACAGACATGCAATGACACTGGTGGATCCTTATGTGGTTTGTTTAGAGGAACAGACATGCAATGACTCTAGCCATGGTTCATGACAAGAACAGACATGTAATGACACCGGGGGTGGTTCATGAAAAGAACAGACATTGAATGACTTATGTGGTTTGTTTAGAAGAACACACATGCAATGACACTGGGTGTGCTTCATGAAAAGAACAGATATGCAATGACACTGGTGGATCCTTATGTGGTTTGTTTAGAGGAGCAGACATGCAATCACACTAGGTGGATCCATATGTCGTTTATGGAAGTAAAACACATGCAATGACTCTAGCTGTGATTCATGACAAGAACAAACATGCAATGACACTGGTGGATCCTTATGTGGTTCATGAAAACAACAGAGATGTAATGACACTAGTGGATCCTTATGTGGTTTGTTTAGAAGAACACGCATGCAATGACAGTGGGTGTGGTTCATGAAAAGAACAGACATGCAATGACACGGGTGGATCCTTATGTGGTTTGTTTAGAGGAACATACATGCAATCACACTAGGTGGATCCAAATGTGGTTTATGGAAGTAAAAGACATGCAATGACTCAAGCTGTGATTCATGAAAAGAACTGACATGCAACGACACTGGTGGATCCTTATGTGGTACATGAAAAGAACATACAGGCAATGACACTGGTGGATCCTTATGTGGTTTGTTTACAAGAACACACATGCAATGACACTGGGTGTGGTTCATGAGAAGAACACACATCCAATGACACGGGTGGATCCTTATGTGGTTTGTTTAGAGGAACAGACATGCAATCACACTAGGTGGATCCATATGTGGTTTATGGAAGTAAAAGACATGCAATGACTCTAGCTGTGATTCATGAAAAGAATAGACATGCAATGACGCTGGTGGATCCTTATGTGGTTCATGAAAAGAACAGACAGGCAATGACACTGGTGGATCCTTATGTGGTTTGTTTAGAAGAACACACATGCAATGACACTAGCTGTGGTTCATGAGAAGAACACACATCCAATGACACCGGTGGATCCTTATGTGGTTTGTTTAGAGGAACAGACATGCAATGACTCTAGCCGTGGTTCATGAAAAGAACAGACATGCAATGACACCGAGTGTTGTTCATGAAAAGAACAGACATGCAATGACTTATGTGGTTTGTTTAGAAGAACACATATGCAATGACACTGGGTGTGGTTCATGAAAAGAACAGACAAGCAATGACCTTGGTGGATCGTTATGTGGTTTGTTTAGAAGAACACGCATGCAATGACACTGGGTGTGGTTCGTGAAAGGAACAGACACGCAATGACACTGGTGGATCCTTATGTGGTTTGTTTAGAGGAACAGACATGCAATCAAACTAGGTGGATCCATATGGGGTTTATGGAAGTAAAAGACATGCAATGACTCTAGCTGTGATTCATCGAAAGAACAGACATGCAATGACACTGGTGGATCCTTATGTGGTTCATGAAAAGAACATATAGGCAATGACACTGGTGGATCCTTATGTGGTTTGTTTAGAAGAACACACATGCAATGACACTGGGTGTGGTTCATGAGAAGAACACACATCCAATGACACTGGTGGATCCTTATGTGGTTTGTTTAGAGGAACAGACATGCAATCACACTAGGTGGATCCATATGTGGTTTATCAAAGTAAAAGACATACAATGACTCTAGCTGTGATTCATGAAAAGAACAGACATGCAATGACAGTGGTGGATCCTTATGTGGTTCATGAAAAGAACATACAGGCAATGACACTTGTGGATCCTTATGTGGTTTGTTTAGAAGAACACACATGCAATGACACTAGGTGTGGTTCATGAGAAGAACACAGATCCAATGACACCGGTGGATCCTTATGTGGTTTGTTTAGAGGAACAGACAGGCAATGACTCTAGCCGTGGTTCATGAAAAGAACAGACATGCAATGACACCGGGTGTGGTTCATGAAAAGAACAGACATGCAATGACTTATGTGGTTTGTGTAGAAGAACACACATGCAATGACACTGGGTGTGGTTCATGAAAAGAACAGACAAGCAATGACACTGGTGGATCCTTATGTGGTTTGTTTAGAAGAACACGCATGCAATGACACTGGGTGTGGTTCATGAAAAGAACAGACACGCAATGACACTAGTGGATCCTCATGTGGTTTGTTTAGAGGAACAGACATGCAATCAAACTAGGTGGATCCATATCTGGTTTATGGAAGTAAAATACATGCAATGACTCTAGCTGTGATTCATGAAAAGAACAGACATGCAATGACACTGGTGGATCCTTATGTGGTTCATGAAAAGAACAGACAGGCAGCGACACTGGTGGATCCTTATGTGGTTTGTTTAGAAGAACACACATGCAATGACATTGGGTGTGGTTCATGAGAAGAACACACATCCAATGACACTGGTGGATCCTTATGTGGTTTGTTTAGAGGAACAGACATGCAATCACACTAGGTGGATCCATATGTGGTTTATGGAAGTAAAAGACATGCAATGAATCTAGATGTGATTCATGAAAAGAACAGACATGCAATGACACTGGTGGATCCTTATGTGGTTTATGAAAAGAACAGACAGGCAATGACACTGGTGGATCCTTATGTGGTTTGTTTAGAAGAACACACATGCAATGACACTGGGTGTGGTTCATGAGAAGAACACACATCCAATGACACTGGTGGATCCTTATGTGGTTCATGAAAAGAACAGACAGGCAATGACACTGGTGGATCCTTATGTGGGTTGTTTAGAAGAACACACATGCAATGACACTGGGTGTGGTTCATGAGAAGGACACACATCCAATGACATTACAGGATCCTTATGTGGTTTGTTTAGAGGAACAGACATGCAATCACACTAGGTGGATCCATATGTGGTTTATGGAAGTAACAGACATGCAATGACACTAGTTGTGATTCATGAAAAGAACAGACAGGCAATGACACGGGTGGATCCATGTGTGGTTCATGGGAAGAACAGACATCCAACGACACTGGTGGACTCTAGTTGTGGTTCATGAAAAGAACAGACATGCAATGACACTGGTGTATCCATATGTAGTTTGTGAGGAGAACACACATGCAATGACACTAGGTGTGGTCTGTGAAAAGAACAGACATGCAATGACACTGGTCGATCCTTATGTGGTTTGTTTAGAGGAACAGACATGCAATGACTCTAGATATGGTTCATGAAAAGAATAGACATGCAATAACACCGGGTGTGGTTCATGAGAAGAACACACATCCAATGACACTGGTGGATCCTTATGTGGTTTGTTTAGCGGAACGGACATGCAATCACACATAGGTGGGTCCATATGTGGTTCATGAAAAGAACAGACATGCAATGACTTATGTGGTTTGTTTAGAAGAACACACATCCAATGACACTGGGTGTGGTTCATGAAAAGAACAGATAGGCAATGACACTGGTGGATCCTTATGTGGTTTGTTTAGAAGAACACACATGCAATGACACTGGGTGTGGTTCATGAAAAGAACAGACACGCAATGACACTGGTGGATCCTTATGTGGTTTGTTGAGAGGAGCAGACATGCAATCACACTAGGTGGATCCATATGTGGTTTATGGAAGTAAAAGGCATGCAATGACTCTAGCTGTGATATGAAAAGAACAGACATGCAATGACACTGGTGGATCCTTATGTGGTTCATGAAAACAACAGAGATGCAATGACACTAGTGGATCCTTATGTGGTTTGTTTAGAAGAACACACATACAAAGACACTAGGTGTGGTTCATGAGAAGAACACACATCCAATGATACTGGTGGATCCTTATGTGTTTTGTTTAGAGAAACAGACATGCAATCACACTAGGTGGATGCATATGTGGTTTGTTTGGAAGAACACACATGTAATGACACTATGTGTGGTTCATGAAAAGAACAGACAAGCAATGACACTGGTGGATCCTTATGTGGTTTGTTTAGAAGAACAGTTATGCAATCACACTAGGTGGTTCCATATGTGGTTTATGGAAGTAAAAGACATGCAATGACTCTAGTTGTGATTCATGAAAAGAACAGACATGCAATGACACTGGTGGATCCTTATGTGGTTTATGAAAAGAACAGACAGGCAATGACACTGGTGGATCCTTATGTGGTTTGTTTAGAAGAACACACATGAAATGACACTTGGTGTGGTTCATGAGAAGAACACACATCCAATGACACTGGTGGATCCTTATGTGGTTTGTTTAGAAGAACAGACATGCAATGACACTAGGTGGATCCATATGTGGTTTATGGAAGTAATAGACATGCAATGACTCTAGCTGTGATTTATGAAAAGAACAGAGAGGCAATGACACTGGTGGATCCATGTGTGGTTCATGGGAAGAAAAAACATCCAATGACAATGGTGGACTCTAGCTGTGGTTCATGAAAAGAACACACATGCAATGACACTGGTGGATCCATATGTGGTTTGTCAGGAGAACACACATGTAATGAAACTGGGTGTGGTTCATGAAAAGAACATACATGCAATGACATTGGTGGATCCTTATGTGTGGTTCATGAAAAGAACATACATGCAATGACTGTAGCTATGGTTAATGAAAAGAACACGCATGCAATGACACTGGGTGTGGTTCATGAAAAGAACAGACATGCAATGACACTGGTGGATTCTTATGTGGTTTGTTTAGAGGAACAGACATGCAACGACTCTAGATATGGTTCATGAAAAGAACAGACATGCAATGACACCGGGTGTGGTTCATGAGAAGAACACACATCCAATTACACTAGTGGATCCTTATGTTGTTTGTTTAGAGGAACATACATGAAATCACACTAGGTGGATCCATATGTGGTTTATGGAAGTAACAGACATTCAATGACTCTAGCTGTGATCCATGAAAAGAACAGACAGGCAATGACACCGGTGGAGCCATGTGTGGTTCATGGGAAGAACAGACATCCAATGACACTGGTGGACTCTAGCCGTGGTTCATGAAAAGAACAGACATGCAATGACATCGGGTGTGGTTCATGAAAAGAACATACATGCAATGACTTATGTGGTTTGTTTAGAAGAACACACATGCAATGACACTGGGTGTGGTTCATGAAAAGAACAGATAGGCAATGACACTGGTGGATCCTTATGTGGTTTGTTAACACACATGCAATGACACTGGGTGTGGTTCATGAAAAGAACAGACACGTAATGACACTGGTGGATCCTTATGTGGTTTGTTTAGAGGAACAGACATTCAATAACACTAGATGGATCCATATGTGGTTTATGGAAGTAAAAGACATGCAATGACTCTAGCTGTGATTCATGAAAACAACAGACATGCAATGACACTGGTGGATCCTTATGTGGTTCATGAAAAGAACAGACAGGCAATGACACTGGTGGATCCTTATGTGATTTGTTTAGAAGAACACACATGCAATGATACTGGGTGTGGTTCATGAGAAGAACACACATCCAATGACACTGGTGGATCCTTATGTGGTTTGTTTAGAGGAACAGACATGCAATCACACTTGGTGGATCCATATGTGGTTTATGGAAGTAAAAGACATGCAATGACTCTAGCAGATCCTTATGTGGTTCATGATAAGAACAGACATGCAGTGAAACTAGGTGTGGTTCATGAATAGAACAGACATGCACTAACACTGGGTGTGGTTCATGAAAAGAACAGACATGCGGTGACACTGGTGTGCCCATCCTTATGTGTGGTTCATGAAAAGAACAGACATGCAATGACACTAGTGGATCCTTATGTGGTTTGTTTAGAAGAACACACATGCAATGCCACTGGTGGATCCATGTGTGGTTTATGAGAAGAACACACATCCAAAGAACTCTAGTGGATCTATCTTGGAATAATTTGATGTATTCCACGATGTATTTCATTGTACAAGACACTTTCCATTTTTATACTACTCAGTTTTCCCTTGGTTTTATGTGGTACTACTTAGTTTTGCCTACCCCCCCTCTCTATCTTTCGTAGAAGCCCAAAACTGTGCTCACCCTGTCTGCTACTCCCTGATTGGTTGTCATAGTTGTCACGCGGATCGTGCGCACCAACCGTTGATTCTGTGCGGTCCAACGATGATCGTTGCACACCTCGTGCCCTTCATAGTACAGCGTGAGACAGCACGGACGTCTCCCTCTGCGAGAATTCTACAGGAAGGAAGAAGATGCCGTCCATGGAAAAAGTCGTCGAGCGGTCATGTCAAGTGTAATCAAGTCTAAAAAGCCTACTACTGCTACTACAACTCATGCATAGGGCAACAGGGTCATTGAGTGCACGGTTGTCGACGGGACGCTGCAATTTATTGCCACTTGATTTTAATGAAACATATCCCATTTATATGCAGCGCTCTCAATCTCACTTCCAACTGGGCCCTACCGCTAGTAAATTCCATGAGTCAAGGGCCTCCCTCGAGTAGATCTACCGTTGCTAGAAATTAGTTCCCGCCACTTGAATGCAGTGGAATCGAGGTCTTCCATGAGCGTGTTTTCAATGCAGCTCTAAAGTGGAGATCGTGGCTGTTTAAAAAAAGGGAACCGAAGAAAAAGGGTGGAGATCGTGGTAGCCCCCCCGCCCCCCGCCCACCACATGTGTCCACTCGAGGACTACGAACGGTCCGGTGTTTATAACCCCCCTCGACCTTCTTCTTCCATAAGCTCGTGTCATTTACCCCCAGTCTGTCTAGTCCCAAGACCCCAATCTACACCTGTCGCGGGCGCCGAATCACCCTCGTTTGCACTACCTCCTTCCCATGGTACGCCATGAAACATACGCGTGGAGAAGATCCAGAGGTGAAGCCAGTTGAAGGCGTAGTAGCAGATGGCTCGGTCATCGCCAAGCAGACAGATGCGTCTTCTATGGGCACAAACGATGCTCGTCGCTGCGCCGTCGAGGGTGCGTACTCATCCATCCAGCCAGTAGTCGTCGCCGCCGAGCAGCAGGTGGTAGCCGTCGCCGCCGAGCAGCAGTTGGTAGCCGTCGCCGCCGAGCAGCAGGTGGTAGCCATCGCCGCCGAGCAGCCAGTAGTAGCCGTCGCCACCGAGCAGCAGGTGGCCGACAATGTCATGGCCGATAACGTCGTGGTGCCAGCAGCAGATCTGGATGGGGGGCAGGCGACAGGCGGAGGAAATCCGGTGATCGACATCAATGACCCCATCGCCGTTCAAGAAATCTTTGACGCAATAGCGGAGAATGATGAGTTCGCGGAGGAGGTCCCTGATGAGGAGTCCGAGGTACTACATTGCTAGCTTCTCTAGTCGCAGCCGCAATTTTCACTATTCATACATAGGATTTGCTCAATCGTGTACAAATTCTTTTGCTCTTGAAGTAGGGTAGTATATATATGATTCGATCGGTTGATTGATGCATCTGCCATCTAGTCACAAAACCCTAATCCGTCTAGTCACAACACCCCAATCTGCTCATCTGCCATCTAGTTGAGTTTGCTAGTTGAGTGTTGATTTCGATACACAGCAGGCCTATAACATTACATTTCTATTCCTTACTGAGCCCAATGATTCAATTTTTCCCCAAAATATGCAAGGGCATCTGATGGTCTCGTTTTCTTAGGGATTGTTAGTGGCCCTGAGGTAGCAATGCACATAAACAATATAGGTTGTGCTGTTGGTATTTTGGTTCTCCGACTCCATCGCTGAAAAAAATGAGGCCCTAATTTTTTCTCTCATATGGAACCTAAATATATAATATTTGTATTGTTTCTGATCTATGAATGTGTTGTATGATGCATTTGTATATCCCTGAATATTGTTTGGTACGATTACATTTCAATTTCTTATTGTGGCCAATGATTCAAATTTGCCCCAAAGAGAGGCAGACACATTGGTGTCAAATTTTTACAGGGATGAGTGAGCGAACCTGGGGTCATGTACAAGATCAATATAAGTTGTGCAATTGTTACTTGGTTCGCTTACGCCATCTCTGTAGAAACTTATGAGGCTTCAATATTTATTCTACATTCATAGAACTATGATATTTGAATTATCTATTCCATGCATTCATAGTGTATAAGAATTACATTTTAGTTTGTCACCGAGGCCGATGATTGAAATTTGCCCCAAAAGAGTTCAAGTGGAGACACGTATGGTGGTGTCGTGTTTTAGGGATGGGTTGGTGAACCTGAGGCAGCAATGCACACAAACAATATAGGTTGTGCTTTGGTACTTTGGTTCCCCAACTCCATCTCTGAAACAATTTTTGAGACCCTAGATTTATTCTCATATGGAAATACATATATGATCCTTGAATTTTTTCTGATCTTTTAATGATTGGTATGATGCATATGTATATGAATGGTTTTGATCATAAGTATTTTTAACATGTACCTGAAGATTAATTGTTTGGTTTTTTATTTATAATTACAATATTTAGGCTTATTTTTGTACCTGACTATGTATATCCCTGAATAATGTTTTGTACGATTACATTTCAATTTCTTATTGGGGCCAATGATTCAAATTTGCCCCAAAAGAGAGGCAGACACATTGGTGTTAGATTTTTTCAGGGACGAGTTAGTGAACCTGGGGCGATGTACAACAACAATATAGGCTGTGAAATTGTTACTTGGTTCACTCACGCCGTCTGATGCGCTCGACTTTCAACGTAGATCTCGTTGGGAACCCCAAGAGGAAGGTATGATGAGCACAGCAGTAAATTTTCCCTCAGTTATGAAACCAAGGTTTAATCGAACCAGTAGGAGCAAGGAAACACCCAAAGGTGTTACTAGCTGAGCTTTGGCAGGGCGCACTACCGGTGCTAGTAGCAACGTGGAGACCTGCACAACACAACCATAGAACTTTGTCCCCAACTTGCGATGAGGTTGTCAATCTCACCGTGTTTTGCGGAAAACAAAGGATTAAACGTATCGAATGAAAAGAAGTAAAAGTTTGCAGAAAGTAAACACAAAGCAGTAAACAGTTTATAGATTGTATGTAAAGAAAAAGGACCAGGATCCATAGTTCACTAGAGGTGGCTCTCCTTAGATAGATAACATGATGGGTGAACAAATTACAGCGGAGCAATTGAAAAACACCGAGAAAGCAATACATGCATATACTAATCATCTTGACTCCTCTGAGACTTGATTGGGCATTACAACATAATAAATAGACCGCCATCCAACTGCATCTATGACGAATAATCCACCTTCAGGTTATCATCCGAACCCCCTCCGGTATTAAGTTGCAAGCAACAGATTATTGCTTTACGAACTGCGTGTAAAGTAAACAATACGATTGTTCTATGAACAAAGGATTGCTGTTTTCTCCCTAGTAGCAACAGCACATCTAGTACCTTAGAGATGTCTGTCACTTCCCCAGATTACCAGAGGCATGAACCCACTATCGAGCATAAATACTAACTCTTGGAGTTGCTAGCATCTACTTGGCCAAGATAGCTACTAACAACGGAAAGCATGCAAGATCTCAAATAACAAAGACATGATAGAATCAATAATCAATCTGAAATAGCATCTGAATATCCATCGGATCCCCGCAAACACAACATGTATGAATTACAAATAGATGATCTTGATCATGAACGGAGCTCACAAGATCTAAACATGAAAGCACAAAGGAGGAGAAACCAGCCATCTAGCTACTACATGGATCCGTAGTCCAAGGATGAATTACTCACGCATCACACCGGAGGCTTTCATGGTGATGAAGAAGGCCTCCAGGGTGAATTCCCCTCTCCGGCAGGGTGCCAGGAAGAGCTTCAGATCCCTCCCGATCTAGGGATGGAGATGACGGCGGCTATAGAATCTTTCGTGGATTTTTGATCGGGTCCTTAGGGTTTACGTCCCGAGGGCATCTTATAGTCGCAAGGGGAGGCCGAGGGGGTGCCTGGGCTGGCCACACCACCCCCTGGCGCGGGCCAGGCTTGGCCGCGCGGCCAGGTGGTGTGGCCGCCCTCTGGCCCCTCTCCGTCTCGTATTCAGGCACTTGATGACATCCGGAAAAAATACGCACTTTGGCTTTTGTCCCGTCCAATTACGAGAATATTCATTTTCTAACTTTCCTGGAACCAAAAACAATAGAAAACAGGCAGCTGGCACTGTGGCTCTTGTTAATAGGTTAGTCCAAGAAATCATATGAAAAGTACTCCAAAGTTGGAACAAAACACAAGAAAGTGGATAAAACCAAGCATGGAACATCAAAAATTATAGATACATTTGCAATGTATCAACATCTCGAAGCTTAACTCCTGCTCGTCCTCGAGTAGGTAAGTGATAAAAAGAAAGAATAATTTTTGAGGTGACATGCACCATCAAAGACTTGATCAAAGTATTTGCAAAACATACAAAGCTGGGATCAAAGTACTTCAATCATAACATGAAAGACAAAGTTCTAGCAATAAGCAAAGAAACTATGGTGCAACATGAAAAGGCACAAACAAAAGATTCATTAATAACAATGCTTTGCAAGAAGTTTGTTTGTTTCACATAAAGAAAACATAGCATAAAAGTACTCAGCTTGTCCCTCAATAGAGTAGCAAATATAAATGCATAGGACACCTTCAAAGTTCATAAGAGTGACTAGATACAATAGTTTAAAACAAGCAATAAAAAGTTATGCATCAATCAACTAGTCTTGGGACAATGCACATAGAACTAAGAATGGCCACTATTCTCTCAAAGTAGGTGCATAAAGATAGAAGGTGGAGACTCAATATAATGGTGGAAGAAAAGCCTTTTGTAAAAGGAAGTAGGGATTCAAGTCTCATAAAGAGATTCCAAAAATTATGGTACTTGTAGCTTTCAGCTCTCATTGCCCCTATCATAGGCATCTTGAAGGTGATTAAGGTTAAAGTGACACAACTAAGAGGATATGCTTGACAAGTTATAAACCGAAATTTCATGCCCCTTACTTACGAAGACCGATCCTCATGCTACTCAACTTCAGTCACGAGTAAGCTCTTGTCATTGTAAGTATATGTGTATCATTAAGAACCGCCAATGGGGTACCCCTTGCACATGATACGGGAGCTTTCCCATAATCAAAATGACAAGGCAAGCAGACAATGAGCATCTTAGCGATCTTTTTATTTGCTATTTGCATAGGTTTTTATTGAGGATGCTTCATAGAGTGCTCATTATGGTGATGCTGCAAGTTTCCACCATGATTAGTCATGGCTTAGGCTAGCGGCCCAGGCGTTTCTCTAACACACATACAAACTCCATGATCTTACAAGTTCCACTTTTATTTCACACTGTCGGGATCCGTAAGCAAAAGAACATGATATCAACGGGGTACAAAGTACAAGTGCAATGTTGAAAGCGTTCCCCATGGTACATGGTTCTGCTAATTTCAACTTATAAAGCGCAAGCATATACGCAACAAAGAAGGACCCAATGGTTCAAGTTTATTAGAGGCAACAAAAAATTAAAGTGTGCCATCAAGTTCATGAGAGCTTTAATCACTAGTTTTCTCATAACAAGTGGAAGGTAAACAAAAGCATGAATATACTTGGAATAGCATAAGATAGTAGGTAGGTATGGTGGACTCTTTGGAATAACTTGGTTTAGGGAGTTGGATGCATGAGTGGAACTCATACTTTATTGTGGAGGCTAGCAAAAGACTGGGCGCGACAAACTAAGAGAGCAATAATGGCCATAATCATGCAGAGCAACAAAACATCATTGATCAAAGCATAAAGTGATACTACAAGTTAAAAACTAAAGGATCATACAGGCTATGGTGACTTGAGATAGTCATAACATGGTGTGAACATGTGCCAAGTCAACCCAAATAAAGCATCAAAGGAGAATACCACTATACTATGCTTTAATATGCTAAAACAACGCATGATTCATCCAAGGCACATTAAGCAATCTCAATTGTTTATAACAAGTCATGCTACAGCAAAGAATACTAAGCATAAAGCCAAAACAATATGAAGCATGGCATGACAAAGCATAGGCCACAGTCAAAAACGAGCTCTTTTTACCACATAAGTATGAACTTTCCTACTCTTTTCCAAACCAAACCAAACTATTTGCAAACCAAAGTATGAAAGAGGGGGTCCAACCAATTTATTTAGAAAACTAAGCAAACCAAGCAAACTAAAAACAAAAACAAAAAAGAAGACGCTCCAAGAAAAACACAACTATGCATGAAACAATAAAAATGAAGCGTTTGGAAGAAACCTGGGATTTTTATTGATGAAGAAGGGGATGCCTTGGGCATCCCCAAGCTTTGACGCTTGTACTTCTTGGATATTTCTTGGGGTGACACGCGTGGCATCCCCAAGCTTGAGCTTTAGTCCATCCTTCATCTCATTACTCATTCCTTCCATACACCTGAAATTTTTCCTTCATACAAAACTTCACACAATCTCATTAGCAACATTAGTGCACTCAAGATAAATAAGTCTCAAGGTTCAGTTCTAACACCAAATAAACTTCCATTAGAACACTATATACTGTAGCACTTCCCTCAAAAATCTGAATTCCCCAAAAGAACTCAAGAAGGAACTAACAAGAAGCAAATGCAGAAAATGGCAGAAATCTGTCAAAACAGACCAGCAGGTAAAGACGAATTTTTTCGAAGACCTTCTGTTGCTCAAATCAAAAAGTTCTGAACTAATGAAAGTTATATAATAACCTAGTTCAGAAGCACAACAAATTACAGCTCAATCCGACTTACAGATATCTCTCAGTAATGTTTACGGTGAAGCACAGAAATCTGTTTTGGGACAGCAACTTTCCCAATCATTACTTCTCTCTCATTAGAGGTTACTCTTGGCACAAAAAGCAAATAAAAAGGATAAGGAGAGGTTACAGAGGTAATAACTTCCAAGACTCATCTAAAACTCTTGGGTTATCTACCAACAAGTACTTTTCTTTAACGCCTTTAAGTTAGGCATAAGAAGCAAAGAAAGAATCAAGTGTTCTCAAATGAAGAAGCATTAAGATCAATACCAGAAATATTTTCAACAAGGCAAGGTATATCATCCAAATAAGTTCTAGAGGATCCTCTCTCAATGCTCTTGGGTTCACTATTCTCATCAAAAGGGTTTGCAGGAACAATCCAATCAAGATTCTTTTCTATGGCATCATGTATTGCTACTAGTTTAAAGGGTATTGGTATCTTAGGTTTCTCCCCATTAGGTTCGGTTTTGTTCATCTTTTCTCGTGTACCAACAACATCTACACATGAGCCTAGCATATTGAAACGTTCAAAAACTTTTCTAGCTTCCTTGGCAACATCATAGAACTCCTTAAACAAAGTTTCTAGAATAAAATCCCTCTTTTCAGGATCCTCAATTTCTTTAAGCTTAAGAAACATTACTTGCATTAAGGGGTTGAGGTTAACAAACCTAGCTTCTAACATGTGAATTAAAGAAGCTGCAGCAATCTCATAATTTGGAGCAAGTTCTACAAGGGATCTATCCTCAGTATCTTCATGTTTGCTAACATGATTAAAGAATTCTTCAATATTATCTTTCCCAATTATAGAACCACTACCAATTGAAAGGTCTTTCAAGGTGAATGTAGGGATCAACATGGTGAGCTAAGGAAGAGGTGACAACTAAAGGAGACTTAATTTTTTTGTGTTTTCAAATAAGAAAGCAAACTTGTAAAACTAATTTTTTTGTGTATTTTTGAAGAACAAAACGAGCAAACAAAGCAAAAAGAAACTAAGAAAAACAAAAACAACTAAGTAAATAGATTGGTTATGAGGGACACCCCTTGTGAAGATGTCCTTGACTCCCCGGCAAGGCCACCAGAAAAGATCTTGATGCGCTCGACTTTCAACGTAGAGCTCGTTGGGAACCCCAAGAGGAAGGTATGATGAGCAAAGCAGTAAGTTTTCCCTCAGTTATGAAACCAAGGTTTAATCAAACCAGTAGGAGCAAGGAAACACCCCAAAGGTGTTACTAGCTGAGCTTTGGCAGGGCGCACTACCGGTGCTAGTAGCCACGTGGAGACCTGCACAACACAACCACAGAACTTTGTCCCCAACTTGCGATGAGGTTGTCAATCTCATCGTGTTTTGCGGAAAACAAAGGATTAAACATATCGAATAGAAAGAAGTAAAAGTTTGCAGAAAGTAAACACAAAGCAGTAAACAGTTTATAGATTGTATGTAAAGAAAAAGGACCGGGATCCATAGTTCACTAGAGGTGGCTCTCCTTAGATAGATAACATGCTGGGTGAACAAATTACAGCAGGGCAATTGACAAACAACGAGAAAGCAATACATGCATATACTAATCATCTTGACTCCTCTGAGACTTGATTGGGCATTACAACATAATACATAGACCATCATCCAACTGCATCTATGACTAATAATCCACCTTCAGGTTATCATCTGGACCCCCTCCAGTATTAAGTTGCAAGCAACAGATTATTGCTTTACGAACTACGTGTAAAGTAAACAATACGATTGTTCTATGAACAAAGGATTGTTGTTTTGTCCCTAGTAGCAACAGCACATCTAGTACCTTAGAGATTTCTATCACTTCCCCAGATTACCAGAGGCATGAACCCACTATCAAGCATAAATACTAACTCTTGGAGTTGCTAGCATCTACTTGGCCAAGACAGCTACTAACAACGGAAAGCATGCAAGATCTCAAATAACAAAGACATGATAGAATCAATAATCAATCTGAAATAGCATCTCAATATCCATCGGATCCCCGCAAACACAACATGTATGAATTACAAATAGATGATCTTGATCATGAACGGAGCTCACAAGATCTAAACATGAAAGCACAAAGGAGGAGAAACCAGCCATCTAGCTACTACATGGATCCATAGTCCAAGGATGAACTACTCACGCATCACACTGGAGGCTTTCATGGTGATGAAGAAGGCCTCCAGGGTGAATTCCCCTCTCCAGCAGGGTGCCGGGAAGAGCTTCAAATCCCTCCCGATCTTGGGATGGAGATGACGGCGGCTACAAACTCTTTCGTGGATTTTTGATCGGCTCCTTAGGGTTTACGTCCCGAGGGCATCTTATAGTCGGAAGGGGAGGTCGAGGGGGTGCCTGGGCTGGCCACACCACCCCCTGGCGCGGGCCAGGCCTGGCCGCACGGCCAGGTGGTGTGGCCGCCCTCTTGCCCTCTCCGTCTCGTATTCTGGCACTTGATGACATCCGGAAAAATAGGCACTTTGGCTTTTGTCCTGTCCAATTCCGAGAATATTCATTTTCTGACTTTCCTGGAACCAAAAACAGCAGAAAATAGGCAGCTGGCACTATGGCTCTTGTTAATAGGTTAGTCCAAGAAATCATATGAAAAGTACTCCAAAGTTGGATCAAAACACAAGAAAGAGGATAAACCCAAGCATGGAACATAAAAAATTATAGATACATTTGCAATGTATCACCGTCCCTGAATAAACTTATGAGGCCGCAATCTTTATTCTACATTCATAGAACTATGATATTCGAATTATCTATTCCATGCATTCATAGTGTATAAGAATTACATTTTAGTTTGTCACCGAGGCCGATGATTGAAATTTTCCCCAAAAGAGTTTAAGGGGAGACACGTATGACGGTGTCGTGTTTTAGGGATGGGTTGGTGAACCTGAGGCAGCAATGCAAACAAACAATATAGGTTGTGTTGTTGGTACTTTGGTTCGCCTACTCCATCTCTGAAATAAATTATGAGGCCCTAGATTTATTCTCATATGGAACTACATATATGATCCTTGAATTTCTGATCTTTTAATGATTGGTATGATGCATATGTATATGAATGGTTTTGATCATAAGTATTTTTAACATGCACATGAAGATTAATTGTTTGGTTTTTTATTTATAATTACAATATTTAGGCTTGTTTTTGTACCTGGCTATGTATATCCCTGAATAATGTTTTGTACGATTACATTTCAATTTCTTATTGTGGCCAATGATTCAAATTTGCCCCAAAAGAGAGGCAGACACATTGATGTCAGATTTTTTCAGGGACGAGTTAGTGAACCTGGGGCGATGTACAACAACAATATAGGCTATGCAATTGTTACTTGGTTCAGTCACGCCGTTCCTGAATATACTTATGAGGCCGCAATCTTTATTCTATATTTATAGAACTATGATATTCGAGTTATCTATTCCATGCATTCGTAGCGTATAAGAATTACATTTTAGTTTGGCACCGAGGCCGATGATTGAAATTTGCCCCAAAAGAGTTCAAGGGGAGACACGTATGATGGTGTCGTGTTTTAGGGACGGGTTGGTGAACCTGAGGTAGCAATGCACACAAACAATATAGGTTGTGTTGTTGGTACTTTGGTTCGCCTACTCCATCTCTAAAACAAATTATGAGGCCCTAGATTTATTCTCATGTGGAACTACATATATGATCCTTGAATTGTTTCTGATCTTTTAATGATTGGTATGATGCATATGTATATAAATGGTTTTGATCATAAGTATTTTTAACATGTACCTGAAGATTAATTGTTTGGTTTTTTATTTATAATGACAATATTTAGGCTTGTTTTTGTACCGGACTATGTATATCCCTGAATAATGTTTTGTACAATTACATTATAATTTCTTATTGTGGCCAATGATTCAAATTTGTCCCAAAAGAGAGGCAGACACATTGGTGTCAGATTTTTTCAGGGACGAGT
This sequence comes from Avena eriantha, assembly GCA_910589775.1. Classification (NCBI taxonomy): domain Eukaryota; kingdom Viridiplantae; phylum Streptophyta; class Magnoliopsida; order Poales; family Poaceae; genus Avena; species Avena eriantha. Next base: position 265,544,964 of record OU342741.1, on the reverse strand, counting down.
TAGTGAACCTGGAGCGATGTACAACAACAATACAGGCTGTGCAATTGTTACTTGGTTCACTCACACCGTCCCTCAATAAACTTATGAGGCTGCAATTTGATGCAATTATTTGTCATTGTGTTGAGATGAAATGATATATGAACCGATCAAACTATTGCTGAGATGCTTTATCTTTGATATCCACGGATATATTGTCTTACATATACATGTTGTCAATTCTTGAGTTGTAATACAATTCAATCATATGTACGAGTTCTAAGTTATGTTCTTAAAAATCAACAGGAGGATGATGATGAAGTGGACGATAGCAAGGAATCCAGGGACAACAAGAGCCGCTACGTGCTGAGGCGGTTACGGTGTGGGCTAATCCGTTTCCACCGTAGGGGGAGACTATTTTTCCCATTCTGTGGCAGAGCAATCAACGTGGACCTCAACAGCATGATCCAGCACGCGGAGGGCGTTGGCAGAGGCAGAGGCAGAAGACATAGGCCGATTACCTTGGCGCGGCACGCAACCTATGGCAAATTCCTCCAGAAGTATATCAGGACTGGCCTTTATCCCATCGACTAGGCTGTCACTGCCTCCTGTTGATAAACCCCTGCCCTGCTAGGCGTCTCTGTGTCCTGGCCTCCTGCTGCAGCCCCAACTTTTATTTTGTTCTAATTAATTATTACCTATGTGTGACATGTAAGACAATATATCCGTGGTGTCTCTGGTGAACCTTATATATTAATCTACTCATTTATATGGAGTGCCTTAAAGTTTCTAGTTTTCAATTATATTTACTGATCATGCTCATGCACACTACAAAATATTTCTAGTGCTCGATTATATTGTAATTGTCAAGAAATACATCAACAAGTTAAATTGGTCGAAATTTTGTATTGAAGTAACTAAATGTATCACACACATAATAAACTAGAAACTAAAATCTAGTTCAAACACATAATGTATCACCACCACTTGTTGTCGTCCTTGACTTACTTCCCCTTCAGCCGCTTGATGTTGCCACCGTCCCAAGATCCCTGCTCATCCTAAAACCGCTTTCTGTCCTCCTCGCGCTTCTTCTCCTGAGCTAGCTTGCAACCAGGGCATAGCTCTCTCGCGAAAAACCCCGCCTTAACCATCCCATCTTTCATGGTAATGAGCTTACTGTACAACTCGTACGCCATGTAGGCGTCTCTGGTTGCATACTCAAGGCGCACCTGGCTCATCGGCTTCCACTCCCAGTAGTCGTGATCGAGTCGCTTCAATTTCTTCAGTTTTTCATAGGATTTATCGATGATTTCCGCTGCCAGATCACCCATGCCATCCTTCGCTGGGTATGATTTGATCTTGAACAGATTTTGGATGTCGATGTGGTGCCCCTCTGGGATTTTTATCAACGCACGAGAAAGCATAATTGTGTCATTTGTGATATCCACGCTAGTGAAAGATATCCCTTTCCTACACAAGAACTCGACCAGAGCCGGACAACGCATCTCAGTTGGTTTACTCATGCACTTAGATGGTTCTAGGGATGTAAGGGAACAAGGGATGCAGAAGTGGTGATCTCAAATTTAAATTTCACATACTTGTAGAAGTGGTAAACGAGGACCTCCTCATGTATGGTGATTTGCACGACAGCGATCTCTTGTGGAGGATTTTTTCGCTTATTTGCACGGATGTACTCAAAGTCTAGCCCCACAAACTTGTGCTTCTCTTTCTCAAGCAATTTCTCAAACCTGGCAAGAGTTGTCTCCATAGTCGCTTCATCATTTGTGTACACCACTGTCAAAGTCGTGGTGCCATGGGCAGGGACCAAGTGGGTCTCTGTTGTGCGTTTCCCATCGTCCATGCCTACAAGGAAATGGGTGAAAGGAACTGCCTGCAAGGAACTGCCTGCGAGAGGAAGAAGAAGATGAACCGACGGTTCCAGAACAGAGGAAGAAGAAGTGCCCAGGAAAAACTGCAGAGGAATGACTGAGGAAGAGGAATGACTGCAGAAGAAACGTGGTAACTGCAACTTTCGGTTCGAGAACTCACCGTGGTTACGTGGATATCGTGGCAGTGTCGCCGGTTCAACAAGTGGGGCCAGTTCCTGCGAGAATATGAAATTAGCTGTGCATTTTTCTATGCGAGAAATTGAGAGAAGTCATTTATATTTTGTCTTTCATAATTAAACACAATGGAGTTGGTACGGCCCAAGAGATTTGAACAAAACAGATTTGCTAGTTTAACATACAACAACACTTACAGGCCCAACATGGTAGAACTTGGAGAGCCCCAGAACTTGAGCTACCACAGAGATCTCGGCAGAGGTGGCAGAATTGGTGCGGGTGCAACCACGGCAACGGCGAGCTCGGATTCTAGAGGAGGAAAACAGAACCGAGCATGGTCAACAAGGTGATAGATCTCACCGGGAACCAATTCTCGTCCTCGACCGTGCCATTGGTGCGTCCATGGTGAGGGCGAGCTCCGACTCGGGATGGGGAGGAGAGCGGGGCCGAGCAGCTTCGTCACTTCCCAGCTCTGCGCCATGGCCGCGACCACAGATTGCCGCTCCAGGGAAGAAGACGAGTAATGGAGGCACCAACGCTGCAAGCCTACAGGGAGGAGAGCTGGGCCGAGAAGGTTCGTCCATGTCCCAGCTCCGCACCATGGCTGCGACGACCCACAGATTACCGCTCCGGGGAAGAAGAAGACGGGTAATGGATGCAGGCGCCAACGCTACAAGCCTAATTGACACCTAAGCGACGGGAGCGACAGGAGCGACATAACGGTGAAAACTGACAAGGGGGCCCAACTTGACGGCCGTTAGCCTGATTTTTTGTATTGAAACATAAAGTTGAATTCATGCTGAAAAAGACCCTCTGAGTATTTGGCACACCAACTGTAGTCATCACGAATGATTTCAGGGAACTTGGGTACCGCGTTGCCTGGACACCCCAACTTTTGGGCCGCAAAATGATATTCTCCATAAATTGGTAGTATCATTTCATGCAAAATCAAACGTTTAAGCCCTGGGTAAAAGGAACAAATTTAAAGCTCCTAACATAAATTTGTGGTGTGCACTTAGACTGTGTAAACATGATGAATTTATATACATCATTAGTAATGTCCAGAGAAGAATCATTTATAAACATGTGTCCACTTTTTCTGAATGTTTAGATATCATAAATTATATTTTTATAAACCGCACATAAATATTATAACTTGTAGTTGTTGAAGATGTATGTTGTCATTATGCACTAACGAATTCCAGCATTTAATCCAGTGAAATTTAATCATACACATAATTCTTCAAACTATAAACATTCAATATCTGTGATCCACTCTTGAAAGGCCTATCAATGTTGCACAGAATGTGTTCTCATCTACTCTTCAATGTCTCCAAAAGGTGCTGACCACTGAACAAAGTACTACACCAACCTGGTACTAACATTCAAATCCTAAGAATCAACCCTAAAAATCAAAACCTAGTTATCAGTACGACAAGAGGAGAAATGGAGGTTAAAGAAAACACATAGATGCACCACCGCAAGCTGCTAGGCCTTCACCACCAGATCCTCGTCGGAGCCGTGCATCACGCCTAGATCCAGCACGTTCGCATCAATCATCGCCACATCCTCCTTCTCGTCCTGATTCAGTGCTGCCGCGACGAAACCAGCCAACTTGGCCGCACCACCACCCGCACTTCCATGGGAACCGCCAACCTCCATCATCGCATCTACACCGGTGACAGCGCACTTCTTACCCATAGTAGCAGTGGCCGCGTCGGCTGCGCTGCTCCCTGCCTTCATTGCTGGCAGAGTCGATGAATGTGCGGGGAGAGGGAGAAGAATCGAGTGGGAGGCGCTAGAGTCGAAGGAGTGAGACGAGGGTTTTTTTCTTCCCAATTTTGGGGGAGATGAGTGGGGGAAAGGAGACGATTCGGCAGACGAACCCTTTTATACGTGGTGCCATTTCGGTGCCACCCACGTCACCCACCACCACCACGTACGTCGTAAACGTCGCGTACGCGTACGGTGCGTGAAACAGCATAACTAGAGCAGCAAGGTTACTAAGGCCGGCCCGTTATCTAGCGGACCGCTTCCAATTTCTATCACACAATTTTTCATATGGGATTGAACATTCTTCAAATAAAAATTACCTAAAATCTTCAGCAGAAGTATATTAGTTTAGTATAGTAAGTTGACCATTTAGGCCCTGTTTGCTGTAATCAAATTCAAAAAATAGGAGTGTCATATGGATTATGCATCTCTAGTATTTCATACTTCCTATTATCGATGCATCTTACATTGTAAATTAATGAAAAAAATTAAGCACTAAAAATACATGAACAACTATGCATAGTGTTGAAGTATGATCCAAATTCAATTAAGGAGGCTAACTTCTGATGAAGCGGAGCGAGACCCGTCGCAGGAGGCTAACACCATCATCAACTTTTGGTTGTGTGGTTCAGCACTTGGGAAACATGATCCAACCCAGTTGATACATCTAAGTATTAGAGTGATATGCCAATCCATGATACACACTTGTGACAGATGTGGGCCCATGCCAACATTGCATGGGATGTAGATCTATCTTATCTGTCTAGAAACACCTTCATCAACTTGTTATTGTATATTAGTCATCACTTGGACAACATGATCCTAACTAGTTGATAGATCTAAGTATAACATTGCTATGCCAAGAAATGATGAGACACTTTGTGGCAAATATGGCACATGCCAACATTGCATGGGCTTTAGACCTCTCTTGGTTGGCTAGAAACTCCTTTATCAACTTGTGGTTGTGTGCCTCAACACTTGGCCAACATGATTCCACCCAGTTGACACATCTAAGTATGAGAGTGCTATGCCAAGCCATGACAAACACTTATGGAAGATGTGGGCCCATACCAACATTACATGTGATCTAGACCTATCTGAGCTGTCTAGAAACACCTTCATCAACTTGTGGTTGTGTGAGTTATCACTTGGATAGCATGATCCTACCTAGTTGATAGATCTTAGTATAACACTCATATGACAAGACATGATGAGACAATTTGTGGCAAATGTAGGCTCATGCCAAATTGCATGGGTTATAGACCTCTCTTGGTTGGCTAGAAACTCCTGCATCAACTTGTGATTGTGTGTCTCAGCACTTGGCCAACATGATCCTGCCGAGTTGATACATCTAAGTATGGGAGTGCTATGCCAAGCCATGACAAACACTTTGGCACATGTGGGCACTTGCCAACATTGCATGGGATCTATACCTATTTGTTCTATCTAGAAACACCTTCATCAACTTATGATTGTATGAGTCATCACTTGGATAGCATGATCCTACCTAGTTGATAGATCTAAGTATAACACTGCTATTCCAATACATGATGAGACACTTTGTGGCAAATATGGGCCCATGCCAACATTGCATGGGCTAATAGACCTCTCTTGGTTGGCTAGAAACTCCTTCATCAACGTGTGTTGTGTGGCTCAGTACTTGGCCAACATGATCCCACCCAATTGATACATCTAAGTATGAGAGAGCTATGCCAAGTGATGACTGCAGGTGCACAAATCCTTTGTAGCTAGTTTCGAAATAAAGATATCGATCCCACAAGGAGCAGGAGTCTGAAGTCGAATAATTCTTGAAATAAATATTGCGATAGAAATGCTAGATAAAGTTCTAACAAGATAAAATGTGAGTATTGTGTAAAAAGGTGTTTTGGGGTTTTGGGTATAAGAGCAATAACAAAGTAAAGCAAAATAACTTAAAATAGAAAGTAAGTATCGCGTATGTAAGAAAGATTGGAACTGCAGTAGGGAAAAGGCGTTCTCAGGGAGTAGTGGATACACCACTAGTATTGTAAAGATTTAAGATAAAGACTATCATCATGAACATTCTCAACTATGTATGTGTGAGAGGAACTCCGTATTTGGACGAATAGGCAACAACCGCTGCTCACATCATCCTCATAACCACAGCAGTCAGCAATCGACATCAATCGAAGTACTGTGCTATTAAGGGACGTAATCTCGTAGGACGTTTCCCATGGCATGGATAGTGTTCCGTGAGTTTCCTCAGTTTCCCAAGTTGATACGTAAGGGGTGTCAATAGATTTATAGTCATTGTAAGTGCTAGCATGCCTCCGTCTACCAACAAGTAGTTCCCTCCATCAAGTCCTCACGAGAGGCAAATATTGAGAGGTCGACTTCTCTCAACATCAAGATGTAGAGAATCTAACACATGGTCACATCGATGAATATCATAATAGAATTTATGTTATTTCAATCTCATACTAGGGTTTCTCCATCTTCCTAAGAACTAATAATCTACTCATACATGGAGGCAATCAAGATCATGGCAATGATAATGGAAAAAATCATAGATGAATAGTACTTGTATAAATCCACAACGAGTATATGAATTTCAACAAGATCTAGACAAGATGTAGATGGGATGGATGGAGATGGTGGTGATGCAGTGGTGGATGATGAAGATCGATGCCTTAGCCTCCCGGATCTACACAGGGCGAAGATGGATCCCTTATGGATGAGTTCCCCCTCTAGATGCCTTCTGGAGGTGAGGTTTCTGCGATTTCTAGGTGTTCTTTACGTCATCTCCTCGAACCAATTGCACGGGGTGAAACTATTTGACGAGGCAGAGGCGGCGTCAACTATACGGCCAGAAAAATTGCTCCCGCCGTATAGTTGGTCGTTGAACCTTCTGCCTCCCTTGTTCGTTTCTGGTTTTCTTCTGGTATTATTAATATTTCCCAAATAAGCGATTTACGTTGTTTTTTACTCCTTTTCTCCACAGTACAACTACTCCAATAATTGTATCCATTGGATCCATCATTTGTCCTAATCCTGGTGAAAATAGACATAAAGTGTGCGCGTGAGCACCATAAATACCAAGATCCTAGATCTACAATGCAAAATAATAATGTAAAACATGATGCAAATATGCACTCATCAACTTCCCCAAGCTTAGACTGTTGCTCATCCCGAGAAAGTTTTTAGCTTAATGGATGTGATCCTCATATTCATGAAGCTAAGTCGATAAAATAAATGAGGCAATTGCAGCATGTGTTTATCATGCACGATACAGGGGAACAAGTTCATGACTAGTACCTTACTCGAACCATCTGAATAGTATTAGAAGACTTCCACACCTTAGTTATCAACAGTCCATAAAAGATGAATCTTAACATAATGTGAAATTATCCGGTTCAACCAAATGAGTTAACAAGGTAGTCCCAAGTGTTTTAGGATCAATGTATTCACTTGGGATTCAAAATCTCAAAAGTGTCTCTTTGTCATACTACAATATAGTGGTATATTCCTATTTGCTCTTTGCACATTCGCTCTTTTTCTTCTTTCTTTTTCTTTTCTTTTGCATATATGCTCACACTTTTGTTTTAAGTGTTGTGCAAAGGAGCTAGCCATATATTCCACCTTATGTAGGAATTCAAAGTTCAATGATCTCAATTATCAAATTCCAACTGTATATGAAGCATTCTTATGACTTGGAGATTCTACCTCGACTTCTTCTCACTCTATTTGGATAGCACTTTCATTTTCCTTTGTTCAAGGTTTCTCTTTTAACTTAATTAAGTAGATAATTTTTCTTTGTGAATCAAACCATAGACTTACATCATATTGACCAAATTATCTTTATGTGTTCTATTAATACCAATGGTGTGGAAGACTCCTATTGCTATCATCAAGTGCAAGTAAAATCATACTCAAGCCATTCGTATCTCAATAAAGCGAACACAAACTCAATATTGCTACATATATAATAATAAACTCGGAATTTCATAAAAGGGATCGACTATTCCTGAAGGGAATTCTAATGATGCAAATTTTATTTCTAGTTTGAACTAATGCAAAAATAACAATAAAAACTTATAAGATAGATTAAAAGGTCTTAAAGAACTCCCCAAGCTTGGAATCAAGCCAGGCGGGATCAAATAATCCCTTGTGATTATTTGATACCGTGATTATTGTAGATCACTGTGGTGCCATGGCATGTAACACCGTGATGCGTAGCTTCTTGTCGGTCTCCTCCAGAGGAGTTATGCGGCTGTAGCACCTGTGCAGATCAGATTGCAGAGTGTCCACTCTATCTGCATGCTTGGTCACCAATGGAAGGAGGTATTCCTTCTTATCCATCTCATTGAGAAGTCGACGGACTTCGACACGATGGAATTGCTCATGCTTCTGATATATTTCTAGTGCCCGCACGTGATCCTTGGTCCTGGGGACAGCTTCTTCTTCCTCATCCATAATTGATGGATCGGGGAAGTGGAAACCGTACCTCCACTCTTCTTGAGGCTTAACCTTCATATGAGCACCAATGGTTGGCTTAGAGAGTGGAACCTCCCCTTCCTTGCTAGCACCTGCACCAATATTAGATAATTCCTTATGCTTGTGCGGCCTTGGATCTGTGGTGATGAACTTGACCATCTCCACACGCCCTTTTCCATGTGGCTTGCGATCTTCTCTCTTGTTGAGCTTTCTTCATCGCTGCCCAATTGATCTCCGGTGGATCATCGATGTCACGGCGATGTAGACATCAGCCACATCATCATCGGAATCATTGTTGAAGTAGCTTGGCTCGACGTACTCCTTGTACCTTGGGATAAACCTCTCCACCTCCTCATCATCGTCCTCCATGGACAGGTTGCTAGAGCGGTCCCTGGAAGGAGCAATGAGCCCCATGGGTTTCCCACGGCCTAGGGCAGGATAGTGCATTGCTAGATTGGTTTCTGTAGATTATGATTAGAGAGAGACAATGGTAGTATATAAGAGGGGTCAGAGGTCGGTAAAACTCGCGAGAAACACCAAATTGTCGTCCAAGAAAAGAATCAAAACGAAACAAGGAAAGAAATCACAGATTTGGAAGAGTTCGCCGCGTAACGACCAACTATACAGGCACGACCCCTATAGGTCTGGCCATATACTTGGTTTCGGGTAGATATTTCCAAATATCTTGAGTCCGGATCGATTAAATCACGACTCGGAACCGACAATAATGTTTTTTAGACGAATATAAAAGAAAGATCGAACGAAAAAGTGTCTGGGAGTTTAACGACCAACTATACGGCCGAAATTTTTGCTCCGGTCGTATAGTTGCGACCGTATAGATACAAACACCGAAAATCAAAAGTGCCTGAGAGTTTAACGACCAACTATATAGCCAGAATTTTTACTCCGGTCATATAGTTGCGACCGTATAGATACAGCCACCAAAAAGCAAAACTATCTGAGAGTTTAACGACCAACTATACGGCCGGAATTTTTGCTCCCGTCGTATAGTTGCGACCATATAGGCTCAAATATCGAAAACAATTTCACAAAGATGATACAGACAGTTTAACGACCAACTATACGGTGGGAGCTCCCTCTCCGGTCGTATAGCTCCGCCCGTATAGTTGGTAAAACCCCTCTAAAACTTCAGAAAAACACAAGGAATTCAAAGGCAGAATATTTAAGAGTAAAATTTCTGAAAACAAATCACTTATTTGGGTAAGAACACTTATCTTGCACTTACTATTTGGGTAAGATCGATACCTTAGCCTCCCAGATCTACACAGGGCGAAGATGGATCCATGGTGGATGAGTTCCCCCTCTAGATGCCTTCCGAAGGTGAGGTTTCTGTGATTTCTAGGTGTTTTATATGTCATCTCCTCGAACCAATTGCACGGGGTGAAACTATTTGATGAGGTGGAGGCGGCGCCAACTATACGGCCGGAGCTATATGGCCAAAAAAATTGCTCCCGCCGTATAGTTGGTCGTTGAACCTTCTGCCTCCCTTGTTCACTTCTGGTTTTTTCTGGTATTATTAATATTTCCCAAATAAGCGATTTACGTTGTTTTTGACTCCTTTTCTCTAGAGTACAACTGCTCCAATAATTGTATCCATTGGATATATCATCTGTCCTGTTCCTGGTGAAAACAGACATAAAATGTGCACGCGAGCGCCATAAAATACCAAGATCCTACATCTACAATGAAAAATTATAATGTAAAACATGATGCAAATATGTACTCATCATTAAGCCATGAGAAGCTGTTGAGGGCAAACCTCTAGGGTGGCCCGATCTTTCACGATTCCCTTTCAAATCGAGGATGGAGTGCGGGGAGAGGAGGGAAGGATGAACACAATGAACGCACGCAAGAAGAACACGATGAACACACACACGCAAAACCATGATACACACCAATAGCTCATGCCGGCGGTGACCGGTCTGGCGCAATCCCTAGGATTGGCGTCAGGCAGAGGACTCTCCCTCGAACCGACACGGAGAGATTGGAGACTCGGTGAGATCTTGACGTCTAGGCAAAGGGACACCGATGCCTAGGCCTTGTACAACACGGAGGCACAATGCAAACTCCAACAAGGTTTGGGGATATTGTGCTCCTTAGTCAAGGAGCATGAGGCAAGAATTAGATAGATCCACAAAGGGGTTTCCACTAATTCCAATACCATGCCTAGGGTTTACAATGGATGTGGGGGAATATATATAGGCCAGCCACTTAAATAGGGGTACTTTAAGAATAAAAGACAAGTTCTGGATGGACTAAGGGGTACATGGGCCGAAGGCCCAAAGGCCTTTTCATGCCTGCTGATGGTCGGACCGGAGACTCCGGTGTGGTGGACCGGAGACTCCGGTCTAGACCGGAGAATCCGGTGTAGTCTCTGGACCAGCCTCCGGAGGGGTCGTCAGACTGTCCCAGGGCCTGGTGCAGGGGGTCAGACCGGAGAGAGGGCCGGAGTCTCCGGTGTCTTCAGGCCGGAGACTTTGGCAGGCCGGAGACTCCGGTGTGCGCAGACCGGAGACTCCGGTCTAAGCAGCTCCAGCAGCATTTGCTTCACGTTCTGCTCCTTGTCCACCATCCTTGGGTGCTTGGTGATGTGTCGGGGCTTCGTACCTGATGATGCATAGGGTAGTTGCATGAAGTAGCATACCATCCAAGGAGGTATCGAATTGGCACGAGGAGAGGAGCGAGTTCACCTTAGCTTGTAGGAGTTTGGCTCGGGCACGAGTCATGGGTCCACTTGGGGGACTTGTTGGTGTAGATGTAGAAGCGTCCGTAGGACGGGCTACATCAGCTCCCCCCCTTGGGAAAGAGTCGTCCTCGACTCTTCATGGTTATCATCTTGAACATCTCCATGGTAGGGTGAGAGGTCCTTGACATTGAATGTATTGCTTGCAAGGTACTTGGAGGTTGGTATGTCGATGATGTAGGCATTGTTGTTGATTCATTTGAGGACCTTGAAGGGACCATCTCCTCTTGGATTGAGCTTGGAGTCACGTTCCTTGGGGAAGCGGTCTTTGCTTAGGTGTATCCACACAAGTTCACCTTCTTCAAAGATCATCTCCTTCTTGTCCTTGTTTAACCTTGAAGCTTGGCGAAGGACTTGTTGTTCGATAGTAGCTCTTGTTTCTTCATGAAGCTTCTTCATAGCTTGTGCGCACTTCTCGACATCCATGTTCGTTTGCTCATGTAGAGGTAGTGGTAGGATGTCGAGCGCGGCGAGGGGCTCGAAACCATAGACGATCATGAATGGACTCATCTTGGTTGTTGACTGCTTGGCATGGTTGTAGGCTAACTCGGCGTGTGGGATGCATTCCTCCCAATCCTTCAAGTTTTTCTTGATCAGCACACGTAGGAGAGTTTCGAGGCTTCGGTTAACAACTTCGGTTTGGCCATCAGTTTGAGGATGTGATGCGGATGAAAAGAGGAGCTTGACGCCGAGCTTGGCCACGATGGTCTTCCATAAGTAGCTCATGAATTTGATGTCGCGGTCGGAGACGATTGTCCTTGGCACACCGTGAAGACGGACAATTTCCCTGAAAAACAGATTTGCAACATGTGAAGCATCGTCGGTTTTATGGCATGGTATGAAGTGTGCCATTTTGGAAAAACGATCCACAACAACAAATATAGAATCATGACCATGCTTAGATCTAGGCAATCCTAACACGAAATCCATGCTAATGTCGGACCAAGGTGTATGAGGAATAGGCAATGGCATATAAAGACCATAGGGATTAGCTTGCGACTTAGCTTGAACACATGTCGTGCATCGTTGAATGTAGCGCTCCACGTCACGCTTCATCTTGGGCCAAAAGTAGTGGTTGGAGAGCATGTCCAATGTCTTGTCGCGAACAAAGTGACCCATGAGGCCTCCACCATGAGATTCTTGGAGGAGCAAAAGTTGAAGCGACGACTTCGGAATGCATAGCTTGTTTTGTTTAAATAGAAATCCCTTATGCAAATAGAAATCATCAACTCCTTTGTCATTGGAGCACTTTGCGAAAATTGGTTCAAAGAACGGGTCGGAAGAATACAAAGATTTTATTTCCTCAAGACCCAACACGTTGATTTCAAGTCTCGTAAGAAGGCTTGTATGTTTGCAGGACAATGCGTCCGCAACTACATTATCTTTGCCCTTCTTATACTTGACAATGTGAGGAAAAGACTCCATGAACTCAACCCACTTAGCGTGTCTCTTGCTCAAGTTAGCTTGGCCTTTGAGGTATTTCAACGACTCGTGGTCGGAATGTATGATAAATTCCTTGGGCCAAAGGTAGTGTTGCCAAACTTGGAGGACATGAACTAAGGCAAAAAGCTCTTTGTCATAAATCGGATAGTTAAGGCGAGCACCATCAAGTTTCTCGCTATGGTAGGCTATAGGACGTCCGTTTTGCATAAGGACTCCTCTAATGCCAATATCACTAGCATCACACTCTATCTCAAAAGTTTTTGTGAAATCCGGTAACGCAAGGAGAGGTGCTTCGGTGAGCCTCTTTTTGAGGTCATCAAAAGCTTTTTGTTGTGCTTTGCCCCACACGAAGGTGACATTCTTTTTGGTCAATTCATTAAGGGGACAAGCAATGGTCGAAAAGTCTTTCACAAAGCGACGATAGAAACCGACCAACCCATGAAAACTTCGGAGTTCACTCACATTTGTTGGGATGGGCCAATCTCGTATGTCCTTTACCTTGGAAACATCAACTTCAATTCCCTTCGAAGAAACGACAAATCCAAGAAAAATCAACTTGTCTTTAGAAAAAGTGCACTTGGGAAGATTAGCATAAAGCTTTTCATGTCGAAGGATTTGCAAAACTTCCTTGACATGTGTTATGTGGTCCTCAAGTGATTTGCTATAAACAAGAATATCATCGAAATAGACAACAACACTTTTCCAATGAGAGAACGTAAGATATGATTCATTAGGCGTATGAAGGTGGATGGGGCGTTAGACAAACCAAAGGGCATAACCAACCATTCATAGAGACCAAGTTTGGTCTTGAAGGCGGTTTTCCACTCATCACCTTCAGCCATGCGTATTTGATGGTAACCACTACAAAGATCAATTTTCAAAAAAATAGTGGCTCCACACAACTCATCAAGCATGTCATCGAGATGTGGTATGGGATGTCGATAACGCATGGTGATAGCATTGATTGGACAGCAATCCATTCATAATCGTAACGTATCATCCGTCTTTGGAACAAGAATCATGGGTACGGCACTTGGACTAGTGCTAACTTGGATCAAACCTATGGAGACGAGTTGGTTGATTTGACGTTCAATCTCCTTTGTCTCCTCTGGGTTCGTGCGGTAAGCGGCGCGGTTGGGAAGTGGTGCACCGGGGATGAGGTCAATGCGATGTTCTATGCCGGGAAGAGGAGGTAGTCCATGTGGAAGCTCCTCGGGGAACACATCCTTGAATTGCTGCAAAACACTCATCAAAGATGGAGGAACATTGGTTAATTCGTTAGTTCCTTGCGCTAGTCCCTTGCAAAGGAGGACATAGTGCAAGATGGATGGGTTGTTCCGAACATCTCTCATCTCACTTTTGGCGGCAAGGAGAACACTCTTAGTTTTTCACTCCAATTTGGCATATGGTTCTCACTCACTATGAGGTGGTTCTCTCTTTCACCGCTCTTCTCACAAGTAGGTGTTGTGCTTTGCGCCCTCGCTAAAGCATTTGCATTGTCTGCAATTATTTGGCTAGGAGTCATCGGTTGCAAACACATGTTTTGTTGAGCCATTTGAATGTGTATACATTGGTGCGACCATCATGTTGAGCAGCCTTGTCAAATTGCCACGTTCGACCAAGAAGCATGTGGCAAACTGTCATAGGAACCACATCACACTCCACCGTATCTTTGTAAGGACCAATGGCGAAGGAGACCGATACGGTATGCTTGATCTTCACGGACCCTTGGTCACTTAGCCATTGCACGTGGTAGGGGTGCTTGTGTGGATGGAGGGTGAGGTTGAGCTTCTCACACAACTCAGTGCTAGCAAGGTTGTGGCAACTCCCTCCGTCAATGATCACCTTGATAGATTTGCCATTGATGCCGGCTCGTGTTTGGAAGATATTGGAGCATTGGTCTTCATGCTCTTGTTCTTGAGTGGTCAAGATCCTTGTGACGACAAGCGATGGACTTGCGTCATGTTCACACATGAGGAGTTCTTGATCATCTTCTACTCGTTGCCTTGCCATTGCTTCCTTGACACGGGCATCAAACTCATCTTCACTCAAGTACTCTTCATCACCATTGTCATGGATGAACAAGACTTTCTTGTTTCCACATTCGGCCGACGTGTGTCCTTTACCACCACACTAGTAGCATTCACCGTTGAAAGGTGTATCACTTTTTGCTTGTTTGCCACTTGGGGGCAGTTTTCCTTGAGGAAGAGTGGGCTTGAAGGAAGGCTTGGAGGTACTTGATGAGCTTCCATTGAAAGTTGTTGATGTAGCGGTTGAAGCTTGCTTGTATGTGAAGTACGTCTTGGGCTTGTTGTACTTGATATCTTCTTGCACTTGACGTTCAGCCTTTGTTGCTATGTGCACAAGCTCAACCATGTCGTTGTAGGTTTGGAACTCGACGATGCGCTTGATTGGGTGGTCCAACCCAATAAGGAAACGTGCCATTGTTTGCTCCATGCGCTCATCAATGTTGGCGCGAATCAAGTTGAGTTCCATTTCCTTGAAGTACTCTTCCACGGTCTTTGTCCTTTGGTGAAGCGCTTGAAGGTTGTTGAAGAGGTCACGCGTGTTGTGTGCGGGGACGAACCGGGATCTCATGTGAGCCTTCATGTCATGCCAAGTTGTGATTGGCGGTTCTTTTCTTGCATCACGAGCAACTTGAACTTGTTCCCACCAAAGGTTGGCGTAATCATCAAACTCTAGCGAAGCCATGGCGACCATCTTCTTGTTTCTATAGTTGTGCATGCGGAAGATCTTGTCGACTTTGAGTGCCCACGAGAGGTATTCTTCGGGGTCATTGGATCCGGTGAACTTGGGCATTGTGAACTTGAGCTTGCCAAAAGTTTCTTCATCGTTGCGGTCATTGCGACGAGCTTGGTGACCTTGTTGATGATCTTGTAGTTGGGGAGGTGGAACTTCGTTCTCGCGTCCTTGTTGTGGAGCTTGCTCTTGGTATGTTGTTGGGGTGCTTGAGCCTCATGGTGGCGAGGGTGTGGAGCCTCTTGACGCGGTTGATGATGAAGAGGAGGCTCGTTCCTCGGTTGGTGATGTTGGTTAGGCACATGGGCCTCACGGCGAAGAACATGGTCATGAGCCTCTTGATGTGGTGGGCGTTGCTCAACTTGTATCACTTGACTCTCCAGGTTTTGTTGATGTGGAGGAGGCGCCTCGTGATGACCATGGTGTCGTTGTTGACGTTCATGACGTTGATGACGAGGAGGAGGATCTTGGAGAGCTTCACGTCGATGACGAGCTTGATTCTCCAAATTGGAGTCATCACTCGTTGTGTCAAGTATGTGCCGCGGTCGATGGTGGTAGACTTGCGGTTGCACTTGCGGTTCCTCTTGTGGTTGCTCTTGTTGGGTCACTAGTGCCCTTGTGTGATGATGGTGTGCTTCTTGCCTTGCTCGTGGCCTTGAAGAGAGGTCACCATCATAGCTTGACGTTGCGGCGTGCCGTGGGGAAGGTACATAGTTCGAAGAGGTTCCGTCTTCAACCACGGGGGCGCCATTACGTCTTGGAGCACTTGGAGGTAGATCTTGTTGCGGAGTTGCATGACGATGCGAAGAACTTGAAGAGCTTGAAGCACGTGAACGTGGTCTTGCCATTCCGTCGATGAGGCATCGAAGGTTGTCATTTATTTCAGCGACGGAGCGTTGAAGCGATTCATTTTGGTGGCCGAAGTTGTGATGCATTGCTTGCATTTGCCTTTCGAGGCCATCGAAGTGGTTGTCGATGTTCTTGAACTCTGCTTGCATCTCGCCAAATTTTTCATCTTGTCGCGTCTCAAGGGCTTGGCAACGTTCATGGAACTCGTGGTGGACGATGAAGTGACTTGCACGCGTCATGTACGGACCTTGATCTTCTTCTTGGGGAGGTGGTTGGCTCGACTCACCGTGCCTATCCATCATGCAAAACACACAAGTATTGTATATGGAAGTGGAATATGGTGGTGTCAGCCTTGTACCTCACCTTGGGGATTGCACCAAACTAGAAACCACAAGTGAGAGCTATAAGCGTGCAAAGTGGAATTGCAAAGAAAACTCACACTAAAGAAAGAACTAACTCTCAAAAGCTTGTTGGTGGGAGGTCAGGATTGTGGAAAGCCAAAGTACCGACCAAAAGAAAAGGGATAGTCAAATGTGGGTAAAATCCAACAAAACTCAAGTCAAAGGGGAAGGTCAACAACTCAAAAGGGTGACGGGAACCTACGACTATGTACACACACGTGGAGAAATTTGGGATTGACACGACTATGAAAATGAGCAAACAAAATGTCCTAACGAAGACTAAGCTCATTGTCATGCCAATGCAAGGAGAGACCGTGGCTCGTTTGCAAAGAGGAAAAATGAGCAACGGATTTGTGCACTTGCCTTGGGCGCTCTTCTTTCTCTCTTGCTTACAAGCTTTGAGACTCTCTTTGGAAATGGGAGACTATTTTTCTTTTGCTTTTTTCTTTGTATCTTTTCTTTCTTTTGTATTATATTTTTTTTGCTCTCCCTTGATGCTACCTAGTCACACTTGATATTGCTCTTGCACTCTCACTATCCAAGGACAAATGCACAATGCTCAAGCAAACACAAGATGAGCCACTCTCATAGGATAGGTAAACACAAAGGAAGATAGGGGTTAACAAGGTGACGCAAGTTATACCTTCTTTGATGATGAACTTGGAGTCGGTGGTGCGGGATGATGTTCGCGGGCCGTGGTGTCGATGAGCGCGGGGGTTGTTGATGCGGAAGCTTGTTGTTAGTTGACGACACGCACACAGGCACAAACAAACAAGGAGAAATTAGCCAATGCAAGATTAGAGGCAAAACTGTCAAAATCAGGCGTCAGGCCGGAGACTCCGGGGTTTCAGGCCGGAAACTCCGGTCCAGGACGGAGACTCCAGTGTGGGTAGGCCGGAGACTCTGGTGTATGCCAGAGACTCCGGTGTGCAGGCCGGAGACTCCGGTCTAGAGTCAGATCACGAACTGCTCGTGTTCTTGAGCGGAAATCCACGCCTTGGGTCCTCAAATTCGCGAAAAATTGGCCAAATTGGACTGGGAAAACGCAGGATAAAGCTGGACCAACACCTAAGACAAGGTTTGGTCAGATCAAAACCACAAATAACACTCCAAATTAAGAGATCGATCCAAAGGCAAATTTGGGCTATTTTTTGGATTTTTTCGAATTTTTGGTGGATAGAAGAAAAATTTGTGGGGGAAATCGTGAGCAACGAAGCTCTTGATACCAATATGTTGAGGGCAAACCTCTAGGGTGGCCCGATATTTCACGATTCCCTTTCAAATCGAGGATGGAGTGCGGGGAGAGGAGGGGAGCATGAACACGACGAACGCAGGCAAGAAGAACGCGAGGAACACACACACGCAAAACCACGATACACACCAATAGCTCATGCCGGCGGTGACCGGTCCGGCGCAATCCTAGGATTGGCGTCGGGCGGAGGACTCTCTCTCGAACTGACACGGCGAGATTGGAGACTCGGTGAGATCTTGACGTCTAGGCAAAGGGACACCGATGCCTAGGCCTTGTACAACACGGAGGCACGATGCAAACTCCAACGAGGTTTGGGGATATTGGTGCTCCTTAGTCAAGGAGTATGACGCAAGAATTATATAGATCCACAAAGGGGTTTCCACTAATTCCAATATCATGCCTAGGGTTTACAATGGATGTGGGGGACTATATATAGGCCAGCCACTTAAAAAGGGGTACTTTAGGAATAAAAGACAAGTTCTGGATGGACTAAGGGGTACATGGGCCGAAGGCCCAAAGGCCTTTTCATGCCTGGTGACGGTCGGACCGGAGACTCCGGTGTGGTGGACCAGAGACTCCGGTCTAGACCGGAGAATTAGGTGTAGTCTCCAGACCAGCCTCCGGAGGGGTCGTCAGACTATCCTAGGGCCTGGTGCAGGGGGTCAGACCGGAGAGAGGGCCGGAGTCTCCGGTGTCTTCAGGCCGGAGACTTTGGTAGGCCGGAGACTCCGGTGTGCGCAGACCGAAGACTCCGGTCTAAGCAGCTCCAGCAGCGTTTGCTTCACGTTCTGCTCCTTGTCCACCAACCTTGGGTGCTTGGTGATGTGTCGGGGCTTCGTACCTGATGATGCATAGGGTAGTTGCATGAAGTAGCATACCATCCAAGGAGGTATCGAATTGGCACGAGGAGAGGAGCGAGTTCACCTTAGCTTGTAGGACTTTGGCTCGGGCACGAGTCATGGGTCCACTTGGGGGACTTGTTGGTGTAGATGTAGAAGCGTCCGTAGGACGGGCTGCATCAGAAGCACTTGTGGCAGATGTGGGCCCATGCCAACATTGCATGGGATCTAGACCTATGTGAGCTATCTAGAAACACCTTCATCAACTTGTGGTTGTATTAGTCATCACTTGGATAGGATGATCCTACCGAAATGATAGATCTAAGTATAACACTTTTATGCCAAGACATGATGAGACACTTTGTGGCAAATATGGGCCCATGCCAACATTGCATGGGTTATAGACCTCTCTTGGTTGGCTAGAAACTCCTTGATCAACTTGTGGTTGTGTGGCTTAGTAGTTGGCCAACATGATCCCACCCAGTTGATACATCTAAGTATAAGAATGTTATGCCAATACATCATGAGAAAAACACTTGTGGAAGTTGTGGGACCATGCCAACATTCCATGTGATCTAGACCTATCTGAGCTGTCTACAAACACCTTCATCAACTTGTGGTTGTATGAGTCATCACTTGGATAGCATGATCATCCCTAGTTGATAGATCTTAGTATAACACTGCTATCCCAAGACATGACGAGACACTTTGTGGCAAATGTGGGCCCATGCCAACATTGCATGGGATCTAAACCTATCTGAGCTGTCTAGAAACACCTTCATCAACTTGTGATTGTATGAGTCATCACTTGGATAACATGATCCTACCTAGTTGATAAATCTTAGTATAACACTGATATGCTAAGACATGATGAGACACTTTGTGGCAAATGTGGGCAATGCCAACATTTCATGGGCTATAGACCTCTATTGGTTAGCTATAAACTCCTTAATAAACTTGTGCTTGTGTGCCTCAGCACTTGGCCAACATGATCCCACCTAATTGATACATCTAAGTATGAGAGTGCATGGCCATCCCATGGTAATAGTTGCGGAAAGATGTGGGCCCATGCCAACATTGCATGTGATCTAGACCTATCTAAGATGTCTGCAAACACCTTCATCAACTTGTGGTCGTACAAGTCATCACTTGGATAGCATGATCTTACCTAGTTGATAAATCTCAGTATAACACTGTTATTCCAAGACATGATGAGACACATTGTGGCAAATGTGGGCCCATGCAAACATTGCAAGGTAGGTAGACCTATCTAAGATGTCTAGAAATACCATCATGAACTTGTGGTTGTATGAGTTATCACTTGGATAGCATGATCCTACCTAGTTGCTAGATCTAAGTATAAGACTGTTATGCCAAGACATGATGAAATGCTTTGCAGCAAATGTGGGCCCATGCCAACAATGCATGGGATATAGACCTATCTCAGCTATGTAGAAAAACCTTCATCAACTTGTGGTTGTATGAGTCGTCACTTGGATAGCATGATCCTACATAGTTGGTAGATCTAAGTATCAAACTGCTATGCCAATACATGATGAGACACTTTGTGACAAATGTGGTCCCATGCCAACATTGCATGGGATCTTGATACGTCCATTTTGCATCACTATTCTATATCATAATTTACTCTTATTCATTGATATATTTCATATTAAGAGGTGATACTTGTGTTATTTCATCTGTTTTCTCATGGTTGATGACTTTTGGAGCATGGACCGCTGTAGTCAGGATTCTGATGGAAAAGGTGCTATTTGGAGGCAAAATTCGCGAAGATCAGAAAATCTGGGAAAATAAAGGAAAATCCTATTTTCCAGAAGACGAAGGAAGCCAGAATGGGAAGTGGAGATGGGCCACAGGGGGCCCACACCACCCCCTGGTGTGGGCCACCCCAGGTCGCGCCACCAGGTGGTGTGGCCGCCCTAGTCCACTCCAACCTCTCCCCTCTAGCTTATATTATCCTCCTAAAACCCTAAGACTCGGGGAGCGACCACAGAAAGATTCCGCCACCTCTATGGGATGGAAAACATTGGGAGAGAAAGATCTCTCCGGTAGACAGAATTCTGCCAGGGGAATTCCTTCCCGGAGAGGGGAGATTGTCGCCATCAACACCACCATCAAGCTGGACTTCATCGGGATCATCATCCTCACCACCACAATCATCTCCATCAGCACCATCATCACCACCTCCATACCGCTGTAACAATTGGGTTGAATCTTGCATAGTTCTTAGGGGAAACTTTCCCGATGTTGATTACTCCTTGTAGTTGATGCTATTGAGTGAACCGTTGAATTATTTTTTATGTTCAGATTTTTACACATCATTATTTCATCTTTGATCATGATCCATATGATGTCTTGTGAGTAGTTCATTTTGTTCTTGAGGACATGGGAGAAGTCATGTTGTTAGTAGTGGAATTGTGTTGAGAAAGATTCAATAGTTTGATATTTAAGTTGTGGTGTACTTCTTCTAGTGGTGTCATGTGAACGTCGACTACATGACACTTCACCTATATGGGCCTAGGGGAATGCATTGTGTATTTTTCTACTAATCGTGGGGGTTGACGGAGTGATAGAAACCTGAACCCCTGTTAGAAAACCTTTGCACAAGGGACGTCAGGGTCTTAGAGTTCAAAGTTGTGGTTAGGTTTCTACCTTAATTACTTTCTTGTACTTGCGGATGCTTGCAAGGGGTATAATCACAAGTATGTATTAGTCCTAGGAAGTTCGGTACATTAGCATAGGTTCACCCACACAACACTTAGCAAACTAAAGAACATTAATCATTTACATGAAGCGAAAGCACTTGACGGTATTCCCATGTGTCCTCGAGAATATTTGGTCATCTTAACTAATACAACCGGATCGTCCTTTGCTGAATAAAGGATTGGGCCACTTGCTGCATTTATTCTTATTGTCTTTTATTTACTCGTACTTTATTTACCTGCATTATCAAAAACCCCTAAAAAACATTTGCTAAGTATTTACAGAGAATTCCTGCTCCAAGCCACTAGCCAGCACCTTCTGCTCCTCGTTGGGTTCGACACTCTTGCTTATCGAAAATATTGCGATACACCCCCTATACTTGTGGGTCATCAAGACTATTTTCTGGTGCCGTTGCCGGGGAGTGAAGCGCTATTGGAGAGTGGACCTGGTAAAGGAAACTTCTACTCTGAGTATTGTTTATTTCTGTTAGTTGCTTTATTTTCAATATGGATAATCGCTGAGTTTCTTATTTCGTAATGCTACTACCACTGCTAAGGTAGTAGATGAACCACCACCTGCTGAGAATGATACTTTTAAAATACCTACAAGAATCATTGACCGTGTTATGGATAACTATTATGTTGGAGATGGAACTGTCCATCCCGGTGATCATTTGCTCTTTATACACGAATTATGCGGGTTGTTCAAATGTGCAGGTATTACTACAGATCAAGTTAAGAAGAAGTTATTCTCATTATCACTGAAAGGAAGAGCTAAGGACTGGTATAAGTTGCTAAAGAATGGTCAAGCTCTTAAATGGGAGGAAATAGTACCTCTCTTTTATTCAAAGTTTTATCCTCCTAGTGAGATTCATAAAGATCGGAATCAAATATACAATTTTTGGCCTCTTGATGGAGAGAGTACAACTCAAGCCGGGGGAGATTGAAGTTACTAATGCTCAAATGTCCCATTCATGAGCTCCCCAACAATATTATTATCAATAACTTTTATGCAAGGCTTTCTCATCATGATAAGGATTTATTGGATGCTTCTTGTGCTGGATCATTCACTCGCATGGAAGAAGAAGCTAAATGGGATCTTCTGGACCGTATTCAAGACAATGCTAAAGCATGGGAGAATGACAAAGGAAGAAAGTCAGGTATAAATTATGATTATGAATGCATTGAATCTTTTATGGGAACTGATGACTTTCAAAATATTAAAAATGCTTATGGTCTAGACTCTCAAGCTATTACAACTTATTTTAAGGCTTTTGCTTCCTATATTTAAATGCCTAAAAAGAAGTGGAATAAGTATCATGAACCATATAAAGATGTTGCTAAGTTTGTTCCTACAAGAAATACTGAAGTTTATACTGCTAATCATGCTTTACCTGAACCTTACATTGAAAAAATGCCTTTCCCAGTTAAGATAAAGGAGCATTCTATGATAGCTAGTATGGTTAATGAAAGTACAAATAAATCTGTTGAACCTGATAAACAAATGGATGATGAACCTATGATAGCAAATGTGGAAGATTTTGTCGCTAAATATGTAGAAGAGGGACACACTATCCTTTGTAAGGATACCTCTAATATTATTTCACAAAGTAGTGTTATGAGAGCTAGTATCCCTGTGTTTTCGGTTAGGATAAGTGATTATTGCTACGCCGGTCCTTGCGATAGTTACATTGTTAAGTTTATGCATGATGCTGAAAGTTATTATGACAGAGGGAAGACTGTTCTTATGCATCTCAATAATATCAAGTTTCCTCGTTTTATGCTTAAAGTTTTTATGTTGCACTGGTTTTGCCTTCTTATGCTTACAGTTTCTGGTTTCAACAACTTGTTTGTTTACAAAGTTGCCTTGCATAGAAAGTGGGTTAGACTTAAACATGTGTATTTTTTCTTCTTAATGCTCTCTTTCACTTCAATTCATATCTTATGCGAGCATCATTGAAATTATCATGCCCATCTTAATGGCTATAAAGAAAGAGATTTTTGGGAGACAACCCAATTTATTCTTGCTTTCAGTTTGTTTTTGTTTCTTTGAGTCTAGGAAGTTATTACTTCAGTAATGACCTCTCCTTATCCTTTTGTTTGGTTTTTGTGTCAAGATCAACCTCTAATGAGAGAGAAGTAAGATTTGGGGAAGTTGCTATCCCGAAACAGATTTTTGTGCTTCACCGTAAAAATTCGTGAGAGATCTCTGTATGTCGGATTGAGCTGTAATTTTTTGTGCTTCTGACCCAGGTTATTATTTAACTTTCGTTAGTTTTGCACTTTTTTATTTGAGCAACAGGAGATTTCCGAAAAAAATGATCTTTACCTACGGGTCTGTTTTGATAGATTTTGCCACTCTTGCATTTGCTTCTTAAGTCATTTTCCTTTTTGAATTCTTTTTGGGTTTTCGGAAGGGGTTGCTATAGTGGCTTATGTTTTGATGGATTTTAGTTGAAATTGAACCTAGAAGGTTTATTACCTCGCTTACACTAATGTTACTAATAAGAATTGTGTGAAGTTTTGTGTGAAAGAAATTTCCAGGTTATTGGAGAAAATGGTGTAATAAGAAAGTGAAAGGTTTCATGACCCAAGAAATATGAGTATGAAGATGAAGATATTGATGTTATTCAAGCGGTGACTCCAGAAGAATCTACTAAATGCCAAATTCAGATACCTGCAGAGTCCGTTTTTGAATAGGTAACAGATCTAGTGAGAAAAGTTCCGCGAAAATTCTGTCTAATTATATTTTTGGAGTTTTTATCCAACAAGGAAATCTACGAAGCGAAATAGAGACAGAAACGGATCCAGGGTGTCTCACACCACCCCCGGCACGGGCCCCCTGGTCGTGCCAGCAGGTGGTGTGGACACCTCGGCCTCCGTCTCCGACCCGTTTTCTCCCAGTACCTTCCTTTTGTTGCAAAACTTCATAATATATAATCCCCCGGATCCCCTGAGGTTCGTATATCGTGTTCTCATCGTGTTTTCGTTTCGATCTGTTTCTGACAGGTAGAGTCCCAGATTTGGAGCCACAGTGTCTTCCCCTGGATCAGCCAAGGAAGATTCCTCAGCGGATATCATCAACCCATACATGCAAGAGTTGAAGATTCATCCCAAGGAGTTATTGCTTGAAGATGGGGAGGTACGGATAAAAGAGGTTCAAGGCCCTAAAGGTGAACGAAGTCTAGAGGACAGGATGGAAGCGCTAGAGCAAGAAGTCTTTAGGTACAAGAAGATGGCGGAACACGAAGTAGATATCATCCATAAGATTTGTTCCGAACTCATCGCCGAGCACCAAAAGGAGACTGCTAAGCTCAAGGATGAAATTTTCTCACTCCACCAAACAACCAACCAACTGCAAGCACAGCTCTACGACGTTCAAAATCAAAACTCTGAGTATGAGGTTAGGTTTAAACGCATAAGTGTTGCTGCTAGTTTCAGGATGATGGAGACCAGGATGTATTTTGTTGATGGGGAGCCTTTACCCTGAAAGTCGGATGATGATGAGAGAACACCACCACCACCGAAGGAGTAATTCATCATCAGGTTTTGGCATCCCCTTGGTTTGTTCCAAGCTTGGGGGAGTGCCACGGTATCATATCACTATCTTCTATCTTTTTACCTTTTTAGTAGAGTCATATCATGAATAGAGAAGTTATCATGTAGGATGATTTGCATTATGGAAGTGTCCCCTCTCTTGTTAGATATCTATGTATCCCTTGGTGTGAGTTGCTGTTATGGATTATTAATGAGAAGTTCTATCATTTACTATTTTGCATATCTTATATTAGTTTTCAATTCATGGTTATATGATTGATCTTGTTGTTAGTATTAGTATCACTTTGGTATCATTGAGTTAATTTAGTTGGTTTTGGCAAACCTAGCTCGGTCAGTAGCAACACTATTTTGAGAATTGAATGAAAAAGATAAAAGTACTCTAAAGAAATATAATTTCATCATCTTTCTTTCTTGATTTTCTCATAAGTTTAGTACTCTCTAGTTAAGATCTTTTGTGCTTGCAAGGAAGATTACATGTTTGTTTTTGTCACTTGTATGTTTGTTTGTTTCCTTCAACTCTTATGCTTGTTACCCAGCCTTGCTAGCAAAAAACCTGTACTGAGAGGGAATTCTTCTCGTGCATCCAATCCTTAAACCAAAACCTATGTCATTTGTGTCCACTATACCTACCTATTAGCATTATTGCTATTCCAAGTAAATTCATGTTTTTATCTACCTTCCAAATTAAACTTGTTATGTGAAGATTAGTGATTAAAGCTCTCACGAACTTGATGGCACACTTTACTTTCTTGCACTTAATAAATTTGAACCATTGTGCCCATCTATGTTGCGTATATGCTTGCGCTTTGTAAGATGAGAATTAGCAGAACCATGCTGTCATGGGGAACGCTTTCAACATTGCACCGGTACTTTGTACCTAGTTGATATCATGTTCTTTTGTCTATGGATGTCGTTGGTGTGAAATGAAAGGGGAGCTTGTAAGTCCATGGAGTTATGTATGTGTGTTAGAGAAATGCCTGGTCCGCCGGTCTAATCCATGATGTCATGGTGGAAACCTGCAGCGTAACCATAACGAGCATCTATGAAGCATTCTTCTTATAAAAAAGGAAAAGAGATAGAGATTGAAAAAACGAGAAAAAGAAGAAAAAAAGATGAGAAAAGAGGAAAGAGAGAAAGAAGCACCAGATTCCCATGGTAAATAACAAGATTCCTGAGATGCTTGTTGTCTGCTTGCCTTGTCATTTTGATATGGGGATTCTTTCGTATCATCGGGCAAGGGGTACACCGTTGGCGGTTCTCTATGATACACATGTACTTACTATGACAAGAACTTACCGGTGACTAAACTTGAGTAGCATGAGGAGTGGCCCTCGTATTCAAGGGACATGAGATTTTCAACTTGCAACTTGTCAAGCATACCCTCATATTTGATCACTTTAACCTTAATCACCTAAAGGTGCCTATGATAGGGGCAATGAGAGCTGAAAGCTAATAAGTACCATAATTTTTGGGAGCTCTTTATGAAACTTGAAATCCCTGCTTCCCTTTGCAAAGGGCCTTTCTTTTACTTCCTACTTGAGTCAGTAAACCTATTCCTTTCTACCTCAGCAAGTATTTTGAGTTGTTGTGTTTCATTCATTCATATGATGATTTATTAAATCATGTTTCTTATGTTCCTTGTTTTGCACTTTGCTCTTATCTTAGTGTCTACTACTTTGAAAGCTATCATTGAAAATCAGTTATTTGTGAACTCCAGCAAATTGTCAACTATTCTTCGACCAAGAGCTAAGTTCATTACCAATTATGATTTACTTTATGCATCTTTATTGTGTTTCCTTTACTTACTGCAAGTTAAGTTATATAATAGTGAGTTGTCTTCTATTATGATTTATGTATTGATGAATGTGATGCTTCTTGTCTGTATTATTTTATCGACTCTTCACTCCATAAACTTGAGGTCATGTTTATTGAGCTCAGTTTTCGCTTGGAGACAAGCAAAGTCTAAGCTTGGGGGACTTGATACGTCCATTTTGCATCACTATTCTATATCATAATTTACTATTATTCATTGATATATTTCATATTAAGAGGTGACACTTATGTTATTTCATCTGTTTTCTCATGGTTGATGAATTTTGGAGCATGGACCGCTATAGTCAAGATTTTGATGGAAAAGGGGCTGTTTGGAGGAAAAATTCGCAAAGATCAGAAAATCCAGGAAAATACATGAAAAATCCTATTTTTCCAGAAGACGAAGAAATCCAGAAGGGGAAGTGGAGATTGGCCACAGGGGGCCCAAACCACCCCCTGGCGCGGGCCACCCTAGGCCACGCCACCAGGTGGTGTGGCCGCCCTGGTCCACTCCAACCTCTCCCCTCTAGCCTATATTATCCTCCCAAAACCCTAAGACTCGGGGAGCGACCACTAAAAGATTCTAATGCCTCTACGGGGCGGAAAACACCGAGAGAGAAAGAGCTCTCCGGCAGATAGAATTCTGCCGGGGGAATTCCTTCCCGGAGAGGGGAGATCGTCGCCATCAACACCACCATTAAGCTGGACTTCATCGGGATCATCATCATCACCACCACCACCATCATCTCCATCAGCACCATCATCACCACCTCCATACCGCTGTAACAATTGGGTTGAATATTGCATAGTTCTTAGGGGAAACTTTCCCGATGTTGAATACTCCTTGTAGTTGATGCTATTGAGTGAACCGTTAAATAATTTTTTTATGTTCAGATTGTTGCACATCATTATTTCATCTCTGATCATGATCCATATGATGTCTTGTGACTAGTTCGTTTTGTTCTTGAGGACATGGGAGAAGTCATGTTGTTAGTAGTGGAATTGTGTTGAGAAAGATTCATTAGTTTGATAATTAAGTTGTGGTGTACTTCTTCTAGTGGTGTCATGTGAACATCGACTACATGAAACTTCACCTATATGGGCCTAGGGGAATGCATTGTGTATTTGGCTACTAATCGTAGGGGTTGCCGGAGTGACAAAAACCTGAACCCCTGTTAGGAAACCTTTGCACAAGGGACGTCTGGGTCTTAGAGTTTAAAGCTGTGGTTAGGTTTATACCTTAATTACTTTCTTGTACTTGCGGATGCTTACAAGGGGTATAATCACAAGTATGTATTAGTCCTAGGAAGTTCGGTACATTAGCACAGGTTCACCCACACAACACTTAGCAAACTAAATAAGATTAATCATTTACATAAAGCGAAAGCACTTGACGGTATTCCCATGTGTCCACGAGAATGTTTGGTCATCTTAAGTAATACAACCGGCTTTTCCTTTGCTGAATAAAGGATTGGGCCACTTGTTGCATTTATTCTTATTGTCTTTTATTTACTCGTACTTTATTTACCTACATTATCAAAACCCCCTAAAAATCCGTTTGCTAAGTATTTACAGAGAATTCCTGCTCCAAGCCACTAGCCAGCACCTTCTACTCCTCGTTGGGTTTAACACTCTTACTTATCGAAAATATTGCGATACACCCCGTATACTTGTGGGTCATCAGATCTAAACCTATGTGAGTTCTCTAGAACCACCTTCATTAACTTGTGGTTGTATGATTCATCACTTGTATAACATGATCCTACCTAGTTGATTAATCTTAATATAAAATTGCTATGCTAAGACATGATGAGACACTTTGTGGCAAATGTGGGCCCATGCCAACATTGCATGGGCTATATACCTCTCTTGGTTGGCTAGAAACTCCTTAATCAACTTGTGGTTGTGTGCCTCAACACTTGGCCAACATTATACCACACAGTTGACACATCTAAGCATGAGAGTGCATGGCCAGTCCATGCCAACACTTGTGGAAGATGTGGGCCCACAACAACATTGCATGTGATCTAGACCTATCTAAGTTGTCTACAAACACCTTCATCAACTTGTGGTTGTATGTGTCATCACTTGTTGGCTAACATGATCCTACCTAGTTGATAGATCTTAGTATAACACAGCTATGCCAAGACATGATGAGACACTTTGTGGCAAATGTGGGCCCATACCAACTCTAGACCTATCTAACTTATGTAGAAACAACATCATAAACTTGTGGTTGTATGAGTTATCACTTGGATAGCATGATCCTACCTAGTTGTTAGATCTAATATGCCAAAACATAATGAGACACTTTGTGGCAAATGTGGGCCCATGCCAACATTGCATGGGATCTAGACCAATGTGAGCTATCTAGAAACACCTTCATCAAATTGTGGTTATATTAGTGATCACTTGGATAGCATGATCCTACATAATTGTTAGATCCAAGTATAAGACTGCTATGCCAAGACATGATGAGACACTTTGTAGCAAATGTGGTCCCATGCCAACATTTCATGGGATCTAGATTTGTCTTAGCTGTCTAGAAACACCTTCGTCAACTTGTTCTTGTATGAGTCATCACTTGGATAGCATGATGCTACCTAGTTGTTAGATCTAAGTATAAGACTGTTATGTTAAGACATGATGAGACACTTTGTGGCAAATGTGGGCCCATGCCAACATTGCATGGTCTATAGTAGACCTCTCTTGGTTGGCTAGAAACTCCTTCATCAACTTGTGGTTTTGTGCCTTGGCACTTGCCCAACATGATGCGACCCAGTTGATACATCTAAGTATG
This sequence comes from Avena eriantha, assembly GCA_910589775.1. Lineage (NCBI taxonomy): Eukaryota > Viridiplantae > Streptophyta > Magnoliopsida > Poales > Poaceae > Avena > Avena eriantha. The sequence goes on along the minus strand of OU342741.1, from coordinate 265,515,478 downwards.
AGAGTGTTATGCCAAGAAACACCTTCAACAACTTGTCGTTGTATAAGTCATTCATTGGACAACATGATCCTATCTAGTTGATAGATCTAAGTATAACACTATTATGCCAAGACATCATGAGACACTTGTGGTAGATGTGGGCCCATGCCAACTTTGCATGAGATCTAAACCTATCTGAGCTGTCTAGAAACACCTTCATCAACTTGTGGTTGTATGAGTCATCACTTGGATAGCATGATCCTCCCTAGTAGGTAGATCTAAGTAAAAGACTGCTATGCCAAGACATGATGAGACACTTTTGGCAAATGTGGGCCCATGCCGACATTGCATGGGCTATAGACCTCTCTTGGTTAGCTAGAAACTCCTTCATCAACTTGTGGTTATGTGACTCAGCACTTGGCCAACATGATCCCACCCAGTCGATACATCTAAGTATGAGAGTGATATGCCAAGACATCATGAGACACTTGTGGCAAATTTGGGCCCATTCCAACATTGCATGGGATCTAGACCTATGTGAGTTGTCTAGAAACACCTTCATCATCTTTTGGTTGTATAAGTCATCACTTGGATAGCATGATCCTACCTAGTTGATAGATTTAAGTATTAACACTGCTATGTTGGCATAGCAATTTTATAGTTTGATCTAACAACTAGGTGGGATCATATTGACGAATTTCTGTCTCAACATTTTTTGTGCCATTCGTACTCTTGTTCTACTCAACTTTGCCAATGCTTACTTTTGTCAAACTCTGAGAAAAGGTTAAACAGGACGTTGACGTCGGGTCAAAGGCCTTCGTCGTTAATAGCTAACAAGTGGGGCCACGTAGTAGTAGTTGCTCTTTTGCCTTTGCGAGCTGACTAGTGTGGCCATGTAGGGCTGGTACCACGTTTGGCCATTGCGTTCGCACGAGTGGGGACTGTCTCTATCACTCATCTTACTGCCGCTAGACCAGACTAGGAAAAAGCATAACACATTTTCTCTCTCTCTCCCTCTATAACCTCGTGTCTCTCTATTTCTGGAAGCAAATCAAAGCACAATATTATTTTTTGCCCTATTTGGTAGCAAATCTACATCAACTTCTCTCTTTCTTACCTATTTTAAGATATCACACCACTAGCATCAAACATCAAACAAACATACAGAAATAGATGTAGACGGAATCCCATTGTAGATAGAAGGTACCATAGCAGGATTAAATCCCACATTAAGGTTCACAACAAATGCTGCTTATAGCTGCCACCACACAGAGTTCAATAGTTGAAGTTGTTTACATATAGGAAGCAGCATATAGAACCTAAGTTCATACATATAGGCAGGTAGTTCAACAGCCAGTTCTTCAAGCCTTCCTCCTAGCTTGCCCCTCCCGCTAGCGCTTCATCTCCTTCTTGCTGCCCAGGCCCTTGATCTTTGGATGCTTAGGCTTGGAAGGTGCTACCTCACCACGTTGGATGGCCAAGTTGCACAGGTGGCGAAGGTGAAGCCCGAACGCTAGGTGCTTAGCCCTGAAGGCACACATTGACGGTCTGTCCCACCTTAGCGTGGTCTGAGCCGAGGGATTCAGCATGCCTAACGACGTTGTTGAAGTCCTTGCCGATGTGTCTATCATAGAAGGGGCACATGTAGACGCCTCCAGCACAATACTAGCGATCGAGACTGCCCGACTGTAGCCTCCTCAAGACATGACAAGCCTTGTTGTGGAAACACTCGTCTTCGTTGTCAATGTCATCATTGTCTACCTGTTATATAGCAAAAAACGAGTGAACAAAATTAATGATGATCAAAGGGATCCCGTGATCAAAATATGTACATCACAGAAAGTACGAGGCAACCTCAGTTGTATATTGGGAACATTAATATTCAGAGATGGGAGTAAGTGAACCAAAGATCATCCATAGCTAATTTGTACACACCGATGGTTCTATCACATGACGCCCAACAATTCATCATTAGCAAATTAACTAAGTGACTTGCATAAATTAACGAAGTAAATGTAATTATTTGCATAAATTAACCAAGTGAAATTAATTCCCTAAACCCTAAGTCTATCAACTTTTGACCGAAATTACAGATCCACGTTAATCAAACTTGCATAAATCTAATCGAGTGAACTCTAACTATTAAATATTGACCCAATTTATAGATCCGCGTGAATGTAACTTGCATAAGTCAAACCGACTGAACTCTGACTATTAATCCAAGCAAAAAAGAATAGAGGTTCATAAGAACACTGCCAGATTAAATACAAACAAACCCCATACAAAACTACAGAACCCAATGTACCCGATGTGAGCATGGTTGGCCCGAAGCTAACACAAAATGTACAACGGTGACTCCTAGATAGCAGATGTGAGCACCGCCCGACGGAATCTAGCACAAAAGGGATGAAGGGACCAAACTCTAGTTACCTCTGGCTCGACTTCGTGGATGTTCGTGTCATAGGGGTCCTGCGACGCGATGTAGATATGCTCCTTGTATGGATCGAAGTCGATGGGCACCTTGCCGCGACTGCCTCCTTTAGTGCCGGCAACTGCCTCCGATGTACCGGCTCCAGCGACAACGGGGAGGGAGACCTTGACTTCAGCGGGAGCAGGGACGGGGGCCTTGGCTTCAGCGGGAATAGGGACGGAGGCCTTGGCTCTAACGGCTGCGACGGCCACCGCTTTCTCCATCACCAGCGCTAGGGTGCGAGGGAGGGTTTTTCGAAGAGTTGGGAACCGGTGGCGTGAGGGAGTGAATGAGGGAAGGCGGATACAGAGAGAGATGGGCTCTTTATGGTGAGCCACCAATGTTTTGTGCTCCCGCGGTTCACACGTGTACGATTCTGCAACGTACGCACACACACCTACTACACAGTTCACACGCGCTTGGTGCGCCTCGGACACGCCTATGGTACTGCACGGTTCTCACGCGCACGGTGGCGTACGGTGGCCCACACGCTAGAAATATCTCTCTCTCTCGGTGGCCCCTCGCTAGTGGCCTGATACGTTATAAACGTATCTATAATTTTTGATGTTCCATGCTTGTTTTATATCTACTTTCTTATGTTTTGTCCACACTTTGGAGTATTTTTACACATTTTCTAGAACTAACCTTGCCACAGTGTCAGTTGCATGTTTTCTACTATTTTTGGTTTCATAAAAGTTGGAAAAGAAATATTCTCTGAATTGGACCGCACAAAAGCCAGAGTCAATATTTTACCGGAAAACTCACAGAGCCAGAAGACCAGACGGAGAAGGGCCACGAGGTGGCTACACCACCTGGTGGCGCGGACCAGGCCAGGACGTGCCAGGGGGTGGTGTGGGCCCCTCGAGCCTCCACCGACTTTACCCCTTCGCCTATAAAAGTCTCCCGGGATGAAAACCCTATTCCGATCAAAATTCCACAAAAGAGTCTGTATTTGCCGCCATCTCCATCCCTAGATCGGGAGGGATCTGAAGCTCTTCCCGGCACCCAGCCAGAGGGGATAGATCACCCTGGAGGCCTTCTTCATCACCATGCAAGTCTCCGGTGTGATGCGTGAGTAGTTCATCCCTGGACTATGGGTCCATGTAGTAGCTAGATGGTTGGTTCTTCTCCTTTGTGCTACCATGTTTAGATCTCGTGAGCTCCGTTCATGATCAAGATCATCTATTTGTAATCTTACATGTTGTGTTTGCGGGGATCCGATGGATATTGAGATGTTATTTCAGATTGATTATTAATTCTATCATGTCTATGTTATTTGTGATCTTGCATGCTTTCCGTTGTTAGTAGCTATCTTGGCCGAGTAGATACTAGCAACTCCAAGAGAGAGTATTTATGCTCGATAGTGGGTTCATGCCTCTAGTAATCTGGGGAAGTGATAGAAATCTCTAAGGTACTAGATGTGCTATTGCTACTAGGGAGAAAACAGCAATCCGTTGTTCATGGAGCAATCGTATTGTTTAGTTTACACACTTTGCTTAATGCAATTATCTGTTGCTTGCAACTTAATACTGGAGGGGGTTCGGATGATGACCTGAAGGTGGATTATTAGTCATAGATGTAGTTGGATTACGGTCTATGTATAATGTTGTGCCCAATCAAATCTCGTAGGAGTCAAGATGATTAGTATATGCATGTATGCTTTCTCGGTGTCTGTCAATTGCCCCGCTGTAATTTGTTCACCCAACATGTCATCTATCTTAAGGAGAATCACCTCTAGTGAACTATGGACCCCAGTCTATTCTTTTACCATCCATCTACAATCTATTTACTATTTTATGTTTACTTTCTGCAAGCAATTACTATCTTACACACAATACGTTCCTTTGTTTTCAGCAAAACCGGTGAGATTGACAACCTCACTCAAAGTTGGGGGCAAAGTTCTGTGGTTGTGTTGTGCAGGATTCCAAGTTGGAAACAACACCTTGGAGGTGTTTCCTTGCTCCTACTAGTTCGATAACCCTGGTTTCATAACTGAGGGAAAACTTACTACTGTGCTCATCATACCTTCCTCTTGGGGTTCCCCAACGAGCTCGATACATTTTGAGCCATCAAGCACTTTTTCTGGCGCCGTTGCCAGGGAGTCAAGGACATCCTCACAAGGGGAGTCCCTCATAACCAATCTCTTTACTTTTTTTTGCTTATTTTATTTCTGCTTTGTTTGCTTGTTTATTTTATCAAAAACACACAAAAAATTAGTTGTACTAGTTTGCTTTCTTTTAATAAAAACACAAAAAAACTAAATACTCTTGAAAACACTAAGTTGTGTGACTTCACTAGCACCAACAACAATGATATCATGTGCACACCTATTGCTTCTATTCCTATGAAATTAGAAGATGGTTGGGAACCCATCATTAATATGAAAGTGAATGATTTTGAACTCAAAGCTCTATGTGATCTTGATAGTAGTGTTTCTATTATGCCTAGAAATATTTATGAAATGCTTGATTTACCACCAATGGAAGATTGTTATTTAAATGTACAACTTGATGATAATGCTAAAAAGAAACTCATGGGGAGTATTAATAATGTTCTTATATGGTTAACAATGCCTATGTCCATGTTGATTTCTATGTTTTGGATGTTGAATGCAATGCTTCTTGTCCTATTATTTTGGAAAGACCTTATCTTAGAACTGTTGGTGCCATTATTGGTCTGAAAGAAGGCACCATTAAATATCAATTTCCACTCAAGAAAGGTATAGAACACTTCCCTAAGAAGAGAGAGAAGATTCATTTTGCCTCTCCTATTAAAACAAAATTTGGTTTTAATGCTTCTTCAGTTGAGAATACTTGATTCTCACTACTTATGCCTAGCTCAAAGGCGTTAAAGAAAATCACTTATTGGGAGATAACCCAAATTTCTTTAGGATTCTTTTGTTGAGTCTTGGAAGTTATTGATCCAGAAATAACCTCTTATTATCATTTTTGTGTGGTTTTTGTGCCAAGAGTAACCTTTAATGAGAGAGAAGTAAGACTTGAGAAAGTTGCTGTCCCGAAACAGATTTTTGTGCTTCGCTGTAAATATTCGTGAAAAATTTATGTACATTGGTTTGAGCTGTATTTTTTTGTGCTTCTGCCCAGGTTGTTATCCCACATTCGTTAGTTCAACACTTTTCTATTTGAGCAACAGAAGGTCTTAGAAAAAATTGGTTTTTACCTGCTGGTCAGTTCTGACAGATTTCTGCCATTATTTGCATTTGCCTCTTAATCTCTTTCTCTTTGAGTTATCTTTGATCACTTGAACTTTTTAAAGGAAGTGCTATAGTAGCTTGTGTTTTAGTCGAAGTTTTACTTGTGTTGAAACTGAACCAGAAGACTTATTATCTTTAGTACACTAATATTGCTAAGGAAGTTTGTGTGAAGTTTTGTATGAAGGAAATTTTAAAGTGTAGGGAAGAGTAATGTGATAAGGTGAAGTATGGACAAAAGCTCAAGCTTGGGTATGCCACCCGTGTCACCCTAAGAAATATTCAAGAAGTACAAGCGTCAAAGCTTGGGAGGCATCCCCTTCTTCATCAATAAAAAAATTAGGTTTCTTCCAAACACTTCATTTTTATTGTTTCATGCACAGTTGTGTTGTTCTTGGAGCATCTTCATTTTCGTTCTTAGTTTTTGTTTGCTTGGTTTGCTTAAATCAATTGGTTGGACCCTCGCATTCATACATAGATTCAGGTAAGTTGATTTGGATTGGAAAAGAGTAGGAAAGTTCATGATTATAAGTGGTATAAAAGGAGCTTGTTTTTGACTATGACTTAGACTTTATCATGTCATGCTTGGTATTGTTTTGGCTTTATGCTTAGTGATTATTTCTGTAGCATGACTTGTTACAAAGAATTGAGATTGCTTAATGTGCCTTGAAAGAATCATGCGTTGTTTTAGCATATAAAAGCATAATATTGTGGTATTCTCCTTTGACGCTTTATTTGGGTTGACTTGGCGCATGCTCACACCATGTTAAGACTACACCAAGTCACCACGGCCTCTACGATCATTTAGTTTTTGACCTGTAATATCACTTTATGCTTTAATTAATAATGTTTTGTCGCTTTGCATGATTATGGCCATTATTGCTCTCTTAGCTGGTCGCTCTTAGTCTTTTGCTAGCCTCCATACCAAGTATGAGTTGCATCCAAATCCAAATAACACCAAGTTATTCCAAAGAGTCCACCATACCTACCTATTAGCATTTGTTATTCCAAGTATATTCATGTTTTTATCTACCTTCTGAATTAAACTTGTTATGTGCAAACTAGTGATTAAAGCTCTCACAAACTTGATGGCACACTTTACTTTTCTTGCACTTAATAAACTTGAACCATTGTGTCCATCTATGTTGCGTATATGCTTGCATTTTGTAAGTTGTGAATTAGGAGAACCATGTTATCATGGGGAACGCTTTCAACATTTCACTTTATTTAGTTGATATCATGTTCTTTTGCTTATGGATCCCGGCAGTGTGAAATGAAATGGGAGCTTATAAGGCTCATGGAGTTCGTATATGTGTTATAGAAACGCCTAGGCGGCTGGTCTAAGACATGCCTAATCATGGTGGAAACCTGCAGCGTAACCATAGTGAGCAATCTATGAAGCATCCTCTATAAAAAAAACCTATGAAAATAGGAAAGAAAAAAAGAAAAAAAGAGGCCTATGCAAATTGGAAATAAAAGGATTGCTGATATGCTCATTGTCTGCTTGCCTTGTCATTTTGGTATGGGGAATCTTCCGTATCATCGGGCAAGGGGTACCCCGTTGGCAGTTCTCTATGATACACATGTACTTACAATGACAAAAACTTACCTGTGACTAAACTTGAGTAGCATGGGGAACGGTACTCGTAAGTAAGGGGCATGAGATTTTCAGCTTATAACTTGTCAAGCATATCCTCATATTTGTTCACTTTAACCTTAATCACCTAAAGATGCTTATGATAGGGGCAATGAGAGTTGAAAGCTAATAAGTACCATAATTTGTGGAAGCTCTTTATGAGACTTGAATCCTTGCTTCCTTCTATGAAGGGCCTTTCTTTTACTTTTTATGTTGAGTCTCCATCTTCTATCCTTATGCACCTATTTAGAGAGCATAGCGGCCATTCTTAGTTTAATGTGCATTGTCCAAGACTTGTTGATTGATTCATAACTTTGATATTGCTTGTTCTTAAACTATTTGTATCTAGTCACCCTTATAAACTTTGAAGGTGTCCTATGCATTTATGTTTTGCTACACTATGAGGGACAAGCTGAATACCATTCTCATTATGTTTTCTATATGTGAAACAAACAAACGTCTTTCAAAGCATTGTTATTCATGAATCTTTTATTTGCACATTTTCATGTTATAACATAGTTGCTATGTCTTATTGTTAGAACTATGTCTTTCATGCTATGTTAAAGTACTATGATCCCAGCTATCAATGTTTTACAAATACCTTCATCAAGATTATGATGGTGCATGTCACCTCAAAAAATATTCTTTTTTATCACTTACCTATTCGAGGACAAGCAGGAGTTAAGCTTGGGGATGTTGATACGTTGCAAATGTATCTATAATTTTTGATGTTCCATGCTTGTTTTATATCTACTTTCTTATGTGTTGTCCACACTTTGGAGTATTTTTACACATTTTCTGGAACTAACCTATTAACAAGTTTTCTGCTGTTTTTGCTTTCAGAAAAGCTGGAAAAGAAATATTCTCGGAATTGGACCGGACAAAAGCCAAATTCAATATTTTACAGGAAGACTCACGAAGCCAGAACACGAGACGGAGAAGGGCCACAAGGTGGCCACACCACCTGGTGGCATGGGCCAGGCTAGGCCACGCCAAGGGGTGGTGTGGGCCCCTCGATCCTCCATCGACCTTGCCTCTTCGCCTATAAAAGTCTCCCGGGACAAAAACCCTAAGTACTCGATCAAAATTCCATGAAAGAGTTTGTAGTCGCCGCCATCTCCATTCCTAGATCTGGAGGGATCTTAAGCTCTTCCTGGCACCCTGCCGGAGGGGAGAGATCACCCTGGAGGCCTTCTTCATCACCATGACTACCTCCGGTGTGATGTGTGAGTAGTTCATCCCTGGACTACGGGTCCATGTAGTAGCTAGATGGTTGGGTCTTCTCCTTTGTGCTACTATGTTTATATCTTGTCAGCTCCGTTCATGGTCAAGATCTTCTATTTGTAATCTTACATGTTGTGTTTGCGGGGATCCGATGGATATTGAGATGCTATTTCAGATTGATTATTGATTTTATCATGTCTATGTTATTTGTGATCTTGCATGCTTTCCGTTGTTAGTAGCTATCTTGGCCGAGTAGATGCTAGCAACTCCAACAGGGAGTATTTATGCTCGATAGTGGGTTCATGCCTCTACTAATCTAGGGAAGTGACAGAAATCTCTAAGGTACTAGATGTGTTGTTGCTACTAGGAAGAAAACAACAATCCTTTGTTCATGGAGCAATCATATTGTTTACTTTACACACTTTGCTTAATGCAATTATCTGCTGCTTGCAACTTAATACTAGAGAGGGTTCGGACGATACCCTGAAGGTGGATTGTTAGTCATAGATGCAGTTGGATTATGGTCTTTGTATAATGTTGTAATGCCCAATCAAATCTCGTAGGAGTCAAGATGATTAGTATATGCATGTATGCTTTCTCGGTGTCTGTCAATTGCCCGACTGTAATTTGTTCACCCAACATGTCATCTATCTTAAGGAGAATCACCTCTAGTGAACTATGGACCCCGGTCCATTCTTTTACCATCAATCTACAATCTATTTACTGTTTTCTGTTTACTTTATGCAAGCAATTACTATCTTCCACACAATATGTTTAATCCTTTGTTTTCAGCAAAACCAGTGAGATTGACAATCTCACTTGAAGTTGGGGGCAAAGTTTTTTGGTTGTGTTGTGCAGGATTCCAAGTTGGAAACAACACCTTGGAGGTGTTTCCTTGCTCCTACTGGTTCTATAACCTTGGTTTCATAACTGAGGGAAAAATTTCCTGGCAACTATGATCATCATACCTTCCTCTTGGGGTTCCCCAACAAGCTCGATACATTTTGAGCCATCATGGCCCACCTACCCTCTCTTTTCCTATCGTGGCTACCTAGTTTTGCAGCTATTTGAAGTTGAGTGCGGAATACAAAATTTGAATTAGAATGAAGATTTTGAATTTTAAGAGTTCTATGTCAAGCCATGACACAAACTTGTGGCAGATGTGGGCCCATACCAACATTGCATGGGATCTAGCTCATATTATCTCTCTACAAAAGCCCTTCATCAACTTGTGGTTGTACGAGTCATCACTTGGACAACATGTTCCTAAAAAGTTGATAGATCTAACTATAACACTACTATGCAAAGACATGATGAGACACTTTGTGGCAAATGTGGGCCCATGCCAACATTTCATGGGCTATAAACCTCTCTTGGTTGAATAGAAACACCATCATCAACTTAGTGGTTTTGTGAGTCAGCACTTGGCAAAACATGATCCCGGCTAATTGCTACACCTAAGTTTGAGAGTGTTATGCAAAGCCATGAAAACACATGTGGCAGATGTGGGCCCATTCAAACATTTCATGGGATCTACACCTATCTTAGTTGTCTAGAAACACCTTCATCAACTTGTGGTTGTATGAGTCATCACTTGGATAATATAATCCTACCTAGTTGATAGATCTAAGTATAACACTACTATGACAAGACATGATGAGACACGTTGTGGAAAATGTGGGCCCATGCCAACATTGCATGGGCTATAGACCTCTCTTAGTTGGCTAGAAACACCATCATAAACTTAGTAGTTGTGTGAGGTGAGTCAACACTTGGCAAAATATGATCCGAACTAGCTAGTTGCCACATCTAAGTTTGAGAGTGCTATGCAAAGCTATGAGACACACATGTGGTAGATGTGGGCCCATGCCAACATTTCATGGGATCTAGACCTATCTTAGTTGTCTAGAAACACCTTCATCAACTTGTGGTTGTATGATCATCACTTGGACAACATAATCCTACCTAGCTGATAGATCTAAGTATAACACTTCTATGACAAGACATGATGAGCCACTTTGTGGCAAATGTGGGACCATTCCAACATTGCATGGTGCTATAAACCTCTCTTGGTTGGCTAGAAACACTATCATCAACTTAGTGGTTGTGTGGGTCAACAATTGGCAAAACATGATCCCACCTAGTTGCTACATCTAAGTTTGAGAGTATTATGCAAAGCAATTACACACACTTGTGGCAGATGTGGGCTCATGACAACTTTGCATGGGATCTAGCTCATATTATCTGTCTACAAAACCGCTTCACTAACTTGTGGTTGTATGAGTCATCACTTGGACAACATGATACTACCTAGTTGATATATCAAAGTATAACACTTCTATGTCAAGACATGATGAGACACCATGTGGTAAATGTAGGCCCATTCCAACATTGCATGGTGCTATAAACCTCTCTTGGTTGGCTAGAAACACTATCATCAACTTAGTGGTTGTGTGGGTCAACACTTGGCAAAACATGATCCCACCTAGTTGCTACATCTAAGTTTGAGAGTGCTATGAAAAGCAATGACACACACCTATGGCAGATGTGGGCCCATGCCAACTTTGCATGGAATCTAGCTCATATTATCTATCTACAGAACCGCTTCACCAACTAGTGGTTGTATGAGTCATCACTTGGACAACATGATACTACCTAGTTGATATATCAAAGTATAACACTTATATGCCAAGACATGATGATACACCATGTGGTAAATGTGGGCCCATGCCAACATTGCATGGGTTATAGACCTCTCTTGGTTGGCTAGAAACTCCTTCATCAACTTGTGGTTTTGTGCCTCAGCACTTGCCCAGCATGATGTCACCCAGTTGATACATCTAAGTATGAGAGTGTTATGCCAAGACATGACACAAACTTGTGGCACATGTAGGACCATGCCAACATTGCATGGGTTATGGACCTCTCTTGGTTGGCTAGGAAAACCATCCTAAACTGACGGAAATAACACCTAAGCAATGACTAAGTGCTACTTTGACGAAACTGAGGGAAATGACACCTAAACTGAAACCTGACAGCAGTCAAGTTGCTCGATAGTCTCGGTGAAGTTGATGATGATCTTCTGCTCGTCGACGCACTACCTGATGTAGTGGTAGCACACCTCGATATGTTTTCTTCGATCATGGTACACCGGGTTTCTTCAGAGGGAAATGGCGGATTGTTGTCCACCTTCAGTGTTGTCAGAGACACCTCTTCTTCGGTGAGATTAGCGAGTAGACGGGAGAACCAGATGCCTTGGCATGCTGCTCTTGTCCTGCCCTCGAGCGTAGACCGCGTGATGGTGAGGAAGTTGGCTCCGGCATTGTGCGTGTTACTAGAGCTGGCGTTGATGGAGACACTGGTGCACCTTGGTCCACCGCTGTTGACCGACGCTGAGTGCACGAAGGATTCCACCGTGAACGTCGTGCTCACGAGGGTGTCCTCATGCGTGTTCTAGTCCCACCTCGCGTCCTCGTAGAAGACCACGTCCCGCGAGACATGCACGCGCTTGGCGACGGGATCGTAGAGGCGGTAGCCCTTCGCCCCAGAAGAAGTTCGGCATGCTCTTTGCCTTTAGCATGCTCCTGGCCGCACCGGCTACCGTTTGGTTGCGACGCTCAACCACCCCGATCTGCTAGGGTGACTATGGAGCCATGAGGTGGCACTTGACGCTGGTGTCAGTGCAGTGTGCAGTGAACATGGCTGACATGAACTCGCCACCACGGTCCGTGCACAGCACACGGAGCTTGCGCCCGCTCTCCATCTCCACTGCGGCTTGGAAGCGCACGAGAGCTACAACGGCCTCGTCCTTCGTGGCCAGGAGCACAACCCACATATACCTGCTATGGTCATCCAGCAACAACAAGAAATAGCGGCGGCCTCCCGGTGTGGCAGGTGCAATGGGCCCGCACAGATCGCCATGCACCAACTCGCGAGTGGATTGCATGCCATGTACCTGGCCTTCTGCGGGAACAGCGTGCGCCGTTGCTTGCCGGCAAGGCATGCCTCGCACAGTTGCTCTATGTACTTGATCAGTGGCAGCCCACGTACTAGGACACCTCGCGCCATGGACCACCCACGGCTCAGTGAGCGTCGTCGCTCTTCGGGTGGAGGGGTCGCCGATGTCCTTGGCAGAGGAGGGGTGCCACCGCGCCCCCTGGTCACGCCAGGTAGCGGTGCTCCTGCTGCCGGTGGAGGGGTGCCACCGTTGCCGCATCCGCCACGTCCTCTCCCTAGTGCTTGCGACATGGACACAAAATTTTATGCTCTGATAGCAATTGTTGTTTGCAACCTGCGAGCTGGCTATCAAAATCTATTACACGACTTGGAGCAAACTCTGACTGAAACACCTAAGCAATGATTAAGTGCTACTTTGATGAAACTGATGGAAATAACACCTAAACTGAAATCTTACAGCAGTCAAGTTGCTCGACAGTCCCGGTGAAGTCGACGATGATCTTCTGCTCATCGATGCACTGCCTAATGTAGTGGTAGCGCACGTCGATATGTTTGCTTCGATCATGGTACACCGAGTTTCGACAGAGGGAAATGGCAGACTTGTATTTCCTTTCAATTTAACTCAAAAATAACTAATATTTGCCAAAACTTTGAACTCCAGTTTTTTTGAAACCAATCACATATTCTACATACGTACCTTTCTGATAGCATGTTGAAAAAGTTTGGATTAATTTGGTGACGGTCAAAAAAATAGTAAACTTAGAAATGGTGCATTTAGTCTAACCTGAGCCACTTTTCCTAATAATGTAATTTTTCCAACCTTCACGAAATAATATGAAATTTTGTAGACATGCTAATATCCGCAACCTAAGACACATGGTGAAGGTTTCACTATTTTTTTATTATTTTCGAATTTCTAGTGCCCCTTTCAAAGTTAGGTCAAAACCGCGAGGGTGCAATCACCAAATATGGATGAATCATGCTGACCTAGCACCACATCCATGATGAAACATCATATTGTGCACCTTAGTATGAATTTTGAAAACATAAGTGAGGTGCCAATCATATAGTTGTAGCTCAATTTTTCTAAAATTTGACCAGTTTGACCTAAATTTGACTTGGAAAAAATGTGGTTCAAACTTGCATATCACATTCATAAGATTGGTCATTTGTGCACCAAATAACACCATCTACTTCACCATTTTGTTACTAGACCACTTGGCCAACATGATCCCATCAAGTTGAGACATCTAAGTATCAAAGTGTTATGCAAATCCATGACACACACTTGTGGCAGATATGGGCCCATGCCAACATTTCATGGGATCTAGACCTATCTTAGCTGTCTAGAAACACCTTCATCAACTAGTGGTTGTATGAGTCATCACTTAGATAACATAATCCTACCTAATTGATAGATCTAAGTATAACACTTCTATGCAAATACATCATGAGACACTTAGTTGAAAATGTGGGCCCATGCCAACATTGCATGGGCTATAAACCTCTCTTGGTTGGCTAGAAACATCAACATCTACTTAGTGGTTTTGTGAGTCAATACTTGGCAAAACATGATCCCACCTAGTTGCTACATCTAAGTTTGACAGTGCTATGCCAAGACATGATGAGACACTTTGTGGGAAATGTGGGCCCATGCCAACATTGCATGGGTTCTAGACCTATCTTAGCTGTCTAAAAAACACCTTCATAAACTTGTGGTTGTATGAGTCATCACTTGGACAACATAATCCTACCCAGTTGATAGATCTAAGTATAACACTTCTATGACAAGGCATAATGAGACACTTTGTGGAAAATTTGGGCCCATGCCAACATGCATGGGCTATAAACCTCTCTTGGTTGGCTAGAAACACCATCATCAACTTAGTGGTTGCATGAGGTGAGTCAACACTTGGCAAAACATGATCCCAACTAGCTAGTTGCTACATCTAAGTTTGAGAGTGCTATGCAAAGCCATAAGTTGGCAAAACATGATCCCAACACTTGGCAAAACATGATCCTAACTAGCTAGTTGCTTCATTTTAGTTAATCTTATGCATCTTCCAATGTTTAATTTCATCAGGTTATTGTTGTCGTAAGGCTGTTGTCGACAACCTCTAGATTTCATTTAGTTTCAGTTAGCACCTAAAAACTGTACAACTGTTTCGCTCTGTTTTATATAATACTTGTTTTTTAGGTCGTTTGAACCATTCTTACGATGATAGGATGAACACTACTAGAGAAAAGGCTATAAGAGACATGCTTATAGGAGGCGCATTTAACCATATGCGTCTTCTATAAAATAGGCGAGGCGCACTACATTGGCATGTGCCTCAAGTATCAAAATAGGCGAGGCACATATTATTAAGACGCGCCTCCTAAAATCCCTGTACGGACGAAATCTGGCAGCCCTAGATTATGTGAGGCGCATTCTAATAATATGCGTCTCCTATATATTAGATAGGCGAGGCGCATGTGAGAAAAAATCGCCTCGCATAAGCTGCGTGGGCCCAGGAGGAGATTTATGGTCGAATATGCGAGGCGCATATGGTCATATGCGCCTCCTATACTTGATAATATGCGAGGCGCATATGGAAATATGCGCCTCCTATACTTGATAATATGCAAGGCGCATCACCACCCCCCCCCCCTCGGATCGCCTTTTAAGTTTTGGAAAAAATAAACAAAAATGATAAAAACTTCAAAAACATAATTCCTTTCTGTTGTAGTTAGATTTTAGGATATAGTTCTAGACAAAATTGAAAAATATGAATTTTGATGTATTTTGCAAAAAATGTCATGGGATGGTAAAACGGCCCTAACTTTTGCATACGATGTCGGAAAAAAGTTTAATATATCAAAATGATCATCTCGAAATTTCCTACTCGGTTTCAACTGCCTACGGCCGTTCTGGATTTTATAGAATCCCCAAATTTGAAAAGAGTAAAAAGTTATGGCCAAAAGAAGATTTTTTCCTGCAAAAAAATAAAAAACTATTCGAGGCGCATATCATGCATAAGTGAAGCCGGATTCAAATTCGAAACAGCCACCTACCACATCTACCACCTCTCCTCCTTCTCCTTCTCCTCCACCTCTCCTCCTTCTCCTCCACCTCTCCTCCTTCTCCCCTTCTCCTCCTCCTCTAGTCTCCTCCTCCTCCACCTCTCCTCCTTCTCCTCCTTCTCTTCCTTCTCCCCTTATCCTCCACTCTCCTCCTCCTCCTCCACCTCCGGTG
Organism: Avena eriantha; assembly: GCA_910589775.1. Classification (NCBI taxonomy): domain Eukaryota; kingdom Viridiplantae; phylum Streptophyta; class Magnoliopsida; order Poales; family Poaceae; genus Avena; species Avena eriantha. The sequence continues at coordinate 265,499,766 of OU342741.1, read as the reverse complement.
GCATCCTCCTCCTCTTCCTCCGGCGACCTTCTCCTCCTCCGGTGGCCTCCTCCTCCTTCGGCGATCACTCCGGCCATGGCCTCCACAACCACACCGACCACCTCCTCCTCCTCCTCCACCTCCAACGACCACCTCCGGCGGCCTCATCCTCTTCCACCATCTCCGTTGACCCCCATGGCCATGGCCTCCCGCGCATGCCTGCGATGGTAGGTTGTGGCCACGGACACGGCCTCCGACGAGCTCCGATGAAATTCCGGCCAGATCCAGATCTGGCCGCCATTTTTTTAAATTCAAAAATAATATCCGAGGCGCATTCGAATCAATATATGCCCTACATATGCAGAATATAGGAGGCGCATATTCAGACTATGGGAGGCACATATCAATATGCGCTTCACTTATCCAGGATATAGGAGATATGCGCCTCGCATAAAAAATACTAGAGGTGCCGCGCTAAAGGCGGATATGATATGCACGTCACATAGCATTTTTGGTGCGCCTCGCATAGCGTTTTCCCTAGTAGTGGAACTGGATCGAGCGGGATGTAATAGGGGCATGTAATCCATGTCCTGCACATTTGATTCGCGGTATGGCACTAGTAGTATCTGGTCGTCTAGAGCAGAGTTTTCACATCGTAACTCTGAACCTTTGTTGAGCATCTGTAACTCTGTATAAATAGATAGAAACTTGTGGTTGTATGAGTCATCACTTGTACAACATGATCCTACCTAGTTGATACTCCCTCCGTTTTAAAATATAAGATGTTTTAGCTTTGTGAAAGGAGTGTACCTAGACCCCTTTTAGTGGGTAGGTTCATGTAGGTTTGGAGTGAACCTAAATACAAAAAGGAGTCTGGATACAATCTTTTCACAAAGCTAAAGCATTCTTATAATCTGAAACGGAGGGAGTAGATCTAAGTATAAGACTGTTATGCCAAGACATGATGACACACTTTGTGGAAAATATGGGCCCATGCCAACATTCATAGGCTACAAACCTCTCTTGGTTGGCTAAAAACACCATATATAATCAACTTGGTTGTGTGACTCAACACTTTTAGGCTCCAGACATGTTGTTTTATCATGGATCTACTCTTACATTATGAAGACCCATTTCATAGTCACGCATGGTCTGCATGTTGATTTCACAGATGATTAATAAGGAGTTTGAGGCCATCGTCCGAGCTACCATGGAACCAAAACACATAGATGTCACCAGCTCTCATATCAACCTTGTTCACAACCTCCATCCACTTTGATGTTATCATAGCACCACCTTTCAGTTTGCCTCTAGTCTTTGACTTGTTCATCACCATTTTAACTTTTACATATAGATTACACCAATACATACAAATGTCAGTACCTAATAGAGTAGTAATTTAACAATTTTTCAAATTGTTACTAGTTCAAAAGGTTTACCATTTTTGCATTTCCTTTCAAGGTGTTTGAATTATTTATGGTGCACATATAAAATGGTCTTTTTGGGAAGTGCTTATCAACTCCATACTTCAGCACTTTAAATTATGTATCATCCATCGCTACACGGTTGCCATACTGGTAGTAACATGCAAAATCTTTCTCGGCCTTTATTCTAGGACCTACATGTACCAAATACATACATAAGCAGCAACAGTATAACTACATTGAATTTATTTTTAGTTGACATCATACCTCTTATATGAAGCCGTTTATGCAACTTGAGAGCAGCACGGACATGACGAGTGCGAGCATACTTCTCGACCTAACCAGAAAGTGGCACTTACGCAAACTTTTTAGAATAAAGAAATCTATATTCTAACCCCTCTTATACTAGTTACTTGTACACAGTTTGCATATTCATAAACATGCACGATATTCCAAAGCACCGAGTAGTGTCCATTAGATAAGACAATTTTTTAATAGTACATATAGATCTGACACGACATGCTTTCACTGCTAACGTATACTTCCTCTGTTTCAAAATATAAAATGTTTTAGATTTATGAAAGTAGTGTATCTAGACCCCTTTTAGTGTATAGATTCATCTAGGTTTGGAGTGAACCTACACACTAAAAGGAGTCTAGATATACACTCCTTTTATAAAGATAAAACATCTTATATTTTAAAACGGAGGGAGTAATAGTTCTTACATAATCGATGCATTTATCTACACAATTATGAATGTCGTGCATTTTTAAAATTTGATTGTATTTCTTCTAAATCTGATAAAATTTATGTACATCATTCTAGATTTTTATACAGGAGTTGGCAAAAAAATATCTGATTCTTCAACCTCTGATCCATGAACGTGTGTCATCGTAGGCATTGAATACTCGACGCAGTCGTTGATGGAATTTTTGAGGAAGTTGTCGTGGAGGCGCTCGTGCGAGGAGGGATAGGAGGCGAGTCGTGGGCGGAGGCGACCGTGGAGTGACTAAATACCTAACGTGTCTATGGCGTCATATCCGCTCGCGCCTGCTGGGCTCGGTTGGGCCGGCCCAAATAACCAAGCCGCCGCTATAGAAATAATACGGGTATAGGAAAACGAGCTGGGCCGGGCTAGCTGCCTGCCCGCCTAGCCTGATTTTTCTTCCTTTTTCCCTTTTCATTTACTTTTATGTTTACAGATTCAATTAAAATAGATTTTTTACAACTTCAGCTTTTTGAAACAAATTACATATTCTGCATACTTACCTTTCTGATAGCATGTTCAAAAAGTTTGTATTAATTTGGTGATGGTCGAAATTCTTAATAGTGTGATTTTTCTGACCTTCACGAAATAATTTTAATTTTTGAAACAAAGCATCTATAACTCTGAATAAATAGATAGAAACAGAAATGCAGGCAATTTTCGAACTGCGCAAAAGGTGTCTTTGGTTTTAACTCATAGTTTGCCTAGTTTAGTTTACAGTTGCAAAATACAAGCACATAGTTCAGTTCAGCAGAGCAGCACCGACGAAAGTCTGCTACATTAGAGACCTAGTCTAGCGAGGAGCTGCTCGTTTTCCTGCTGGATCTCTTCAAGTAGTAGGCGATGTACGAGCATGTCTGCCTTGGTCTTAACCTCCGCATTGAGTGAAGCCTAGAGCTTCCGCAGCAGGTTCATTTCATTAACACGAAGATCGGCATTCTCATTTGTTAGCCTCTCATTATGCTTCGAGAGCCGCTTGATGATGGATGTATCCCATCGTGTCGAGGCAAGGCTCTTTTTCAGCAGTTCGTCCTAGGCAGCGTTGTCCCTTTTTAGTTGGTCACGCTCCTCAGTAAGGGTCTTAACAGCTGATTAGAGCCGTGCTAATTCTAGTTCCTGGGTTTGCATTTTCTCCCTATGGCTGGCTATCCATGCATTAAGCCAAGCATCCACCTGAGGATTGACCTCTGGCTTCTTTTCATGGGACAAAGAAAACATGGTTTCAGTCTTATCATGGAGCGGGGAAAACAATATCTAAAATTATAGCACATAGCTTTATGCAAGAATGGGCGGTGTGGATAAGATACAGGAAAGCCCGAATCCTAGTCGCAAAAACCCTAGTGTACTGTGCTTACCTCGCTCACCTGAGGAACTGGGGCGAACAGGTCTGCCGTTGAACTGCCAACTCTGAAGAAGAAGAAGAATATGATGATGAAGAAGAAGAATGTTGGAGAACACGATTAAGAAGAAGAAGTACAAGACCTACCCGGAGGATCCCTCCCCTGCGGGAACAACCATCGTGAGCCGTGTTTTTGACTCTCCATTGCACACAGCATCGCGGCGAGATCTCTCTTTTCTCTCCTCACACCTTGTCGTCACGGCACTCTTCCAAGAGGGAGCCATGTGTGTGCACAGAGGGAGGGAGCAAGAGCGGGATGAGCAGGAGGAAGAAGAAATGAAGAAGGGCGCCAAGTGATGAGTAGAGGTAGATGGTCAAAAGGCTAGACAGTGGACCTGTAACTACCTGGTGAATTACGCTCTTAGTTACATGCCTGGATGAGCGAAAATGGTTAAAATAGTACGGTGGGGCCCGGGGCCACTCACGGTAGACCTTTCGGCCGTCCTAACCACTTTCAGAGCATCGGGACAAGAACGAGCGGCGTAATCGGCAGGCGAAGGGATCAACTACATACACAAGTGAGTATGTATGCAAGCCACATACAACAGTCCTCAGAGCCATTCCATGTAAAAGAAATAGAAAATATTGCAACGCCATATGGCAAGATTCAAATATCCTGGATAGAGATAATATTTTAGGATAGCTCCTCATACATCAAACATCAGAGTATCAGGCGGAAGCGGAAAACAAGATCCGAGTACGGATAAGAAGCAAATCGGCATAAGATGCCACATAAATAAACACATCCTGCCCACAGATCTCACGGATCCCCGTTCCCGGAATCTCTACACCGAGTGATCGTTGCCAACATCATCCGTCTCCTGCACCCAGTATCCTTCTTGTGAGTACACCTGTTCATCTGAATCAAACAATTTATCGTGTGAGACCCTAGGGGTACTCAGCAAGTCTTTATGCCTCTAAAGGGGACACAACCTGGGGTGACGCAATTGTAGCAAAAGATAATAACTAACAAATCTATAGATACTCGCTAACCATCCGCCTAACCAATGATAGACGGATATCCGTGAATTAAGAACAACAGTTATAACAGTATAATTAACAGATCCATCCTCCTCCTCGCTTACCAACGAGGAAGCGGACGAACAACCCACATCCGTTGGCAGTTTTATTAACCATTCCATGAGTATTGCACTATTTACTAGTCAGGTACTTAGTCAATTTAAAAGCGGTACTTTAGTTAGACTTGTCTATGATCGAGAAACTGTGCTCCAAGTCGTCCATAACCGCGGACACGGCTTTCAGAAAGATTTACCCTGCAGGGGTGCACGAATAGCAACACACACTCGATCAACCTCGGAAAAACCAACTCAAAACCCAACGAGGCATATCACGACAAAGCGATCACAGGATTCAGAAATATTTCAGGGGGCCACCCCATTAAGCTACCCGCAACGAAGTTGGCCGGCTCCGAGACGGACCCAAGGTTTGTGTCAATGGTTGTAAACGACTGGGAACCCGAAAGTGTGACTGGGCTTGTCGATACCGCAAAAACATTCCACATCCAAAACAGTACAGGTGCTCCACGCACAATCTTAAATAAAACAGTAAAGCATGGCATAAGTACAGGATAGTAACAAAGCCCCAAACTACTTTGTGGCCCCAAGAAATAGAAGTGAATCAAGCTCTGGCTCAGGGGGGTCCATAAAGGCCTCCCGGATGTGGATAGTGCGAATAGTCAAGGAACAGGAATCAAGTACTCGGGGTCCTACGGGACACAAGTGAGCATGAAAAACCAAATAGCAGATATTGCTCACCGGTGCCTCTTTCATTAGTTATCCCATTACTACTCAGGTTATGTTGTTTAGGTACCTCATTATTCATCAGACACTCACATACCCTACACATGCTTTTCTACGACTCGCATGGCTCAAACAACTCCTGTAGTAATGGCTCATGGGATGGAGGAACAAGCTTCGGTGGAGTTTAAAAGTAAAGGCTATGCAGTACTTGGGATTCAATTTAATGCAATCGCGACTCAATGATGCAAGAATAAGATAGAGGCAATAGGTACTATATGTATGCAAGCATGTGGTAGTGCTTGCCTGGTAGCTCAGTTCACGCGAGAGATGGATCTGGGTAGAACTCTTGTGATTCCTGATAATTCTCCTGATGGGCGTCTATTCGAAGAAGAACCAAACAAACAAGGGCCAACATAAATAAAGTGCACAAGCATGTGAATTAAAATGCGACAAGCAAACAAGCATGCCATGATGAATGATGCACAATTTACATGGCTTTAAAGTAGCATGGCAAGGGTGAGGTGTGGGTACAAGAATAATTCATTTTATTATTTATTTAGTCAAGTTTTATTGCCATGAACAGTTCTGGTTTTTAAATATGGCATGATGCATGCTTCAAATCAGAACAAGGGGTGCATGAATAGAACGGGCTTGTCGCGCTGATCGATTTAGACATATTATTTGTCAAATTTGGAGTTATAGAATTAAAGTTATTGATTTATTAAGAAAAGGGGCATTTTATTGTAATTTTAATCATCTCGAAAATTTAAAGTGCTCAAATAATATTTTGAAGGCCATATTTGAATTCCTCACATTTTTCTAATTCAAAAACATATATTATATGTATTATTTGGAATTAGCAATTAAAAGTTATTAAAAAAACAGAAGTTAAATCATATTAAAACATTTATGGAAATTGTTTTTATTAAACAGATAAACGAAAACCTTTTTGCACTCAGCCACACCTAGCCACAATCACAGACAGGTGGGCCAGGTGCTGACTGGACGAGCTGGTGCGGCGAAAGCTTTTTACACCGTGGGGAAGACTAGCTGCAGAGACTGACGAGTGGGGCCGGCTAATCCGCGGGGCCACACACGGGCGCGCCAGCAGGGGCCTGCCACGTGTGGGATCCGGGGGAGCGCGGGTTGAGAATCTCCAAACCACGGGGGCTTTCTTGCAAAACTACACCGGGGCTGACTCGTGGGGCCGCTGGGCTACGAAGGACTTGGGCATGATCGACAAAACGGTGCGGGGGGCTTTATGCAAAACTGCTTTGGCCGTTTACTGAACTCTACACGTACTGAACCGCGACGAGCCCGACGGTGGCGGGGTTTTCCGGCGAGGTTTGCGACGGAACGGTGGCATATCTCGTGTGGCTACCAAAACGAAATGAGTAGAGGGATCTGCCAGCTACGGATCTCGTGCAGGAAGAAACGCCGGAGGTGGACTGTACCGGACGAGGCGCCTCGGGGAACAGCGGGGAGCGCACGGCCTAGTCTGCTCGTCGGCGGGGCACTTCACCGGCGGGACCAAAATCGGGCGGCGCTCGGCACGCGGAGGGGAGAAGAAGGGGAAGGGAAAAGAGGGTGACGCTCACCTCGTCTGATTCCCTAGGGAATCAGAGGACGGGACGGCCGGAGCGGAGGGGGACGACGAGGTCGCGGCGGTGGTGCACGGTTCACTGGCGAGGGGGTAGCTCCGAGCGGGGCCGGCACCTCCTAGCAGGCGGAAACGATGCCACGGTCCGCGGCGATGCTCCCCGGTGAGTCCTCGGTCGACAACTAGACCGGAATCGGTGTCGTGGGGCTCTGTCCGGCGGCAGCCATGGCACGCAGGAGAGGAGGGAGGGGGAAACGTAGACGGGCAGCTAGGGTTCGGCAGCGCGGCGCGAGAGGATAAGGGCGGCGAGGAACGTGTGTGCGGCGTGCTTGCTGACGCGGATGACGGCGGGGACGGCCACCTGCCGCTGCCGTCTATCGCTGAGCAGAGAGGGGGCGACGGAGAAGAGGAACAGACGATGACGGTGGCAAACGGCGAAGCGGTACGGGCCAGGGAAAAGAGAAGGAGCAGCCTAGGAGGGAAAGAAAACGGGCCGGAGCTGTTGCTGGGCTGCGACCAGGTAGGGTGGCTGCTGCTGGGCTCTTTCTTGTTTCTCTTTCTTTTTATTTATTTAATTGTTTGTTTTGTTTTGTTGCAGATTCAAACAAGCTCCTAAAATCAACCTTTTTTGGAACTTTCTGCAAATTTTGATTAAAGGGAACAGGAGATGGACATGGAGTGAGGTGAGAGTATTGGTGCACATGGCAATAAAATAAGATCAAGCAAGGAGGGAAAAAGGAATGGGAAGGTGGTTTTGTTGGTGCATAATCAAGTGCATGATCAAGATGGTGAGGGGTTTAGCAAGAGCAATAAAGAAAGAGCCACAGAAGTGGTTTCACAAAGACCCATGCTCCATTTCCAAAAATACAAACAAAACCAAAGAATAGAATAGTGGTGATTTGCATGGCCCATGCATGGGCATTAAATGCCAGGTTTGATATTGTGAAAACAAAACAATGACCATGGCATTTATACACATGCATCCCAAGATATGGAGTAAATCCAAGCTAAAGGACATAGAATTGGATCCATTCCAACCCACAGGAGCCAGATTAAATGCCAAAAGAAAATAAAAGCCCATGGTTAATTAGAATGGTGGAATTATAAGGTGGTGACAAAGAAAGGTGATGGAGTTGAATGAAAGATATGCCCCCAACTCAACTTGGGCATCAAGCATTTATCAAGAACCAAAAATAATATATCAAGAGGCAAATACGATTAATAATGCATATGAGAGAAGAACCAAAAGGGAAGAGGTTTTATATGATGCTCAAATGCAAGGTGGCATGATGACATGAGCATGATATAATTATGATGCAACAATTATATGTAGTAAGTAGCCATTATATTACTAGACCAAGTAGCATTACATTTGTTAGACATATGGGATGCTATAGGACCAGTCTTATGGCACACCACCATCCTCTTCCTTTTTATCTCTAGATGTATCCACCGTGCGATGTGCCTTCTCAGAGAAGTGTTGCATACACGTGGCAAGGAGTAAACAGAGAACTGCAACGATGTGATTGATCGATGGACAATTCAATGACACTCGATGCATGCGTCATCATCACGATACAATGGTGGGCGAGCAGGATTTCTAGCACACCTTCCCGATGCATCCCATTTTTTTGTGCGTACAACACAAACAGGCTCGCTGATGTAACAAAAATGCGGCCCAACAAACACGCCTAAACCACGTAAGCGGTGTTGCCACGTTAGCGGACGAGTTGGACACTTTGTATCCATTTTGCATGCACAGAATACTCTTACGCTAATGCGCTTCAGGCCCGTACGGACTTTGGCAGGCTGTACGTATGATTTGGCACATTCCCCTATCCTGATCCTACCCCCACGCGCAAACAGGTATCCGTCAAGCCCAGCCTTCGATCTATTATGTCTCTTCCTTTTCTTTCCTTTGGGGGTCCATTGAATCAGAAGTCTAAGATATACCCTAGCTACACTTTTAGATATGGTTCTCACATTAGGTAGATATGGGTGCGTCTTGGCCTAGTAAACGATGTTACCCGTGGGAGCTTCATACAATTATGAAAAAAATATTTTTCGCTTTTCCAGGTGATTACGGGGATATTTTGTACTAGCAGTAAAGAAAATCAGAAGAATGTGGCTCGGAATGCGACAAGCGTGCCATGTTTCCGGACATAGCGGATCATGCATTTTACTTGCAATTCCTAGGTTCTTTGAGTTTTTAAGGTTCGTAGATAAATTAACCCACTTAAATTACACTATTGTCTCCGATTCAAATTAATGTTCTCAGATTTGTCTAGATTCGGGTATATGTATCTAGCATAGAAACATGACTAGATACATTTAAATCTAGATGAATCTATGAACATTAATATAGATCAGAGGGAGCCTGTCGAAATTAGGTCAAATTAATTCCAACCACATGTAAGTTGTTGATTGCTCTTAAAATTTTACAAAAATCTTTTGAAGTTGCCCACCAGACAGCCAATATATCGAAAAGACAACCGGGAGTTTTGAGAGATTCAACTTCTTTCTAAAATTTGCATGCCGAAAAAGTTGACCCTGCTTTGAAAAAAGAGAGAGAAATAGGAAAAAAATAGGGGGGACTCATGCACGGCATCCTTTTTCTTGTATTACCTACCATGAAAAATAATAAACATGAGTTTTCATAACTTTTGAAAAAAAAACCGCTTCACAAAAATGGCCTACCATGTATAAGTATGAATAGGTTTCAGGTCGAGCGACCAAGCAAGGTCACGGACATATCCATGTTTATGGGAATTTGGTAGTAGTACTACAAGAAAGTAGATGTGCGCATCTTGGCATTAGTAAACAGCTTTGCTAATGGGAGTTTCCAAATATTAAGAAAAGTAACAACTCCAATTTTCTAAGCGATGGAAATATTTTTCTGTAAAGCAAAGTACTCCACTTCTGTACTAGTACTACTCGAAAAGGGAGGTGGCTCCTTCCAGAAAAAAAAAAGGAGGCAGCACGAGAGCAGCAGGAGGAGGAGTCGGAAGGCGGTGCGATGTCAGAGTAAAGCTTTGATGGGCTGCTGACACGAGGTACAGGTTACACTCCACTAGTAGTAAATATATGGACCTACTACTAGTAATATGCACGCAAAACAAGTTATGTTTTCTATCTCCTTCGCTGGCTCTCACCATCCATCCTCCATCAATCTATTCTCTGTAGCCGCGGGTGCATAGTCTGGTTTGTCTCTTCTTCGTCCACAGTGTGGCGATGCGCACGTGTGCCTTGGTACGGCACACCGATCTACTTCCAGCAACCGTTTTTTTCGAAATTCAAGCTATCTACTGGATTAATAATCATCTTGTTTTCTGATGAACAAGTTTCTAGCCGAGCAACCAAGCAAGGTCATGGACATATCCACATCATAGTTTATGGTAAATTTCCCATACTTGGTAGTACTATAAGAAAGTAGATGTGCACATCCTGCCATTGGTAAACAGTGTTGCCAATGGGAGTTTCCAAATACTAGGAAAAGAAACAACTCCAATTTTCTAAGCGACGGAAATGTTTTTCATATAAAGCAAGTAATCCACTACTTCGTAGGAAGAACAGTGCTCGAAATGAGCATAGTTTTTTACTCCGTACTACTACTCCAAAAGGGAGGCAGGGCGAGAGCAGCGAAGAAGAGAAGTAGAAGGCGATGTGATGTCAGAGCAAAGTTATGATGGGTTGCTGACACAAGGTACAGGGTCGCGGGCGCACAGTCCGGCTTGTCTCTTCCTCGTCCACAACGTGGCGTTGCGCACGTGTGCCTTGGTACGCCACACCGATCTACTTCCGGCAACCGTTTTTTTCCACTGAAATTCAAGCGATCTAGTACTGGATTAATAATCATCAATACTAGTATAATATGGCTCACAAGTAATAATAATAATTATTACAAAAGGTCCTCAGACCACCTTGCGACGGCTACAAACCCTAGGGTGATAATTGGAGAGTCTCACTCCTTCAGGACCTATGGTACCCTAGTACCAAAAAATAAATAAACAATGCCACCATCACAATTTTCAGACAAAGTGTACCATGCTTTCTTACAATACTCAATTTTTAGGATTTTTCAAGCGCGCGTAGATATTTTTTTCATTTTATTCATGTTTAATCTTCTTGTTTTGACGAGGTTGCTGCATCATAATGTTTGCTATATTATAGTTCAATTGCTACGTATTGTACATGCTAGTGTAAGGCCGGAAATACATAGCGTGTCACTTGTTATACCTAAGACTCAGTTATACTATTGAACTTGCTCACACACACTTGTAGAATATTAATTTAGACCTAACTTGAAAAATCAACGGAAAGCCATCCGAGTGGGTTAAATTAGCTAGAAAATTAAGCTTGAAAAATATAACATGTAATTTATCCAATCAACTTATGTACTATAGTAAATAAATGGCACATGTTATGAACTCTAAGCCATATTAATCGTAATTACTTCCAAAAAATACTTTTACTTCTTTACCATGCTATATGCATGCTGTCGTTATGCATTTTATTTTCGAGAGTGGTCCAGCCTTTGCTTGCCCTATCTCATCATACTAGTATATATTTTTTGTAAGGCATGGAAAATAATGTATTGCCGAATGAGTACGTAGAGAATCGATGCTAACGAATCCTGAAGAGTTTGGACATGCGGATCTAGCCCCGCTCGACACAACACAACTGGTACATAAACATGGCTTGGTCGAGTACCCTAAACATGGTTATTTGTTGCATCTTGCTTGTGTCATTTACTGATTGATTTGCTGCATTGAAATTTGCAGAAGCAAGTGCATGATCATGTCCCTACCAAGGAGGTTCGCATCACAGATATTCAGCGGGCCAGTGATATAGCCATTTCTAGGAACCAAACCGAAGTATGGTGTATGAATGAAGCTAATATTAGGCTTCCCCAAAAGGATTTGGACACAGCCACTCGGTGGATCAAAGAATTGAACCGAGGATGTATTTCTACTATTTAAGATGGCCTTGATGCTACCTCTGATCTTTAGAAGTTAGTCACTGAAAACCGTGTTCCCAATTCAGCTGATGCAGATGTCAATGACATCAACGTGATGGTTTTGGAATAGGTGAAAGTACGAGCAGAGATTCTCCGCGCATCTTTGCAAGCAGATGATTTTTGAAGGGTCATGAAAGAGCCGCCATGTGAATAGATTGTTATTTCGAATAATGAGGATGACTTTCCTTGTGTTGTTAGCCTGATATTTTCTTTAGCACGATGTATGAAACTGTACTGTACCTACTTGCTACATATGGACAATGTATCCCGGTCTCGTTCTAGCCATTTAGAAAATGGAAAAACAACATTTTCCCGTGATAAACTTGAAATTTTATTTTGAACTTTTGTTTAGACCTATAGACCCACGTTTTGCCGAAAATTAACACATTACCATGAAAGGTAGTTCAAGAATGACCATGTCCATGTGCCCATTATCGTGAATAAATTCATGCACTATATACTTGTGTGGCCCTAAAGTCAAACTTTTAGACTACAGTAGTAGATCGAGTAGAAAAAAATCAACTGAGCGAAAAACCACAAGCCAAAATCACCTCTTCCACCAAGCAGTGCACCAGAAACACCCGCTGCAATGGCTCCTGCGTCCAAAATTCAAATGGTACAAAATTTTCATCTCGCCCTTCGGTCTAGAAACAACACGCCAAAGGCCATTCCTCAAAATGGTTTCTCTTGTAAATTCCCACGCGCCACACAATTAAAAGTTTCAAACACATTAGTACCACTCGCGCCCTTTAGGCCGAATCCCTCGAGATCACCTTGCACGACCACGATCGTGCTCCTTCCATCCCATCTCCCCTTCACGGCCTCTCCACTGGCATGCCACCGTAGTGACTGAAGACGTTTTAACAGCTCCCGATGTTGGCCCGCACCAGATCAGCTCCTCTATTCACAAGGTCCAAGGCACCGAAGCCAGATCAGCAACGCCATCGCAGCTTCATTGGATCCACTTCCCCGACTCCATGGCACCGGATATGCTTCCTCGACCTTGTCCACAGCACCGGAAAGATGGGGAGGCAAATCCGCTTAAGGGTGAATGGCGAGGTCGTAGCTCACCATAAGTCTGGCAAAGGCCCGGGATGTAAATCGCGTAATCACGGTCACAACGGTTGCCGCCATACACTTCATATGCTCTTTACGCATTTGATGTCTGAAAGTAGTTCATCGCTTGTTTCCCTGCATTCTCGCATTGTGTTTTTTATCTTGTACTCCAACATTTCTTGTTGAGGCATCGTATATGCATATGTCTGTCATTGTTCCTTCAGAGCTTTCAACTGCTTGCTAGCACTGTACTAACTTGCTCTTCTACACACACCTCGCTCTTAAATCTCATAAGATATATTTTTGCTGATGCATGTAAGGTGATTTGTGGCCGACTGGTGAGGGAGAACCGAAGATTAGGGAAGATAGATTATGAAAGAATTCCAAATATGCAAGGTCGCTCGGCCCACAGAGAGTTAGATCTTTCATATCTACCACCACCAATCATGAAGTCCAAGATTCTGATGTAGAATTTGATCCTCAAGATCAACAAAACCCCAAGGGAGACCTGACTCGGGAAGATGGACCGGTCGAGAACGCCCTCCCTAATTCGCATGCTCGTCCACTGCCTAAGGTGCTTCCTCTATCTTGTCATTGCGATATTTGTTTCATCTTCCATGTTTTGTACCTCAATTCCCACCAAATGTTGTGCAATACCATCTGCTTAGTTCATCCATCATATATGTTCAGCATATCTTACCTTACTGTTCTTATGTTCTATTTGTGTCTCATTTTACATAGGACTTTGATAGATTAATGTATCGCTTATGTGTGTCAGGAATCAGCTGGTTCACCTAAGACACTTGTAGGTACCAGCAGGGAGAAAAACTATGATCGGCAAGTGTCTGATTAAGAATTGGTTTCTATTGATGAACAATATTTCGAGGGAGACCTGACTCAGGAAGTTGGACCGTCGAGGACCTCCCTGCTAGTCCGCCCGCTTGTCCACCCCCAAGGTGCTTGCTCTATTTTTTAATTGTGATATTTGTTTCATCTTCCATGTTTCATACCTCAATTCCCACCAAATGTTGTGCAATGCCATCTGCTTAGTTCATTCATCATATATGTTCAGCATATCTTGCCTTGCTGTTTTTCTGTTCTATCGGCGTCTCATTTTACATAGGACTTTGATAGATTAATGTATCACTTATGTGTGTCAGGAATCAGCTGGTTCACCTAAGACCCATCCAGGTACCAGCAGGGAGAAAAACTATGACCGTCAAGTGTCTGATTCAGCATTGCTTTCTGTTGATGAACAATATTTAGAGGGAGACCTGACTCAGAAAGTTGGACCCGTCGAGGACCTCCCTACTAGTCCGCCCGCTTGTCCACCCCCCAGGTGCTTGCTCTATTTTTTAATTATGATATATGTTGCATCTTCCATGTTTTGTATTTCAATCCCACCAAATATTGTGCAATTCCCTCTGCCTAGTTCATGCATCATATATGTAGAGCACATTTTGCCTTACTATGCTTTTGTCCCATCTGCGTCTCATTACATATAGAACTAAATAGATTGAAGTATTGTTTATGTGTGTCAGGAATCAACTGGTTCATGTAAGACACGTTCGGGTACCAAACGTGAAGCATCGACAAGTCATCCTACTAATGCTACCGGTGGAACACAAACACACGCCGTGAAATACAATAAACAAAAATACGGAAAACTCACATACGGCTAAGAAGTGTCGTCTTGGCGGCACACCACAGGTTCCAACAGTAGTAGACGCGGCAAATACCATCCCACACATTCCACAATCACCAATTGCCAATCAAGATACCTAGCAACAATTGACAGCCGAACCAGTTTTGACCTCTACTTGCCTAACACTGCTAGCACAACACCAACAAGCTAGCGATGATCACCAACCTGTTGATCACCCTGTCGCAAAACAAGGTATGTGTTCCAAGGATTATCGATGCATGCTTCCTTATATATACCATGCAAGCTTGATGTAATGGTTGAATTGGCAGCTACATGAAGATTTAAGAAAAGGGGGCCAACGGTAGGAAAAAAGCTTGAAGCTAAAATTTCCGGAATGCAGCCTAGATATTGCATCAATTCTATTGTGCCTAGCAAGTGAAGGCTAGAAGATCCACAAGAATCTGCTTTTCTAGCATCCAAAATAGGCATTTTTGTCGGGAATGATATTCCCATCTTCGCATCATTCAAGCTCCACCAATAGACCCCTAACCATTACAAGTCATTCCTGCAGAAGTTACATTTAAGTCATGGTGCTCTGTCCCATGCATTCAAGCTTGCTCTTGGTTCTATTCTAAGTCACATAACACATCAAATGTTCCATTCTTGTCGACATACAAAATTCAACTTTGATTAGGATAATGAGGATGTAGAGTATGTTCTCATGGACATGTTCTCTTGTTCTTTGCGCCAGCAGCGCCATAGGCTAAAGAGTAAATACTTTGATGGTAAGGCAAGAAAGGATATTCAAAGAACAACTCCTATGGAACACACTATGACTGACCAACACTGGATAGATCTTCTCGACCACTGGTTTGATCCAAAGATTACGGTATGGTTTGTGAAGAGTGATTCCATATCACATTCTAAATTCCTATTTACACATTTGTATCACTACTCTGCTTTTGCAGAAGAATGCTGAAAAAACAAGAGAAACTATGTCGCACAATGCTTAACAAACCAAACTGGATCTCATGCATTGGTTGGCCACCTGAGCGCAATAATAAGAAAAATTAGTTTTTAACCTTCTACAGACTTTGTGCTTCTTATATTTTGATCATGTGTTCCGCCCATGTTGCAGAAAGGTGCGGTAAGTCTACAACAAAAATTCCAGGCATGCCAGACAAGCAAAAACTAAGGTCTCAATCCCTTCGTTGAGAGTGTTATTGTAACTGACACACCCTCGGTGATTTATATGTATAGTTAGATGTGCAACACTGCCTGAACTGCTGCCCAGTTTTCTTTTTAATTTAAATAGATGATTTCCAACTAGTGTGAGTTTTAGTTTTCAGTTGTACAAAGAGTTGTCTTGTGTATATCATGCACCCGGCAATGATGAAACAGATAGATGCCATGTTGGCATAGTCCTGTTATTGCGTGCTAGTGATAAAATTCTTATCAGTATGATCAGATAGCTATACTTTTACTAGAATATATGATGCGTAATCAGCCATGCCAACTTGTAAGATTTGTTCACAGATAGGTTAAATGTGATGTCTGCATGTTTCTCTTTATTAGCTTTTCTTCTCTCAACCATGTCTACTAACTGATAACCTTACAGACTAAATTGAATGAGGAGATGGCAAAACTTGGGAAAGATGGTCTGGAACAAACCCAAGAAGAATGTCTAGAAACATTTAAAATGGTACTAAAAGGTGAAGTTCATCATAAAAGCACGTTCCTGCGTAATGTTGGGTTGTCGCAGTGCAAGTCCAAGTCGCATGTCTAGGAGGAAGAAATTGTAGCACTACGGGCTGAACAGGAAGTGCATAGACGAGCAACCGATGATATGAGATAGAAAGCATTAGCAAGTGATGCGGAGTTGAAGATGTTATGAGATCAGTAGAATTCTCGAGAGCCCATAGATGAAGAGACTCTTCTAAATTGAAGATGAACCCTAACAATGACAGGTGAGTACAATAGTCCTATGAAATGGTTCCTGCTATAGAGCCCGGGTTGTGTTTGGGGCCATGTAACAAAAGGAGGGAGTATTTGTTTCGCATCATGCTTTTATCTATTTATCGTATGCTCGATCCACAAAAATCATGTGCCCAAACCTCACTCTCTCAGCCTTGGATTCATGAACCTCACAAAGGTTTTTTCTTCTTTGGACAACCGCCAAATTCAAAATCTCAGTCCATCGACAAATCCTACCGCCTACCCTATTTGAATCGGAGATTATGTATCCAAATTCTTTGCCAATATGGTTAGTATTTTGATGATCAGTTGATGTGACTCAGCCTTAAATTCGTACCAAAGGAGTACCATTTACGACATTAAAAATTACCAGTCGAGGGGCAAAACCTGCAGTAAACCCTGTTTGAATCGGAGTTATCCAATTTTCATTATGGATGATAAGTTAATGTCATTCTCGGCCTTCAATTCCTGAATAGGGAGTACACCTTTTATCGAAATATTGCTCGGATGCTAGCCAAATTTAAAATATCAGTCTGCGCAATTATTATGCTCATGGATGATTAGTTGATGTGACTCTAGGACTTAAATTCCTCGAAGATAGCGTATGGTCTACTTGCTTTTTTTTATTATTATTTGGCCGGTAGCCAAATTCAAAATCTCAATCGAGCGGCAAAACCACACATTGACCTTGAAGCATTTCCCGCCTCACCGTTTCAAAAACTTTGTGGCAAAATCTCCCACCGGGGAGTACCATTTTTCTATTATTATTATTTGGCCGGTAGCCAAATTCAAAATCTCTATCGATTGGCAAAATCAAGCACTGACTTTGAAGCATTTCCCGCCCCACCGTTTCCAAAACTTTGAGGCCAAATATCCTACGGGGGAGTACCACTTTTCTATTCATTATTATTTGGCCGGTAGTCAAATTCAAAATCTCTGTCCAGCGGCAAAATCAAAAACCGACTTTGAAGCATTTCCCGCCCCACCGTTTCAAAAACTTTGAGGCTAAATCTCCCACCGGGGAGTACCATTTTTCTATTATTATTATTTGACCGGTAGCCAAATTCAAAATCTTTGTCGAGCGGAAAAATAAAAAACTGACTTTGAAGCACCTCTCGCCCCACTGTTTTAAAAACTTTGAGGCCAAATCTCCCACCGGGGAGTACCAATTTTTTATTAATTATTATTTGGCCAATACCTAAATTCAAAATCTCTGTCGAGTGGCAAAATCAAACACCAACTTTGAAGCATTTACTGCCCCACCGTTTCAAAAACTTTGAGGCCAAATCTCCCACCAGGGAGTGCCACTTTTCTATTAATTATTATTTGGCTGGTAGCCAAATTCAAAATCTCTATCGAGTGGCAAAATCAAACACCGACTTTGAAGCATTTCCCGCCCCACTGTTTCAAAAACTTTGAGGCGAAATCTCCCACCGAGGAGTACCATTTTTCTATTATTATTATTTGGTCGGTAGCCAAATTCAAAATCTCTGTTGAGCGGCAAAATCACACACCGACTTTGAAGCATTTCATACCCCTCCATTTAAAAAACTTTTGACTTTAAAATTCCCATTATACCCATTGTTCAGACGCCCTATGGGCACGCTAAAGTCGATAGCTTAGGGGCACGATCGTAATTATATTTTTGTTCACCTCCATAGTCCCGATTCGCGCAGTTCTTCCAGCTGGCCCTTCCAAAATCCCAGGCTTCTCTCTCACGCCCTCACCTCCATGACCACCACGCGCACCGCCCGACGGCAATTCCACGGCTGCCGGAGCCACTTCATCGATGTCCACCCTATTGGATCTAGTTCACCAGGTCTCTCTGCCACTCCACCAGAGCTATGGTCTCGCTGACCGCGCCTATGGCGTTGTCGACTGTCCACGCTCTACTTCCCCGCCGCCAAAAGCTACCCAACCGTACCGGAGCAGCTTCACCATTGTCCAATAGACGGGATCTAGTTCAACAAGTTCCATGTCCACTACTCTAGACCAGCTACACGGTCATCGTTGTTGAGTGCATCGGCATTGACCGCCCAAGATATGCTTCCCCAACGCCAACAGCCACCGCAAACGCAGCACCCTCGGTGACCTGGACGTCACTCGCACGGTACCGACGATGCTTAGACGCCTCTCCGACCAAGGTAACCA
Source organism: Avena eriantha (assembly GCA_910589775.1). Classification (NCBI taxonomy): domain Eukaryota; kingdom Viridiplantae; phylum Streptophyta; class Magnoliopsida; order Poales; family Poaceae; genus Avena; species Avena eriantha. Next base: position 265,480,995 of record OU342741.1, on the reverse strand, counting down.
AATCTCCAACCCATTTTTGTTTTCTCAGCGGTATAGCAGGTTCAAGCCTGTCGTAGTAAACTACATTTTTGTAATCGTGCTAGTACAACAAGTCACTAGGCACGCCTGTTCTTCGTGCTAATACATACAAGGTTATTAGACATGTTGGTTTGCATTCGCTGCTCTACAAAGTTCAAGTCATGCACATGTGTGTTATTTTATCATGCACATGTTCTTATCTTAGCTGCTCTGTACACCAGTAATTGCCTTCTATTGTGTAGTTCTTGTAATACGTAATGTCAGTGGAAAATATTAATGTGGATTTCCACAGTTATTGACTCTATCTGGTTATTCCTGAGCTAAGTTCCTGCTATTATTTCCTTTCTGGTATTGTTCTACTATCCTATAGTACCCATTCAAACTCTTCGTACTAGTTAGATTATAATTTTGTTGTTGCCATCTGGTTCTTCAAAAGCTGCAACACTGGCTATTTTCGTTTTAGGTAGAGCTCAAAAAAGCAACACTGAACATGTTGGTTTGCACAGCCTACAGGTCCACCAGCGATGCCATTATATATTTTCTGTATCTGGTGCTGGTTCGTCATAATCGATGGCATAATTATTCTTTACTATATAGTTCAATCGTGTTTTCCATTCCTGCTCGATAAGTTCTGGCATGATGCGGTTATAATTTTTATGTGGTTAATTATTAGCTACGACAGTAACTGTATGCCATTGTGTAGCTCACCGCAAATTCCGAGTCACCCAACGTCTCTTGCATTCCAGGAGATACCACTGCTTCCATATATATTTGCTGAAATGACATGGCTAGTTTATACTGAAATTCTAAGAAACACTTTGTTTGATTGCTCATTTTTGTTGGCATACTTGTCTAATGCTTGTTTGTCCTGTTCTACAGATTCACAAGCCACACCATTATATCTCGTATCTATTTCTGGTTTGTCCTAGGCAACGACATAACTACCCTCTACTATATAGTTCATTCATGGTTCGCATTCCTGCTCTACAAGTTCGTATTATGCAGTTATAATCCCTATCTGGTTCATTCTTAGCTATGAGTAGTTTGTCTTGTTTGCTGTATTAACTTGCTATTACTTAGTTTTAGACTGCAATTATTATTATCGCCACCCAAGAGGGGACTGCAAAATCATGTCTCAAGGTGGTTTTCCAATGTAGCTGTCACACTCAAAGAGAGATACATTTGATGGATTGAGAAAGCAAATTCAGGACTCTTCTATCAACATGATTAGCAACTGAAATGTTGAATTTTATTTCCCTTTTATTCATATTATGTAATATTTTTAAGAAGTTTGCAGCTGATGTAATATCTAGTTGATGTCGTCCATGCATGGCGGTACCATAACTGCGACAGCCAGGTCAATTAGGTAACAACATAGGGTTTTGTTATTTGCCCTTCTTGCATTGCGCCTTCCATGAATAGTTAAATATGCTCACCCATTATACTTCTTTTATGATATTTTCATGGCCTTCAGAAAGGCCGAAACAATACCGGTAAGTGGATAGAACAGTAACATGCCAAAACAGTAAAAGTCCAAACACAGTAACAGGCCAAAATAGTAACATGCCAAAACAGTAACAGGACAAAACAGAAACAAGCCAAAACAGTAATAGGCCAAAATAGTAACAGGCCAAAACAGTAATAGGCCAAAACACCAGCAGGCCAGAACAGCGACAACCCAGCACAGTAACGGGTCAGAATAGTAAGAGGCCAGAACATCAACAGGCCAAAACAGTAACAGGCCAGAACAGTAGCAGGCCAGAACAGCGGCAACTCATCACAATAACGGACCAGAACAGTGATAGACCAGAACAGTAAAGGACCACAACAGTAACGAACATGAACAGTAGATGGCTAGAACAGTATCGAACCATCTCAAAGGTGGGTCGTTCATAGGCGGCCCAAGACGAGCTATAAGGACAGTGACAGGCTGAGCGTAGGCCTTAACAGTATCAGGCCGACTTGATGCAGGTTGTTAATGGGTCGCACAGTATTCGACCATTGCGTCTTCTGTAGGCTGAAATAGTAAGGGGCCTAACGTTCATGGGCCGCTGCTAGCTGCATGTTTTGGGCCCATTTCAAACAATGTCGGACGAAACAGTAAGAGGCTGTAATCTTATTGGGCTCTCTTAGTGGGCCGGCCCACTTAATATTTAGCAGGCCTTGGCTGCGCCTAGCTTTTACCACGGTTTATGTGGCCGTTAACAGCAGTAACTGGGCGTTAATGGTGTTTGTCACGTGGTATTTTGCATGACGTCAGCAGTCAACGTGGCTGGCAAACAGATCTACGACGGAACAAGTTTTAATGGCTGAAGGGTGTGATCTGCCACGGTCAGAAAAAAACCATGGTAGATTCTTTTGTGATGGGGCTTTTACCACGAAGGGCATCCTTCGTAGAAGACTTTTTAGCCATGAAAAATGGGTCTTTAACCATGAAAATCGTCCGTTGTAAAAGCCAACTTTTCTTGTAGTGCTGACTGAATGATTACTGAGTTGTGTCCGGTTTACCGTAAGCCTGTGGGATCCCTCACTTAAGAGAGTGGGACTAGACGGATGTTGATCCAACTATCACAAGCCGGCAAGTTGGACTTGTTCGGACAGGGACACGTGTCAATGGGTTGGACCCACTTTGACGAGGGTTAGGGTTTAGGACCGAGGGACACAAGTGTTGTGTGCCCTCACCTACTCGCCTATATAAAGGAAGATGATGAGGATATATATACAGGGATTACGATGATTTTGACAACTTGAGCTGGAAGCAAATATTGAGTCAATCGATGATGACTATCAGGTGAATTTATTCCTAGTTGGACATGATACTTTGATTTATAAGAACTTTATACTATCTAAATCATGGTGTTATTATTTAACTAGATTTGGCATTGATCGGAATAGCGCCATCGCGAGGAGAGGGAGGAAGGCGACCGAGAGTTGGAAGATGCACTAGGAAGCAATAAGGAGAGCAAGCATGACCAAGAGAGATATGTGGCATGCCAGGACACGTTTGAGGTGCACCACGACATATGGACTGCATGCCAAGTAGGCCAGACCCATCTATAGATCGGTATGTATCAATTGGAGTCGAACCGAGTCAGTTTGGGCCAAGATATGGCTGGTTATAGGTCTGGTTAGAGGGGAGGACGCCCCAGCCCTCTTACATACTTTCGTAGCCATCACAATTAGGTTAGAACACATTAAAATAAACTCTAGTTTCAGATAGATCTGCTACAAGCAATCCTCTGAAATACTTCGCACCAATTCGTATCGATTTGGTATTTCTTGCTACTATAATCTAAGTGTGATTAGTTGTTCCATTGGGAAATAGCCAATTGCAAGTTTTAGTGTGATCTATTATTCCATTGAAAATTAGTAGATTGCAATATCGCTTCGTGGTCAGCGGCTACGTGCGCAAGTATGTGGAGTTGCGAATATCCAAAGGTTGAGAGCCGTTGTATGTGGCAGCAGGGATTAGCCGAAGAGTTCTCACGTCCATACAAGTTATCTTCGTCATCTACATCGCCATCTATCCCAGCTCATTGAGAAGATTGGGCCACCCGTTATTATCTTGGTATCATATTCTAACGTTTACTCGGTAAGCATCCACAAATTTATCCATAGATTAGTTGATTTTATCCTATACAGAAAAAGCCACATAAAAATATTAGGGTTTGTAGTTTATTGACATAGTCTGGATAACACTATGCGTGAGTTCTTGTTGCTGATCGTAGTCCTTTTGTGTAGCATTTCTTCCAAAATTGAATCGTAGTTTTTGTCTAGATTTTATCTGTTTTTGTTATGTTGTCGGAGTCGCTAGACTATTTGTAGCTATTTCTTATGTTCTTAAGACTTGTCGTCGTGTTCTTACTAGATCTTTCTATCCTTATTGTTTTCCAGAGTTTTGAAAGTAAGTGAAAACAATCCGACCTGTTAATCTGTAAGTGCGTGAACTAAGAAAAAGGGAAGGTAAAAAAAGAATCCCGATTGTTACCTTGTCACCTACGTGATCCTCCTTGGCGTGAGGGAACCAAAAAAAAATTTGTGATCGCTAGCTTGTGCGCACGTAGAGCACATCCTCTGTCCCATGCGTGAGAAATAAAAACGGACTCACGCCAGACGACAGACTGGTCCGTGGTCATACGACAAATTTTTGTGTTCTGTCGTGTCAGGATTTTAGACTTTTTTTTAATCGTGGTAAAAACCAATTCTCAGGTAAAAAAACTTTATTTTTTATTTTTTTATTGAGTCCACATAGTGTATCTATACTTATGTGACTTAGTAAATCTTTCTTGGTGTCTAAAACTATCCTACGAGACTAGCGTGTTTAGTGTTCCGCGGGCTGCTCGGTTTAGCAATCTTGTGCCCGTTTTGTTGAGTCATTGCTAGTGTCTCTCCTTGTGCATTGCAACACGAGCATTACTCCTACATGTTTCAATTTTTAGCTTTTTTTTAGTTGCAATTGCTCCATTTATCTCTCTCGTGTGTGTTTTCGTGGTCTTGGTCATACGATCAGCACTAGAATTTTTAAATTGGTGTTGTTAGGTATTCCAACCAAACTCCACCATATACCTGGTTTGTCTTGTGATAGGTTCTTATATCCTCGGTATTCTTTTCATCACATCCGTGCACATAGTTGTTCATCTAAGTTGGTAAACTTCTCTAATTTACTTTGGAATGGTAAGATTCCTCTTTCTTCCAATTGGGTGAGTTGCGAGAGTTCCACCACCAGATTTTGTTTTGTGCACTAATGTATTAATCATGTCTTTTAGTAGTGTTGATGTGATGCAGAAAAATGATGCAAATGATTATCCCTTCCCATTACGCTCCTACTGCAGCAACACATTTTAGGAGAAGGATTCAGGAGTGGCACCTAATTTAGGTTTGTTCCACTTCATGACAGAAATCAGTGGTACACAAGCTGCTACTACCATTGATACTTGTTTTTTCATAAATTTGGTTAGTGCTGAGGTTATTGAAAAGCTACAATTATACACATGTGCAACAACATCCTCATTCATGTTAGTAACTTCTGATTATGCACTACCAATTACTCAGTCACATGTGTTCCGCTCACCATTTATGGCCTAGAAGATATATTTCTTGTTATGTCGTTTCTAAAGCGTTTAACTCCTGCCATATCATGCTGGAAACAAAGTGGTGTAATAAATTCTAGGTTATCTTTGGTAGTGGGTGTTCTGATCCTTCTATTTTTTGGAATGGTAAGCACACGTGGTTAGCACGTACATATATTAAGCAATTTCAGGAGATTAGGCGTCAAAATCTATGTTCACTTGTAACCACCAACATAAAACCATATATTAATCCAATCGTAGAAAAAATGAGAGTGGGAGTTGATGTGAGGAATGAGGTTTCTACTAATGTAATCATCTCTACTCCTAGTGTTGTTTTTTATGATACGCGGGTTGCTTTTGAAGAAAGAGAGTCGTCTATTTTACAACATGCACCACACGATCGGGTATTGTTACTTGAGGAGGATGTCTTAGCATTGATGTCTACGCACTTCTATTCTTGTAGACAGTTATTGGGCCTCGAAGTGCAGGGGTTTGTAGAACAGCAGTAAGTTTCCCTTAAGTGGATTACCCAAGGTTTATCGAACTCGGAGAGGAAGTGGTCAAAGGTATCCCTCTCAAGCAACTCTGCAATCAAGATACAAGAAGTCTCTTGTGTCCCCAACACACCCAATACACTTGTTAGGTGTATAGGTGCACTAGTTCGACAAAGAGATAGTAAAATACAAGTGGTATGGATATAAGAAAATGGTGCTAGAAAATAGCTTGATGGCATGGAAGAGACTAAAGGCAAACTGAAATAAAGATGGCAACAAGCAAACATGTAACAGATCTAGTTGCAAATGGTGTTTCAATGCTTAGAAACAAGGCCTACGGATTATACTTTCACTAGTGAACACTCTCATATAAATATATTATCTTCTCTTTATGATACTACTCTGAACTTCTCTCCGCTTGGACACTCTAATCCATGGTAGGGCTATAACATAACACCTCAAAGTAAGCCTTTCTGTAGCATCCCAATTGTCTAACAATTGTAAGGCTACTTGTCCTAGTAAGATATTGGCTACTCCATAGATATTATTGTTGCATCATAATTTTATCATGCTCATGTCATCATGCCACCTTGCATTTGAGCATCATATAAAACCTCTTTTCTTTTGGTTCTTCTCTCACATGCATTATTAATTGTATTTGCTTCTTGATATTATATTTGACTATTGATATATTGTTCAAATGCCCAAGTTGAGTTGGGGGCATATCTTTTATTTCCATTCCACCACCTTTCTCTTCCACCACTTTATAATCCCACCATCCCATGAACCAAGAGCTTGTTTTTCTTTCTTTTGCTATTGTTGTTCTAGCTCATGTGGGTTGGGGTGGATCTAGTCCATTATTTTTCCTTTGCTTGGCTCTATTCCACTTATGGGAAATGCATAAGAACCATGCCATCATATTATTATTGTTGTCACAAAATAATTAATGGCATTATTATTTTTGCATGGACCATGCAACCTTCCTCCCCAGCCCGTACCGATTTGGCGCCGAGCCGCCCTGTTCCTCTTCTCCCCCGCCTAATGTCGTCGTCTCCCTCTCTCTCGCAGCCGCAGACGGAAAGCAGACGCGGGCAGGTGGCCGTCTGCCGCGTCAGCCACGCCGCCCGCACGCCAGCCCTCCTCCTTATCCCCGCGCCGAGCCGCCCTCTTTTTACCTAACCCTAGCTCTGCTCCGCTCCCTCTCCCTCTTCCCCGCGTGCCGCCGCCAGACCGCGCGCCGCGATGTCGCTTCCGTCCTCGCCGGTGACCGGGGACACACCGGGAAGCATCGCCGCGGACCGTGGACTCGACCCCGCCCGCTGGAAGACGCCAAGCTCGCCGTAGCCACCCTCTCACCGACGAGCAGTACACCCCCGCCGCAGCTCTACCGTTCCCCTCCGCTTCGGCTGTCCCTGCCTCCGAATTCCGCCGGAATCGGACGAGGTGAGCTGACCCCTCGCCCTTCCGTTATTCCCCCTCTTCACGTGCCTAGCGCCGCCCCTAATTGACCCTCACCGGCGAGCCGCCCCGCCGACGCTCAGTCCCCGCCTGGATTCCCCTCTGTTCCCCGGTGTGCCCCGGCCAGCACAGCCCGCCTCCGCCGACCCTCCCTAAATGAAATCCGTAGCCGAGACCTTCCTCTACAACTTTCGTTTTGGCGGCCAGAGCTCTCTCGCCGCGGATGCGACGCCACCTTCGCCGGAAGACTGCACCCGTCAGTCGTCGTCGAAGTTCAGAGAGACAGTGTCAGTTCAGACAGCGCTCGCGCGACCTTTTTGCAAAAAGGACCCCCGCGCTATTTGGCGATCACGCCCAGGTCCCCAGTAGCCCTAGTGTCCCCACCTGTCAGCCGCCTGGCAATTTGCAGAAAACCCCCCAGCAAACCCGGTTCTCAACCCGCGCTCCGTCCCCGCTGCGCGACGGGCTACTCCCACGTCCCTCGCTGACTCGTGGGGCCAGCTTCGCCATCGGGCCCACTTGTCAGTGCCTGGGCTAGCCTCTGCCCGGTGCAAAACGTTTTATCGCGCGCGCGTGGCCCCAGTCCGCTTTGTCCCCACCCGTCAGCGTCTATGCTAGAGTTGCCTGCGGTGAGAAAAGTTTTTCCCTTTGTCTGTTTTAACTAAATCTTTTTCAAATTGATTTAAATTTAAATTCAAATCAGATTTAAATAATTTTTAAAACACAAATCCAAATAATACATGTAATATATGTTTTGGAATCAGAAAAATGTGAGGAATTCAAATATGCCCTTCAAAATATATTTTGAACACTTTAAATTTTCGAGATGATTAAAATTACAATAAAATGCCATTTTCCTTATTTAATTAATAACTTTTGTTCTATAACTCCAAACTTGACAAATAATATGTCTAAATGGATCAGCGCGACGAGCCCGTTCTATTTACGTAGTCCTTTTTCTGAATTGGAGCATGCATCATGTTGTTACTAAAAATCTGAACTGTTTATGACAATAAAACTTGGTCTAATAAATAATAAAGTGCTTTATTTCTTGTATCCATACCTCACCTTTGCCATGCTACTTTAATGCCATGTAATTTGTGCATAATTCATCATGGCATGCTTGGTTGCTTGTTGCATTTTATTTCATATGCTTGTGCACTTTATTTATGTTGGCCCTTGTTTGTTTGGTTCTTCTTCGAATAGACGTCCAGCAGGAGAAATATCAGGAATCCCAGGAGTACTACCCAGATCCGTCTCACGCTTCAACTGAGCTGCCAGGCAAGCACTACAACATGCTTGCATACATATAGTACCTATTGCCTCTATCTTATTCTTGCATCATTGAGTCGCGATTGCATTAAATTGAATCCCAAGTACTGCATAGCCTTTACTTTTTAAACCCCACTGAAGCTTGTTCCTCCATCCCATGAGCCATTACTACAGGAGTTGTTTGAGCCATGCGAGTCGTAGGACAGCATGTGTAGGGTATGTGAGTGTCTGATGGATAACGAGGTACCTAAACAACTTAACCTGAGTAGTAATGGGATAACTAATGAAAGAGGCACCGGTGAGCAATATCTGTTATTTGGTTTTTCATGCTCACTTGTGTCCCGTAGGACCCCGAGTACTTGATTCATGTTCCTTGTTTATTCGCACTATCCACATCCGGGAGGCCTTATGGACCCCCCTGAGCCAGAGCGTGATTCATTCTTATTTCTTGGGGCCACAATTAGTTTGGGGCTTTATTACTATCATGTACTTATGCCATGTTACTGCTTTATTTAAGATTGTGCGAGGAGCACCTGTACTGTTTTGGATCGTGACATATTTTCGCTGTATCGACAAGCCCAGTCACATTTTCAGGTTCCCAGTCGTTTACCGCCATCCACACAAACCTTGGGTCTGTCTCGGAGCCGGCCAACTTCGTTGCGGGTAGCTTAATGGGGTGGCCCCCTGAAATATTTCTGAATCCTGTGATTGCTTTATCGTGAATGCCTCGTTGGGTTTTGAGTTGGTTTTTCCGAGGTTGATCGAGTGTGTGTTGCTATCCGTGCACCCCTGCAGGGTAAATCTTTCTGAAAGCCGTGTCCGCGGTTATGGACGACTTGGAGCACAGTTTCTCGATCATAGACAATTATAACTAAAGTACCTCTTTTAATTTGACTAAGTACTTGACTAGTAAATAGTGCAATACTCATGGAATGGTTAATAAAACTGCCAACGGATGATGGGGTTGTTTGTCCGCTTCCTCGTTGGTAAGCGAGGAGGCGGATGGATCTGTTAATTATACTGTTCTAACTGTTGTTCATAATTCACGGACATCCGTCTATCATTGGTTAGACGGATGGTTAGCGAGTATCTATAGAATTATTAGATATTATCTTTTGCTGTAATTGCGTCACCCCAGGTTGTGTCCCCTTTAGCGGCATAAAGACTTGCTGAGTACCCCTAGGGTCTCACACGATAAATTGTTTGATTCAGATGAACAGGTGTACCCGCAAGACGGATACTGGATGGAAGAGACAGATGATGTTGGCGGGATGTAGAGATTCCGGAATCGGGGATCCGTGTGATCTGTGGGCGGGATGTGTTTATTTATGGGGCATCTTATGCCAATTTGCTTCTTATCCGTACTCGGATCTTGTTTTCCGCTTCCGCCTGATACTCTGATGTGTGATGTATGAGGAGCTATCCTAAATTATGATATCTATCTAGGACATTTGGATCTTGCCGTATGGTGTTGCTATATTTCTATTTCTTTTAGATGGAATGGCTATGAGGACTGTTGTATGTGGCTTGCATACATACTCATTTGTGTATGTAGTTGATCCCTTCGCCTGCCGATTACGCCGCTCGTTCTTGTCCCGTTGTCTGAAAGTGGTTAGGACGGCCGAAAGGTCTACCGTGAGTGGCCCTGGGCCCCACCGTACTATTTTAACCACTTTCGTTCATCCAGGCATTAACTAAGAGCGTACTTCACCGAGGTAGTTACACTTTCCCATCTAGATAACCCTACACTATCACCTTGAGCACTAGATAGTTCCAACAAACACCACAATTTCATAAAGACATCCAACTCCAAATATAACTCATAACAAGTATTTGTAATCTCTAGCCTAAGTGCCACCATGTGCACGCTGTCACCTTCACACACACGGGGAGACCAGAGATCTATTAAAGCACTTGAGTAGCAAAGTAGATCTACCTGATTACAAAGCTCATGATCAAAATATGATCATGCATAGAGAGAGATGAACACATAGCTACCGGTAGAACCCTTAGCCTCGAGGAAGAACTACTGCCTCATCATCATGGGAATCAGCAACGGTGATGGAGATGGTGGTGGAGATCGATGGAGATGGCTCCGAGGGCACTTCCCCATCCCGGTAGGGTGCCGGAATAGAGACTTTTTGTCCCCCGAATCTCTCCTTCGGTTGCGGCTGTGCTGCAGAACTTTTCGTGGCTGGAGGCTGGACTTTTTAGGGTTTTCGCATCGGGTGGCATCTTATAGACGAAGAGGTAAGGTCGGTGGGCGGCCAGGGGGGCCACACCACCAGGTGGCGTGGCCAGGGTGGACCTGCGCCACCACATGGCGTGGCCGCCCTGTGGCCCCTCTTCGTCTCGTCTTCTGGCTTAGTGAGTCTTCTGGTAAAATATCGACTTTGGCTTTTGTTTGGTCCAATTCCGAGAATATTCATTTTCTGACTTTCTGCAACCAAAAACAGCAGAAAACAGGCGACTGGCACTGTGGCATCTTGTTAATAGGTTAGTCCAAGAAATTGTATAAAAATACTCCAAAGTGTGGACAAAACATAAAAAAATAGATATAAAACAAGCATGGAACATCAAAAATTATAGATACGTTTGCAACATATCAATATCCCCAAGCTTAACTCCTACTCATCCTCGAGTAGGTAAGTGATAAAAAGAAAGAATAATTTTTGAGGTGACATGCACCATCATAATCTTGATCAAAGTATTTGTAAAACATTGATAGCTGGGATCATAGTACTTCAACATAGCATGAAAGATAAAGTTCTAGCAATAAGACATAGCAACTATGTTGTAACATGAAAAGGATAAAACAAAAAGATTCATGAATAACAATGTTTTGCAAGACGTTTGTTTGTTTCACATAAAGAAAACATAGCATAGTGGCATTCAGCTTGTCCCTCATAAAGTAGCAAATATAAATGCATAGGACACCTTCCAAGGTCATAAGAGTGACTAGATACAAAGAGTTTAAAACAATCAGTATCAAGTTATGCATCAATTAACAAGTCTTGGGACAATGCACATAGAACTAAGAATGGCCACTATGCTCTCAAAGTAGGTGCATAAAGATAGAAGGTGGAGACTCAATATAAAAGTGGAAGAAAGACCTTCATAGAAGGAAGCAGAGATTCAAGTTTCATAAAGAGCTTCCAAAAATTATGGTACTTACTAGCTTTCAGCTCTCATTTCCCCTATCATAAGCATCTTGAAGTGATTAAGGTTAAAGTGAACAAATTATGGAGTATATGCTTGACAAAGTATAAGTTGGAAATCTAATGTCCCTTAAATATGAGGGTTGCTCCTCATGCTACTCAAGTTTAGTTACCGGTAAGTTCTTGTCATAGTAAGTACATGTGTATCATAGAGAACCGCCAACAGGGTACCCCTTGCCTGATGATACAGAAGAATCCCCATATCAAAATGACAAGGCAAGCAGACAATAAGTATCTCAGCAATCTTCTTATTTACCATGGGAAAATGATGCTTTTTCTCTCTTTCCTCTTTTCTCATCTTTTTTTCTTTTTTTCTCAATCTATATCTCTTTTTTTTCAAGCTCAATTGTTTTTATGCTATTGTATGTAGATGGCATATTGATAGTCGAAAACAACATTCCAATGTTGCAAGAAACCAAGGATTCCTTGGAAAGGTGTTTCCAAATGAAGGATTTGGGTAAGGCAGCATTTATACTAGGAATTAAGATCTATAGAGGTAGATCCCGGAGACTCATAGGTTTGAGTTAGAGTACATATCTGGATAAGACATTGAAGAAGTTCAATATTGATTCGGCTAAGAAGGGGTTCTTGCCGATGGCACATGGAATCCGACTTTTTAGTAAGACTCAATGCCCAATGTAGGCTCATGAGCAAAGTCAGATGGAGAGGATCACTTATGCTTCAGCAGTAGGATCGATCATGTATGCGATGATATGTACTAGGCCGGATATTTCCTATGCTCTAAGTGTGAAGAGAAGATATCAGTCAGATCCTGGCGAAGGCCACTAGACAGTAGTAAAGAATATCATTAAGTACTTGAGACGTACGCAAGATGAGTTCCTAGTCTATGGTGGTGAGGAAGAGTGATACATTCCAAATGTATCTATATTTTTTGATGTTCCATGCTTGGTTTTATCTAATTTCTTGTGTTTTCTCCATACTTTGGAGTACTTTTCATATGATTGACTAACCTATTAACAAGATGCCACAGTGCCAGTTGCCTGTTTTCTGCTGTTTTTGGTTCCAGGAAGTCAGAAAATGAATATTCTCGGAATTGGACGGGACAAAAGCCAAAGTTACTATTTTCCCGGAAGACTCACGGAGCCAGAAGGAGAGTCGGAGAGGGGCCACAGGGTGGCCACACCACCCCATGGAGCGGGTCCTCCTGGCGGCGCCAGGGCATGGTGTGGGCCCCCTGGCCGGCCACCGACCTTGCCTCCTTTGCCTATAAGAGCCTCCCGATACCAAAACCCTAAATCATCAAGCCTCTAGCCACGAAACGTTCCGCAGCGCTGCCACCACCGAAGGGGAGATTCGGGGGACAGAAAGTCTCTGTTTCGGCACCCTGCCGGGACGAGGAAGTGCCCCCGGAGCCATCTCCGTCGATCTCCACCACCATCTCCATCACCATTGCTGATTCCCATGATGAGGAGGGAGTAGTTCTCTCTCGAGGCTAAGGGTTCTACTGGTAGCTATGTGTTCATCTCTCTCTCTATGCATGATCTTATTGAGATCATGAGCTTGTAATCTATAGATCTACCTTGCTACTTAAGTTCTTTAATAGATCTCTGCTCTCCCCATGTGTGTGAAAGTGACAGCGTGCACACCATGGTGGCACTTAGGCTAGAGATTACAAATACTTGTTATGAGTTATATTTGGAGTTGGATGTCTTTATGAAATTGTGGTGTTTGTTGGACTCATCTAGTGCTCAAGGTGACAGTGTGGGGTTTTCTAGATGGGAAAGATGAACTTTGAGGTGTGTTGTTATAGCCCTACCGTTGATTAGAGTGTCCAACCGGAGAGTAGTTAAGAGTAGTATCATAAATAGAAGATATTTATATGAGAGTGTTCACTAGTGAAAGTATGATCCCTAGGCCTTGTTTCTAAGCACGGAAACACCATTTGCTATTAGATCTATTACATGTTTGCTTGCTTCCATCTTTATTTCAGTTTGCCTTTAGTTTCTTCCACGCCATCAAGTTATTTTCTAGCACCGTTACCACTTATAATTATCCATACCACTTGTATTTCACTATCTCTTCGCCGAACTAGTGCACCTATACACCTGACAAGTGTATTGGGTGTGTTGGGGGCACAAGAGACTTCTTGTATCTTGATTGCAGGGTTGCTTGAGAGGGGATACCTTTGACCACTTCCTCCCTGAGTTCGATAAACCTTGGGTGATCCACTTAAGGGAAAACTTGCTGTTGTTCTACAAACCTCTGCACTTGGAGTCCCAATAACTGTCTACAAGAATATAAGTGCGTAGACATCAAGCTATTTTATGGCGCCGTTGCCGGGGAGGTAAGGTAAAAGGTATTCACATCAGAGGATTAAAGAAGAATAACCTCCCACGGTAAACGCCTATTTTCTGGCGCCGTTGCCGGGTAGGTAAGGTAAAAGGTACTCACATCCTTCGGTGTGAGTGCTCGAAGTTATTTCCTTTAGATTCTGCAATTTTGAATTTTTGTTTCTTGTGTTCACTAGTGAGGCTTAATGGAAAACAACAACAAAATTAGAGAGCTTTATAGTATTTATCTTGAGTTAGGTCACGAAGTGTTTGAGAGAAAATTAAAAAACCTATGGAACTTTATTTGCATGGTAATAGCAATGTTGTTAGTATGAATTCTTTGGACACCATTATTGCTAATGCTATGGAAAAGTCTAAGCTTGGGGAAGCTAGTTTTTATGAAAATGATCTTTTTAGTTCCCCAGCTTTGGAAGATAGCTATTCTATTGCTTATGATGATACCAAACCTCCAATATATGATGATTACAATAATGAATATGATATTTTCAGTCCACCTACTATTGAGGAGGAAATTAATTATGATTACAATATGCCTCCTATATTTGATGATTATGGTGATGAGAATAATAATGATAGCTATTTTGTTGAATTTGCTCCCACTACAATCAATAAGAATGACTATGTTTATGTGGGGAGTATTAATTCTTTTATGTATGTGGCTCATGATAAGAATGTTTCATGTGATAGTTATATTGTTAATTTTATTCATGATGCTACTGAAAGTTATTATGAGAGAGGGAAACATGGTTTTATGTGTCTCAACAATACTAAGTTTCCCCTCTTCATGTTGAAAGTCTTGAAGTTGCACTTGTTTTGCTTTTCTATGCTTGTTGCCTTGTGCTTTCATGACTTGTTTCTTTACAAGATTCCTATGCATAGGAAGTGGGTTAGACTTAAATGTGTTTTGAATTTGCTTCTTGATGCTCTCTTTTACTTCAATTCATATTTCTTATGTGAGCATCTTCTCAAATTATCATGCCTAACTTAAAGGCGTTAAAGAAAAGTACTTATTGGGAGATAACCCAAAAGTTTTAGATGAGTCTTGGAGATTATTACTTCAGTAATAACCGCTCCTTATCCTTTTTATTTGCTTCTTTGCCAAGAGTAACCTCTAATGAGAGAGAAGTAATGATTGGGAAAGTTGTTGTCCCGGAACAGATTTATGTGCTTCACCGTAAAAATTCGTTTAAAATCTCTGAACGTCTTTTTGAAGCGTGCATTTTTGTGCTTCTGCACCAGGTTGTTATCTAACTTTCGTTAGTTCAACACTTTTTGATTTGAGCAACAGAAGGTCTTCGAAAAAATTCGTCTTTACCTGCTGGTCTGTTTTGACAGATTTCTACCATTATTTGTATTTGCTTCTTGTTGGTTCCTTTTTGAGTTCTTTTGGGAATTGAGCTTTTTGAGGAAAGTGCTACAGTAGCTAGTGTTTTAATGGAAGTCTAATAAAGATTATGTGAAGTTTTGTATAAAGGAAAAATTTCAGTGTATGGAAGGAATGAGTAATGAGATGAAGGATGGACTAAAGCTCAAGCTTGGGGATGCCACGCGTGTCACTCCAAGAAATATCCAAGAAGTACAAGCGTCAAAGCTTGGGGATGCCCAAGGCATCCCCTTCTTCATCAATAAAAATCCTAGGTTTCTTCCAAACGCTTCATTTTTATTGTTTCATGCACGGTTGTGTTGTTCTTGGAGCGTCTTCTTTTTCGTTTTCGTTTTGGTTTTTTGTTGCTTGGTTTGCTTAGTTTGCTGAATAAATTGGTTGGACCCCCTCTTTCATACATTGGTTTGCAAATAGTTTGGTTTGGTTTGGTTTGGAAAAGAGTAGGAAAGTTCATTCTTATGTGGTAAAAAGAGCTCGTTTTTTACTGTGGCATATGCTTTGTCATGCCATGCTTGATATTGTTTTGGCTTTATTCTTAGTATTCTTTGTTGTAGCATGACTTGTTATAAACAACTGAGATTGCTTAATGTGCCTTGGATGAATCATGCGTTGTTTTAGCATATTAAAGCATAGTATTGTGGTATTCTCCTTTGATGCTTTATTTGCGTTGACTTGGCGCATGCTCACACCATGTTATGACTATCCAAAGTCACCATAGACTTTATGATCCTTTAGTTTTCAACTTGTAGTATCACTTTATGCTTTGATCAATGATGTTTTGTGCTCTCCATGATTATGGCCATTATTGCTCTCTTAGTTTGTCGCTCCCAGTCTTTTGCTAGCCTCCACAACCAAGTATGAGTTCCACTCATGCATCCAACTCCTTAAACCAAGTTATTCCAAAGATTCCACCATACCTACCTACTATCTTATGCTACTCCAAGTATATTCATGCTTTTTTTTACCTTCCAAATTAAACTTGTTATGAGAAAACTAGTGATTAAAGCTCTCACGAACTTGATGGCACACTTTACTTTTCTTGCCCTTAATAAACTTGAACCATTGTGTCGTCTATGTTGTGTATGCTTGCACTTATTTGTTGGGAATTAGCAGAACCATGCTTTCATGGGGAACGTTTTCAACATTGCACTTGGTACTTGTACCTAGTTGATATCATGCTCTTTTGTATATGGATGTCGTCGGTGTGAAATGAAAGGGGAGCTTGTAAGTCCATGGAGTTATGTATATGTGTTAGAGAAACGCCTGGGCCACTGGTCTAATCCATGCTGACATGGTGGAAACCTGCAGCATAACCATAATGAGCTTTCTATGAAGCATTCTTCTTATAAAAAAGAGTCCTATATTGAGAAAATAAGAGAAAAAGAAAAGAAAAAGATTATGAAAAGAGGAAAGAGAGAAAAAAGCACCATATTCCCATGGTAAATAAGAAGATTGTTGAGATGCTCGTTGTCTGCTTGCCTTGTCATTTTGATATGGGGATTCTTTCGTATCATCGAGCAAGGGGTACCCGTTGGCGGTTCTCTATGATACACATATACTTACAATGACAAGAACTTACCGGTGACTAAACTTGAGTAGCATGAGGAGCGGCCCTCGTATACAAGGGACATGAGATTTCTAACTTATACTTCGTCAAGCATGTACACCATAGTTTGTTCACTTTAACCTTAATCACTTCAAGATGCTTATGATAGGGGCAATGAGATCTGAAAGCTATAAGTACCATAATTTTTGGAAGCTCTTTATGAAACTTGAATCTCTGCTTCCTTCTATGAAGGCCTTTCTTCCACTTATATATTGAGTCTCCACCTTCTATCTTTATGCACCTACTTTGAGAGCATAGTGGCCATTCTTAGTTCTATGTGCATTGTCCCAAGACTAGTTGATTGATGCATAACTTGATATTGCTTGTTTTAAACTATTTGTATCTAGTCACTCTTATGAACTTTGAAGGTGTCCTATGCATTTATATTTGCTACTCTATGAGGGACAAGCTGAATACTATTATGCTATGTTTTCTTTATGTGAAACAAACAAACGTCTTGCAAAGCATTATTATTCATGAATCTTTTGTTTGTGCCTTTTCATGTTGCATCATAGTTTCTTTGTCTTATTGCTAGAACCTTGTCTTTCATGCTATGGTTGAAGTACTATGATCCCATCTTTGAATGTTTTACAAATACTTTGATCAAGTCTTTGATGGTGCATGTCACCTCAAAAATTATTCTTTCTTTTTATCACTTACCTACTCGAGGACGAGCAGGAGTTAAGCTTGGGGATGTTGATACATTGCAAATGTATCTATAATTTTTGATGTTCCATGCTTGGTTTTATCTACTTTCTTGTGTTTTGTCCACACTTTTGAGTATTTTTCATATGATTTCTTGGACTAACCTATTAACAAGATGCCATAGTGCCAGTTGCCTGTTTTTTGCTGTTTTTGGTTCCAGGAAGTCAGAAAATGAATATTCTCGGAATTGGACGGGACAAAAGCCAAAGTTACTATTTTCCCGGAAGACTCATGGAGCCAGAAGGAGAGTCGGAGAGGGCCACAGGGTGGCCACACCACCCCATGGCGCGGGTCCCCCCTGGCCGCGCCAGGGCATGGTGTGGGCCCCCTGGCCGGCCACCGACCTTGCCTCCTTCACCTATAAGAGCCTCCCGATTCCAAAACCCTAAATCATCAAGCCTCCAGCCACGAAAAGTTCCGCAGCCCCGCCGCCACCAAAGGGGAGATTCGGGGGACAGAAAGTCTCTGTTCCGGCACCCTGCCGGGATAGGGAAGTGCCCCCGGAGCCATCTCCATCGATTTCCACCACCATCTCCATCACCATTGCTGATTCCCATGATGAGGAGGGAGTAGTTCTCTCTCGAGGCTAAGGATTCTACCGGTAGCTATGTGTTCATCTCTCTCTATGCATGATCTTATTGAGATCATGAGCTTGTAATCTATAGATCTACCTTGCTACTCAAGTGCTTTAATAGATCTCTGCTATCCCCATGTGTGTGAAAGTGACAGCGTGCACACCATGGTGGCACTTAGGCTAGAGATTACAAATACTTGTTATGAGTTATATTTGGAGTTGGATGTCTTTATGAAATTGTGGTGTTTGTTGGACTCATCTAGTGCTCAAGGTGACAGTGTGGGGTTTTCTAGATGGGAAAGATGAACTTTGAGGTGTGATGTTATAGCCCTACCATTGATTAGAGTGTCCAACAGGAGAGTAGTTAAGAGTAGTATCATAAATAGAAGATATTTATATGAGAGTGTTCACTAGTGAAAGCATGATCCCTAGGCCTTGTTTCTAAGCACGAAAACACCATTTGCTATTAGATCTATTACATGTTTGCTTGCTTCCATCTTTATTTCAGTTCGCCTTTAGTTTCTTCCATGCCATCAAGTTATTTTCTAGCACCGTTACCACTTATAATTATCCATGCCACTTGTATTTCACTATCTCTTCGCCGAACTAGTGCACCTATACACCTGACAAGTGTATTGGGTGTGTTGGGGACACAAGAGACTTCTTGTATCTTGATTGCAGGGTTGCTTGAGAGGGGATACCTTTGACCACTTCCTCCCTGAGTTCGATAAACCTTGGGTGATCCACTTAAGGGAAAACTTGCTGTTGTTCTACAAACCTCTGCACTTGGAGGCCCAACAACTGTCTACAAGAATAGAAGTGTGTAGACATCAAAGAGCTAGGTGTAAATGGTTACACGGATGCTAGCTTTCAAACCGACATGGATGACTCGCGCTCGCAATCCGGCTATGTGTTCATAGTAAATGGAGGTGCAGCGATCTGGAAGAGTTACAAGCAAGCATCGGTGGCCGATTCTACTACGGAAGCTGAGTATGTTGCTGCCTCAGAGGCGGCAAAAGAAGGGGTTTGGATCAGAAATTTTCTGATTGAACTCGGAGTTGTTCTGGGTTCGTGCAGTCCATTAGACGTGTACTGTGACAATAATGGTGATATTGCACAAGCTAAGGAGCCACGGGCACACTAGAAGAACAAACACATACTCAGGAAATTTCACCTGATTTGGCAGTTCGTCGATCGCGAAAAATTAAGCTGTGCAAGGTACACATGGATGCAAATGTTGAAGACCTGTTGACCAAGCCACTTCCACGACCTAAGTTTGAGGCACACATAAGAGCGATGGGCATGAGATGCCTAAGGCATAGAGATGACTGAGTGTTCGAATCTAGTGCAAGTGGGAGACTGTTAGGAATGATGCCCTAGAGGCTCACATTCCGCCTTGTATTTGTAACCCAGAATTCGTCTTGAGCTAGTTGTATGTGTCACTACAATTGTTGCAGGTGTGGAACCATATACTCATATCTAGCTCTAGCTAGTTTGTCCTTAGTCATTTGAGGTTGGGAGGGAAACCCACTGCCGAGACTAACTTGTAAGTCGAAAGATGACAAAGATTTACGTGTCATGAGCATGGAGATGCTATCCTCCATGCATTGGCTAGTCGGAAGAGGTACGATAGTCAGTTGATCCAAAGGTTAGTAGGACGTGAGCACACCGTCATACGTTCCAACTAACACAATGGAATCCTTAGACCGGAGGGGGTCGCACGATCAGAGTTGTGCAAAAGCCAGCTTTGACTCCATCTAACGCGCACCGTAACTGGGAGTCATAAGGATGGTCTTGGGCCGACTTTGAAGCAAGTTGTGTGATGTGGATCAGCCAAGATGGAATTTTCCCCTCCATCTCGGAGAGATATTCTCTGGGTCCTCTCGTGTGATATGATCCAAAAGCATGGCGATGCGCTAGTGTTGATCGAGGTAGTCCGACTTAGTGAAGCCGGAGGAAATCAGTTATCATCGGAACGAGAAGAGAGTAAACCAGCACTGGGATGACAGAATCTCCCCTGTGGTTTATCACCAATATCGTGAGGCAAAGGGACTCGGACATATCATCACATTGAGGGCACTTGCAAAAACTAGGAGTCGGTAAGTCTTTCTAGAGGCCTCTACTGACTATCAGCTCTAGTTAGAAAGTCACTAAGCTACAGCTCTGACTGGATGATTACTGAGTTGTGTCCGGATTACCGTAAGCCTGTGGGATCGCACAGTTAAGAAAGTGGGATTAGGCGGATGTTGATCCGACTATCATAAGCCGGCAAGTTGGACTTGTTCGGACAGGGACACATGTCAATGGGTTGGACCTACTTTGACTAGGGTTAGGGTTTAGGACCAAGGGACACAAGTGTTGTGTGCCCTCACCTACTTACCTATATAAAGGAAAGTGGGTAGCAGCGGACAGAAGACAATCCAGTGCTGCTTCCTACGGTTTCGCTAGACTTGGCAATTCCACCTTCATGTCCCGCGGTGGTTCGAACAAGACTAGCATCTCACTTGCTGTTGTTCCACCTTGTACGTGTGTGTGACAGTAGAGGCACCACATCTGCGGTACTCGCCGGCGAAGTTGAGCGATGGCGAAGTCGAAGGCTAGGAGGAGCACGGAGCCAGCGACGAGGTGGTCCCAGGATTGAGAAGTTTGCCGGAGACAGACGAGGCGAGGGGAATGTACGGCACCACCGTGATGCTCTTCCTCGGCGTCCGCACATTCGCGCCGAGAGGTACAAACTATTGCCTTTGACCTTAGCCGGATCTTGGGGTGGCTTGCCGAAGACCTCGCCTGAGCAGAAAAGTTTTTTTTTCGGCCTGGCTCTGCGCGTAGCCCAACAACACCATTCTCATCCATAAGCATGACTCTTGTGTTGATGCACTCATATGACTTGTGACCCTTTCCTCCACACTTGAAGCAAATGACTTGACTATCCATTGTTGTGTTGTAGGAGGATGCCATTAGGGTCTTTGCTTGCTTGGATGATCTTGGTGCTTGGTTTTTTTGGCCTGGTGGAGGCATTTGCATTGATTGATGCAAAGCATTCCTTGGTCTTCTCATAAGCATTTTTTGCAAGTGGTGCTCTTCTTTGGTGGCTTGGTGGAGAAGCTCGATGAGGTTCTTCTACGGTTGGAAGTCAACAATTTCTGTATTGGGCGACTCAAACCATTGAGGAACCTTGCTATTGTTTACTCTTCAAGTTTGCTCACATCGACTCGCATCATTGTCTTCTTCATTACCTTGTAGAATTCTTCAGTTGACCTTTGTGCCTTGCTTCAAATTTTGTATCTTGTCGAAGAGGTCTTGTCTATAGTGCTCGAGGGCGAACCTTGCATAGATCGCTTGCTTCATTTCCATCCAAGTGCTAATCGGTGGTTCTTGTTGCTTATCACGAGTTCTTTGATAATCTTCCCACCAAACATTGGTGTAGTCCTCAAACTCAAGGGATGCCATTGCAACTTTCTTCTCTTCAGAATAGTTGTGGACTTAGAAGATTTTATCAACTTTGAGCTCCTAATCAATGTATGCATCGGCATCTTCTTCTCCTTTGAACTTGGACATAACGAATTGGAGCTTCCCAAACTTGCCATCATCACGCTCACGGTGGTTGTTTCGGCGTTCTTGGCGCATACTTGCTTCACTTGGTGCGCGTGGTGGCAGTGGAGGATCTTGATTGTCTCAATGTGGTGGTGGAGGAGGAGCTTAATGATCTTCTATGCTTTTGCTCGAGATCATTTGCATTCATTGGTTGTTGATGACGATGGTGGGGTTGAGCATGATGGTTGTTGCGTCTAGAGCGACGCACATCCTTATCATCATCACTTGTATCCCATTCTAGTTCTTTATTAATGTGATATTGTTGACGATGGTCATGGGGTGGATGATGACGAATATCATTCTGATGGTCTTCACCATGAAGTCCTTGCTCTCGTTGAGATTGCACTTATATCATTATTTGTTGTGATGGGTGACCATGTCCTTCTTGTTGTTGTGGTTGGGAATGATGAGCATGGTGCCGATGATGTCTTGCGTGGTGCGACTGTTGAGCTTGTGGTTCAACCTCTTGTTCTTTTCGATGACGGTCTTGATGTTCCCCATTGTGGTGGTGGGGTTCTCCATGACAGGAGTGAGAGCGCGAAGACTCGCCATGATGACTTGAGGGATGCGTACGAGATGAACTTGACCAGCTTGAGTGATGTCCATGGTGGTTGCCAAGATTGGTAATAGCTTCATGAAGAGCTTGGTATTGCGTGTGATGCTCCACTTGACGTTGCCGATCACGGTAGTCGAACTCTCGAAAAGTGTCATCAAGACGATTCTCAAGCCTCTCAAATTGGGCATTGAATTATTAGCGTTGCGCCCATAAGTTGTGGCATGTGGCGAAACCATGTTGGTTGTTGAAGTTTCTATCTCCACTATCTCAGCTTCCCCTATACATTTTGTACAACCACAAGTGAAAGGATGGGTTATATTGGTGGAATGGTATTTTCTATCTTGCCTCACCATAGTCAAAAATTGGAAAGATTGTTCTCACCAAGAGCAAAGTAGGTAGCAGTACATAAGATACACATATAAAGGCCTATGGTGGAAGGTTAGGAAGGTGGATCGCAAATGGAACTACCAAACGAAAAGGTTTTTTTTCAAAAGTGGTTAACACGCAACCAAAACAAAGTCAAAGGAAAAGGTCAAAAAGGGTGACGAGAACCTACAACTATACACACGATGGAGATTAATGTGGCTAGCACGGCTACGGAAAATGAGCAACGAACAAAAATGGTTCTAACGAAGACTAATGCTCGGTGTCGTGCCGATGCTAGGAGATACCATAGCCTGTTTGACAAAATATTGAGAAGCAACAGATTTGCACACTTGCTTTGCTCTTGCTTCCACTATTGCTTAGAAGCTTTGGACTCTTTTTGTATTGGTATTTTTATTTTTCTTCTGTTCTTTTTTTTTGATATATCTCTTTCTTTTTATGCTATGGAGTCAACCTTTGCTATTGCCTATGCACTATCAATTTGCAAGAGCAAGCGTGCAATGCTTCGGCAAACACAAAATGAGCTACTCTCGATAGGTTAGGTAACACATAAAGGAAGAATGGGGGTTAACTAAGGTGGTACAAGTTATACCTTGTGTTGATGTCATACTTGCAACCATTGGTGGAGGGATGGTTCGAGTTTCGTGGTGTCGATGTCAAGTGCGAGGAGTTGTTGCGGAAGTTTTGTTACATGACAGCCACGCACACGAAGCACAAACAACAAAAAGGAAATCAATTGAAAAGGAAAAAATGTGAAAATGTGGTCATGGCCAGAGACTTCGGGGTTCGAGGGGCGGAGACTCCGGTGTCGAGACCAACACGACGAACTGCTCGTGTTCTTGAGCGGAAATCCAGTCCTTCAAACCTTAGATCTAGAAATTTTCGACCAAGTTGGGCTGAAAAACACAGGCAAATGGTAGACCAAATCCAAAGACAAGTTTCTTATGAATTAAAACTACAATCAACTCACAAAAACGAGAGATCGAACCAAAAGCAATTTGGGACAATATTTTTGGTATTTTCGAATGTATGGTGGAAATCGATGAACGAAGTCAAATCTGTGGCAACCAAAAGCTGCTGATATCATATGTTACGGTCTCTTTGTGGATTAACCCTTGGTGTTAGGGGTGATCCTCTAGGGTTGCCCGATCTTTTACGAATCTCCAGGAAATGGTGGAATCATGAGAAGAGGGGAGGATGAAATCCAAGCGAACACACTTGCGAAGAACACAATGATCGCGTGCACACACGATACACAAAACAACTTACAGCTCGCGGGCAAGGCGAGGATCTTGACGAGATCTTGACAACTTGAAAGAGAGATCACTCACTTTAAAGCCTGGATCTTTCGGAGATCGGCGTGGCCACGACACACACCGCACAAGGATAGGTGTATGCGCGGTAGCAGTAAAACACAAGCCTCCCTGGCTGCATTCCTTGCAGGGCGGCTGCAGGTGTCATAGAGGGTATTGGGGAACTCTTGGTCTACTGCGGTGCGAGCTCCCCAGCCTCACGGAAATAGAGCACGAGGACACAACTGTATTGGGAAAATCTTGGTCCACTACGGTGCAAATTCCACAGCCTTAGGCCTTGTTTATTTCTCTTGTATTTTTATCCATTAGAATTTAGGGATATGCAGGAATTTAGTGTTCACCAAATACTCTCTAATTCCTAGAATACCCTTCCCCAAAAATACGCTAGTAGAGTTTTCAATCTAGACAAAAACATGAAGAATTATTCCGGGCAAACCCGACGTGGTAAACAGCCTACAGGGATTTTGTGGGATTTAGAATAATCCCCTCCGATCTCTGCAAATACACTAGCGAATACGAGATAAGTAACACGAGAACACATAGTCGTCCATGGCCTCCTGGATGCGCAAGCTGTGAGGTACCAGCAGTCACCGGGGCCAACGCGTGGTCGCCACGATGGCTCTAGATGCGCGATGAAAGGACTCGGCGCAAGAGCAGGCGAGCTCGAGGTGTGGGATTGCGGTTTCCTCGATCTTAGAATAGGATCTCAATTAGATAATAGTAATTGTTCCAATCCAAAAATTTAATGTATGTGGACACTATTTAGTACTTCATCCAAGTAAGACTCAGATTAGTCTAGATACAAATATATCTAGACATATTTTAGTGCTAAATACATCCACATCTAAACAAACCAGAGTCCTTTCCAAATCTAGACAAATTCACAACATCTATTTCGACAAAGGGAGTATGAAACAAGAACCAAAAGTATATTTCTTGTAGATATTGATGCAGAACTGCAATTTGGTAAAGTTACATCACATTCAGTTTGAAACTAAGTGTGAGAAAGTCAGGTATCACAAACAGTTATCACGGCGTCTCACTCAAAACAATAAGGGCAAACACACTGCAATGCATAGTCCTCATCGCAATGAAACAAAGCCAACTACGGATAAAAATTACAATAATGCAGAGATAATAAGGTCTTCAGCTCTCAAAGATATACGCAGTAAAAGCAGCAGAAAAATCAGCAGTAAAAGCAGCTTCTGCCTGATAAACAAAGGTTCAGAGGTACAGACCACTGATATCTGCGAGGCTCACAATTGAAAATTGTAACAAGGTCCCAGGAAGCCCAAGAACAAAGCATAAATTTAAACCGCAGGCCAAATTGCCTAACACAAGTTCTTTGCATGATCAAAGAGTCTCATCTAGTGAGACTTCACGTACTCCTGCACAATGTTAAGGCCCTCGGATTCTTCACCATAGTCCTGTTGAATCGAACAAAGCACACAGATGTAATGATTTGCCTATATAAAGAGAAAACTCCCATTTGGACATTATAAAAACAGTCAACTTGATACCTTGACAACAACGCAGGAGCAGCCTACAACCTTCCTTGCTTTGCCCTCAGAGTCAATCTTGCAAAGCTGTTGACAAACAAAAGTTGAGGTTGTTAATAACAACACATCAATATGCCTCCAGACAAGAAACAGCAAGAAAAAACAGAATGAGGAAGTAAACAATGGAAGCAACCCAAAATACTAGTAGTGAAGCGTTGCTTAGTCTACTAAGCTAAAGAAATTTTTGGTTCCCTCTGTGCTTCAATGTTGAATACTTGGGGGGCATTAGCAACCCAATCAACCATGTATAACAATGTTGAATACTTGGGGGGCATTAGCAGACTCACCCCTGCCCACTCGCCAAGAGTTTTAGCACTTGGCACTGTAACAAGGTGAACATTGTGCTCAGCGCATAGTGCCTTAACCAGCTTCACGTAATCAGGCTGGTCACAGTCCTCAGCCAGCACACAAAGCTGAGCCACATGCTTCTCAATGGACTTAGCAGCCTCACGGAGCCCCTTCACAAGACCATCATGGGCACTTGACTTCTTCATGACGAGCTGGAGAGCGGTCATCAAGTCCATTGGCTCTCCAAGAATTGGGGCAGGTGCATCCACGACAGGGGCCACGGCTGGTACCTGGGGTTCTTCCCTATAAAAGTAGGATATCTTAGCAAATTGAATAGATCAACATGAGAACTGAAAGCATGTCAAACAATAGGTTACAACTGTATCCAAAACAGCAGGAAGATCTGTGATTCATACAATTCAAGCTGCCAAATTCTTACACCGTTAGCAGCTCTTTTTAAGGGTATACCATACGAGATTAAACAATGACATAACAAACTCTATGAAATCGCTGGTTAGATCACTCCATAGACTTGTGGAATTTCAAATAGCATTAGTAATAAGGGACACACTATAGAAATTAGCTTGATTTATGGAAGAGCAACACATATTAGAAATGTTTAAGCAAATTTTCTAGACTAACTGATACGACAGCTAGGCATTCAGCCACAGCTAGCTATAAAACTACAAACCTCCTTCAATCAAACACCAGATGTATAAATCCATCTAAAGACAAAAATCACACACCCAACAAACAAAGTATCAAAACCCTACATGCTAAGAGTACAGTCGAACACATTAAAATAGCAGCCCAAAAGCAATGGGTCAGTTAGAACAATCTAGCAAAAACACAAATCGGAATTAAGATCTCTACCACACTCAGTCTATCAGCGGGAAGGAAGCGAGCAGAGCCAAGGTTTTGGCTCGAACACTTACGCCATCTCGTGCGCTCCGAAAGACCGAGGCAACTGCGAGGGGAGAGAGAGATCTAAAGCCTGGAGCAAACAAAGCGAAATGTTAGCAGCGATTCACCAGGTAGAGAAAGGAGGTTGAAGAAGTTTAAAGGAGAGCGCCGCCACCTCTGGAGCTTCGAGAGCGGCGGCGGTAGGGTTTTCGCGAGGAGGGCAGGAGTTCGAGACGGCTGGGAGAAGGGGCTAATTATATAGCTCTTTCGACTCGGGACGGAGGCGAGGCTTTGTTCGGCTCATATTAAATGGGCCTACTAACCAGCCCATGGAAAACCCACGAGGGCGACGGCCCTAGAAATCGTTCTCTCCAGGACACCCCGCACCCACACACACATAGGAGAGAGAACCTGCTATCAGTTCGTCACCGGTTGTTCATTGTGGCTAATTGGCATAAATAAAATAACTTATCGTGGACCATAATCGTATCATATACTCCCTCTCCGCTCAGTCGTATCATATACTCCCTCTCCGCTCAGAAATACAAGATGTTTTAGTTTTGTGAATCGAATCACGTATTTTAGTATATAGGTTCGTAGAGGTTTGGCGTGAATCTATACGTAAAATACGTCTAGATACATCCATTTGATAAATCTAAAATGTCTTATATTTTTAAACGGAGGAGTATATCATATCATATACTTCCTCCGTCCCAAAATAAGTGACTTGAGTTTATCTAATTCGTATGTATCTATATAGTAAAATATGTCTAGATACATCTAAGTCTAGAAAAACTCACGTCACGTATTTTGGGACGGAGATAGTATATATATATATGGTCGCACTATTCTAAAATCGGTGTCCAGAATAATATTTTAAGCATCGGCCGACCCTATAAAGGGCATACCACCTGCCCGACCCACCTCCACTTGTCCATCCCCACCTCCTTCCCCGACGCCGGCAACCGCGTCGTCGGCCTGCGCCCTCCTCCCCCCCCCCCCCGCCTTCCCCGCGTCGCGTCGCTGGCTCGCGCCGCCCTGCCTTCCCCGCCTCCTCCTGACCCACCTCCTTCGCCGACATCGGCAACCGCGCCGCCCCGCCTTTCCCACCTCCTCCCGACCCACCTCCTTCCCCGACGTCGGCCACGCGCCCCCCGAGCACATCCACCTCGCGTGCGTCGCCGCCCTGCAAGCTCGTGTCTGCATCCGCTCTTCTCGACCCGACGCGCAGCGACATGGAGCTCCTGCATCGTTGCTCCTGACGCTTGGTCTCGGATGGATGTGTGTGAAGGTGCAGTAGGAGTGTTTGTGTGGAGCAGGTTTTGGTGATGCGATACCGAGTCTACCAGATTTCCTCGCATTCAGATCAACCTCAGGCAAACAAAAGACGAGAAGTTGTACAAAGGGGTAGAGGTATGCGCGGGTGGCGACACCAAGGGGTACTTTCAAGGCGACTCCGCTATCGCCTTCGTCGGGCTCATCTACTCCGTCGTGCCCAT
This sequence comes from Avena eriantha, assembly GCA_910589775.1. Classification (NCBI taxonomy): domain Eukaryota; kingdom Viridiplantae; phylum Streptophyta; class Magnoliopsida; order Poales; family Poaceae; genus Avena; species Avena eriantha. Next base: position 265,452,789 of record OU342741.1, on the reverse strand, counting down.
TGCCTCCGTCGGGCAGTTCAAGCTTAGGTGGAAGGAAGTTCAAGCTTAGCCGACATGCAGTTCAAAGCTTAGGCGGCAGGCAGCTCGAGGGCAGTTCAAGCTTAGGCGGAGGACAACTCGAGCTTAGGCGGCAGGAAGTTCGAGGGCAGTTCAAGCTTAGGCGAAAGGCGGTTCAAGCTTAGACGGAAAGCAGTTTGAGGGCAGTTCAAGCTTAGGCGGCAGGTCAAGCTTAGGCGATAGGCGGTTCAAGCTTGAATATAGTAACTTAAGATGCTCAGTTGTCCACAGTTGAACTTATTTTGATTTGTTATAAGTATTGGGCAGCTCAACCTTCAGAGCCAGGCAGCTCAACCTTACTTGCGGATAGTCCAGCCTTAAAAGCCAGGCAGCTCAACCTTGGGGAAAAACATGGGACCTAACTAGGCCGCGGAAAAACTGTACAAAGTAGCTCAGGTACGGTCATACGGGCAGTTCAAGGTCGGGATAAGGGCATCTCGATACAAAAACGGTCATATATTGAAATTACGTCCGTACATGATTGGCCCGCAATAAATATACAACATATTTTTTTTAAGTATGTAGTTATAACAGAGGACAGTTCAAACATAAACGAGTTCATGGTAGTTCAACTCCATATTTAGATAAGTTCAAGTCGGTGTCATAAATAGTGGGCCTACAATAAATGTACGACGTATTTTATAAAAGTACGTATAGGAAGGCAGTTCAACATTTTGCAAAATCACGTCGGGCAGTTCAAGCTTGCTGTCCGGGCAGTGCAAGCGCATGTCACCGGGCAGTTCATTTCTCTATTTTTTAAAATTTCGGTATTTTCAAAATAATTTGAAAATCGTGCAGGATTTGAAAAAACTTAAAACATGAAAATTTTGCATATACTCCGTAGCTTTCCAACGAGATATCATTTGCATCATTCCGCAAAACGGTGGAAAAAATTAATCAAAATTACAGTCTCTTCATTTTTTAGTACGTTCGGATTTCTGTATTTTTAAAATTATTCACAAACTATGTGGAATTTGAAAAAACTCAAAACATGAAAAGGTTGCGAAATTTCATTATCTATCTAACGGTATATCATTTTAACCATTTGGATAAAGGGGTCAAAAATAGAAGTGAAAGTTCTTTTTTTGGCCATATAGAAACGTTTCGTTTTTCAAAATTTTAAACCGTGCAAAATCTGCCAAAAGTGTGAACATGAAATAGTTGCGGGTTTTCATTATCTATCCAATATATTACTTCCATAATTCTAAAAAATGGCTGAGAAACTCGAAGTATAATTAGTAGCTCTGAAGAAACAGGAAGTTCGACCCTGAGTCGAGGAAAGTTCAAGTCGGTGCTCAGAATATTATTCTGCAACCGGTTGCAGAATAGTGCTCGTATATATATATCTAATAAAGAACACAACGTTTTTGTCCTTCGTTCGTCAGAAAAAGACTGTTTTACACCTGAAGTTGGAACAAATTACCCACCCATGCCACCAACGAGTGAAAAAACTGTTTGTCCGTGCCACCCCTCTGGAATCTCCCTCGACCTTTCCCCCGACCTGGAGGCTATTCTCCTTTCCAAAATCCCCCATGCCGCCAGCGTCTATTTGTCGGGCGCTCACTGTGGCGTTGATTCTCCACTGCCCGAAGGCACACCACCTCGTGCTCCTTCAGGCATCTATGGCGTATCCACCCTCCTCCTAGCCAACACCTCCTCCCCCCAATCCCATGTGCAGTCGGCGCCAATTCGAGGCTGAGTGTGCTGCCAACGTTGATTGTATTGGAGGGATGCAGCAGGTTCTTGATATGGAGCCATAGAGGTGGGGAGCAGTCAGCATAAGCCATGGGACAGGACGCGAGGTGGAAGAGGGGAGCTGGTGAGGTGCCTTTGGATGCCCTAAAATTGCAGCATTTTCGCGGTGGCACATAGCAGCAACTAGCGGAGAACTGTGGGCGTGCTCGTACTGAGATGAAGGGATGTAGAAGGCATGTGGCGGCAGACCAGCGAGGTTACGGGGTGAGACTATGCATCCATCTAGGTGAGATGTCCTTTATCATGGCTAATTTCATCAGAAAAGTCAACGTCTTGCTCATGTCAATCCAATCCTGTCAATGTTTTGCATCGTCTTGGAGATCCAGTATGAAGGCCTATGAATTAACTCTTGAATTTGAATGTTTTCCTGGTGGCACATATCAGCAACTGGCGGAGAACTGCGGGCATGCTAATGCTGAGATGGAGGGATGTAGAAGGCGTGCGGTGGCGGATCAGCGAGGTTACGGGCTATGACTATGCATCAATTTAGGTGAGATGTATTTTCTCATCGCTAATTTCGTCAGGAAATCCAATGTCCTGCTCATGTCAATCCAATCCAATACTGTCAATGTTTTGCATCGTGTTGGAGATCCAGTACGAAGGCCGAACAATTAACTCTTGAATTTCAGCGTTTCGCGGTGGCACATATCAGCAACTGGCGGAGAACTGCGGGTGTGCTCCTGATGAGATGGAGGGATGTAGAAGACATGCGGCGGCGGACCAGCGAGGTTACAAGCTAGGATTATGCATCAATCTAGGTGAGATGTCTTTTCTCATCGCTAATTTCATCGGGAAAGCCAACGTCATGCTCATGTCAATCCAATACAATCCAATCATGTCAATGTTTTGCATGGTGTTGGAGATCCAGTATAAAGGCCTATCAATTAACTCTTGAATTTCAGCGTTTTCGTGGTGGCACATACCAGCAACTGGCGGAGAACTGCGGGTGTGCTCATGCTAAGATGGAGGGATGTAGAAGGCGTCCGGTGGCAGACCAGCGAGGTTACGGGCTGGGACTATGTATCAATCCAGGTGAGATGTCTTTTCTCATCGCTAATTTCGTCAGGAAAGCCAAAGTCTTTTCTCATCGCTAATTTCGTCAGGAAAGCCAACGTACTGCTCATGTCAATCCAATCATGTATATGTTTTGCATCGTGTTGGAGATCCAGTATGAAGGCCTATCAATTAACTCTTGATTTTTATCTTGCTGTTAACTCTTGATTATTATCTTCTAACGAACATGAAGGTATTACTCTCTTGTACATCAAGTTAGGTGACGTGTAGATTCGAAATTTGATTACTAGAGACTTTTACTGCATATCCATTAAGTTTCCATATCAATGCACACTAAGTGTTTGATGAATTTTTTGAACAAATTATATAGAGTAGAAAATGCATGCGTACACATCTGCCGAAGCATTGGCCAACACTCTACTCGGCCCTGTTCCCGATAGACTTGGAGCTCACGCGGGTAACAACATGCTTGCCTATTTACCATCTAAGTTAGAAATATGTTGCATAACATGTTTTTATTTTGCCCAAGAGCATACCGACTTACCTGTTGATCCACTGAAGCTAAGCATGTTAGATGGCTGATTGAATGTGCAATGTAAATGTTAGCGACAGAGAGACCAAGATTGTTGTAGAATGATGTGCATGTAGCTATCTTCTTTTCTCCCTGATTTTGTTTCTTCTAGAAGTTGTTACTTTCCGGTATATCATGCCTTTGGCTACGGATAGTCAAGGTTGTTGTCCATGTCCAGCAACACATGGATGTCCTGAAATTCCCTGCATATCTTATCTAGGTATGGAAACATGCCAACCACTCTAATGGTTAAGCCTAATCCCCAACTATCACCGCCCCCAAATCTTAAACCTGAGATGCCGCTGCTTTTATAATCCTCAGGAGGTTCCATTGATGGTATGCCATGGAGTGCAATTTCGTGGAGAAAATTTGGAGTGCATCTTCAATTTCTTAGCCACGTAAGTTCTTGGGTATTAGTAGTAATTTCTTATATCTCCATTCTCCCAGATCAAAAGAATGGGGCTAATGATTATGCAAGTTTGGCTGATTTAAAGTACATAGATTAGTGTAACACCCCAGTATTAGAGCTTAGAAATAGGTTGAGCTCAGGTGTGTGCATTGCATTCATGCATAGAAAATCTGGATAATTTTCGCGCAAAACCAAAAGATCTATAGAGGGATCGAGATCTCTACTGTTCTGATGGAAACATTAGAGCAAGTGCGAGATACTTCGACATGACCTCTATTGTATCTTTTGGGATTCATGTGAAGACAATTCAAATTTGAATATTCAATTGATAAAATTGAATCCAACAGGAATTTGAAATGAAATGATTATAATATTTTAATATAAGAAAATTCAACATAATAAAGAAATTCAAACAAGAAGAAATCTTTAATCATTCTCTTATTCAATATTCCACAAATACAAAGCATACAAGTAAACAAGAAGTTATTACACAAAAGGATATCTTTATTACATAAATAAGATTACATAGCTTTTTGATACGTCCATTTTGCATCACTATTCTATGTCTTAATTCACTATTATTCATCGATATATTTCGTATTGAGAGGTGATACTTATGTTATTTCATCTATTTTTGCATGGTTGATGACTTTTGGAGCATGGACCGCTGTAGTCAGGATTCTGATAGAAAAGGTGTTGTTTGGATGCAAAATTCGTGAAGATCAGAAAATCCGGGAAAATATACGGAAAATCCTATTTTTCCAGAAGACTAAGGATGCCAGAAGATGGAGTGGAGGTGGGACACAGGGGGCCCACACCACCCCATGGCGCGGGCAGGCCTAGGACGCGCCTGGAGGTGGTGTGGCCGCCCTGGCCCACTCCAGCCTCTCCCCTCTGGCGTATATCATCCTCCCGAAACCCTAAGACTCGGGGAGCGACCACAGAAAGATTCCGCCGCCTCTGCGGGGCGGAAAACACCGAGAGAGAAAGATCTCTCCAGCAGACAGATTTCTGCCGGGGGAATTCCTTCCTAGAGAGGAGAGATCGTCGCCATCAACACCACCATCAAGCTGGACTTCATCGGGATCATCATCATCATCACCACCATCATCACCATTAGCACCCTCATCACCATCTCCATATTGCTGTAACAATTGGGTTGAATCTTGCCATAGTTCATAGGGGAAACTTTCCCGGTGTTGATTACTCCTTGTAGTGGATGCTATTGAGTGAACCATTGAATTATTGTTTATGTTCAGATTGTTATATATCATTATTCCATCTCTGATCATGATCCATATGATGTCTTGTGAGTAGTTCGTTTTGTTCTTGAGGACATGGGAGAAGTCTTGTTGTTAGTAGTGGAGTTGTGTTGAGAAAAATTCAATAGATTGTTATTTAAGTTGTGTTGTACTTCTTCTAGTGGTGTCATGTGAACGTCTACTACATGACACTTCACCTATATGGGACCTAGGGGAATGCATTGTGTATTTGGCTACTAATCGTAGGGGTTGCCGAAGTGAAAGAAACTTGAACCCCTGTTAGGAAACCATTGCACAAGGGACGTAAGGGTCTTAGAGTTTAAAGATGTGGTTAGGTTTCTACCTTAATTACTTTCTTGTACTTACGGTTGTTTGCAAGGGATATGATCACAAGTATGTATTAGTCTTGGATGGGTCGGTATATTAGCGCAGGTTCACCCACACAACACTTAGCAAGCTAAAGAAGATTAATCGACTATATGAAGCGAAAGCACTTGACAGTCTTCCCATGTGTCCTCGAGAACGTTTGGTCATCTTAAGTAATACAACCGGCTTGTCCTTTGCTGCATAAATGTAACTACCCTCGGTGAATTACGCTCTTAGTTACTTGCCTGGATGAACGAAAGTGGTTAAAATAGTACGGTGGGGCCTAGGGCCACTCACGGTAGACCTTTCGGCCGTCCTAACCACTTTCAGACATCGGGACAAGAACAAGCGGCGTAATCGGCAGGCGAAGGGATCAACTACATACACAAATGAGTATGTATGCAAGCCACATACAACAGTCCTCAGAGCCATTCCATCTAAAAGAAATAGAAATATTGCGACGCCATACGGCAAGATCAAATGTCCTAGATAGATATAATAATTTAGGATAGCTCCTCATACATCACACATCAAAGTATCAGGCGGAAGCAGAAAACAAGATCCGAGTACGGATAAGAAGCAAATCGGCATAAGATGCCCCATAAATAAACACATCCCGCCCATAGATCTCACGGACCCCCGTTTCCGGAATCTCTACACTGAATGATCGTTGCCAACATCATCTGTCTCTTCCACCCAGTATCCATCTTGCGGGTACACCTGTTCATCTGAATCAAACAATTTATCGTGTGAGACCCTAGGGGTACTCAGCAAGTCTTTATGCCACTAAAGGGGACACAACCTGGGGTGATGCAATTGCAGCAAAAGATAGTACCTAACAATTTTACAGATACTCGCTAACCTTCCGCCTAACCAATGATAGACGGAAGTCCGTCTATTAAGAACAACAGTTATAATAGTATAATTAACAGATCCATCCTCCTCCTCGCTTATCAATGAGGAAGCGAACGAACAACCCCCATCATCCGTTGGCAGTTTTATTAACCATTCCATGAGTATTGCATTATTTACTAGTCAAGTACTTAGTCAAATTAAGAGCGGTACTTTAGTTATACTTGTCTATAATTGAGAAACTGTGCTCCAAGTCGTCCATAACCGCGGACATAGCTTTCAGAAAGATTTACCCTGCAGGGGTGCACGAATAGCAACACACACCCGATCAACCTCGGAAAAACCAAATCAAAACCCAACGAGGCATTCACGACAAAGCAATCATAGGATTCAGAAATATTTCAGGGGGCCACCCCATTAAGCTACCCGCAACGAAGTTGGCCGGCTCCGAGACGGACCCAAGGTTTGTGTGGACGGCGGTAAACGACTGGGAACCCGAAAATGTGACTGGGCTTGTCGATACAGCGAAAACGTGTCACGATCCAAAACAGTACAGGTGCTCCTCGCACAATCTTAAATAAAGCAGTAACATGGCATAAGTACAGGATAGTAATAAAGCCCCAAACTAATTGTGGCCCCAAGAAATAAGAATGAATCAAGCTCTGGCTCAGGGGGGTCCATAAGGCCTCCCGGATGTGGATAGTGCGAATAGTCAAGGAACAGGAATCAAGTACTCGAGGTCCTACGGGACACAAGTGAGCATGAAAAACCAAATAGCAGATATTGCTCACCGGTGCCTCTTTCATTAGTTATCCTATTACTATTCAGGTTAAGTTGTTTAGGTACCTCGTTATTTATCAGACACTCACATACCCTACACATGTTTTGCTACCACTCGCATGGCTCAAACAACTCCTGTAGTAATGGCTCATGGGATGGAGGAACAAGCTTTGGTGGGGTTTAAAAGTAAAGGCTATGCAGTACTTGGTATTCAATTTAATGCAACCGTGACTCAATGATGCAAGAATAAGATAGAGGCAATAGGTACTGTATGTATGCAAGCATGTGGTAGTGCTTGCCTGGCAGCTCAGTTGAAGCGAGAGATGGATCTGGGTAGTACTCCTGTGATTCCTGGTAATTCTCCTGCTGGGCGTCTATTCGAAGAAGAACCAAACAAACAAGGGCCAACATAAATAAAGTGCACAAGCATAGGAAATAAAATGCGACAAGCAAACAAGCATGCCATGATGAATGATTCACAATTTACATGGCATTAAAGTAGCATGGTAAAGGTGAGGTGTGGATACAAGATATAAAGCATTTTGTCATTTATTTAACCAAGTTTTATTATCATAAACAGTTCAGATTTTGAATAATGACATGATGCATGCTTCAATTCAGAACAAGGACTGCATAAATAGAACGGGCTCGTCGCGCTGATCGATTTGGACATATTATTTGCCAAATTTGGAGTTGTAGAATTAAAGTTATTAATTAATTAAGGAAAAGGGCATTTTATTGTAATTTTAATCATCTCGAAATTTTTGAAGTGTTCAACCATTATTTTGAATGGCATATTTGAATTCCTCACATTTTTCTGATTCCAAAACATATATTATTTGGATTTGTAAGTTAAAAGTTATTTGAAAACTGGTTTGAATTGAGTTTAAATAATTTGAATTTGGTTTAAATAAAACAGGCAACAGAGAGGACTTTTGTCACCCAGGCCAGCCTAGCCATAGCCGCTGACGGTGGTCCAGCTGCTGACTAGGCGGAACCGCGCGCGAATTCTTTTCTCACCGCGGGCTTAGCTAGCCACTGAGGCTGACAGGCGGGGCCAGCGGCTTTGGCCCACGTGACAGCGATCGGAGTCACAGAGACTGCCGGGTGGGTCGTTCGGGAGCGCGGGTTAGGATAAGAAAAGACTGAGGGGTTTTCTGGAAGAAGGTCACGGTGGCTGACAGGTGGGGCTAGCGAGGAGCGCGGGTTGAGCGAGCGTTAAAAAGAGGGGGCTAACTGTAAATCGACCACGGCCCGGTACTGTACTTCGTTCTCCTCGGTCTGACGGAAAATCAGCGCGCAGCATAGAGCGGCGAGACGGGGACTCGATCCCGCGACGCGGAGCGCGCGCGCAGAGAGGCGGATCCAGTGCGGTAGGCTAGGGGAGTTGTTAGGAAGGTAGGCGCGGCCTAGTTATGGCGCTATGTGGCGCGTACCACGTGCAGACAACGGCAAGCGACGACGCACTGAGACCGTTCGGCGGAAAGAGCGGCGGCGCTAGAGCTTTACGGCGGAGAGGAGGTTGTCTAGGAGGTGGAGGAGCTTACCGCGGGGAGGTTGCCGGTGTCAGAACGGGAAGGGGTGCAGCGGATCGTGGACGAGGCTGGCGCTCCAGCGATCTAGGGTTTCGGAGAGCGGCGACGATCTAGCGGTCCTGGGGGCTTCCTCCTTCGCGACGGCGTGAACAGGGTGATGCAGTGGGCTGTCCTTGATCTCCTCGGCCTCTTCCACGACGAGTTCGCCGGCTAGAACGGAGGGGCGTCGAGATAGACGGCGGAGACTGGCGGCAGGAGCTGGGCGCCGGAGAGGAAGAAGGGGAAGGCGCGGCAGAGCTTGGGGTGGATCTGGCGATGCAGAAGGCGTGTGAGAGGAGGAGAAAGGGAGGGAGAGGAAGGAGGGTTGGCGTGTGGGAGCGGCTCAGGGTAAAGTGGCTTCGGCCCTTTCCCTTTTCTCCTCGAGCACGTGGGCGAGCTGGGGCTCATCCTGGGGCAGGGCAGCGGCAGAGGGGAGGCTGCAGGTGGGGACGGTGTGGTGATGCAGCTAGGCCCGCACGGCAGAGAGAAAGAGAGGAAGAGGGGAGGGGCTCGGGTGCACTTGGCTAGGTTAGATGGGGTAGCTCGGGTTAGGGTTTTGAGAGTTAGGGTAGGGTAGTGGTGGCTGGGGTGTGGGCCAGGGAGAGAGAGGCCAGGTGGGGCCAGACTGATAGAGAGAGAGGTGAGGTTAAGGTTAGGGTTTAGTGTAAAATAGGGTTAGAAGAAATTAGAGAGAGATAGCTAGGTTAGATTTTATTAGGTATTTAAGTTTCAAAATTTGTTTATGAGACCATACCAAGAGGAAGGTGGAGCTTGATCTAGCATAAGTTAAGGTGGGAGAGAAACCAAGAAGGAAAAAATGAAATAGAAGGAATGAGCCTCATATGATCATGCATGAAGAGATTATAATTGATAAAGATATAGATGGGTATATGGGGGTGGTGGAATGGAAGGAGATGGTCCACAAAGAAAGATCCAATAAAATAAGGAAAAACCAATGGGACAAAAAGATGGTGATGATGGTTGCATGGCCCATGCAAAATAATAAATGCTATGATTTATTTTGTGAAAACAAAAGTAATGATATGGCATTATTCTAGTGCATTCCCATGAAGTAGAATCAAGGCCAAGCAAGAGAATTTAAGGAACTAGATCCACCCTATTTCCCATGAGCTAGATAAAATAAAATAAAAAGACAAACAAGCTCATGGACTAGTAGGATGGTGGAATTATAAAGTGGTGGAAAAGAAAGGTGATGGAGTTGAATAAAAGATATGCCCCCAACTCAACTTGGGCATTTAGACAATATATCAATAACCAAATATCAAGAGGCAAATACAATTAATAGTGCATATGAGAGAAGAACCAAAGAACCAGGGTTTTATATGATGCTCAAATGCAAGGTGGCATGATGACATGAGCATGATATAATTATGATGCAACAATTGTATATAGGAAGTAGCCAATATCTTACTAGAACAAGTAGCATTACAATTGTTAGACAATTGGGATGCTACAATAAAGGATTGGGCCACTTGTTGCATTTATTCCTACTATCTTTTATTTACTTGTACTTTGTTTACTTGCTTTATCGAAAACCCCTAAAAATCCGTTTGCTAAGTATTTGCAGAGAATTCCTGATCCATACCACTAGCCAGCACCCTCTGCTCCTCGTTGGGTTCGACACTCTTACTTATCGAAAATACTGTGATACACCCCCTATACTTGTGGGTCATCAAGACTATTTTCTGGCGCCGTTGCCGGGGAGTAAAGCGCTATTGGAGAGTGGAACTGGTAAAGGAAACTTCTATTGTGAGTATTGTTTAATTCTGCTAGTTGCTTTATTTTTGTTATGGATAATTCGTTGAGTGTCTTATTTGGTAATTCTACTACCACTGCTAAGGTAGTAGATAAGCCACGACCTGCTGAGAATGATGTTTTCAAAATACCTACAAGAATTATTGATCGTGTTATGGATAACTACTATGTTGGGGATGGAACTGTCCATCCTGATGATCATTTACTCTTTATACACGAATTATGCGGGTTGTTCAAGTGTGCAGGTATTAATACAAATCAAGTTAAGAAGAATTTATTCTCATTGTCACTGAAAGGAAGAGCTGAGGACTGGTATAAGCTGCCGAAGAATGGTCAAGCTCTGGAATGGGAGGAAATAGTGCCTCTCTTTTATTCAAAGTTTTATCCTCCTAGTGAGATTCATAAAATCGGAATCAAATATACAACTTTTGGCCTCTTGATGGAGAGAGTACATCTCAATATTGGGGGAGATTGAAGTTACTAATGCTCAAATGTCCCATTCATGAGCTCCCCAACAATATTATTATCAACAACTTTTATGCAAGGCTGCCTCTACATGATAAAGATTTATTGGATGCTTCTTGTGCTGGATCATTCACTCGCATGGAAGAAGAAGCTAAATGGGACCTTCTAGATCGTATTCAAGACAATACTAAAGCTTGGAAGAATGACAAAGGTAGAAAGTCAGGTATAAATTATGATTATGAATGCATTGAATCTTTTATGGGAACTGACGACTTTCAAAATATTAAAAATGCTTATGGTTTAGACTCTCAAGCTATTGCTTCTTATTTTAAGGCTTTTGCTTCTTATATTGAAGTGCCTAAAAAGAAGTGGAATAAGTATCATGAACCTTATAAAGATATTGCTAAGAGTGTTCCTGCAAGAAGTACTGAAGTTTATACTGCTAATCATGTTTTACCTGAACCTTATATTGAGAAAATGCCTTTTCCAGTTAAGGTAAAGGAACATTCTGTGATGGCTAGTATGGTAGATGAAAGTATGAATAAAGCTGTTGAACCTGATAAACAAATGGTTGATGAACCTATAATAGCAAATGTGAAAGACTTTGTCACTAAGTATGAGGAAGAGGGACACACTATCCTTTGTAAGGATACCTCTAATATTGTTTCACATAGTAGTGTTATGAGAGCTAGTATTCCCGTGTTTTCTGTTAGAATAAGTGGTAATTGCTATGATAGTCCTTGTGATAGCTATATTGTTAAGTTTATGCATGATACTGAAAGTTATTATGAAAGAGGGAAAAGTGTTCTTATGCATCTCAATAATATCAAGTTTCCTCGTTTTATGCTGAAAGTTTTTATGTTGCACTTCTTTTGCCTTCTTATGCAAGTTGCCTTTGGTTTCAATAACTTGTTTGTTTACAAAATACCCTTGCATAGGAAGTGGGTTAGACTTAAATGCGTGTGTTTTTGCTTCTTAATGCTCTCTTTCACTTCAATCAATATTCGTATGAGAGCTTCTTCAAAATTATCATGCCCATCTTAATGGCTATAAAGAAAGAGCTTTATGGGAGACAACCCAATTTGTTTTTGCTTTCACTTTGTTTGTTTTTGTTTCTTTGAGTCTTGGAAGTTATTACTTCGGTAATAACCGCTCCTTATCCGTTTTGTTTGGTTTTTGTGTCAAGATCAACCTCTAATGAGAGAGAAGTAAGATTTGGGGAAGTTGCTGTCCTGAAACAGATTTTTGTGCTTCACCGTAAAAATTCGTGAGAGACCTCTGTCTGTCGGATTGAGCTGTAATTTGTTGTGCTTCTGCCCCAGGTTGTTATTTAACTTTCGTTAGTTTTGCACTTTTTGATTTGAGCAACATAAGATTTTCTAAAATTTTTATCTTTACCTGTTGGTCTGTTTTGACAGATTTTGCCAATCTTGCATTTGCTTCTCTATTCGATTTCCTTTTTGAATTCTTTTTGGGTTTTCGGAAGGAGTTGCTATAGTAGCTGTTGTTTTGATGGTTTTCAGTTGAAAGGTGAACTCAAAAGGTTTTGTCACTTCACTTATACTAATGTTGCTAATGATAATTGTGTGAAGTTTTGTGTGAAAGAAATTTCTAGGAAGTGGAGATAATGGTGTAATAAGGAAGAGAAGGGGTTTATGACTCAAGTAACAAGTATATGAAGATGAAGATGTTGATGATTCAAGTGGTGACTCCGGAAGGATCCACTAAGTACCAAATTCAGAGACCTGTAGAGTCCTTTTCCGACTAGGTAATAGTTCTGGTAAGAAAAGTTCCGCGAAAATACAATCCAACTATATTTTTGCAGTTTTCAGTCAATAAGGAAAGCTACGAAGCAAAAAAGGGACAGAAACGGAGCCAGGGGGCCCACACCACCCCATGGCGCAGGCCCACCCCTGGCCGCGCCACCAGGTGGTGAGGCCACCCAGGACTCCGCGTCCGACCTGTTTTCACCCAATACTTTCCTTTTGACATGAAACTTCATAATATATAACCCCCAGATCCCCCGAGGTTCGTATATTGTGTTTTCGTCGTGTTTTTGTTTCGATCTGTTTCTGCCAGGACGTACTCTTTGAAAGTATAGAAGCACAATGGTGTCTGCCAAGGATAAAGGGAAGGAGCCTATGGAGGAAGACCTCCAAGACCCGAAGTAGGGGCAGGTACCTTTTGTTACTTGCCCTGCATCAACGGAAGCCCTACGAGTCACTAAGGAGTTCTGCGATAAGTACCAAGACTTGCAGAGGAAGGTGGACATGCTTCAATGGGAGAATACTAGGCTTCACAAGATGCTGGAAGATTACCTCACGTCAACTAAGAAAATATTACCACCACCACCGAATGAGTAATTCGTCATCAGGTTTGGTATCCCCTTGGTTTGTTCCAAGCTTAGGGGAGTGCCGCGGTATCATATCACTATCTTCTATCTTTTTACCTTATTAGTAGAGTCATATCATGAATAAAGGAGTTATTATGTAGTATGGTTTGCATTTTGGAAGTGTCCCCTCTCTCGTTAGATATGTATCCCTTGGTGTGAGTTGCCATTATGGTTTATTAATGAGAAGTTCTATCATTCACTCTTTTGCATAGCTTATATTAGTTTTCAATTTGTGGTTATATGATTGATCTTGTTGTTAGTATTGGTATCACTTTGGTATCATTGAGTTAATTTAGTTGGTTTTGGCAAACCTGGCTCGGTCAGTAGCAACACCCTTTTGAGAGTTGAAAAGAAAAAGATAGAAGTACTCTAAAGAAAAATAATTTCATCATCTTTCTTTCTTGATTTGCTCATAAGTCTAGTATTCTCTAGTTAAGATCTTTTGTGCTTCCAAGGAAGATTGCATGTTTGTCTTTATCACTTGTATGTTTGTTTGTTTCCTTCAACTCTTATACTTACTACCCAGCCTTGCTAGCCAAAAACCTGTACTGAGAGGGAATTCTTCTCGTGCATCCACCTCCTTAAAACCAAAACCTTTGCCATTCGTGTCCACCATACCTACCTAGTAGCATTATTGCTATTCCAAGTAAATTCTTGTTTTGTCTACCTCCCAAATTAAACTTGTTATGTGAAAATTAGTGATTAAAGCTCTCACGAACTTGATGGAACACTTTACTTTCTTGCATTTAATAAACTTGAACCATTGTGCTCACCTATGTTGCGTATATGCTTGCGCTTTGTAAGTTGCGAATTAGCAGAACCATGTTGTCATGGGGAACGCTTTCAACATTGCACTGGTACTTTGTACCAAGTTGATATCATGTTCTTTTGTCTATGGATGTCGTCGGTGTGAAATGAAAGGGGAGCTTGTAAGTCCATGGAGTTATGCATATGTGTTAGAGAAACACCTGGGCCGCTGGTCTAATCCATGCTGACATGGTGGAAACCTGCAGCGTAACCATAACAAGTATCTATGAAGCATTCTTCTTATAAAAAAAGAGAGAGATTGAGAAAAAAAGAGAAAAAGAAAAAAAGAGATATTATGAAAAGAGGAAAGAGAGAAAAAGCACCATATTCCCATGGTAAATAAGAAGATTGTTGAGATGCTTGTTGTCTGCTTGCCTTGTCATTTTGATATGGGGATTCTTCCGTATCATCGGGCAAGGGGTACCCCGTTGGCGGTTCTCTATGATACACATATGCTTACGATGACAAGAACTTACCGGTGACTAAAATTGAGTAGCATGAGGAGCGGCCCTCGTATTCAAGGGACATGAGATTCTCAACTTACAACTTGGCAATGCATATCCTCATTTTTGATCACTTTAACCTTAATCACCTAAAGATGCCTATGATAGGGGCAACGAGAGCTGAAAACTAGTAAGTATAATATTTTTTGGAAGCTCTTTATGACACTTGCAATCCCTGATTCCCTCTTTGAAGGGCCCTTTCTTTTACTTTGTAGTTGAGTCAGTAAACCTATTCCCTTCTATCTCAGCAAGTATTTTGAGTTGATGTGTTTCATTCATTCATATGATGATTTATTCGATCATGTTTCTTATGTTCCTTGTTTTGCACGTTGCTCTTATCTTGATGTTTACTACTTTGAAAGCTATCATCGAAAAGCCAGCTATTTGTGAACTCCAGCAAATTATCAACTATTCTTCGACCAAGAGCTAAGTTTGCCATTACCAATTATGATTCACTTCATGTATCTTTATTGTGTTTCCTTTACTCATTGCAAGTTGAGTTATATAATAGTGAGTTGTCTTCTATTATGATCTAAGTATTTGATGAATGTGATGCCTCTTGTCCGTATTCTTTTATCGACTTTTCACTCCATAAACCTGAGGCCATGTTTATTGAGCTCAGTTTCGCTTGGGGACAAGCGAAGTCTAAGCTTGGGGGGAGTTGATACGTCCATTTTGCATCACTATTCTATGTCTTAATTCACTATTATTCATTGATATATTTCGTATTGAGAGGTGATACTTATGTTATTTCATCTATTTTTGCATGGTTGATGACTTTTGGAGCATGGACCGCTGCAGTCATGATTCTGATGGAAAAGGTGCTGTTTGGAGGCAAAATTCGCGAAGATCAGAAAATCCGGGAAAATATACGGAAAATCCTATTTTTCCAGAAGACTAAGGATGCTAGAAGATGGAGTGGAGGTGGGACACAGGGGGCCCACACCACCCCATGGCGCGGGCAGGCTTAGGCCGCGCCTGGAGGTGGTGTGGCCGCCCTGGCCCACTCCAGCCTCTCCCCTCTGGCATATATCATCCCCCCGAAACCCTAAGACTTGGGGGAGCGACCACAGAAAGATTCCGCCGCCTCTACGGGGCGGAAAACACTGAGAGAGAAAGATCTCTCCGGCAGACAGATTTCTGCCGGGGGCATTCCTTCCCGGAGAGGGGAGATTGTCGCCATCAACACCACCATCAAGCTGGACTTCATCGGGATCATCATCATCACCATCACCACCATCATCACCATCAGCACCCTCATCACCATCTCCATATTGCTGTAACAATTGGGTTGAATCTTGCCATAGTTTATAGGGGAAACTTTCCCGATGTTGATTACTCCTTGTAGTTGATGCTATTGAGTGAACCATTGAATTATTGTTTATGTTCAGATTGTTATACATCATTATTCCATCTCTGATCATGATCCATATGATGTCTTGTGAGTAGTTCGTTTTGTTCTTGAGGACATGGGAGAAGTCTTGTTGTTAGTAGTGGAGTTGTGTTGAGAAAGATTCAATAGATTGTTATTTAAGTTGTGGTGTACTTCTTCTAGTGGTGTCATGTGAACGTCGACTACATGACACTTCACCTATATGGGCCTAGGGGAATGCATTGAGTATTTGGCTACTAATCGTAGGGGTTGCCGGAGTGACAGAAACCTGAACCCCCGTTAGGAAACCATTGCACAAGAGACATAAGGGTCTTAGAGTTTAAAGATATGGTTAGGTTTCTACCTTAATTACTTTCTTGTACTTACGGATGTTTGCAAGGGGTATAATCACAAGTATGTATTAGTCTTGGATGGGGCGGTACATTAGCACAGGTTCACCCACACAACACTTAGCAAGCTAAAGAAGATTAATCGACTATATGAAGCGAAAGCACTTGATAGTCTTCCCATGTGTCCTCGAGAACGTTTGGTCATCTTAAGTAATACAACCGGCTTGTCCTTTGCTGCATAAAGGATTGGGCCACTTGCTGCATTTATTCCTACTGTCTTTTATTTACTCGTACTTTGTTTACTTGCTTTATCAAAAACCCTTAAAAATCCGTTTGCTAAGTATTTGAAGAGAATTCCTGATCCATACCACTAGCCAGTAGCTTCTGCTCCTTGTTGGGTTCGACACTCTTACTTATCGAAAATACTGCAATACACCCCCTATACTTGTGGGTCATCACTTTTATAACTGAATTAAAGAATACAGAATATACATCCTTAACTAAGTCCTGTACTATTACTACATTTCTTCTTTTCTTCTCATTTCTTGATACCTGCAAGAGAATCCATTAAAGACAAAGGAGAGTTTGTGTGTTAGTGTTAAAATGTTGCCATCATTTTAGATGAGGCATTTTAATGTTGGAGCTTAACTCTGGGAAATCAAGAATTGGTCCTGACCTCCACTTTGCTAATTAAAGGGACTAATCTCAATCTAAGGGCAACAAGGGAATATGTATATGGATCATTCTTCATTAAGGGGCAACATTAGTAATTTGGAACAGGGACAAAGAAACACTAGTTGATCCAGGTGAGAAAAAGGACAGGAGGCAACATAATATGATCCATATTTATAATCTGGTAAGAAGGAAATTAATAAGCCCTTTAATCATAGTTAAGCTCCTGAATTATAAACAAAACCCTAGCAAGTAAGTAATTAGCTCCCTATTTTTTCCATACAACCCCCATCACATAAGGGTCGGGTTCCACTATCAACCGATAACGGAACAAACATCACACACCATAATCCACGACCTCAGGTTCAAGCTCCTGGGAGCTATTTTTGCTAACCAAACAAAGATGTTTTTCTACAACTAGCTACCCAAAATAGAAGATGTAGACAGAGAGAGACGCAAGATCACCGCCATAGACGAGGCTAGTGTTTTTAAGCTATCACGACTAAGCACCACAGCTACCAGGACCAAAGCAAGGTAAACATATGCCAAAAGGAAACTCCACCCTGAAACCACAAGAGACTCTGCAAATGGCTGTTGACTCCCCTTTTTTTCCTCAATCTTCTTCCTGCTCATCAGCTGGAGATCTGGGATGTTTGTGGCTAACTGATGGCAGCCCCATAAGAGGCACCCTCGCCCTATCCATGTCTTCTACGTCACCCAACGCATTTCTCTACAAAATCTCTGCTCCTTTGTAACACCCTCGAATCGGCCCTATGCAAGTTTCAGCGCTTCCCGCCAAACCCGCATAGAAACGATTCAAGGACGCCCACCAGGCACTTTCGTGCGGGTGGAAAACGAAGTAATACCATTACACGATAGTCCACGATGGAACCCACAGAACAGATATATACAACACGACTCCATGAGTCAAGAATACAGATATACAGTACAAGATCCAAATCACCTTGAAACCAATACAACGTCCGAGTACGGACAAGATGCAAATGGGGCTAAGAGCCCTGAAGAATAACCAATGGCGTCCATAACCCTGCCCAGGCCAAGTCGGAAGGGTAACCCTGCTAACGACGTCGATCTAAAACCTGCTAAATCAAAAGGGGTGCCGACAAAGGGCAAAGGAAAAGAGGAGCATCAGTACTGAGGCCAGTACACGGCGAGGCTAGAATTCGGCAGCTCTCGCCTGGACTGAAGCGGCAGCGCAACATGCACTTAACAACCTATACAGACTCGATTAACTGTTGGCTATTAGAGAGAGATAAGAAAGACCTATTCAGAACCAACTGTATACTAACACCAATCATACCCATCCTGGTATTCCCCCTCGAGACCAAACGAGGAAGTCAGACCGAGGAACTCACACAGTTGGCAGTTTTATTCATTCCATTATAGTTGAAGCTCTTACTAATCAGATATAGATAGCATGGGTCATCCCGATAGCATAAGTAGTGGGCAGTTTTAGTTAACCATTTAGTTGTAGTTGCAGTACTTACTAGTCAGATACAATTAGCATGTGACATCCCAAACCCAGCAGTTGTTGGCACTTTTATTTCATTCCATTGGAGTTGTGATACTTACTAGGCAGGTATAACATGACACGATACACACCAGTTCCACCAGTTGTTGGCACTTTTATTATCCATTCCATTGTAGTGAAGCTGATTACTAGAACACATATTAAGTCAAATTTATAGCACTACTTTAGTTATGCTTGTCTATGATCGAGATACTATGCTCCAAGTCGTCCATAACCGCGGACACGGCTTTCAGAAAGATTTACCCTGCAGGGGTGCACAAATAGCAACACACACACGATCAACCTCGGAAAAACCAACTCAAAACCCAACGAGGCTTTCACGACAAAGCAATCACAGGATTCATAAAATATTTCAGGGGGCCACCCCACTAAGCTACCCGCGAAGAAGTTGGTCGGCTCCGAGATGGACCCAGGGTTTGTGTGGACGGCGGTAAACGACTGGGAACCCAAAAGTGTGACTGGGCTTATCGATACAGCGAAAACGTGTCACGATCCAAAATAGTACAGGTGCTCCACGCACAATCGTAAATAAAGCAGTAAAGCATGGCATAAGTACAGGATAGTAATAAAGCCCCAAACTAGTTTGTGGCCCCAAGAAATAAGAAATGAATCAAGCTCTGGCTAAGGGGATTCATGGTCCCATATGCGGATAGTGCGATAGTCAAGGAACAAGTATCAAGTACTCGGGGTCCTACGGGACACAAGTGAGCGTGGAAGAACCAAATAACATCTATTGCCCACCGATGCCTCTGCATTAGTTATATCTAGCAATTCAATATTAAGTTGTAATTAAAGCCATGATCATCTCCACCATTAAGCATGTGCCAACCTTCCAATAACGGCGGAACAACAATGACACGAAGCATCACCTGAGCAAGCAACTACGACTCGCAAGGCCGACTATCTATCAAACAACAGGCAATAGGATGTGTCCAAGGCAATATAGAGGCTACAAGGGATGTAAATGGTGCACGGAAACTAAAGCATCACAATACGGATAGCAATATATCAACAGGAGGAAGTAAAGACTATAAATGCAAAATAGGTAGAAAGGGGGAGAATGCTCGCCTGGGAAACATTGCCCAAGATACATTATCCGAAGAACTTGTCAATACTCGCATCAACTCATCGGCCTAATCCGCGAAGAAGCAAAGCACTAAAAGAAACACCAGATGCACTATTTAATACTACGGCAGAAGACCGGGCATGATGCATGTATGGTGCATGACATGTCAAAGATGCGATGCAATTAGACAATATTAAGCGGAACCGGGGTCTCGACAAATAATAGAAGGTTCAAGTTGTTTAGCTACCCCGCAATTTAAATGTTGTGTTAACAAGGCAAAACACGGCATCGGTTCGCTACACAATTTAAATGGAGCCAATATAAGACTATATTTGCCCGCATATGGTCTTCATATTTAATTATTAGGTGAATCGACACATGCCCCCAAATGCCAAAGCATGTGTGCAATCATGAATAATTTAATATGCAACAGGTTTATATAACATTTTATAAAAATAGGGCTCAGAAAAGAGGATCGCACACAGGGGTCGAAGATCTTGGGGTTCGATGTGGTTCAGGTTCGGCGAGATCGGTCTTCGGGATCGGGCTTCGGATCCATGAGGTAGACCTCGGTGTCTCGGCGTGGTTCCCAGGGTTGTCCGAGTGGATGTCAATCTTGTCGTCCCGAAGATCTTGATGGTCTAGGTACACGGACGCGACACCGATTGTGAAGATCTTGAGAGTCTTGGACAGCTCTCAGCACCAAGTGGCAGTACCCATTCCACCAAAAGGCCACAAGGTCACAACGCTGCAGGCTCGCATAGGAGCAGCATCAACATGCCCACCAACCACCTCTCCATCTCTTCATCTGCGAACAACACCACCTTCCCAACACAGTTTTCCAAAACCAAAGATTCATGGCTAGGTGTAGCTGCAGACTCGAAGACCGAAGGGGAGAGGAACTCACGAGCAGCACTGCAGGGCTAGGGGAGACGAGGAGCGTTCGCACGGAAGGTGGCTGAGGTGCTACAGGGGCGAGGAAGGACGAGGCTGGCGGGAGGCAGACACGACCTGGGCGAGGAGAGCGGGCCGAGGGCGGCAAGACGACGATAGAGGTACTAGCGCGAGCAAGAGGTCGAAGTCGACCTTGGAGATGCGTGGCCAAAGTGGATGACGACGGCGGCCGGCTTGGCAGAGATGAGGGCGGACGACGCGGCTCGGTGGTGGCTCGGTGACGCGGCCGACGGGGAGGTGGGGTGTAGTGGCGGGGCCAGAAGCGGCCAAGGATGAGGTGGCCCTCGTGCAGCAAGGTCGCTGGCGAGCGTGGAGGTGCGGCGCCACGGCGGATGGGGGTCGCAGAGGTGAGCGGCGGGGCTTGTGCCGGAGCTGCAGCAGAGGAGGTGGTTGGGGCCGAGGCCAGGCAGGCTCAGGTCGACGGCGGCCAGAGGCGCGGTGACACGCCACGTCGTGAGCCCGGCTCGGGGAGGCGCGGCTGGGGGAGAAGCAGAGGCCGCTCACGGGGGTGGAGATGGACGTCGGGGCGGCGTAGGTCTGGGATCTGGCGGCGGCGAGGATCATCGGGGGGAGTGAGGTCGTGCTGGAGAGGGCAAGGACACACGCCGGTAGAGGGGAGCCCGCGAACGGCATCTCGGCATCGATGGAGGGAGCACCTGGCGGCAGGGATCGAGATGGAGGCGACGAGGTCGCGCGGTTAGTGGGGAAACATACGAGGGGGCGTGCGAGGTGGGGTTGGGGAGCGAGCGTTCGGTCACGCGGGGCAGTGCGGGAGCGACGCGACGCGATGCGGGGTGGCTCGCGTCTGGGTGGTGGGTGCAGCATGGTGTGCGGTGCGCGGTACACACGTGAGGTTTTTCGAGCTGGGAGGCGAGGTGGTACACGGTAGCGAGGGAGCGGCCCGGGGTGGCGTGTAGTGCAGGGTCGAGCGGTGTACGCGGCTGGCGTGCCGTGTAGAGTGTGTCTGGCGGCGGCGACTAGCGGGTGTGAGTGTGTGGAGCTGGGACTAGGGTTAGGGTCAGGTGTGGGTTAGGGTTTGGTTGGTCTAGTTTGGGCCGGGCCTGCCCGGGTAGTAGGTGGTCTGGCCTACGGGCTGGGCTGCCTCCCCGGTAAAACACTTTATAAAATAGTTTTCTTTTATTTATTTTGAAATATTCTTTTGTAAAATAGTTTAGACAAATAAAAGATCCAGACGGACCAAGGGTTTTATATTTTAAATAGAGAGGGGGTATTTAGAAAACAAAGATAGGCTTTTGGAAAATAGTTTTAGCCAAAAAGATGCATGCTAACATGACGATGCTCAAATACAATGTGGCATGATGACATGAGCATGTGCTCATGATGATGCACAAACAGAAACACCGAGCGATTTTCTAGTAGTGGTTTTATCGGGGTGCTACATCCTTCTCGCAGCATCTCCCCTTCCTCAGCATCATGAAGACTTGCCCAATGTTTCAAAAGGACACAAGCATACATCACTAGATCCACAGGGGACTTGATTAGTTTGTGTTCAAAACAAGCTCTGTTTCTAAGTTTCCATATAGCCCAACAGATAGCAGCAATAGCTGTTATCTGAATATTACGACTCACTGCCAAAAACCTGATTATCCACCGAAAATATTGAGAAAAGGATCCAGGCCTGGTATCAGCCCCCACAGATTTTGCTACCACACTCCAAACATATTTGGCCGCAGGACAGGAAAAAAATAGATGCCCTATAGACTCCTCCTAGTCACAAAATCTGCATGTTGTGTCCCCCTCCCACTTCCTTCTTTTCATATTATCTTTGGAAGGAATTGCATTATGCTAGATAAGCCACAACCAAATTTTAATCTTCAAAGGATTTTTTGCCTTCCACAGGTGTTTAAAACTCCTATCCACACCCCCATTTGCTAGATGATTATACATCGATTTAACACTAAACACCCCTGACTTTGTCCACAACCATCTTGGTTTATCATCATCACCAGTCAACGAAATGCCAGTCAACATCCCCTGCATACTTCTGTACTGCACCTGCTTATCCCTGTCCAACCATCTTCTAAAAGAACAATGCCGGTTTCTTCCAGCCATCTTAGCAACAATCACACTTTGCTGTCGACAAATCTCAAACAGCTCAGGAAATTTCTTTTTCAGAGGTATATCCAGGCACCATGCGTCCCCCTAGAAATCTGTTCGTAACCCATTCCCCACCACCATTCTTCTCCCAGACATGTAGATTTCTTTGACCTTCAACATATCAGCCCAGCAAGCAGAGTCTCTTTGTTTATGTTTGATTGAGAAGATTCCTCCACTGCCCAGGTATTTCTTCCTCACAAACATTTGCCATGGACCATATTCAGATTCTAACCTCCACCACCACTTACACAACAGACTGATATTAAAAATTCTAATGTTCTTTATCCCCAGGCCCCCTTTTCTCTTAGGTCTGCACACATATTTCCACTTAACAAGCTGATATTTCTTGTTTCCTGCTTTACCATACCAGAAGAAAGATCTAGTATGTTTTTCCACTTCCTCCACATTTGTCTTATGCAAAAGGAACATAGACATGGGATACACTGCCACACTAGAAATACAGGAAGTAATTTTGATATATCTACCACCCATAGAAAGTGCACCTCCCATCCATCCATCCATCCATCCATCCATCCATCCATCCATCTTTTTACCCAGTTTATCTCCAATGAATCTCATATCAGATACAGAACATTTCCTACTACCCACAGGAAGACCCAGATATTTGATAGGCCATTCCCATGTCTGACAGTTAAACAAAGTAGCATACATCTTGTGTTTTGTATCATCTTCCAGGACCATCATCAATTCACTTTTCTCAAAATTGATCTTGAGCTCAGACATTGCTTCAAACAGGTATAACAACAGTTTCAAATTCCTGGCACCCTCCACATCATCCTTAATGAATAAAATGGTATCATCAGCATACTGCAGAATGGCTATTCATTTTACAAATAGATTATCAACAAGCCATGTAAACAAATCTCCTGCCTGTGCATTCAGTACCATCTTGGCCAGACAATCCCCTGCCATATTAAACAGGAAAGGAGAAAAATGATCACCCTGTCTCACACCTTTATAACTCCCAAAATAAGGTCCAACTTCATCATTGATTTTCACACTGAGAGTCCCTTGAGTAACAACACTTTTCAACCAAATCAGCCAATCATCATCAAACCCTTTATGTTTACAACAATGAAACAAGAAATCCCAGTTAACTTTGTCATATGCTTTTTCAAAGTCCAACTTCAGAACCACCCCCTGTTGCTTCTGAAATGTAGCCTCTTTCAAAATTTCATGCAGCAGTGTGACCCCATCAGATATATACCTTCCTTTAATGAAAGCTGTCTGACAAGTTTCAATCAGTTTCTGCATCACAGGTTCAACTCTGACTGTCAAAGCTTTTGTAAATTTTTTGAAAATAACTTGTAGCAAACAAATAGGTCTGGATTTCTGTATAATGTTAGCCTCCTCACTCTTAGGCAGAATAGTAATGATCCCATAATTGATTTTTGCCAGATCAATTTTGTGAGAATGAAAATCACCAAAAACCTCCATAATGTCATGTTTGATAATTTGCCAGCAGAATTGATAGAATTCTACAGGTAAACCATCAGGACCAGCAACCTTATTTTTTTCCATCTGTTCAATTACATCTTTAATTTCCTCCTCTGAGAAAGGTCTCCCCATATTCTCTCTATCTGCTTCATTAAGATTTTCCTCAGCAGTCCAGTTGTTGTCTGCCAGCCTAATAGCAAAACCATCAGTAGGGCCAAACAACTTTTTATAATGATTAGTGGCATGTTTCAAGAGATCATAGGTCCCCTGAATCTGCCTTTCCCCATCCTGCATAGAAAAGATCATTTTTTTCTCCTGACTCCATTTGCAACTCTGTGAAAATATTCAGTATTACTATCCCCCTTCAGGAGCCAATTATCTCTTGATCTCTATTGCCAATACTGCTCTTCCTTCTCATACACTTCTAAAAGTTCCCTCTGAATTTGAGTTTTTCTTATCTGTTGCTCTTTATTAAGCAGAATGAGTTCCTCAATCTCTTCTAATTCCTTCAGCTCTTCATCCAGCTGCTTTCTATGTTTTTTCTCCTGGCCTCTGATATGCACACCCCATCCTTTCAGATCATTCCTGACATTCTTCAGTTTTTTCTGCAGCCTATCCAAACTATTTTTGCTTCCGACAGGTTTACTCCACACCTTTTTTATCCTATCCATAAACTCAACATTTCCCAGCCAACTTTTCTCGAATCTAAACTCTTTCTTACCACCTGCTTGCCCTTCCATCGTATCCAGAAGCAAAGGACTGTGATCAGAGATCTCTCTAGACAACTTATGCACGGTTGTCAAAGGGAACAAGCTTTCCTACTTTTGACAAACAAGAATCCTATCCAGCTTTTCCAAAGTAGGAACAACTTGATTGTTGGTCCAGGTGAATTGTCCCCTTGACATCTGCAGTTCCCTCATACCATAAGTATTTATTATCGAATTGAACATGTGACTCCATGTACTTAGGACATGGACCTTATTTTTATCAGAGACAAATCTCATGATGTTAAAGTCCCCTCCAACTAGCAGAGGAATATTCTGATCCCTGCAAATATCAGCCAATTCAATCAAAAATTCCTCCTTATGTTCATTTTGTGCAGCCCCATACACCACCACTAGATGCCAATGAGTCTGCTTATCTAGGTCATATACTTTCAACTTAACATGGAACTTCCCCACTGAAGAATCACACTTGTCAAACCTGGAGGAACGTAGGCCCCCCCAGGATACCACCAGATTTCCCCACAGAAGGCATCCAACTCCAAGAAAATTGATTCATAGGATCAATTTTCCTGAAAAACCCATCAGAATAATCTTTCTTTAGTGTCTCCTGTAGACCAACAAAATCCAACCGTTCCCTCTGCATCAAATTGTTCAGATAGGAACTCATACCGTTTTTACCCACCCCCTACAATTTATAATGGCACCTATCATGATACTTTTTTCCTCTCCCTTGTTCCAGTTACAACACCACTCATAGGGTGATAGTTGTTAACCTTCACAACAACTACCTTTAACTTACCTTGCCCAATCTTCAAATTCCCACTTGACTTTCTCTTTTTTTATTCTTCCTAGAAATCACAGGGGTAAACTCAACATCCTCTTCCTCACCATCTCTCCACTCAAGATATTCTACTTGTCCCATCTGATCAACAACCTCATCACCCTCCCCTTTTTCCTTATCAGCTAGTTTATGTCTAGCTATCTCTAAATCTTTAAGAGAATTAATAAACTCAAAACTCAGAGAAGAATGTTCTACCCCCATTTCTAAAGCTCTACCAATAATATCTTCATCATCCAACACAACAAAGGAATTAAAGAGGGACAAGTTAGTACCTGATAGATCTCTCTGTGAAGCTTGAGCCATGGAGCTTTCATTCATATTCAAATTCCCCCCCTGAGTAGCCAGCCTTTCACTCCTTCTTACCAAAGGATCCTCCACATTTGTTTCAATATTTTCAACACCCTTCCTCTGAGACTCCTGCTGAGAACTCTGACTCTCCTGAGTCAAGTTTTCAGGTTGTGAAGCCCCCACCTGCAGCTCCACCTGCTCCTGCACCTATTCCACCCCTACCCCAACATTTGGTGCCTGAATAGTAGGTGGATTACTCTCCACATCAGCACCACTTTCAGCAGAAGAAGTATCATGCTCATCAGACCCATCTACACTGCTATCATCATCTTCCCCAGCACCTCCCTGTTCCTCCTCAATTTGTTCCAACAGATGGCCATACATTTTCTTATGCTCATAATACTTATCACTACTCTTATTTTGCAGCAGATCTTGCACAAAGTCCTAAAAAGACTGACCTCCACCAGTAGGATCGTCAGGGTTAACCACTGCCCCTATTTCCCGAGGAGCCAGGGCCTGAGCAACTTCCAGGTGCATTTCTCCCATTTCCTGGTTCTGAACTGGTTCAATCACAGCTCTCTGTTGCATATTACTACCAGCACCTCCCTCCACCTGTTGATTCTGACTAACAACAATTGTCCCACTATTATCACTAATCACAATACCCCTTGCAGGATTACCACTTGGCCAAACTTGAGCCACCCTAGCACCAAAGGACATGTCCCCTGTATCTGTAGACTCCCTATCCTCCTCCCTAGGACCCTCCCCCTTCTCCCAATCAGCACATTGTGGAATATCCCTGTTGGTCTGACCCCCCCACCAGATGCACCAGTTGCAACAGCATTTGTCCCCAGACTAGATTCAACCCTATCAACATTAGTCATTATGAGCACAGGTCTGCTACTTTCTTCAGGAGCATTAACAGCAGGTTGGGCATCTCCCCCACCTACATTGATAGAGATAGGTATAGCTGGCACTTCTCCAGGAGCAAAAATCTCCCTGGTGTATTTGAATTCATATAATCCACCTTTCATCTCTCCTCTCCTTGTATTAGGCACCAAAGTGACATCCAGACATGCAACTCTAACCCTAACATATGCCAGATTCCTGAGACTGTTTCTGTCCATTCCCAAGGGTTTACCTATCAAAGAAGCAACATAGAAAACAATTGATTTCTCCCTGTATTTCATAGGGATGTCCACTATTCTGAACCAGGCTTCCTCCATCCACTCCAAACGATCCAGGTCTCCAGTCTATTTTGACAACTCAATCATAACATCAGGGATTGTTTTCATAAAAACCTTCCCAAAGTGGAAATCATCAATGGATTTCGCCGAGGGAAATCTCATCAAAAATTCCACATCATTAATTGGTCTTGCAGTAAATCTCCAGCCAGAGCCAACTGAATCTGCCCAAGCCTGAAATTCCCTCTCCAGGTCTCTCCCAGTAACATCCCCTCTGACAATAGTGATATGAGCCAAGTTCAGATTATATAGAGACTGGATGGATGATTCAGTTACTAGAATCGAATAAAACCCCTGATCAAAATCAGTGCTCCCAAAAAATAAAGGTACATACTCCCACGATTTTCTCTCTTGACAGACCAAAATGTTGTGATTCTTCCCACAGTTTTCACATTCCTGCACTTCCACATTCTCTGTGTTCGTCAGTGGGAAATTACTGACCTCCACTACCCTCTGTTGATTCGCAGGCACATCGACAACCGGTGCAGGTACAGAGGACCCCACCAGTGCCATGGCTACAGCCTTAGATTGACCAACCAGAGGCAAAACAGAAGAGAAATTGGCAGCAACAGATGGTGCGCTCACCGGAATCGAGGTAGGAATACTCACAGAAGGATTAGCACAAACATGAGGAATTACATCTGGTGCAGCAGATCTACTGACAGTGACAGACGCCGGCGCAGGATTTCTGACCACAGTTGGTTGCTCAACAGTTCGTGCAAACACCGGAGCAGGACGACAAGAGGAAATGTTTGTAGAATTACCTGTTCTCCCCCTGAATGACGAATCTGACGCCGTGGATTGTGAATCTCTGTGCATCTCCCGCCGATGACTCCATCTGCTTCGGTTTCTGGCCTGTTCATCCTCTCTACGGCGAGCCTCCACCAAAGCCCTCTCCCTTGCCAAATCCTCACGCCGTTGAGCCTCAGCCCTCGCAACCCTAGCGACTTCATCATGCCGCCGATTCTCCGCCCTTGCCTCATCTTCCACATGCCTCCGTTCATCTGCCAGGCGGTCCTCCTCCCACCAGCGTTCCTCTTCCCTGCGCCGCTCCTGTTCTCTGATCCACCCCCCATCACGGTGACGAGCATTTGGAAGACGCCTATCCCTTAACTAACGACTTGCATCGTTGTCAAATCTCGATTTGTTCGCATAGGGAACAGGTCGATTTTGACGATGCAAAGGAGATCTCCTCGAGCCTTGATAACGGCGATCCATCATCGGTGGCAGATCTACTACAACCTACGCAAATGATCTATTATCTCTAGATCTGGTGGCTCTCCACACGACTGGATTTGCGGTTTGAGGGATCGAGGGAGGCGACGAAGGAGGCGGCTGAATAAACACAACTCTGCCCACCCCCTCCAAACTAGGGTTGAGAGAAATCCCTGAACCGCCCGTCGATCTGGATTACCCTCTCAGATTCTGACTCACCGCCGCAACCGCACCCCCTGGAACTATATCCTCTACTGGGTGGACCTCGAGTACGGGTGGTCCACCTCCAGAGATACGCCGCACACAACCGCCGACCACGATCGTCCGACACACTCGCGCATAGGGCGGCACGCCGGCACGATCGTGTCGGTGCCTCCGCACATCTGTCCACGGGCCGACCAGAACGTGCCATATACCACACCGCACACGATCACCGTACGTGACAGGCGGGACAATCTAGATCAGGGACGTGAGACGCTGCCCTGTTTCATCGAACAGCGCGATCTGCGTGCCAACTACCTCGAGCGCACCTGATCTACGTCGAGCCAGATCCCCTGTACCTATGCATCTGAAAATCGCCTGCCTCCACTCAGTCACCGCCGGTGAGGTCGGTGCAACCGCCGGTGAGGACGTGGGGAGCGTGAGAGCCATCCCCCAACAAAAAGGAGGAGATTCTATTGTTCAAGTAATTAGCTCCCTATTGATATTAAAGACCAACCAGAACTGAATTTCCATTTGGATAAGAGCAAACAGGCGTGCATCCACTAGATAAGGCAAAGCTCTAGTTGACTGCTGATGCTAGAGTGAACCACACACTTAGGCACCTCACATAACTTATGTGTTGTCTATTCCAGTACAGCAATAGTTAAGCAGCACACTCATAACCTGCATGTGGTGTGCTGTCAACACCATAGAACTAGTAGGCAGTAGCAAAAGATAAGGATGGACTAGAAGGAAGAGCAGCCGTAGCAGCTTAGCTAGAAGCTGATCCGTATCTCTCCTCAGATCCATTTCTCCACACCACCATCAACTATTCCATTTCCACAATATTTCCTCCACTCTCACAGCACACCATCTTCTTATTCCCTTGTATTTAACACACCTTAGGAACGAACTATTCTCCCCACACCACAAGATTCTTCACCCAGACCACCATCACATCTCTAACTCTAGTTGCTCAGTAGAGCCATCCATGAACTAGGACAAGAAGGTGATCAAGATCAGACAGGAGATAAAGAGAGTATAATAAGATTAGGAACATCAGAAGAACAAGTCAGGAGTACTAGAAGAAGCAGATCATCAAGCTAACTATACACATACCCAGATCCATCCATTTGTCTACTCTGCATAGCAGGTAACATCTAAGACAAATTGCATCATTGTTTATATTCCGTTCAAGTACAAAGGGTATGGTTGGGGAGGATTACTCTCAGTTTTGCATGAAGGTGGTATGCAAGGCTCATCATAGAGATTCAAGACACATAAAGCATCTGTTCTTAGTAGGAATCTATGCCTCGGCGTGTTGCATCCTTGGCCTGGGAAAATTCTTAAAGAAGCAGATCATGCTACCCAACCACTATTGTGCACACTCCATGTATGGAGGCACCACAGCAGCAGCAAGGGCAGCAGATACCAACAATAAGAAAAAATTAGGCACTTGACCTATATGTATCATGAGCCAAGAAATCTCTTAAAGAACAATAACAACTATTGTAACCTGGGAATTAGCCACTTTGCACACTCTAGGGAGGGACTACAGTAGCCAATTCCTATGTGGAAAAAGACCACAATTTTCAGCTAACTATAATACCCACCCAGTCTACTGGCTGCAATCAACCAAACCTGAGATCAAATCATTTTCCTAGTTCATAAACTAGGAATCATTTTAAAGAGATACAAATATACTCCATGGGGGGCTTTGATCATTTCTGGACCATAGGTTTAGATTACCATGCATATCTCACCTAGAAAATCAAATCCATCATTTACTGCCTGCAAACCATCAATAAGTAGAGTCATTTGTTAACCAGAAGTCACCACAACAATAGTTCAGGCTTTAGGATCTAACTAATTGGAGATAAATTAATTATCTCCATCATAGGAGTAGTACATGTCCAGTAACACTACCTGATCACAAATGATCCCTAGAACCAATAGATGTACTACCAGACCCTAATCTAATCAGTACCATAGATCAATTCCAAGATTTCGAGAACCTAAACCTACGTTCTACACCTAAACGAGTGCATCAGCTCAAAAGCCGACCACAAAGGAAAATACCTGAATCAGAGCCGATGTTGTTATGATAGTAGATGTCGGGGTTGTGCAACCACGTCAACACCATCCCGCCAATGTCGAGGTGGAAGTTGGTGACACAACATATCCTTGCAACAACACCAGTACATCACCCCCACAGTGAGGCAGCACAACGACACATCGAAGGGCACCGGGGTTGCAGCCCAAGTTTCCGTGCCTCAGGCGTTGGGGTTGGAGAATGCAACCTGGAGGATTAGTAGAAAACCATGGTCAACCCATGGTAGTTGACGAGGGTTTAACTCATCAATGCCCATTGTTATGGACTTGGGTTTTGGAGAAGGAGGGAGCACTAGAGACATCTATTGACTAGCAAACAAGCACACAGGGGACTCGAAGATTTACCCAGGTTCAGGCCTCGCAGAGGTCCCTACTCCTGCTTGTCTGCTCGTGGAATTATTGAAGGAATCGAGGATTACAATGGTGCGCAGATGCAATCTGGCAAGGGTTGTGGAAACTAGGGTTGCGTGTGTCCTCCTCGCTGCCCCCTCCTAGCCTTTATATAGATAGGCTAGGTCTCAGGTAGCAGGTCGAGTCAGTTACAAGTTAGGGTTTTTCCCCTTTGAACTTTATATCTTTAGTTTCTTCTTGTTCTTCAAGCAATCGAGAGTCCGTAGGCTACTCGAGTTCTCCGTTTGGGCTTTGGCGACACCGTGGGCTTCCGCTGTATTCATGCCGTATATACCAAGCTCGAGTACCTGTAGGATATACCCATTTCAGTAGCCCCCGAGTGTCCAGTGGAATCGCAGATTCGAATGGGGACTTTATGAAGCCTTTCGAGTGCATGACTGAGTATGTTTTTCGACTGCTCTGTTTATGTCATAGGGATTGTTGATGTGGGTGCCTGATTTAACTGATGCATCGGTATCAGTTAACTACCTTAGGGTAAAACAACGCCATCTACTCGAACTCGCGTCCCTGGACTCGAATCCGGAAAAGTGCTGGTGTAATTCGACTCAAGCCGCAGAGGTCTTACAGCAGTCGAATTCCAGTATATGGGTGTGAGCACTCGACGCGTCCGTCAAGGCATGTTCATCGTACTTGAAGGCACGTATATATTTCTGGTAGTGCACAACAAATGTGTTGCCAGGCCTTATTCAGGTCTTATCTTCACGCTGTAAGCGCGGCATCCGAATGTTGTCATCGCGGAGATGATTCGGGTAGCCTAGGAGACGCAGTCTCTTTGTAGGGAAAATTCTTGAGGCGGTGTTGCCATAAGCTTCGAATGTGGATGTTATCAATACACAATACGATGTACAAATAATCATAGGGTGCGCGACCAGCGCTCCCTATGGGAGTAGCCTCCAAGTGCCTGGTTGAGTCGAAGACTTAGGCAGGGACTAAAGAACTTTGCGACTGCAATCGTCTTTTGTTGTTTGTTGCAGTCGAATTTGTTTCCGGCGCTCCCTATGGGAGTAACCCACGTCCAAAGTCGAATGGTGATTCGAGTGATTGGGTTTGATTTGATTGCACATGTTCCTGTAAAAAGAAGAAGAAAAAATTGTAGGGTGCGCGGCCAGCGCTCCCTATGTGAGTAGCCCGCGAGTGCTTGATGGAGTCGAAGACTCGAACAGGGACTAAAGTAGTTGAAGTCTTCTGCTTGTAACTTTGGATGACGTCAGTGCTGACGATGCGATGACCTCAGTTGCCCACGTGAGGGAGTTTGATGGGACGTGACGAGCGGTGGGTCCCATTTTCTGACTCTGATTTGACCAGGCGTGCGTAATCTTTGTTTAACTGCACCTCCTCGATTTCCGCACGTAATGGGGGTAGTGGGGGACAGTTCGCGCTTCAGGTCCTCCACGTGTCGAGCATGATGAACACCACGCGTCTGATAGGGTTTTTCGTAGCCATTGGATTGCATCTTCCAGGGGGTTAAGTAGCGATGCGGCGACGGTATATTTGACATCTGCTTCTTTTCTGCCTTTGCCTCCACCGCCATTGCCGCTGCTCCTCTACTTCTTGATGCTCCTCTCCTTCGCGACGCTGGACCAGCTCCGCGTATGCCCCAGCTACTTCCTCTGGTCACACCGCCGCCGCGGAATGGGGAAGAAGAAGGGAGGTGCCGCAGACGATTCCGCCGCTGCCGTGGTTGCTACGAAGAAGAAGGGTGGCTCCGCCGTTATGGGCACCAGTACCGCTGCCGCCAGGAAAAAGAAGGGCACGGGCACTCGTCACCAATGGTGTGGCGCGCATCCATGATAAAGTCTTCAGAGCTTCGTCTTCTACGCTAGGACGGAGTTTTGTCTTCTGCAGTCGCGGACGCGCGCGGCCCTGGCAGCGAGGTAATCCCCTCTCCTCTTGCCGGCTTTCGGGTGATGTTCCTAGCGTTCATCATCCGCGGTCTTTCATTGCCCCTGCATCCTTTCTTTAGGGGCCTTCTCTGTTTTTACGGGTTCCAGCTCCATCAGCTGTCGCCAAACTCCATCCTCCATGTAGCTTGCTACATTACTCTTTGCGAGTGCTAGCTCGGAATTGAGCCGCATTTTGGTCTCTTCAAGCGCCTCTTCAAATTGAAGTGTCAATCGGCGTTTGGCTCCGTAGTCTATGATGTAGGCAGCTGCGGTATCCACGTCGACCCCTCCGTTACGTACTTCGACATCAAGATGATGATGTCCGTCCAAGGGTGGAGGGACAAGTGGTTCTACGTCCGCGACCAGAAGGCCGACGGAGACCACTACGAACTCGCGCCCTTCGACCCCGCGACGCCGTGCAAGAGAAGGCACTCCTGGAAGAACGTAGTGATGCTTGGCGAGTCCGTGGAAACATATGTGCTGTACGAGCGTGTCTGTGACCTAGAGAGTCGCATGGGTAAGGAAGAGGGAGGCTGTGCCCTCATTCGCACGTGGTTGCGCCGTCGCATCCAGCCTCTGCAGGCCAGAGTCCACCCTATGTTCTAGTGGGCTGGCGCAGACGATGTCACTCGCGTATCTGTCGATGGCATTTCCGCGAGTGAGGTAGATAAGAGGATGCGACTGGTCACCAAGTACACTGTCAAGGATGTGCTCCCTGGTGAACCAGACGTTCCTCCGTTCGATGCTGCTAACCATCCTCCTGAGGTACAATTTGTGCTACGTAGTAGCTTTTGCTTGTCGACTGCTTCTTTGCTGCTTCATGACTTTGTGCTAAATTGTTTTCTTTATGCAAGATTGGGCGGTGTCACCCTGTATGCCCCCTCTTCCCGAGGGGGTTATCCCTCGTGAAGCCTTGGAAGAGGACGAGTCGGAGTCGACCATCCCATCTAATGTGGAGGAGGAAGCCCCCGAGTCGAGTGGTCCGGACACTCGCAAGCGTTCGCGCAACAAGGATTCAGATGCGTCGTCCCCTTCGACTCCGAAAGGTGCAGGTGTTGGTGCAGAGTCACCGATACCTGCCGTTCCTGTGAGTGCCATGGCGCCATCCTCTCGCAAGAAGGTGTGGCTGCTGAAGGAGTCGTCGTCAGAGTTGGGGGATCAAACCTTTGATTTTGACAAGTTTGATTGGTAAGTATACGGGTCTTCCTTTTGGTTCTTCTTTGGGGTTGCCTTTTCTTGATGTTGGTTTGGTTCTACAGTCAGACGGCGTCGTCATCTTCTGGCGACGTCCAATTTTTAAAAGAATCTGGAGTCACGACCTCCAAGGCCAAGAAAGTGGCTGAGCGCACTCCTTCTCCTGCATTGGTGGCCCACTCCGGCCATAATTCATCGAGTTCTCCGCACGATGTGGAGCACCAGATGGTTATTCGGACGACTACGAATCCATCGACTTCGGAGTCTTTGGAGGATCATGTAAGTGCCGTATTTGTTTCCTCTATTTTTGCAGTCGAATGTATCATATTCTATCATCTTGCTTATCCTTTGCTGTTTTCTCCTGTCGCAGCTTATTATGAAGGAAGCCGCTTGCTTAGCGGAGCAAGTTCTTGTGATGGGTCGCCAGCATGCAATGCTGGATACTTGTCACCATGTAGTTGAAAGTAAGTGTCTTGCTTCTTCTTCGTCCTCCTTGTGATATATCCGGCTAATAGCCTCTCTTTGTTTGTTTCGTAGCTGAGCATAATGCGCTGCTCCATGACGCCGCTTCCCTTGAAATGGCGCTTGCCATGGCGGTAAAGAGTCGCGATGAGGCAATCGCAGCGCGTGACGAGTCGTGGAAACGCGAAGAGGATCTGCGTGCCTCCATCGTGGCTAGGGAGAAGTTGTTCGAGGAACAACTTTTCTCGATTGCCAAGGCTCTCTCAGGTATTCCCTTGTCTGGATTTTCATTGTTTTTCTTTTTTCGAATTTGTCGTTGATGCTGACCTTCATGCCCATGCTTGGATTCTTATATAGATGCCAGCGATTTGAGCTTCGACCCTCAGGCACTCTGCCGTGACGATGCCTTGGCGGGTGCCATTTCGGCAGTCGATGATCGCAGCGCTGCCGTTCAAGGGACGCTCTCCAAGGCCAAGGGCGTGCTCAGTCGCCTCCGGGAAGAGTGATACGTCCAAAACGTATCTACTTTCCTGAACACTTTTGCTATTGTTTCTCCTCTAAACTTGTGTGATTTGGATGCAACTAATGCGGACTAACGCTCTTTTCAGCAGAATTGCCTTGGTGTCTACTTTTTGTGCAGAAAACCAACTATCAGGAAAAATCCCGGAAAATATGCAGAAAATCCTATTTCACCCGAAGACTCCAGGAGCCAGAATACGGGACGGAGAAGAGCCAGGGGTGGCCACACCACCTGGTGGTGCGGGCCAGGCCAGGCCGCGCCAGGGGGTGGTGTGGCCCCCCGAGGCACCCCCTCGGTCCCCCTCTTCGCCTATAAGAAGCCTTGTAACCTAAAAACTCCGGAGGGTTTGATGTTTTTCCAAAAGGAGTTCCGCTTCGCTGCCACCACCAGATTCCACAAAACAACACCAGAAACTCCGTTCTGGCACATTGCCGGGACGGGGAATTGGAGGAGATCATCGCCATCATCATCACCATCGCTTCTCCATCGACCATCCATGTTTCCCCCATCTATGAGTGAGTAATCCCCCGCTGTAGGTTATGGGGATGGTAGGGATTGGATGAGATCGTTCATGTAATGGCATCAGATTGTTAGGGCATGGTGCCTAGTATCTTTTATTAGTGCTTTATGACTTTGTTGCGACTTGTTATGCTTAATGCTTGTCACTAGGGCCCGAGTGCCATGATTTCAGATCTGAACATGTTATTGATTCATTATGATAGTATTGTTTATGGTCTTATCTGCAAGTTGTATACACATGTTGTTGTCCGGAACCAATGGCCCCGAAGTGACAGAAATCGGGATAACCGGAGGGAATGGCTTTGATGTGAGGATCACATGTGTTCACGGAGTGTTAATGCTTTGCTCCGGTGCTCTATTAAAAGGAGCACCTTAATTGCCAGTAGTTCCCTTAAGGCCCCGCTGCAAACGGGCAGGCAGGACAAAAGATGTTGTGCAAGTTCTCATTGCGAGCACGTATGACTATATATGGAACACATGCCTAGGATTATCTAGTACTTGGATGCTTTATCTTATTTATCTATAATTGCCCTATGTTCTGATTGCTATGTGAATTGTCTTGTCCATGCAACGCCCGTCCATCCATCCCTATGCCTACCGCACTCGAATCCTATTGTTTACTGCTATTTTTACTACTGGCTTTACTTTTACTATTTCTTTACTACTGCTGTTACTTTACTATTCCTACTACAAAACTGTTGCTACTGATAAACTGCTGTGAGCAAGATTGTTTCTAGGTGCAGCTGAATTGACAACTCAGTTGTTAAGGCTTATAAATATTCTTTGGCTCCCCTTGTGTCGAATCAATAAATTGGGTTTCACTTCCCTCGAAAATACTGTGATACACCCCCTATACTTATGGGTCATCAAGACTATTTTCTGGCGCCGTTGTCGGGGAGCATAGCTTTATTTATCAAGCTGACTTGGATTCTCTATTGTTCGCTGCTATCCATCCATCATGGGTAAGTCTCTTGATGGCAAGTTTCCTATTTTACCATCCACTGAAGAGGTACAGTCCTGAACACCTCTGCTGCTCTTGATTCACCATCTGTTATAAGTAAGCTCGTTACACCACCACATACACATGCTACACACACTGCTACTACTGCTGAATCTGAAACTTCTGATGCTTATGATGCTTCTTCTACTATGCTTGATAAGAGTGGTTCATTAGGTCCTTTCCTAGATGCTACGGTTGCTAGAACTATAGCTAGAAATACCGAAACTCCTAATGAAGACACTACCACACCTGTTAGTTCACCTGAGTCTAGTGAGAGTTATGACATTGAAGATGGTTATGTTGAGATGACCGATGAATTTATTAAAGAATGTAAAAACACTCATGATATGAACGCTGCTAAGAGTCTCCTTGAGAGGCGTACTATTAGACCCAAATTGTCTCCTATTGCTAAGTTTGCTGCTTCTCCCATAAACATTATAGATAAAGATTATGATTTGTCTCTCGATCTATCTTACATAGCTATTGTTGAGAAAGAACCTTTTTGTGGGACTAAGAATGAAAGTGTGGTAGCACATATGAATGAACTTTCTACCATGAGTGGCCTGTTTTCTGATGATATTAAGATGCGTACTTACTTTGTTGCTAAGATTTTCCCCTTTTCACTGAAAGGAGAAGCTAAAACTTGGTTTAGTAATTTACCTCCTGGATCTATTGATAGCCCTGAGTGCTTGATTAGTACTTTCCTGCAGAAATATTTTCCTCCTAGTGCTAGACATGCTATTTTGCAGGAACTTTTTGATTTTAAACAGGGAGAAAAAGAGGTATTGCCTGAATCTTGGGCAAGGTTTTGTGCTTTGATTCATGCACAAGCTGGAAGTCCATTACCTAAGAATGAGCTTCTTGATATATTTTATAATGGACTAACCGAGGAATCTAGGACATACCTAGATAGTTGTGCTGATTGTGTTTTCAGGAATAGGACTCCTAAGGAAGCTGAGGAATTAATGGCTAAAATAAGTAAGAATTCTGAAGATTGGACTCCTCCTGAACAAGCTATACCTGTAGTAATTGTACCTGAACCTATGCCGGTGCCTATTCCAACATCAAAGAAGAGGGAGTTATTGAATTAAATGATGAAGTGATGAAGGAAGCTAAGAAATGTCTTAAGGAGAAGGGAATTAAAGCTGCAGATGTCAAGAATTTACCTCCTATTGAAGAATTGTGTAAGCCCATTTCCTACTCATCCACTATTGAGGTACACTCTCTCCAACACTTTGATGAAGGTGACATCCCTTACTCTAAACCTCCCGATCAATGCTTAGAAGAATTCGATATCTTTATTGTTAAGCAAGATAATTTTAATAAAAGGGTGCAAAATCATATAATGGAAAACACTAGAGCTATTGTTGAGTTGAAAGATATTGTGGAAAGAACCTCTAATGATGTTAAAATGATTGTTAAAAACTTCCAAATGATTCAAACTCAAATAGATCAACTCGTTAAAGTGCAAAAAGACTTGCTAGTTAATGCTGCTAAAGAAAAACATGCTTATGAAATTAGAACTAGAAGTGGTGCTGCTACCCAGGATCCTCTATATCCTGAGGGGCATCCCAAAAGAATTGAGCAGGACTCTCAACAAGCTGAAAATAGTGGTTCTACTCGTAAGAAAAGGAAAAAGAAGCATAAAACTGTTGTAGAACCCTCTGAACCTGCTTTAGATCCTAATAGTATATCTATCTCTGATGCTGAAACTGAAAGTGGTAATGAAGAAAATGAAGCTCCTAATGAAGAGAAAGTTGAGGAGGAACCTGAAAACCACACTAAGAATACTAAATACACCAAAGAAGATTTTATTTCTAAGAAATATGGTAGTGAAAGAGAGCCTTGGGTCCAAAAACCTATGCCATTCCCTGATAAGAAACATAAGTCAAAGGAGGATGAACATTATAATAAGTTTTGTGAGTGGATGAAACCTTTATTCTTGCAAATTCCTTTGACTGATGCTATTAAATTGCCTCCTTACTCAAAGTATATGAAGGATATTGTCTCGAATAAAAGGAAGATCCCTAATGAAGAAATTTCTACTTTACTTGCTAATTATTCCTTTAGTGGTAAGGTTCCTAAGAAACTTGGAGACCCTGGGATTCCAACTATTCCTTGCTCTATTAAGAACAGTTATGTTAGAACTGCTTTGTGTGATTTGGGAGCTAGAGTTAGTGTTATGCCTTTCTCTCTCTATAAGAGGCTTGAACTAGAAAAATTAATACCAACTGATATATCTTTGCAAATGGCTGATAAATCTACCACTATTCCTGTTGGTATATGTGAGGATGTACCTGTTCAAGTGGCTCATAATTGCTTGATATTAACTGATTTTGTTGTGCTTGAAATGCCTGAAGATGATAATATGTTTATTATTCTCAGGAGACCTTTTCTTAATACTACAGGAGTTGTTATCAATTGTAATCAAGGAAAGATGACTTTCAATGTGAATGACAAGGTTACTATCTATTTCCCCAAGAAGATTGAAAGGACTTATGGTTTGAATTCAATTGAACATGTTGAGGGCATTCAAGTTGGAGAAATATATTGTCCCATACCAAGAGAAAAAATTGAAACTATTATGATTGGGACTATTGCTATCAAGGCTGAGGTAACATAATCATTAGTGGAATACAAAGTTTTGTCTCATATGGAATTGTTTTGGTAGCAAGACTTGATCAACCTTGTTAACAAAAGGATTTGATTGAACAAAACAATGTTTTCACCGTGATTATTTCAGTGTACTTCTATTCTATCCATTCGTTTAGTTTTATTTTTGTTGTTAGTTGCTTGCATTGTTAGAGTGTCTTAGAACTTCTGTAGTTCTAGCTTTGTTTTGTTCTTGCATCATGTTTCCAAAAAAAATCTGTCTATCAGAAAATCATTCTTCTATGCTTGAAAATGCCCAAAAATAAAGTGGCTCGAAAAATTCCAGAAAATTCAAATTAAATTTTTACGTGAAAAAAGTGACAGAGGAGTACCTGGGAGGTACCAGGGGGACCCACCAGGCAGGCACACCACCTGGTGGCGCGACCTGCCCTGGGTGGCGCCATGCCCTAGTGTGGGCCACCCCTAGCCCCCCACTAACTCTCTCACCTGCCACTTTCTTCTCTCTCCCGAGCAAGCTCCAGTTCATTGCTCAAAATCACGTTCTTGCTGTGCTTGCTCTCGATTTTTTTGATCTCCTTGCTTAGCCCATCTTTCTTGCTGAAATTTGGAGCAATTGTTCCTTGGTATGTGACTCCTCCCCTTGTCCAAGTAGATTTGTGTTTAGTGGATTATATCTTGAGTATTTTGCTGCTGTAGGTGGGTTATGAGAGCTTGTAAGCTTGTTTGATGCTTAGAGTTATAGTTTTGATGCATATTTCGGCCTCTTACAAGTCCCTATGAGTAGAATCCTTCATTATATTCACTTTGCAATCACTTATTTAATAGGTGTTTAAATTTCAGAATAGAAGATGAGTGAGCACCACCTAAACCAACATGAACTATGGGTGCCTGAGATCATGAAGGTCCACCAGGAGGAGGAAGTTTTTCCCTCCATTTATCCATGTTCTGAGTGCATGAGAGCTGCAGGAATTCTCCAAGATTTCCATACTTTGGTTTCTAACGCAGGGTTAGAGCACTTTTTGGAAGATGAACCTTGTCAATTTGTGAAGCTAACCATGTCTGTGGTGCAGGACTTCCAATTTAGTCACTCTTTGCCTAACCCCATGGTCCATTACAAAATTTACAATATTGCTGTCAACCTTTCTCTTGATGATTTTTGTGCAGCTATTAAGGTACCTCAATGGGGATCATGTAGAAGGATTAAGGAGCGACCTGAACCACTCATGGATTTATACGCAGAAATTTGCCAAGGGAGCAGCTTCTCGAAGGAGAATGGAAAAATCCATAACATTCATCTTCCCTCCATTCGTTACTTTGCCTACTTTGTTGCCAAGTGTGTTCTTGCTAGGAAAACTGCCAATAAATTATCTTCATATGATCTAGCATTTATCTCTGTTTCTCTTAAACAAGACAGGTCTTACAACTTAGGGGCTTTGATAGCTTTCCGTCTTGCTGCTAACCGGGAGAAAGGTGGAATTTGTGGAGGCCTTGTTGCTTCTCGTTTACTAGCATTGCATGGTTTAGTGCCTCATCATCTAGACCTACAGTTTCCCATAGAGAGGATTGATCTTAATTCCATGATACAACATAAATTTGCTTCCTCGTGGGCTAGTATGAGTGAGTTATCTTATGAAATAACCTTTCTCAAAGCTGGTTGGAGAAAGAGCAAGTCCGAGCGTGTTGTTCTTTTGCCTGCACCTATTTTGTTTAACCTTGATAATAGGGAAGGATGGTCCCTCACTAAGGAGGAGCTTGACACGTACTTGGGAGAGCTCTCCCAACAGGAGCAGGACACTAGAAGGGAGGTCTCGGATGATTCGGTCCAGCCCTCGAATGATGGAGAGTCTTCATATCAGCAGCCTGCTTATGATTGGGGAGCTTCTTCTTCTTCCCATGGGCCCAACTACGACCATTCTTATCATGATCCGCCTTCTTGGAACCCTTATTCGTATATGGATTGATACCCACTTAGGCCAAAAGCCTAAGCTTGGGGGGAGGTACGCCGACATCACACTCATATCCATATCATGTTGCGTCGGTACTTTGTATATTCATGTTTTATTCTCTCTTTATTTTTCGTTCTTTCTTTGCTTTTGCTTTCTAAAACACAAAAAGACCAAAAATATTTCTGTTGTTTCTCTTTGTTTGCTTCTTCTTTTTGCCCTGGTTTGTTTTTCCTCTTTTGCTTTGTTTGAACTATTTGAAAAACCCAAAAAGATTTTTCTTTGCTTGTTTTTCCTTTTTGTTCTTGTTTTAAAAATCGAAAACAACAAAAATATTTGTCATTCTTCTTTGGTTTTGTGAGTTTGTTGCAGGGTTCAGCAGTCCTCAGTGGGATTCGGTTTCATATTATTATTAATCAAGCTACACAAGTGAAGAGCAATAATGAGGACTAATGACAACTTGAGGCGTGGTAAGAGGCTGGTAACGAACTCTATTTGTTTTCATTTTTGTACATATACTCATCACTGTGGGCATGCTTAGTCCGTTCATGTAGGGTGTATGTTATCTTTAGATGTTTAGTAGTTCTTGCTTTCTTATGATTAGCTCCAGCTCGCTAATAGTTTGTAGCATGTCTTATGAATGTTTGCTTGCATCATTCTATTCATAACTTGGTATGACACCGTGGTATCCTCCTCTGAATGTTTCATTTGAATTGACTTGGCACATGCTCGCGCATGCACATGACTATAATAATCAATTAAGCCTTGATGAATTATTTTTCCTTGAGGATCTTGAATCACTTTCATGCCATGATTAGTCCTGTTTTGTTGCAAGCATGATTATGATAGCTATTGCTCTCTCGTTTGTCGCTCCCTTACTATTGCTAGCCTTCACTTTCACTGAGTATTTTACTCATGTTTCCAACTACCTAAAACCAAACATTGCCAAAGTGTCCACCATACCTACCTATTAGCATCATTTGCTACTTCCGTGCATATTCAATATGCCTTGTTTTCTTCCGAATAAAATGTTTGGTTGTTATGAGAAAGTTAGTTAGTAAAGCTCTCACGAACTTGATGGCACACTTTATTTCTTACACTTAATAATCCTGAACCATTGTGACTCTCCATGAAAGTTATATGCTTGCAAATTATAGGCTAGGCATTAGCAGAACCGTGCTGTCACGGG
The DNA here is from genome assembly GCA_910589775.1 of Avena eriantha. NCBI lineage: Eukaryota > Viridiplantae > Streptophyta > Magnoliopsida > Poales > Poaceae > Avena > Avena eriantha. Next base: position 265,410,304 of record OU342741.1, on the reverse strand, counting down.
GAACGCTTTCAACACTTGTAAATATATACCCTGTTGATACCTTGCTCTTTTGTTTGCGGATGTCGTCGGTGTGAAATAAAAGGGGAGCTTGTAAGTCCATGGAGTTATGTATGTGTGTTAGAGAAACGCCTGTGCCGCTGGTCTAATCCATGCTGACATGGTGGAAACCTGCATCGTAACCATAATGTTGTCTATGAAGCATTCTTCTTATAAAAAAGACAGATAGCTATTGAGAAAAAAAGAGATTTATGAAAAGAGGAAAGAGAGAAAAAAGCACCATTTTCCCATGGTAAATAAGAAGATTGCTAAGATACTCATTGTCTGCTTGCCTTGTCATTTTGATATGGGGATTCTTCCGTATCATCGGGCAAGGGGTACCCCGTTGGCGGTTCTCTATGATACGCACATATTTACGATGACAAGAACTTACCGGTAACTAAAGTTGAGTAGCATGAGGAGCAACCCTCATACTCAAGGGACATGGGATTTTCAGTTTATAGTCTGTCAAGCATATAACTCAGATTGGACCTCACTTTCACCTTAACCACATTAAAGGTGCTTATTATAGGGGCAATGAGAGCTCAAAGCTAATGAGTACCATACTTTTAGCATTTGGAAGCCTTTCAAATTGTTCAAAACCTTTTCCTTTACTTGTTGAGTCTCCATACATTCTTTGAGCACCTTCTTGAGAGCATAGTTGTCATTCTTTGTGCTTGTCCCATTACTTGATTATTTGTGTTATGACTTTGATGCTTGTATCTTTGATATCTTTACTTCTAGTTATCACTTGAACTTCAGAGGTGCCTTGACATTCATAATCAAAGGCAAGCGAGATACCACTCTATCATACCTTTTTATGAGCATTGTAATGTTGCTTATGTTTATGCTTCATGCTACTTATTATTTCTGAGTTGGAATCTCTTCATAGCTTGCAATGCCTATTAAGTAAACTTAGTTGCATACTCTTTATTATGAACTATCTAAGTAGTTGATCACATTGCTGAGAATATTTACATCATATGAAGCAAATGTGTTCGTGAAAGTTCTTTTATCGCATTCAGTTTTCAACTGAATTTCTTGAGGACAAGCAATAAGCTAAGCTTGGGGGGAGTTGATACGTCCAAAACGTATCTACTTTCCCAAACACTTTTGCTATTGTTTCTCCTCTAAACTTGTGTGATTTGGATGCAACTAATGCGGACTGACGCTGTTTTCAGCAGAATTTCCTTGATGTCTACTTTTTGTGCAGAAAACCAACTATCAGGAAAAATCCCGGAAAATATGCAGAAAAACCTATTTCACCCGAAGACTCCAGGAGCCAGAATACGAGACGGAGAAGAGCCAGGGGGTGGCCACACCACCTGGTGGCGTGGGCCAGGCCAGGCCGCGCCAGGGGGTATTGTGGGCCCCCCAGGTACCCCCTCGATCCCCCTCTTCGCCTATAAGAAGCCTTCTGACCTAAAAACTCCGGGGGGTTCGACGTTTTTCCAGAAGGAGTTCCGCTCCGCCGCCACCACCAGATTCCACGAAATAGCACCAGAAACTCCGTTCTGGCACCCTGCCGGGACGGGGAATTGGAGGAGATCATCGCCATCAATATAACCATCGCTTCTCCATCGACCATCCATGTTTCCCCCATCTATGAGTGAGTAATCCCCCGCTGTAGGTTATGGGGATGGTAGGGATTGGATGAGATCGTTCATGTAATGGCATCAGATTGTTAGGGCATGGTGCCTAGTATCTTTTATTAGTGCTTTATGACTTTGTTGCGACTTGTTATGCTTAATGCTTGTCACTAGGGCCCGAGTGCCATGATTTCAGATCTGAACATGTTATTGATTCATTATGATAGTATTGTTTATGGTCTTATCTGCAAGTTGTATACACATGTTGTTGTCCGGAACCAATGGCCCCGAAGTGACAGAAATCGGGATAACCGGAGGGAATGGCTTTGATGTGAGGATCACATGTGTTCACGGAGTGTTAATGCTTTGCTCCGGTGCTCTATTAAAAGGAGCACCTTAATTGCCAGTAGTTCCCTTGAGGTCCTGCTGCAAACGGGCTGGCAGGACAAAAGATGTTGTGCAAGTTCTCATTGCGAGCACGTATGACTATATATGGAACACATGCCTAGGATTATCTAGTACTTGGATGCTTTACCTTATTTATCTGCAATTGCCCTATGTTCTGATTGCTATGTGAATTGTCTTGTCCATGCAACGCCCGTCCATCCATCCCTATGCCTACCGCACTCGAATCCTATTGTTTACTACTATTGTTAATACTGGCTTTACTTTTACTATTGCTTTACTACTGCTGTTACTTTACTATTCCTACTACAAAACTGTTGCTACTGATAAACTGCTGTGAGCAAGATTGTTTCCAGGTGCAGCTGAATTAACAACTTAGTTGTTAAGGCTTATAAATATTCTTTGGCTCCCCTTGTGTTGAATCAATCAATTGGGTTTCACTTCCCTCGAAAATACTGCGCTACATCCCCTATACTTGTGGGTCATCAAAGAGCTGGCACCCAAGGCTGAGCATATCGAGAATATGGACGAGATGGTGGAGTCCCTTGCCGGGGGCGTCCCTATAAGTTTCAAGAACTCGGTCCGTGCGGCTGGCGCTTCGATGTCACTCGCTGATGGGGGAATACCAATCGGGGTATACCCATGAAGCGAGTCGCTAGCTAGAGCGAGCCAACTGAAGCTTAACCCTAGGCAGACCGACTCGCCAAATACAGCGACTGGCGCATACTGGACCTAGACGACACGCCGACTAGAGGCCCAAGACGGTGACTCCAATACAAAGCCCATTAGCACACTTGTAAACCCTAACTGGCTGCATATATAAAGCCACCATGGGCATCTGTTTGGGGGACATCTCTTATTAGATCCAGTCTCTCCCTCCGCCTACGACGACTCCATGTAAACCAATCTATGATCATATACTGAATTGATAGCAGGACGTAGCGATCCTCCACCGAGGGGACATGAACCTGGGTACATCATGTGCCAATCTCGCTCCCGGATTCTCCTACGTCGTGTTGCCCTTTCCTCTACGTAAGCTACCCTGTAGCATCTGTCGTGGTCAATACCACGACAATTAGCGCCCACTGTGGGGCTAGCGGTGCTTGGGGGTGATAATCCGGGCGGGATCCATCACCATTAACGCCGACCGGATCGCGTCGAGCTGGTTTCAACCGATCGCTGTCCAATGCGATGTTGCCCTGATGAAGCTCAATCATGCGACCATGTGCGGCCTGCTGGTTCTATACGAAAGCTAAGTTTTAATTAAATCTCGTCTTTCATTGATTGCCTTGCTAGTTGATTATTCTATTCAGATCTAATTCCATGCATGTTGGTATATGCAATGAGAAAATTAATTGATCCGTGTCTAGCAAGATCAGATGGAATTCTTTGGCTGTCTAGCCCATCCCGTTCTATCGGCCGACGATTGCGCCGGAGCAGTGGGAATCTGATGCTACGACTATAACGCAGCCTACTTCGCACGCCAGCCGGTCGGGTCTGAAGCGATCAAGAGTTTGGATCAGAGAAGAAAGAGGCACGTGGGAGTATTCTAATCTTTCCTCACGAGACCATTTCCTATTTATTCTATTTTATCTTTCCTCACGAAACAATCTCCTATTTATTCTATTTTATATTTCCCATATACTACTGATCGGCTTTGTGTGTGCAAGTGCGAGAAGATCCAAATTGGGGTCTAGGATCGGCTGAATTGCAGTCGTCGACGTCCGGGAGTGCGGTCGACTCACCTTCTCTACTCAGTGCTTCCCACGCCAGCGCGTCCGAGAAAAGATTGGAACTTCATCCATCTGAAAGCAGCAATGGGCTGATCGGTTTATTCAATCAATCGCCTCCTCTCTTTTATTGGTTATTTTATTTGGACTGACTCACCACACCATGTGTGTCTTATTTGCTATGCATGTCTCAAGCAATCGCTGAGTCCAAGAATTAATTAGAGAACTTATTAATTAAACGCGAGTAGATGGATGGTAAAGTTCAGGGGACAAAGAGATCACGAGATACATACGCAAAAACACCTGGTTAGCCGGTTTACGACCATCATGGTGCGCCCGTCTATCGCGGACTCGTCCGTCGCGGTCTCGCTCATCACGGACACGCCATGCCCGCCACAGACTCGCCATCACGGTCTCGCCGTCGTGGAATCACAGTCGCGGATTCGCCATGCCTGCAGACTTGCCCTCGCGGATTCGTAACGCCTGGAGACTCGCCCTCGCGGACACGCCACGCTCGGGGACTCGCCATCACGACTTCGCCCTTGCGGCCTCGCCGTCATCGACTCGCCATTCTACCGGCTAAACACCACGTGACATCGCCATAGCGCGACCCCTGTGTCCGCCGCGTCGACCCCGTATCCGCCGCGTCGACATCGCCATAGCGCGACCTCCGTCCGCCACGTCGACTTCGGCATAGCGCGACCCCGTCCGCCACGTGACCATATGTCCGCCGCGTCAACTCCGCCAAAGCGCGACTTCCGTCCGCCGCGCGACCATATGTCTGCCAAAGCGCGGCCTCCCTTCGCCAAAGCGCGACCATACGTCCGTCGCGTCGACCCCGTGTCCGCCGCGTCGACTTCGCCAAAGCGCGACCATACCTCCGCTTCGTCAACTCTTTCTGGCTACGTCGAATGCGTACGCCGCGCCTACTAAGGGACCTTCATTGTCCAAGTCGCCAGAGAGGGTCGCATGCCACGCTGCATGGACTCACCACTGGGCGTCTTTTCCTCCCGGGAAAATCAGTTCGCCTTTGTCAACCTTTGAAAGAGCGACTCGTAATGGCCAAGTAGTGCGGACGAGGACTCACAAACCGAGCCTCGGATCGTCCATGAAAAATGCTAACTGAGAGCCATCATTAGAGTCGCCTTGCTCGACTGGCCTTCCGGGCCAAGACAAATGGCAGTGCTACACAAACAGCACCATGTCCTCCTCAACCTTAGACAGTGCAACTCGCACAGCCAAGTACTGCAGACGAGGACTCGCAAAACGAGCCTCGGATCGTCCAGGAAAAACGCCAAGCCGAGAGCCATCTTTGGAGTCGCCATGCGACTGGCCCCCCGGGCCAAGATGAGAGACTCGCTAACAAAAACAACGCAATCAATGTCATCACGGACTCGCAATCATCATGGACTCGCCACACTCGGGGACTCTCCCCTCGCGGACTCACAATCACCGACTCGCCACACTTGGGGACTCTCCCGTCGCGGACTCGCAATCATCACGGACTCGCCACACTCAGGGACTCCCCCCTCGCGGACTCGCAATCATCGTGGACTCGCCACACTCGGGGACTCTCCCCCCGCGGACTCGCTCACCGCGAACTCTCCCCACGCGAACTCACCATGCTTGGCAACAACCACTACTATTTTTGGAATATGCATCTCTAAAGAGCCTCAAGTCGCCTCTACAAGCCAACTTGAGCCTTGGGGACTACTCCTATGTATACTGGCATGTGCGCATGGTTCCACAACTGCGGCTCGCCACGCTCGGGGGCTCGCCACCACGGACTCGCCATCGCGTACTCAACACGCTCGGGGACTCTCTGCCCTCACGGAGTATTCACGCTTGGAGACTTGACTCGGCCTCGCGTACTCACCATGCTCAGGGACTCTCCACCGTGGACTCGCCCTCGCGTACTCAACACGCTCGGAGACTCACCCTTGCGTACTCAACACGCTCGGGGACTCGCCACCGCGGACTCGCCCTCGCGTACTCAACACGCTCGGGGACTCGCCACCGCGGACTCACCCTCGCGTACTCAACACACTCGGGGACTCGCCACCGTGAACTCACCCTTGCGTACTCAACACGCTCGGGGACTCGGCACCTCGGACTCGCCCTCGCGTACTTAACACGCTCGGGGACTCACCCTCACGGACTCGCCATCACGGGCTCGCCATCGCCAACTCGCCGTCGCGGAATCACCTGCGCTAACTCGACGACTTTAGCATCAATGATTTGGTGGCCTCCATGTCCTCTACGACAGCAAGTTGACAAGGCACCGACCAAACTTCTCCAAGGGGCGACTCCGTCCAATGATGACTCGCCCGACGCGTCGACTCCCCTTGGCGATTCGGCTACTTCATGAGCTATTTCTCTGTTTCAGGAGCTCGCCAACGACTCACCATCGACTCTGACCTAGAATCACCTGCGCTGATTCGGCGGCTTGAAGTCATCGCCGAGTCCCTGACGCGCTCGGGGACTACTGATGGGGGAATACCAATCGGGGTATACCCATGAAGCGAGTCGCCAGCTGGAGCGAGCCGACTGAAGCTTAACCCTAGGCAGATCGACTCGCCAAATACGGCGACTGGCGCATACTGGACCCAGATGACACGCCGACTAGAGGCCCAAGACGACGACTCCAATACAAAGCCCATTAGCACACTTGTAAACCCTAACTGGCTGCATATATAAAGCCACCATGGGCACCCGTTTGGGGGACATCTCTTATTAGATTCAGTCTCTCCCTCCGCCTACGATGGCTCCATGTAAAGCAATCTATGATCATATACTGAATTGACAGTAGGACGTAGCGATCCTCCACCGAGGGGACGTGAACCTGGGTACATCGTGTGCCAATCTTGCTCCCGGATTCTCCTACGTCGCCTTGCCCTTTCCTCTATGTAAGCTACCCTGTAGCATCTGCCGTGGTCAATACCATGACACTCGCAATGGTTCAAGCCCATGGAGTCGAAGTTGATCCTGCGGCGGTCTCCAAGGCGATGCCTGTCAGCGCTGATGGCCAGCAGGTAGTCTTTGCTCCCTTCGCGACTACTTGTGGCAAGTACGCCCCGCAGCTGATCAATACAGTTGCGAAGTACTCTAAGGAGCTTCAGCGAGCCAAGAAAGCTGCGAAGGCTGCGACGTCAGGGGCCGGCGGGAAGTCTGTGGCATCTGATACTGCCACAGACTCGATGAGGCCCCCAAAGCCAAAGTCGAAGTTGAAGGCGGAGAAAACCGCTCCTCAGTAGTCGCATCTTGTAATAGTTAAATAGCTTATGTCTTTTGTCAAGAACATGCCTGTTGGCGAGTGTATCTGGTGATACTTTTGTTAATCTTGAATGCACTCGAATCTTTTGTCTATGCCTCGCCTTAGTCCTCTTGTTGTCTCTTGCTTGACTTGTGATAGGGCACATCGAGTGATCCTTTGAGGGAGTCTCAGGATTCGCCGCCCCTTGATGACACTTTGGCACCACCGCGCTCAAGGGTGGATGAGCTGTCTCTGCTCTCGCGACTCCGTGACCGCGTGAAGCAGTTGGAGCGTGAATTGCCCGTACTCCGTGGAAATGCGGACGTATGGAAGTCGAAGGCGGAGAAAGCCGCCGCCCGAGAACAATATCTGCTAGGGGAGGTGACGCAGTTGGGCGACCAATTCAAATGTTAGTCTTCTTTCTTCCTGTCGTTTCCTTGTAGTCACTCGCAGTAGTTTGTTGTCCTCATATTTTGCCTTTGCTTGATATAGTTGTCAGCGCGCGCCATCCGCAGGATGAGAAGGATCGAATTGCCATTCGCATGAATGACCTGACCCAAGAGCATCTTGATGGCTCAATGTACGGCGCCAGAAAAGTGCTGGTGCGGTGTTGATGTAGAGCTCGTTGGGAACCCCAAGAGGAAGGTATGATGAGCACGGCAGCAAGTTTCCCTCAGTTATGAAACCAAGGTTTAATTGAACCAGTAGGAGCAAGGAAACACCCCAAAGGTGTTTCTAGCTGAGCCTTGGCAGGGCGCACTACCGGTGCTAGTAGCAACGTGGAGACCTACACAACACAACCACAGAACTTTGTCCCCAACTTGCGATGAGGTTGTCAATCTCACCGTGTTTTGCAGAAAACAAAGGATTAAACGTATCGAATGGAAAGAAGTAAAAGTTTGCAGAAAGTAAACACAAAGAAGTAAATAGTTTGTAGATTGAATGTAAAAGACAAGGACCAGGATCCATAGTTCACTAGAGGTGGCTCTCCTTAAGATAGATAACATGCTGGGTGAACAAATTACAGCGGGGCAATTGACAAACATCAAAAAAGCAATACATGCATATACTAATCATCTTGACTCCTTTGGAACTTGATTGGGCATTACAACATTATACATAGACCGCCATCCAACTGCATCTATGACTAATAATCCACCTTCAGGTTATCATCCGAACCCCCTCTAGTATTAAGTTGCAAGCAACAGATTATTGCTTTACGAACTGCGTGTAAAGTAAACAATATGATTGTTCTATGAACAAAGGATTGTTGTTTTCTCCCTAGTAGCAACAACACATCTAGCACCTTAGAGATTTTTGTCACTTCCCCAGATTACCAGAGGCATGAACCCACTATCGAGCATAAATACTAACTCTTGGAGTTGCTAGCATCTACTTGGCCAAGATAGCTACTAACAATGGAAAGCATGCAAGATCACAAATAACAAAGACATGATAGAATCAATAATCAATCTGAAATAGCATCTCAATATCCATCGGATCCCCGCAAACACAACATGCAGAATTACAAATAGATGATCTTGATCATGAACGAAGCTCACAAGATCTAGACATGAAAGCACAAAGGAGCAGAACTAGCCATCTAGCTACTACATGGATCCGTAGTCCAAGGATGAACTACTCATGCATCACACCGGAGGCTTGCATGGTGATGAAGAAGGCCTCCAGGGTGAATTCCCCTCTCCGACAGGGTGCCGAGAAGAGCTTCAGATCCCTGCCGATCTAGGGATAGAGATGACGGCGGCTACAAACTCTTTCATGGATTTTTTTGATCGGGCCTTTAGGGTTTTCGTCCCGAGGGCATCTTATAGGCGGAAGGAGAGGCCAAGGGGGTGCCGGGGTTGGCCGGGCTAGGTGGTGCGGCCGGCCCCTAGCCCTTCTCCGTATCGTATTCTGGCATCTCATGACTTCTGGAAAAATAGGCACTTTGGCTTTTGTCCCGTCCAATTCCGAGAATATTCATTTTCTGACTTTCCTGGAACCAAAAACAGAAGAAAACAGGCAGCTGGCACTGTGGCTCTTGTTAATAGGTTAGTCCAAGAAATCATATGAAAAGTACTCCAAAGTATGGACAAAACACAAGAAAGTGGATAAAACCAAGCATGGAACATCAAAAATTATAGATACATTTGCAATGTATCAACATCCCCAAGCTTAACTCCTGCTCGTCCTCGAGTAGGTAAGTGATAAAAAGAAAGAATAATTTTTGAGGTGACATGCACCATCAAAGACTTGATCAAAGTATTTGTAAAACATTCAAAGCTGGGATCATAGTACTTCAATCATAACATCAAAAGACAAAGTTCTAGCAATAAGACAAAGAAACTATGATGCAACATGAAAATGCATAAACAAAAGATTCATGAATAACAATGCTTTGCAAGACGTTTGTTTGTTTCACATAAAGAAAACATAGCATAATAGTATTCAGTTTGTCCCTCAAAGAGTAGCAAATATAAATGCATAGGACATCTTCGAAGTTCATAAGAGTGACTAGATACAAATAGTTTAAAACAAGCAATATCAAGTTATGCATCAATCAACTAGTCTTGGGACAATGCACATAGAACTAAGAATGGCCATTATGCTCTCAAAGTAGGTGCATAAAGGTAGAAGGTGGAGACTCAATATAATGGTGGGAGAAAGGCCTTTTTATAAAAGGAAGTTGGGATTCAAGTCTCATAAAGAGCTTACAAAAATTATGGTACTTATAGCTTTCAGCTCTCATTGCCCCTATCATAAGCATCTTGAAGTGATTAAGGTTAAAGTGAACAAACTATGGTGTACATGCTTGATGAAGTATAAGTTAGAAATCTCATGTCCCTTGTATAGGAGGGCCGCTCCTCATGCTACTCAAGTTTAGTTACCGGTTAGTTCTTGTCATTGTAAGTACATGTGTATCATAGAGAACCGCCAACGGGGTACCCCTTGCCCGATGGTACGGAAGAATCCCCATATCAAAATGACAAGGCAAGCAGACAACGAGCATCTCAGCAATCTTCTTATTTACCATGGGAATATGGTGCTTTTTTTTATCTCTTTCCTCTTTTCATAATCTCTTTTTTTCTCTTTTCTCTTTTTTTCTCAATATAGGACTCTTTTCTTTATAAGAAGAATGCTTCACAGACAGCTCATTATGGTTACGCTGCAGGTTTCCACCATGTCAGCATGGATTACACCAGCGGCCTAGGCGTTTCTCTAACACATATACATAACTCCATGGACTTACAAGCTCCCCTTTCATTTCACACTGACGACATCCATATACAAAAGAGCATGATATCAACTAGGTACAAGTACCAAGTGCAATGTTGAAAGCGTTCCCCATGAAAGCATGGTTCTTCTAATTCCCAACAAATAAGTGCAAGCATATACAACATAGATGACACAATGGTTCAAGTTTATTATGGGAAAGAAAAGTAAAGTGTGCCATCAAGTTCGTGAGAGCTTTAATCACTAGTTTTCTCATAACAAGTTTAATTTGGAAGGTAAACAAAAGCATGAATATACTTGGAATAGCATAAGCTAGTAGGTAGGTATGGTGGACTCTTTGTAATAGCTTGGTTTAGGGAGTTGGATGCATGAGTGGAACTCATACTTTGTTGTGGAGGCTAGCAAAAGACTGGGAGCGACAAACTAAGAGAGCAATAATGGCCATAATCATGCAGAGCGACAAAACATCAATGATCAAAGCATAAAGTGATACTACAAGTTGAAAACTAAAGGATCATAAAGGCTATGGTGACTTGAGATAGTCATAACATGGTGTGAGCATGCGCCAAGTCAACCCAAATAAAGCATCAAAGGAGAATACCACTATATTATGCTTTAATATGCTAAAACAACGCATGATTCATCCAAGGCACATTAAGCAATCTCAATTGTTTATAACAAGTCATGCTACAGCAAAGAATACTAAGAATAAAGCCAAAACAATATCAAGCATGGCATTACAGAGCATAGGCCACAGTCAAAAACGAGGTCTTTTTACCACATAAGCATGAACTTTCCTACTCTTTTCCAAACCAAACCAAACTATTTGCAAACCAATGTATGAAAGAGGGGGTCCAACAAATTTATTTAGCAAACTAAGCAAAAAAAATCAAATGAAAAACCAAAATGAAAATGAAAAAGAAGACGCTCTAAGAACAACACAACTTCTTGGATATTTCTTAGGCTGACACGCGTGGCATCCCCAAGCTCGAGCTTTAGTCCATCCTTCATCTCATTACTCATTCCTTCCATACACCTGAAATTTTTCCTTCATACAAAACTTCAAAAAGCTCAATTCCCTCAAAAATCTCAATTCCCCAAAATAACTCAAAAAGGAACCAACAAGAAGCAAATGCAAATAATGGCAGAAATCTGTCAAAACAGACCAACAGGTAAAGACGATTTTTTTTGAAGACCTTCTGTTCCTCAAATCAAAAAGTGTTGAACGAACGAAAGTTAGATAACAACCTGGGGCAGAAGCACAAAAATTCACGTTTCAAAAAGAGGTTCAGAGATTTTACATGAATTTTTATGGTGAAGCACAGAAATCTATTTCAGGACCGCAACTTTCTCAATCATTACTTCTCTCTCATTAGAGGTTACTCTTGGCACAAAAAGCAAATAAAAAGGATAAGGAGCGGTTATTATAGAGGTAATAACTTCCAAGACTCATCTAAAACTTTTGGGTTATCTCCCAATAAGTACTTTTCTTTAACGCCTTTAAGTTAGGTATAAGAAGCAAGAAAGAATCAAGTGTTCTCAAATGAAGAAGCATTAAGATTAATACCAGAAATATCTTCAACAAGGAAAGGTATATCATCCAAATAAGTTCTAGAGGATCCTCTCTCAATGCTCTTAGGTTCACTATTCTCATCAAAAGGGTTTGCGGGAACAATCCAATCAAGATTCTTTTCTACGGCATCATGCATTGCTACTAGTTTAAAGGGTATTGGTATCTTAGGTTCCGCCCCATTAGGTTCGATTTTGTTCATCTTTTCTCATGTAACAACAACATCTACACATGATCCTAGCATATTGAAACGTTCAAAGACTTTCCTAGCTTCCTTGGCAACATCATAGACCTCCTTAAACAAAGTTTCTAGAATAAAATCCCTCTTTTCAGGGTCTTCAATTTCTTTAAGCTTAAGAAACATTACTTGCATTAAGGGGTTGAGGTTAACAAACCTAGCTTCTAACATGTGAATTAAAGAAGCTGCAGCAATCTCATAGTTTGGAGAAAGTTCTGCAAGGGATCTATCTTCAGTATCTTCATGCTTACTAACATGATTAAAGAATTCTTCAATATTATCTTTCCCAATTATAGAACCACTACCAATTGAAAGGTCTTTCAGGGAGAATTTAGGGATCAACATGGTGAGCTAAGGAAGAGGTGACAACTAAAGGAGACTTAATTTTTTTGTGTTTTTCAAATAAGAAAGCAAACTAGTAAAACTATTTTTTGTGTGTTTTTGATAAAGAAACAAGCAAACAAAGCAAAAAGAAACTAAGCAAAAAAAAATAACAAAGTAAAGAGATTGGTTATGAGGGACTCCCCTTGTGAAGATGTCCTTGACTCCCCGGCAACGCCGCCAGAAAAATTCTTGCTGGCGCGTGGTTGACGTAGGAGTTTCTTCTTCTTCAGTTCCCCAGCAACGGCGCCAGAAAAATGCTTGATGGCTCAATGTACGGCGCCAGAAAAGTGCTGGTGCAGTGTTCATGTAGAGCTCGTTGGGAACCCTAAGAGGAAGGTATGATGAGCACATCAGCAAGTTTCCCTCATTTATGAAACCAAGGTTTAATCGAACTAGTAGGAGCAAGGAAACACCCCAAAGGTGTTGCTAGTTGAGCCTTGGCAGGGCGCACTACCGATGCTAGTAGCAACGTGGAGACCTGCACAACACAACCACAGAACTTTGTCCCCAACTTGCGATGAGGTTGTCAATCTCACCGTGTTTTGCGGAAAACAAAGGATTGAACGTATCGAATGGAAAGAAGTAAAAGTTTGCAGAAAGTAAACACAAAGAAGTAAATAGTTTGTTGATTGAATGTAAAAGACAAGGACCGAGATCCATAGTTCACTAGAGGTGGCTCTCCTTAAGATAGATAACATGCTGGGTGAACAAATTATAGCGGGGCAATTGACAAACATCGAGAAAGCAATACATGCATATACTAATCATCTTGACTCCTTTGTAACTTGATTGGGCATTACAACATTATACATAGACCGCCATCCAACTGCATCTATGACTAATAATCCACCTTCAGGTTATCATCCGAACCCCCTCCAGTATTAAGTTGTAAGCAATAGATTATTGCTTTATGAACTACGTGTAAAGTAAACAATATGATTGTTCTATGAACAAAGGATTGTTGTTTTCTCCCTAGTAGCAACAACACATCTAGTACCTTAGAAATTTCTATCACTTCCCTAGATTACCAGAGGCATAAACCCACTATCGAGCATAAATACTAACTCTTGGAGTTGCTAGCATCTACTTGGCCAAGATAGCTACTAACAATGGAAAGCATGCAAGATCACAAATAGAATCAATAATCAATCTGAAATAGCATCTCAATATCCATCGGATCCCCGCAAACACAACATGCAGAAATACAAATATATGATCTTGATCATGAACGAAGCTCACAAGATCTAGACATGAAAGCACAAAGGAGGAGAACCAGCCATCTAGCTACTACATGGATCCGTAGTCCAAGGATGAACTACTCACGCATCACACCGGAGGCTTGCATGGTGATGAAGAAGGCCTCCAGGGTGAATTCCCCTCTCCGGCAGGGTGCCGGGAAGAGGTTCAGATCCCTCCCGATCTAGGGATGGAGATGACAACGGCTACAGACTCTTTCGTGGATTTTTTTGATCGGGCCCTTAGGGTTTTCGTCTAGAGGGCATCTTATAGGCGGAAGGAGAGGCTGAGGGGTGCTGGGGTCGTCCAGACCACCCCCTGGCGCAGGCCAGGCCTGGCCGCGCGGCCAGGTGGTGTGGCCGGCCCCCAGCCCTTCTCCGTCTCGTATTCTAGCATCTCATGACTTCCGAAAAAATAGGCACTTTGGATTTTGTCCCATCCAATTCCGAGAATATTCATTTTTTGACTTTCCTGGAACCAAAAACAGCAGAAAACAAGCAGCTGGCACTGTGGCTCTTGTTAATAGGTTAGTCCAAGAAATCATATTAAAAGTACTCCAAAGTGTGGACAAAACACAAGAAAGTGGATAAAATCAAGCATGGAACATCAAAAATAATAGATACATTTGCAATGTATCACAGCTTCAGGCGAGTGGGTACTTCTGGGTAGATCATGATCGCGCAATCGCATTGGCGACCCTGCAGGATCGTGCGTCGTGAGTGCTTCACTTCTTGAAGAAGTTGCAATCATGTTTGAAGAACATTTACCAGACGATGTTCCCGCTGGACGTTGTTCCACCGAGCCTGCTGGCCCTTCTTTCTAAATTCCAGGACTTGAGTGCGGTCCGCGAGTGTGTACGGCAATAGTTAGTGGCTGGTACCAAGGCTGCTCTATCGCTGGTGCGACTGCATAGGCCTGATGTGGACATTGCGGCAATTGCGGCCGGACCACCTGCGCCGCCATCGGGTTCAGCTTGGAACATGGTGCCGCACTACCAGGCAGTGGATCGCCCGACAAAGGAGATCGTCGACTTCTTCGAGGAGCAGACCAACGTTCTTTTGTTGCAACAGTAGTTTAGTTTGTATCCTGCACATAGTTGTACCAGTGTTGTAAAGTTCATATATATGCTGTGTATAATTCATTGACAATGGTGTGTAAAAGAGCTTGTTAGCGTGTATGTTTTGTGAGTGCGTTGCACTATGCGATTCCTTATCGTTAGCCTGACTTGTGTTTGTCTCGGCCCCTTGCCAACCTGTCAGGTGCGTGGCAGCTGGGTTGGTGTTTATCAAGGGTTTCGATTGATATGTCAGCTACTCAAGATATCGCGTTAGTTCGTAGAACAGATGTGCACAGGGTGGCGCAGCCCCCGAGTGGATTGATTGCAAGAATAAAATAAAAGGAACGCGGAATTTTGGGGCACTTAGCTTTATTTATTCGCAGCACGATACGAGGTACAATATGTGGCTGAGTAGCCTTGGCTGAATAGCCTTATTTGCAATGTAAAGGTAAAGACGACTAAGGGTACAAGCGCCGCAGCTGCGCGGCGTTCCAGGGGTTGGAGTATGCGACTCCTGTCTCGAAATCTTTAAGGCGATAGGCGCCACCTGGGATTGCTTCTGTAACCACATACGGTCCCTCCCAGGGAGACTCGAGCTTGAGATACCCTTGCTGCTTTAGTCGCAGGACCAGGTCACCTTCGAAGAAGGACCTGGGGCGTAGCCTCCTGCTGTGGTAGTTGCGCAGGTTCTGCTGGTGGATCGTTGATCTCTTCGTGGCAATTTCCCTTTCCTTGTCAAGGAGGTCGACGGATTCTTCGAGTGCAAGAGTTGAATCCTGCTCGCTGTAAGCGACCAAGCGTGGTGCTTTGTATCGTACTTCGGCGGCTAGCACCGCTTCAGCTCTGTGCACCATGAAGAACGGGGTGTACCCTGTGGCGCTATTTAGAGTTGTGCGTAGGCTCCAAAGTACCGATTGTAGCTCATTTGGCCAGCAACCCGCGGCCTGCTCGAGTGGCCTGAGGAGTCGCTTCTTGATGCCGCCGCAAACTAGCCTGTTAGCTTTATCGACCCGACCGTTGGTTTGTGGATATGCTACGGAGGCATAGCTAACATTGATTCCTAGGTTCTCGCAGAATTTTTGGAACTCCTATGATGTGAAGTTCGTCCCATTGTCTGTGATGATGCTGTGTGGCACTCTGAAGCGATAGACGATAGACTCGAAGAACTTGACTGCGTTGTATCCTGATTGATTAGTGTAATGCCCGGGAAAATATTACCCAATTAGATTTGCTTGTTTCTTTTATTTTGTGCATCATCATGACATCATGCATATTTTTGCCCTAAAATATTTTCACGAAAATTCTATTTTGCTTTCTAATTAGTCTCCTTCTTTAATTTCAAATTAAAACCCTGGTCTATTCTGGATCTCTTATTTGTCTAAAAAACTATTTACAAAAGCTTTCTAAAAATAAAACAAATAAAATAAAATAAAAATATATTTTTTAGGGGGAAGCAGCCGGCCGGGCCAAAAGGCCCAGCTAGCCACCTACTATCCCATACCTGGCTAACCCTGATCCCTAACCGCAGCATAGCCGCACACCTAATCCCTACGCCGCCACCGCCAGGCAAAACACCCAACGCACGCACCCAGGTGCGGGCACACACGAACCACACACACCATGTGGTGCGTGACCAACACGGTCAGCACAGGATACACGCACGCACAACACGCGCATGCAACCCTCTCCTCCTCGATCCCATCGCCACCTACCCCGACGCCCTCGCCTCGCTCGCCTCCTCCTCAAGCGCCGCCGCCGCCAGCATCTCTCTCCGGCCCGCCTCCGCCCTGCATCATGGAGCCACGCTCGTCGCCTCGGCCGCCGCGCGCCACTCCCGCCCTCTGCAACCCGACCAGCGCGCCGCTGCAGGCGCTCGTCCTCACCCTGGTCGCGCCACACCTCGTCGCCCATCGAGTACCGCCGTCGCCTGCACGGTTCCTCACCTCATCGCCGCCGTGGCCCCTCCATGGTGCCGCCTCGCCGTCAATAGCCGCTGCGAGCACCACCACCTTCCGCGCGTCCTCGACTCTCAAGTGACACCACCACCTAGGACTCATCGACCGCCGGCCGCCCTAGCACGTCCCTTCCGCTTCGGACCCCGCTGCCTCTGCTCCGTTTGGTGCCAGCTGCAAGAAGCCATGTCGTGCCTCGCGCGGTCGCCCCGATGTTCTCCTACCGGAAAACACGACCACGCCCCTCTGCTCTGCCTGGCTCAGCGCATTCGTCGTCCACCATTGAGTTCTGCACGTCTCTGCGAGTCTCGGTCAGTGCCACAGACGACTCTGTCTATGAACGCTAAGGGTCGTGCCCACTAAAGGGATACCAGCTTCAACTCCTCTGTTCACCTCAAGCTTTGATGATGTCCTACAAGATCTTCGAGAGAGAACCTAAAGGCCACCAACACCGAACCCCGAGACCCTCGACATGGAACCCGAGCACGTCGATGCCTATACCCAAGATCTTCGGCATGGATCGCCATGACCTCCATCATGGAGACCGAAGACCGATCCCGGTGAGCCCGGACTTGAAACCTTGGCGAACCCCAAGATCACCGATACCCGATGTGTGATCCCTTTCTTGAAACCCTATTTTATAAATGATATATATTTGTTGCATTACATCGTTCATCTCGCATTCATATCATTGTTGTTTGGGGGTATTTAGGCGATTCACCTAAATTAAACATGGAGACTATATGAGGGCTATTCTAGTCTCCTATTGCCTCCATATAAATTTGTGTAGCGAATCGACGCCATGCTTTGCCTTGTTAATTCAACATTTAATTTGCGGGGTAGATAAACAACTTGAACCTTCTATTTAAATGTCGGGATCCCGATTCCGCTTAATATTGTTAACATAGACCGCATATTACCATGTCATGCATTATATCATAAGCATGCCGGATCTTCCACCGTATTATTAAATATTGCATCGTTAACTCTTCTAATGTTTGCTTCTTCACCGGATAGGACAATGAGTCAATGTGAGATACGACAAACCTTCGAATGATCTTCTCAGGTGACCATTCTCCCCCTTCTACCTATTTTGCATTTATAGTCTTTACTTCCTTCCTTTGATCTATTTCTATCCTTATTACTGATGCTCTAGTACCGTTTCCCTCATTTACTTTCTCCACTATATTGCCTTGGTTATCCTACTGCCTTTTGTTTGAGTAGCTAGCTTTGTCCTTGCGAGTCGTAGCGCATGCTTAGGTCTGCTGCCCGCTCTCATACAGGTGGACCGTGATATATGGTTATGGTTGATAACATGATAAGTTAAATTGGTGATGTTGGTTATGGTTATGGTTTCACCTAATGATAAGGCCCCGGCAGGGACCACCTTTGGGAACTGCTTGAGCCGACCTAGGACCTGTTCGTTCTACAATACTAGTTCTGAGTTGATCGCGCTAACCAAACGTGCGGGCCCCTAGGATCCCCCCTCAACTACTGGCGCTATTCGTTTATCCAGAGGGTCACAAAATTGGTTTTCCATTTGGTGCATACGCATAATGTCTTCGGACATGGGTGAGTTGGATATGTCTTCGGACATGGTTATGATATGATTTGGTGGACAGCCCGGGCATTGCATACATATAAGCGGCACATGCCGGCGGTTCAAGGGGAGCTCTACCAGTTATCTTCCAGGGTCGTTCGGTATAGTAGGCACAAGCGCTGTGCCTTCCTTGAGAATCGTCGTACCTCTTGGTTGGATCCCCATAGTAGGTGATACCTCTGGATACACGCGTAGTTATGGGACAGTTCTTGTTGTGAGATTTAGAAGGCACGCGTATTATGTTGCCTGAAGGATTAAACATGCGTTTGGGTACAGTAGTGCACCCCTGCAGGGTAAATCTTTTCGAGAAGCCGTGTGTCCACGGTTATGGATGCCTCAGGAGTACGGTGTCATGATCATAGACAACGTCATTAATGTTTTGCCTCTAATAATATGATTAGTAATTAGCCTTATCAACTAAACGCCTGCTTAACTTAAATTGCCACCGTGTGTGTTCCGCAAGAGGACTTCTCGACTGGTCTTCGAGGGGGAAATCTTCGGATGGGTTATGCCTGGTGTTATACTATTGTTACCGCGTAGCTCTCTCTCATCTCGCTCTAATAGCCGAAGGTGTAGTGTGTCTCTATAAGTTAGATAGTGCAAGCTTTGCTGCCGCTGAGCCCACCATACCTGTGTAGGCGAGGACCGCCAAATTCTAGCCTTGCAGTGTACTGGCCTTAGTACTGACCGCTCTCTTTTTCCTTTGCCCTTTGTCGGCACCCCTTTGGCTTTGACAGGTATGTGATTGACGACGTTAGCAAGGTTACCCTTCCGGCTCAGCCTGGGCAGGGTTATGGACACTGCTTGGTTATTCTTCAGGACTCTTAGTCCAATTTGGATCTTGTCCGTACTCGGACACTATTCCGCTTTCTTCTTGAGTTATATCTTTAAGTTGTATCATTTGTATTCTTGACTCGTTGAGTCGTTGTTGTATATACAAGTTCTTGTGGACTCTGTTGTAAACTACTGTGATGTAACTACTTGTAATCAAATCCCAACCACACGAAAATGTTTGGTGGGCGTATTTGAATTGCTTCTATGTGGGTTTTGGCAGGAAATGCTGAGATCTGCATAGACCCGATTCTAGGGCGTTACAAGTGGTATCAGAGCAAAGGTTTACGATACCCCACTGGTCCAGCCTGTAGGATAACCTAGCCAATAGCCGATGTGTAGTGTCAAAACTATTTTACTACAAATGCGTTAGATAGATCTGACTAGTTCGGATTTTTCTCCTTACCTCCATTCTTTCTATCCTTACCTTTGCGTGTTTAATCTGATCTCTTACCTTCTTCAAGTCCAAGATTTCTTGTGGTTGGGTTTCCGTCGTACCTTAGGGTCTGCTTCCTTCCTTTTGTAACGGTGGAGCTACATCTGGTTTTCATTATATCTAACCTCTCTTTAAATGTTTCCCGGTGTTCTGCAACTTCTGTGATGCCATCACCTTTCTGAATCTTTGCCAATACCGATTATGAAGATCTTCAGTCTGAATTCTGAGAGTTGGGTTGAACAATTCTCCTATTTATGTATAGAGTAATGCTTTGAGTGCGGGATGGAGTCGTGACCATAACACTACTCTTATCATTCACTCTTGTACATTGAATCGGTGGAACGATGCGACTCTTACTCCTTCTTTGGAAGTTGGAGGAGACCATGTGACCTCTTTCTTCGCCTTTGCTTCTCCGGAGTGTTCTCTCGAAGAACGTGACAACAACCCTTGTTGGTGGTGTCGACAATTTGAAGATGGAGTAAGAATTCTTGTTAGTGGTGTCGCAACCATCAACCCGACGCAATAAGATCAGATCATCAAACCCTTTCCCCCAGAGTCTTTGCTTGGATCTCGGGACGAGATCCTTTGTTAGTGGTGTCGAGTTGTAATGCCCGGGAAAATATTACCCAATTAGATTTGCTTGTTTATTTTATTTTGTGCATCATCATGACATCATGCATATTTTTGCCCTAAAATATTTTCACGAAAAGTCTATTTTGCTTTCTAATTAGTCCCCTTCTTTAATTTCAAATTAAAACCCTGGTCTATTCTGGATCTCTTATTTGCTAAAAAACTATTTACAAAAGCTTTCTAAAAATAAAACAAATAAAACAAAATATAAATATATTTTATAGGGGGAAGCAGCCGGCCAGGCCAAATGGCCTAGCTATCCACCTACTACCCCATACCAGGCTAACCCTAATCCCTAACCACAGCACAGCTGCACACCTAATCCCTATGCCGCCGCCGCCAGGAAAAACACCCAACGCACGCACCCAGGTGCGGGCACACACGAACCACACACACCATGTGGTGCATGACCGACACGGTCAACACAGGATACACGCACACACAGCACGCGCACGCAACCCTTCCTCCTCGATCCCATCACCACCTACCCCGACGCCCTCGCCTCGCTCGCCTCCCCCTCGAGCGCCGCCGCTGCCAGCATCTCTCCGGCCTGCCTCCGCCCTGCATCCTAGAGCCGCGCTCGTCGCCTCGGCCACCACACGCCACTCCCACCCTCTGCAACCTGGCCAACGCGCCGCTGCAGGCGCTCGTCCTCACCCTGGTCGCACCACACCTCGTCGCCCGTCGAGTACCGCCGTCGCCTGTACGGTTCCTCTCTACCGCCAAGGTCACCACTAGCCTTCGCCGGCCTCCCTGCACGTCATCACCGCCGTGGCCCCTCCATGGTGCCACCTCACCGTCAATAGCAGCTGCGAGCACTGCCGCCTTCCACGCATCCTCGACTCTCCAGCGGCACCGCCACCTGGGACTCGTCGACCGCCGGCCGCTCGAGCGCGTCCCTTCCGCTTCGGACCCCGCTGCCTCTGCTCCGTTTGGTACCAGCTGCAGCAAGCCACGTCGCGCCTCGCGCGGTCGCCCCGATGTTCTCCTACCGGCAAACACGACCACACCCCTCTGCTCTGCCTGGATCAGCACATTTGTTGTCCACCGTTGAGTTTTGCGCGTCTCTGCGAGTCTCGGTCAGCGCCACAGACAACTCTGTCTATGAACGCTAAGGGTCGTGCCCACTAAAGGGATACCAGCTTCAACTCCTCTATTCACCTCGAGCTTTAATGATGTCCTACAAGATCTTCGAGAGAGAACCTAAAGGCCACCAACGCTGAACCCCGAGACCCTCGACATGGAACCCGAGCACGGCGATGCCTATACCCAAGATCTTCGGCATGGATCGCCATGAACTCCATCACGGAGACCGAAGACCCCAATGATCCGAAGACCGATCCCGGCGAGCCCGAACTTGAAACCTTGGCGAACCCCAAGATCACCGATACCCGATGTGTGATCCCTTTCTCGAAACCCTATTTTATAAATGATATATATTTGTTGCATTAAATCGTTCATCTCGCATTCATATCACTGTGGTTTGGGGGTATTTAGGCGATTCACCTAGATTAAATATGGAGACTATATGAGGGATATTCTAGTCTCCTATTGCCTCCATATAAATTTGTGTAGCGAATCGACGCCATGCTTTGCCTTGTTAATTCAACATTTAATTTGCGGGGTAGATAAACAACTTGAACATTCTATTTAAATGTCGAGATCCCGATTCCGCTTAATATTATTAAGATAGACCGCATATTACCATGTCATGCATCATATTATAAGCATGCCAGATCTTCCACCGTATTATTAAATATTGCATCGTTACCTCTTCTAGTGTTTGCTTCTTCACCGGATAGGACAATGAGTCGATGTGAGATATGACAAGCCTTCAGATGATCTTCTTAGGCGAGCATTCTCCCCCTTCTACCTATTTTGCATTTATAGTCTTTACTTCCTTCCTTTGATCTATTGCTATCCTTATTATCGATGCTCTAGTACCGTTTCCCTCATTTACTTTCTCCACTATATTGCCTTGGTTATCCTATTGCCTTTGTTTGAATAGCTAGCTTTGTCCTTGCGAGTCGTAGCGCATGCTTAGGTCTGCTACCCGCTCTCATACATGTGAACCGTGATATATGGTTATGGTTGATAACATGATAAGTAAAATTGGTGATGTTGGTTATGATTATGGTTTCACCTAATGATAAGGCCCCGACAGGGACCACCTTTGGGAACTGCTTGAGCCAACCTAGGACCCGTTTGTTCTACGATACTAGTTCTAAGTTGATCGTGCTAACCAAATGTGGGCCCCCCTAGGATCCCCCCTCAACTACCGGCGCTATTTGTTTATCTAGAGGGTCACAAAATTGGTTTTCTATTTGGTGCATACGCATAATATGTCGTCAGACATGGGTGAGTTGGATATGTCTTCGGACTTGGTTATGATATGATTTGGTGGACAGCCCGGGCATTGCATACATATAAGTGGTACATGCCGGCGGTTCAAGGGGAGCTCTACAAGTTATCTTTTAGGGCCGTTCGATATAGTAGGCGCAAACGCTGTGCCTTCCTTGAGAATCGTTGTACCTCTTGGTTGGTTCCCCACATTAGGTGGTACCTCTGGATACACGCGTAGTTATGGGACAGTTCTTGTTGTGAGATTTGGAAGGCACGCGTATTATGTTGCCTGAAGGATTAAACATGCGTTTAGGTACAGTAGTGCACCCCTGCAGGGTAAATCTTTTCGAGAAGCCATGTGTCCACGGTTATGGACGCCTCAGGAGTACGGTGTCATGATCATAGACAACGTCATTAATGTTTTGCCTCTAATAATATGATTAGTAATTAGCCTTATCAACTAAACGCATGCTTAACTTAAATTGCCACCGTGTGTGTTCCGCAAGAGGACTTCTCGACTGGTCTTCGAGGGGGAAATCTTCGGATGGGTTATGCCTGGTGTTATACTATTGTTACCGCGCAACTCTCTCTCATCTCGCTCTAATAGCCGAAGTTGTAGTGTGTCTCTATAAGTTAGATAGTGCAAGCTTTGCTGCCGCTGAGCCCACCATACCTGTGTAGGTGAGGACCACCGAATTCTAGCCTCTCCGTGTACTGGCCTCAGTACTGACCGCTCTCTTTTTCCTTTGCCCTTTGTCGGCACCCCTTTGGCTTTGACAGGTATGTGATTGACGACGTTAGCAAGGTTACCCTTCCGGCTCGGCCTGGGCAGGGTTATGGACACTGCTTGGTTATCCTTCAGGACTCTTAGTCCAATTTGGATCTTGTCCGTACTCGGACACTATTCCGCTTTCTTCTTGAGTTGTATCTTTAAGTTGTATCATTTGTATTCTTGACTCGTTGAGTCGTTGTTGTATATACAAGTTCTTGTGGACTCTGTTGTAAACTACTGTGATATAACTACTTGTAATCAAATCCCACCCACACGAAAGTGTTTGGTGGGCGTCTTTGAATCGCTTCTATGCGGGTTTTGGCGGGAAATGCTGAGATCTGCATAGACCCGATTCTGGGGCGTTACAATTAGTCACTAGCATGGCCTCTATCCACTTGGTGAATTTGTCGACTGCGACCAAGAGGTAGACGTATCCTTCGCGTGAGGACCTTGGGAGTTTGCCGACCATGTCGAGTCCCCATTGCGCGAAGGGCCAGGCCAATGGAATTGGTCGGAGCTCTACGCCAGGTGCATGCGGCTTGTCCGCGAATCGCTGGCAAGCGTTGCATTTTTGGACGATGTCCTTGGCGTCACACATGGCCATAGGCCAGTAGAATCCTGCTCGTAGAGCTTTGGCGACGAGGGCGCGACTGCCAGCGTGGTGCCCGCAGGTCCCCTCATGGATATCGAGGAGGACAGCTCTTCCATCGGCCATGGAGACGCATGGTTGGAGTACTCCTATGATGCTGCGCTTGTATAGTTCGCCGTTGATAACAACGAATGCCTTGGAGCGCCGTGCGATGTGTCGGGCATCAGTCGGATCATCTGGTAGCCTCTTGCTGAGGAGGTACGTAATGTATGGTTGGGTCCAGGATGTCTCTGAAGGAAATATGCCCTAGAGGCAATCATAGAGATGATTGTATTTCATCCATGAGTTATTATAATGTTCCTTGAATATCCATATACCAGGCAACTTGTATTGATTGGCAATTATGTGAATTGTTTGTGAAACTCTTTACTTGTATGGTTATCTAATAATTGTCCCTAGTCGGAGTTCATGCGAGGACACACGTGAATATTAGACTAGCACATCGATTGGTTAATGACTATGTTTCGCAAGTCATTGACATGGAGATGTCAAACCAATGATGTGGACACATGTTATGAACATGGGGTTGGACTGACCCAACATGAGACTAGCAATAATACTTGCAGCTCTCTCTACACATCGTGTACGTTTTGTCCTTAGACCTGAGATTGTCGCATGTACTTGAGATGTGGATCGACCTACTTTGGGGCTATCAAACACTACTCCGTAACTGGGTAGTTATAAAGGTAGCTTTCGGGTTTGTCCTGATACATGCTGCAAGGCATCGGTCAATCAAGATGGGATTTGCCCCTCTCTACTTGAGAGAGATATCTCTGGGCCCCTCGAGTGATCGGATCCAGAAATGCATGGCCGTGCTACATATGGTTAAGAGTTAACCTAGTAAAGGGATTCTGAATCACAGTATCGAGAAAGAGAGGTCAGCTTAGAGCTAGACCAAATATCGTGAGGCAAAGGGAAAGACATGTACTCAACCTTGTGATGGTTCGTCCGAATGATCTTTATATGCGTTTAGGAGTTGGCACGTCTTGCTAGAGGCCGCTACCAACTATTGACGGAGTAAGTGTACTCGCGTCATGTCTATACGTGTATGAACCTATAGGGTCACACACTTTAGGGGCTGGAAGCCTAATGAGGATTGGATCCGAATTAGACCAGGCTTAGGCTGCTAATGGGCTGCTAATGTAGAAGCCCACCAGGGATGCCTATATAAGAGGGAGTGAGGCGAGCTGAAAAAGTGAGAGCATTCCACCCAGCCGCCACTCCTCTTCCGCCTGTGTTGCACGCGCAGACCTAGCAGTCTGGCGTGTGACGACTTCCACTCCGGACGTGTGGATACCTCGGAGGTGCTGCATCTGTAGCACTTGGACGAGCCGCGCAAAGGGGAGCTGTTCGTGGGACGAGGACGAGGAGGAGACGTAGAACATCTACACTGCCGCAACGTGCTTCATCGAGTTCCGCACCTGCGCGTCTAGCGGTAATCCCGTGATCTATGACAATAGTATTCCTGGTTGACGCGGTAGAAATTTTTGATTTTACGCTAGTGTAGCCTACCCGTTGCCCTTCAGTGGTATCATCATGACTCTCATTGGTCCTTCGAGTCCTGTGTCTAGCTCCAGGTCATCGAGTGCCATTGGATCATTGGGCGGTGCAGCCCCCAAGTCTGTTGTTGCGCTTGTTTTCTTCTCTGCGGCCTTTGGCTTGATGGAGCGTTCGCAGATGCGCTCGAGAAATACCCCAGGTGGTATGGGGTCATAGGTGGAGCCTATGTTGGCGAGTGCGTTCACCTCTTCATTGCTTTTGCGACCTATGTGCCGCAGCTCGCAACCGTCAAAATCCCCTTCAAGTGTGTCGTAGAGGTCATGGTAGGCGATCATGTTGTCATTCAGTGCGTCGCACTCGTGCATTGTTTGGTTAACGACCATCTTGGAGTCGCCGTATATAATGAGCCTCTTGGCGCCGCATGCTTTTGCCATCCTCATCCCATGTAGCAGGGCCTCGTATTCGGCTTTGTTGTTGGAGGCGGTGAATTGCATTCGCAGAATATATTTCAGCTTGTCTCCCTGGGGCGATGTCAGTATGACACCTGCACCAGCTCCGTCCTTCCGCTTGGATCCGTCGAAGTGCATTGTCCAAAGGTAGGACATATCTGATTTTTAGGGAGCCGATTCTCCATCCAGTGCACGAGGAAGTCAGGGAGAACTTGCGACTTGATTGCGTCGCGCTTTTCATATGTGATGGCTCGTGGAGACAGTTCGATTCCCCAAAGTGCGACTCGTCCAGTGGCATTGGGATTGTTGAGGATGTGCCCAAGCGGGCCGTCATTGACTACCACGATTGGGTGTTCCTGGAAGTAGTGGCGCAATCGCCGGGCCGTCATGAAGACGCCGTACACCCGTTTCTGGTAGTGCGGGTACCGCTATTTTGTTGGCGTAAGTACCTTGCTGAGGTAGTAGACTGGGTGTTGTACCCCATGGACCTTGTTTTCCTCGGCTCAATCGACTACGAGCACTGTGCTGACCACCTGGTTGGTGGCGGAGATGTATAGCAACAATGGTTCCCTTTCGTGTGGGGTCACTAGTACTGGCAAGGTGGATAGCAAGCGCTTGAGGTCTTCGAATGCTTCCTGCGCCTCATTGGTCTACTCGAACTTGTCAGCTTTGCAAAGGAGTTGGTAGAAGGGCAGTGCCTTTTCACCCATTCGACTGATGAATCGACAGAGAGCCGTGATTCGCCCAGCCAACTGTTGGACACCTCTTATGTTTTTCGGCTTTTCCATGGCCAGTATGGCTTTTATTTTCTTCGGGTTCACTTTGATCCCTCTCGCGGAGATAATATACCTGAGTAGTTGCCCAGATGGTACGCCGAAGGCGCACTTGTCTGGATTGAGCTTGATCCGGTAGCGGTCGAGGTTGGTGAAGGTTTCGCGTAGATCGTCGATTAGTGAGGCTTCCTCTTTGGTCTTGATTACTATATCGTCGACATAGACTTGAATGTTGCGACCAAGTTGGTTCTTGAGGCAAGCCTACATGCACCGCTGGTAGGTGGCTCCTGCGTTCTTTAGCCCGAAGGGCATTGTGTTGTAGCAGAACACACCAAAGGGTGTTGTAAACGCTGATTTTTCTTGATCTTCCTCCTTCATTCGAATATGGTTATAGCCTGAGTAGGCGTCGAGGAAGCAGAGGCGCTCGCATCCCGCGGCGGAGTCGATGATCTGGTCGATTCACGGTAGCGGGAAGGGGTCCTTCAGACAATGCTTGTTCAAAGAGGTGAAGTCCACGCACATCCGCAGGATATCCGTGTCATTTTTTGGTACTAGCACCGTGTTGGCGAGCCAAGTGCTTTCCTTGATCTCGCATATAAATTTGGCGTCGAGGAGTCTGTTGATCTCCATTCCAACTGCCTTTCCTCTTGGTTCAGACAGTCACCGAATTGTTTGTTTGACTGGCCTTGCATCTGGGTTGATGTTGAGTGCGTGCTCGGTGAATTCCCTGGGAACCCCTGGCATGTCCGCTGGACACCGGGCGAAGATTTCCCAGTGCTCACGGAGGAATTCGATGAGCGCGAGTTCCTATGCGGGACTCAAGTTGTTGGCGATGAGGGCCGTCTTGGCGGTATCCGATGGGTGGACCTGAACTTTCTTTGTGTGCACCGATGAGTCGAAAGATAGGTCAGGTGAACTTGGCCGGATCAGGGGAGGCAGACTGTTGTCTGTCAACTCCTTTAGTCTCGCGAGTTCTTCCTGCATGCCGAAGGACTGGGAAATTTTGTTGAATTCCCTGTCGCAACTGTCGGACCTTTCGAAGCTCCCGTTGACTGTGATGACGCCATTAGGGCCTGGCATTTTCATCTGCAGATAGGCATAGTGTGGCACTGCCATGAACCTCGCGAACGCGACACGTCCGAGGATGCAGTGATACTGTGAGGGCTAGTCGACAACCTCGAAGTCGATGCGCTCGCACCAAAAGTTTTTTGGCATGCCGAATATAACATTGAGGTTGATTTTGCCAAGGGGGTATACGCCCTTGCCTAGGACGATGCCGTGGAATGTTGTGTCTGAGGCCTCTAAGCAGGTCAGAGGGATCCTCATTGCTCGCAAGGTACTCACGAATATAAGGTTGATGCCGCTTCCGCCGTCCATGAAGACGTGGCTCATGTCGAAGCCTCCAATTTGCGCCTCGAGTACGAGGGGACAATGGCCTGGACGAGGTACTTGGGGCGGATGGTCGTGCTTGTCGAAGGTGATGCAGGACTCGCTTCCACTGAGGTACTCAGTGGTAGATGGTGGCGAGTTTGTTGCCAGATTGACTTGGCGAGTGATGGCCTTTTGCACCTGGTTGGAGGGGCGACCCTTTTGGATCATCATGGTGCCCATGGCCCGTGGGTACAGTTTGCCTCCGTGGTGCTGGTCCGGCGCAGCTGCATTTGGGGGTGGTCCAGGTGGTGGTGGCGGAGCTCCATGTGCCACGGCGCCTGGGGCGGCTCCGTAGCCCCTTTCGACTGTGTTGCGATTCATCCGAGCCAGTCCCTCATGCAGTTTGAGGAACTCGCGGCAGTCCTTGAGGCGGTGGCTAGACTTATTTTTCCCGTTGTGCTTGTCGATGTAGAAGTGCACAGTGCATGGCCCGGACAGCTTGTCTTCAATGGATGTTGTGGGTGCCTCATCGCGATTGCGGCGCTGCCATACTTGCATGGTTTTCATGGAGTTGCGATATCCACCGCTGCGGTAGCCGCTGTTGCGGTTGTCGTCGCGTCTGTCGGTGTAGCCGAGTGCGACCATGTTGACGTCATCGCGGTCATCGTAGATGCGCATGCGGCGTTTGCTTCGGCGTTCGCGTCTACGCTCGAGTTCTGCTTCCTCGTCAGAGTGAACACGATTTTTCACGGAATCTTCTCCGTCAGCCCACTGATTCGCGATTTCCATTAGGTGGTCGATGGTCTTGGGCTTTGAGCGGCCTAGCTCCTCCCTGAGCTCTATGCGACGAACGCCGCTGTTGAATGCATCGATTGCGCGGTCCTCCGAGATATTTTCTGCGGAGTTCTTGATGATGGACCACCTCTAGATGTATGAGCGCAGCGACTCGCCTGACCTTTGCTGGCAGCATCTCAGCTCTTCGATTGATGCAGGCCTTTTGTAGGTGCCCTTGAAGTTGCGCACAAAGCTGTAAACCAGCTCTTTCCAACTGCGAATGGATCCTGGTGGGAGGTTGTTGAACAATGCCCGGGCAGCGCCCAACAGCTGTAGCTGCAGGCATTGCATGGTCGTGCTTCGACTTCCGCCGTGAAGCCTGACGGAGGAGATGTGGTCCTCCAACTAGATTTTGGGGTCCCGCAGGCCGTCAAACTTCAGGTTCTCTGATGGGAGCTTAAACCCGTTGGGCATTCGCTTTTGCCTGATGGCCCTACTAAAGCATCTAGTGCCATAGAGCTCCACATCTTCGTCTTCTGAGTCAGTTGATCGGGCACGTCGTGCCCTTGACTTGTCGATCTTGCACTGCGTGATGTCATCACACTCGTCGTAGTCGTGATCGTGTCGCCGTGAGCGACGGCATTGAGACAGGTCGTGGCTATCATTGCTGGAGGAGGGCGAGGAGTAGCGTTTTGCTAGAGCCTTGCCTTTCTTCAGCTCTAGCATGGGCACCTTGTCGAGAGCGGCCTCGACTAGTCCCAAGCCCGCGATTGTAGATTGGTGCATGGTGGCTCGGGGATCTCCAGCTGGCGGCTGGTTGTTCAGGAGGTACATGGTGGCTGCCGTCACTGCAGCTTGCAGCGTCTTTGGGACCACATTGCCCCGTGTGTCGACTGTCATAGAGCTGAAGTTGAGGACCTTTGCATCTTCTATGCGTTCTTGTTCGATGAGATGGGCCATCCGGGATCGGCTCTTGTTTGCGATGTGCTCGTTGCCCTTTGAGGAGGATCCTCCGTGGGAGGAGAGCCCAGCACGTCGAAGACTCGACTCATCTGCCGCCTTTTTACGTGCCTCGAGTTGCACGATTGTTTGCACTTGGCGCTTGAATTCCTCCTTCATGCGGGCTTCTCCAGCTCGGGACCTATTGGGCGAGTTAGCCCTCTCGCAAAAATGGACGCCTGCCGCGACGCCATAGGGACCTCTGGATCCCTATGCACTGGCACCTCCTTCGACTCTTGCGCCAGTGGAACCACTAACCCCATGGCCGCCTGGGCATCTGGCTCCGGTGTCCTTAGAGTGCTTGGAGATTTCATCGCGAGCGGGATCTCTGACTCCAAAACCATGTCCATGGCTGTGGGCTCCATCATCGAATTTGGATCCCCTGGAACCTTCACTACGTCCATGGTCTCTTCCTCATCAGATTCGTCTTTCAACTCGAACATTGCCGCCGATTTTGCAGGCGTCTTTGCTGGTGAATTCAAGTTCATTGGTGACTTCAGCATTGCCAGTGACTTCTTATTTGGCGCGGGCTTGGCCGGTGTGGCTGTCCTCTAAGAACTGTGTTCTTTGACTAGGTCGACGTCACTATCACACTCCTCGAGGCTGCGACTCGCCTCAATATCACGCTGCCTCTGACCACGGTTCTTCCGGGCCACGGGCGAGGGCGGCCGCACCTCCGCGGCCTCGTATTCTCTCTCGGAGCTATACTCCTTCAACTTGAGCTCTTCGGGAACCTCCTCGTCGAGTAGAGGAAGCCAATTCTCAATTACTTAGAAAAGCTGAATATGAAAAGAAATGAGCGACTAAAAACCACGACTGCAATATTGCAACTATGAAAGTTTGAATGAAAGAAATGACTGAACTCGTGGGAGGTGCTTTCCGCTTCCCGGGGGTGTATGGAGATAACCTGGCCATTGAACCATTGTACTCGATCCGTGTCGGTGATCTTCTTCAACGCTGCAACATAATCTTCTTCCTCCCATGCGTCGGGGCTCGACTTGGTCGCGTCTCTGTCCCCGGTGTACTGGTACATCCAGTGAGATCGGTTCGCCAGCAGGACCAGTTGCCGCCCGATCCAGCAATTGTAGAGATTTATTGTCTCCAACCCTTGATCCTCCAGCTCCCTGATCCGCTTGAGAATCTCATCCATGACCATCATCTGGTCACTGGGGAGAGAGTTGGCTGACAATCTCCACATCTCGCTCCTCTCCATGGTGTATATTGGAAGCGTGACTTCGCCAGAGGGAGTGAATTCTTTGACATAGAACCAGAATTTCTTCCACTCGCTCACCGCCTTCTTCGGCAGCATCAGCTTCATGAATGGAGCCTTGGGATTCAACTAAAAGGTGGCGCCGCCCGCCGCCAAGATAGGACCGCCCTACCCATCACGGCAGAGGCGACCGCGGAACATCTCTAGCTAGAGGGGGAAATACGGTCGGCATCCCAGATAGCATTCGCAGAACACCACGAATATGGCGAGCTACTCGATGCCGTGTGGCCCCAAATTGGACTGCTTGATTCTGTAGTAGGAGCATAAGCGGCAGAAGAAGAGGGAGGTGGGAAATCCCACTCCCCTCTCAAGGTGGCTCTGGAAGCAAATAAATTCTCCTTGTTGCGGCTTTGGCTCGACCTCGGCAGCTACAGGGATCCGCCAGTTCCCCTTGGTGAGAATACTGGCATCCTAGAATGACTTTAGGATGGCCATGGAGCATTTGGACTTGCCCCATAGATCCTTCGGGGGTGCCATCGAGGAAAGGAGAAGAGCGCTTGGTCTGAAAATTCCGGATCGGAAGTGGATCTGGAGACTGAGGATGTGAGAACCCGAAGGAATGAGCAGAATGCCCATGATTCCCCTATCAGTCTCCTTATAAAGCGGCACTACACGACAATCTCAGGCTAGCCGTTACCTCGCGGTAAACCCACCGAAGTTACCATTGGAGTTAGCCAACTGCTAGTTTGACCAAATTGACGGTCCAACTTCAGCCACTCGACTCGCTTGCTTGCCTACCCCTTCCAATCGATCGGGTGTGGCGACTAAAGTACATTTCCACTCGCCAATGCTACGACTTAAGACATGCGAAAAAGGCTTCTCCCTTCATTGGAGGAGTCCACCGCCGATTTGACTGGGTGTCCACCTGGACTCTCCTACTCCGAGTGCCAAGTTGATCCTACACCGAACCCCGGCTGCCCTCGGGGACTACTGATGGGGATATACCAATCGGGGTATGCCCAGATGGACGATTCGTCTGGCCCAAGTCTGAGCGAATAGGCCTGCAGGAACGGTGACTGAAAAGCGACTGATGCAGAAGCCTAGAGATTGAAAGCTGGAGGCCCACGAGCTTAGATAGGCCTAGTCGGATTAGGTCAAATCCTCCGAAACCTTAACTGATTTGATTGTAATCCTATAAACCCTAGCGAGGTGTCCCCTATATAAACCTCCCTAGGGTACTCTTTGTACTCACACACTATTAGCTACCCCATCCAAGCGACTCGCTGCCTAGCTACCGAGCTCGCCCACCTTCTAATCCACTTGCCGATAATATAATATAGCAGGAGTAGGTCTTTACCCTACGGGGGCTAAACCTGGGTAAATCCCTTGTCTCTCGTTCCAGTCTCGCACCGCAGATGGCGACTAGCTCTTGCCCCAAATCGTATCAATCACTACCCCTGGTAGCGACTGCCGTGGTCATTCCCACGACATTAAGCCAGTAGGAAATGTACTTTGAAGGTGCTTACGAAACTCAAAAAGAAGGAACTTTATTGAATCTTTTAGTAGCACAATTATCTTCACCAAGGAGGTAAAGCTTAACAAATTCCCCATCACCTGCAGTATACTCCATAGTGATGATTGTGATTTGTGAATGAGTACGAATAATCAATGAAGAGGGTAAATGGTTTATGTTGCAACCTCCTGGCAGGCGTCCATTTTTGCGAGAGGGCTAACTCGCCCAATAGGTCCCGAGCTGGAGAAGCCTGCACACATCAGCACGGGCCTGCGCCGCATTCTGGTCGCCAGGTGACTTCCTTCTGGAACTTCCATCCGTACTTGTCATAGTTTCTCACTTCTGGAATTTCTAGTCGCTAATCATAGAGAGCTCATAGTGGCGGTCCCAAGAAGATCAACCGCCCTTCGGTGGCTAAGGTTCTGCCGGCTGGCACCGAAGGCGAAGAAGACCCTTCCCGGAAAAGGAAGGCGGAGACCGTCGAGGCGCCAGATGTAGGCGCGAAGAAGAAGAAGGGCGGCATCATCTCCGCAGCGGATGCGGATGGAGGCTATTCTACAATCCCCCTAAAGAGGAGGCGACTATTGGGACGGAGCCAGCTAAGGCGAGTTCGCCACTGGAGGCATCCGTATAGGCGGCTAGGGCACCAGGGACGACGGCCACAATGTTTTATGGTGAGATCTTTTGTCGTGGTGACTGGGGTGTAGTTGCCACAAGTTCCGGAGATCATTGACAACGACATTGGGCAGTGTCATGGGTGCACGACGTTCGTGGTGCCTTCGACGGACGCCATCGAGCTCCACCGAGGGTCTAGTCGCTGAATTTCAGCGGCTAGACACTTGAAACTTCGATTGTCCAGTCCCCAAGGGTCTACTCGCTGAATTTTAGCGGCTAGACAGACGTTTTTGTGTTAGGGCTTGCACGTTAAATCAAATGAGCGTCATGCTGCACTGGAGCGTATGGAGCGCGACCTGCGGGTGGCTCAGGAGGCGAATCAGCTACTCCAAGCGACCGCAAGTCAGTTTATTTCTTGAAAATTTGAAGATCTTATGACTGGACGAGTTTTGATTTGGATTTTCTTGGCTATCGACGATCACGCCGCCGCACTTCCCAAGGCCCGGGAGGGTTATGTTCCCATCGCCGATCTGGATGTTGTGAAGGCCTCGGCGACCACAGCGGAGGAGAGGGCCAGCTTGCTGGCTAAGGAGCTTGAAGAAGTGACTGCGACAATGAAGTATTCTGAAGAGAGGGTGAAGGCCACAGTTGTGGCGGTGGAGGAGGATCATAAGGCCTCTGACTCTGTTATCTTGGGTTTGCAGGGGAAATTCTCTGTGCTAGAGAAGTTCGTCACCAAGAACTGCCGCAAGCTCCTTGGTAAGGCTTGTTTCCCCCTTTGCTTACTTGCGAATAGCGCTTTGCATAGTCGCGGCGAGTCCCTGAGTGGGTGAGTCCTCGAGCAGGTAAGTCCATGAGGATACCCTTCCGCTGGAGATTGATGTTCTGACATTGTGCAGCTATTATAGGTCAAGGGGATCCGGTGGTGCAGACCTTCGATGCCGAGCAGTGCATGACAACGGTGCTGAATGCGGCCACCGCACCAGCGATGTGCATCTAGGCCATCATCCAAGGTATTTCCCTCACCGAAGTAATTCCCAGGGATTGACTGAGGTGTGGCGGTACCTCGAAGAAGCGTCCGTAGTCGTCGAATGGATGGCGTGGTATGCGTTCCGCCGTAGAGCCACGACTGCGTTGATCCTCGAGCTCGTGCATTTCCCGGAAGACTTTGACCTCGACAACGTGACCAGCGGGTATCCGTTAGCGACTGACCAGGTGGAGATCATTGAAGTCCTTAGGCTGAATGCCAAGGCTGCTCCATATGCGGAGCGCGTGTTGGTGAGGGGCGATCTGCTGCCTTAGCAGGAGATGCGGGTGGCACCGAACGATGCTGAGCCAGCACATCTTGACTTGAAGTCGGAGTAGTCCTTCAGGTCGTCACTCGCGAAGCAGTTGACGACTTACCCGGCGAACCCCTGGAAGCCTTTTGTCCGGGCCAAGGGTGCTGATGGTGCTTCATCGTCAAAGCCTGTAGAATGAAGAATTGTATCGGAGCATAATTTAGCGTGGCGAGTGGCTTTTTGTAATTTATTTTGGCTATGAACAATATATTTTGTGACTTGATGGCTATGTCAATCGACTCATATGAGATTTCGTGAGTTTGTTTGTTTGGATTAGGCAAGTCCCCGACCGCTTCCACTGTTGGGTACTGACCTTGCGTATATATATATGTTGATATGTTTTTAGGCTATTCGGTTAACCTAGGTCGACTCGCCGTGGCTCATGAATCCAGTCGCTTGGCAACCCTATGGGGTGCTTTATACTTGGTGTTTTCCCTGAACACGAACGAGGTCGTATAGATGAGTCCCTGAGCATGGTACTTAACCATTCGAGTCGCATTCCCAAGGTAGGTAAGGTCGTAGTACGTTGTTTTTAACGTGTCTCTCCTCCTGACTTGGGAAGCCAGTTGCACGATGAGTCCAAGGCAGGCTCTCATCCTTGGTGTGTTCCCAAGTTCCGATAGGATCATTTGGACAAGTCTCAGAGCGTGGTACTTAACCGTTCAAGTCGCTTTACATGAGGATGAGGAGGATGGGGCGCTGTGGGAAGCAAGATCGGTGGTCTTGGCTCGCAGAGCTAGTCGAGCGAGGCGACTCCGATGGTGGCTCCGGGTTGGCATTTTCGTGGATGGTTCAAGGCCTGAATATTTTCGGTGCCCTTGAGCCACACTACTTAGACATGCCGGTCGCTTTGACCAAGGGTTGACGACCGTAGTTAGCGTATTTCTATATGTACGAGTGCAATTGGCACAAGAAATGGTGAGTAGACACAATTTGTGTGAACAGGATTTTTATTCCATCATTGGTACAGTTGGGTAAAAGTTTTGGAACTCTAGGTGTAGAACTTCGAGAGGAGATTCACATTCCATGGCCGCTCGATGTCAAGTTGGCCGTCGCCTCGTATGTCGATGAGGTAGTAGGCGTCGTTGTCCAGGACTCGCCCTATGGCAAATGGCCCCTCCCACGGGGGAGAGAGCTTGTGCATGCCCTTCTTGTCCTGAATGAGTCGCAGGACGTGGTCACCCTCCTACAAGGTGCGAGTCCAGACTCGCCGGCTGTGGTAGCGGCGGAGTCCTTACTGGTAGATGGTGGTGCGGGAGCGACCTAGGTCACGGGCTTCATCGAGCAGGTCGACCCTACTTTGGCGGGCGACCTTGTTGTCATTGTCCACATAGTGGACGACTCAGGGCGAGTCGTGTTCCAGGTCGGTTGGCATGACGGCTTCGGCACAGTACACCATGAAGAAGGGGTGAACCCTATCGCCCGGTTGATGGAGGTGTGAATGCCCCATAGCACGGAGGGGAGCTCTTTGACCCAGCATCCAGGGGTCCGTTTGAGGGGGGCCTGCAGTCTTGGCTTGAGGCCATGGAGGACACTTGGATTAGCGCATTATGCTTGGTCGTTCGACTCCAGATGGGCGACTGAGGTGAGATCGAGTCAAATGTCGTGCTCCTCGCAGAAGTCAGCCATGGCGCCCTTGGCGAAGTTGGTGCCGTTGTCCGTGATGATGTTGTGCGGGTAGCCATACCGGTAGATTAGCTCGTGGAGGAACTTGGTGG
This sequence comes from Avena eriantha, assembly GCA_910589775.1. NCBI lineage: Eukaryota > Viridiplantae > Streptophyta > Magnoliopsida > Poales > Poaceae > Avena > Avena eriantha. The sequence continues at coordinate 265,374,097 of OU342741.1, read as the reverse complement.
CGGTCTTGCCGTCGCATTTCTTGATCGGTTTCGCCTCGACCCACTTGGTGAATTTGTCGACTGCGACCAGGAGGTAGGTGTAGCCTGATGGAGCGGTTTTGAACTGACCCAGAATGTCTATGCCCCATACGGCGAAAGTCTAGGTGATGGGGATGGTCTTGAGGGCCCAACCAGGGATGTGCGCCCGGTTGGCGTACTTCTAGCACCCAAAGCAGCGTTGGATGATGTCGATGGCATCAACACGTGTGGTGAGCCAGTAGAATCCATAGCGCAAGTCCTTGCCGACTAGTGACTGGGCACCAGCGTGGTGGCCGTAGTCGCCGGCGTGGATGTCTTGTAGGATCTTGTGTCCTTTTTCTGGCTCCACGCAACGTTGGAACATGTCGGTCACACTGCACTTGTGGAGCTCGCCATTGATGATGATGAAGGACTTACAGCGACGCATGATCATCCGTGCCTCAGTATCGTCATTGGGCAGGAGCTTGTGCTCGAGGTAGGCGATGTAGGGTGCGGTCCAGTCACTGGGCTCCGTGATCATGGCGACCAGAGCGGGTTCAGGCTGCAGTGGTATCCTGATGTCTATCTTCTTCGAGGGGAGACCAATGGCTTGTTGATGATGTCGAGGAATACACCCAGAGGTGGTGTTTGGCGAGCCGACCCGATGCGCGAGAGTGTGTCGACCTCCTCGTTCTTGCGCTGGTCGATCCATTCAATGGAGTAGACGGCAAAGTAGCCCCCAGCTGGTCCACCGTTTGGCGGTATGCTACCATGGTGGGGGCGACAACATCACAGGTGCCAGCGACTTGTGTGGCGACGAGGTCGGAGTCGCCGTAGCACATTAGGCGATTGATGTTCATCTCCTTGGCAGCTCGCCTGCCGTGGAGGAGGGCCTCATGCTCGCCCATGTTGTTGGTGTAGGGCGTGAAGTTGATCTGTAGCATGTATCGGAGCTTGTCACCTTTGGGGGAGGTGAGTACGATCCTAGCCCCCCACTGTCCAAGTTCTTGGAGCCATCGAAGTGGAGCAACCAGTAGTGGAGGTAGGGCATCTTCTCTGGCTGCTGCGCCTCTTCCCAGTCAGCGAGGAAATTGGCCAGAGCTTGCAACTTGATTGCTTTGCATGGCTCATACTTGATGTTGTGGACGCTGATTTCGATGGCCTACTTGGCGACTCACCTAGTCGCATCGCGGTTGTGGATGATGTCCTGTAGCAGGGCGGAGGAGACGACCATGATGGGGGTGCTCCTGGAAGTAATGTGGGAGCCTTCTTTGGGCTCAGAAGACTAGCTTCTGTTACTCCAGGTAGCGTTGCCTCAACTCGCTGAGGACCTCGCTGATGTAGTAGACAGGTCGCTGCACGGGGCGCTCCTTGCCCTCCTCTGGTCGCTCGACCACCATCACGATGCTGACAAATCGACTGGAGGCCACGACGTAGATGATCATTGGCTCCTTGTCCATGGGGGGCCTGTTCGTTTGCGGTACCAAAGTTCCCGGGTGAGTGCACCGTGGTACCTAAGTTGCCTGAAATTGGCGCGTTTTGAAATGTTGGGCCGCCAACTACTGAGAGGGCCCGTTTCAAGGCAAACTCATCTCACCCTACCAAATCCAAACATTCCGTGAAACTGCCCCGTGAAGTAGACGGTCGGGACCACCATGTGAGTAATATTTCCGTGACGCGAGCGCCAACACGGTGACCACGTAGGAAAAACGAGGGACTAAAGGAGATGGTGTGTTGACCAAATTCACAAATCCACTCCCTCCCTCCTTTCGCATGACCCTAGCACCGACGGCATCGAAATCCCCTCTCCAACCAGAATATTCTCTTCTGGCATTTGAATTCCGGCGCCAAGTTGCTGCGCCTACTCTCTGGTACCAAGCTCTAATGCCGAATGCCGTGCCAGCCATTGCGATGATCTAGCCCGCCTCTACCGTCGACGAGCTGAGCAGCATCTGCTGAGGAAGAAGTATTTCTGGATAATTGCGGGTGATCTACTCTTCACTTTGCTATTCGCACTACCTATAATTGCTAGCTGGCTATTGGCATTACAGAGAAAGACCAAACCTAGAATTGTTTGCTAGCACGGCATTGACAAACAATTCTTATATTTTGTCCCCAATTTCTGTCAAGTAGGATCTCCGCTGAACCCAAATACACAGTTACGGTTACCCTCTGTGGCTACCACATTAAATTAGTAGATGGGAAGAGCAAGTGGAATCAAGCTTACTATCTGAAGATGGAAGTAGCGCCTGTTCAGTTATGCACTATTCCTGGTATGGTTGCTGCTGTGCATGAACTTGCTAAAATGGTGTAACACCCCAGCATTAGAGCTTAGAAATAAGCTAAGCACAGGTGTGTGCATTGCATTCATGCATAGAAAATCCGAATAATGTTTGCGCTTTTAAATAAAACTTATCAAAGAGATTGAAGCTTCTCCTTGGTGGAACTGAAGTAGATCGTCAAGTTGACTGCGATAAGTTTCAATATGACCTTTGCTAAAAGCTTACCCGGGTAATATAATTTGATCTAAGGGTAGATCAAATGTAATAAAACTAAGTCACAACACATTACTTAATAAGGAGTACTTGATCTTATAGAGATCATTACATGGTATTCCATACCACAACTCAAGGGTGAATACTTAGTATTCTAAAAGTTGATATCAAGGTATTACCTACAACAAACCCTGAATACTAAGTTAAGTATATAACTTAAGTAAAAGAAAATCATAACTAAATCTTGAAACACTTGTTGCTATAGTTACTCTTATCATAGGTATCATGATAGTTCTTAAACATTAACTCTTATCAAATAGAGAGGAAATAGAAGTCAAGCCAAGACCATTCATCACATACTCTTAGTGTCATGTTAATAGATGACAATCCTATTTAACCAAGTCTTAGTGTCTATTGATCATGAATGTGTGTGATCAATTTCTGACCTAGAACTTATTGACTCATAGCCTTTGACTATTATATTGACCTTCCAAATACCTTAAGTAATCATTATGAAGGAAAAACTAGTTATGGTGAAGTATGCATCAATCAATGTAATGCGATCCTTAGTGGTGAACAAACCATTTGGTGTTGGAGGAGTTAACTCACTCATGAGTTAACTAGAAGCAATACCTAAACCCAAGAATTAAGTCAGTGATCATGAAGCTATGAGGAAGCTAGTAGTATTTCTGTATCAAATAATAATCTTGTTAAGCCAAGTGGGTATAAACTTCAAGTAAGTTTCTTTAGCAATATAAGCCTTATAGAAAGACTAGTACCAGTTTACTACTTAGTGGATAATAGATCTTGATTATACAATTAGAAGCCTAAGCTTTGTTTGACCAAATGATGGTGGTCATTATTCTCAAGTCACTTGAGAATACATGACTAGGTGCTGAAGAAAAGTTGTGAGTATACCAAATTAGGTAAAGCCCTAGTAAGGTGAATCATCTAGCTTGATTATGATAAGTCAAGCTAGAGTATATTGAAGTATATAATATGAGTTGTATGAAGTAGTTGGAGGCATAGTAGTTTAACCAAGGTAATACAAGAACAAACTTGTATTATGGGGGTAGTACCATACCTATTCCAGAGGATTGATATTCCTTGTTATATATAGTGAGAACTAAATCTTGCAAGCCTTGGGAGTAGTTGCAAGAAGTAATTAAAAGCATTAATGGATGGAGTTAGAAGTATCTCATTGATGGATTCATTAAAGATAGTTTATGAATGGAAGTTGTATATATATACTAGGAGAAGAATGTAGGAGTAATGTTGAAGTGGCATGACCATGTCATCATATGATGATGAATATGGTGGAGTCAGATGATTGACTTATTCAGGAAGATGTGATCTTTGTGATTCAGATAAGAAAGATATGTGGAGTATATTTAGGAGAGGAATTCCTTATCTCAAGACAAGCCTAGTGAGGTATTAAGGTAAGGATTCTTTAGACACCTTTAATTAGCAGTATATCAAGCCATGGTAGAATCATGTCTACCTCTTTGTTTAACATCCTAGAATAAAGAGGGTAATTAAATCAATTCCTATTTTTTAGGCAGCCAATGGATAGTATCTCTTAGTCAAATGAAATGTTTAAGAGATCAGGAGAATACCAGTTGAGAGTGTACTGATGGAAGCCTTGTACATCTGATTGTCTTAAAACCTAATAAAGCTTATACCATCAAGATCACTTTAGTAAAGCAATCTCAATAGCTCACTCTAAGTTGAGATATTACCATGGACACATAACATGATGGCAATATGTCTTAGCCTTAATATTCATCCATATCCATAATTGTAAATGAGTTATTAAATCCTCCCAAAACCCATATATCTACATCTGAATAAACATGAGCATTTCTCCACCAATGATTATTATTGATTCATCACTACCTAACCAAAAGTGTTCTGTGGTACTTCCAAACTCTACAAACCAAGTAGAATTGGATTTGGTTAAATCACCAAATAGGGAGAACCATGGGATTCAAATCACCATATTATAAACCCAGGATATAAACCAACATCTAATATGGTTATTAAAAGGGGTTAAATATACATATATTCCATGCCTATCACTCACCATCATAAATCATTAGCCTCTTAAACTACTACTATTACATTCTTTTAGGGGTAATACAAATCATTTCTATAAGATTTCTTATAGGAAGTAAATTCCTAAAACCCTAATTTATATTAATATTTCCTAATAAAGAGGACCCTTCATATAATTATGGATATTTTTATACATAACCAAAGCAAATAAGGAGAAGAGGGTCATACTTGCTCTAGACAATGATATTCTTGACCTACTATATCTCTGAATATTTATAACCTTGGAGAAAGTTATATATGAAATGGTGTTAAAAAACAGAAAATAGAAATAGAGAAAAAAGAAGGGAATCAGCAGATTCCAGAATCGGCCCATGGCCCAGGTCATCCTTGCGTTAACCGCCACTCACATGCAGCCCCAGGAACAATCTGCTCGCTCTGCATCGGCCCAGTACCGGCCCGACCCAATATACCCCTTTGTCAACCTAATCTGTCGTCTTCCTTCTCCGGTGAAGCAGCTCGCTGGAGAGGCTGGTGACCACCCGATGCAGCCTCGCCGCCGTGACGTCACCGCCAACACTCCTGCGAGGATAAGAACGCCACGACGAAGCCCTCATCCCCATCCACTCCCTCTCTCGCTCGCTCTCCATCTCTCTCTGCATCTCCTCCACCGAGAAACCTAGCTCATTGGAGCTCTAGAAAGCCATCACTCTCGAGCTCGCCTCGGCCAGCTGAGGCCACTATGAAGACCACGGTGATCTTCTTGTTCGATTGCCCCATCCCACGAAAGCCAAAGAAGCCCCGGGCACCGTAATTGATACCTCTGCCTCGACGTCGACCGCCGTCAAATCGCCATCTTCCGAGCTCCTCCGGTCCCAGCAACCCCTCCGCTTCAACCCCAGTGAGTCAGCGGTGCTCAGGCACCATTTCAATGTCTTCCTTTTTGCCATAGATCAATCTGTCACCGTAGCTCGCCATCCACCGCCGTAGGTGCTCGTCGCTGCTACTATTCTAGTGACCAAAACCTAGCAGAGCACGCGTAGTTAGCTTCGTCTTGTTGTTCTCGTTCGAACACACTCCTTCGCGTGGCCTCTGGTGCCGTATTTTGGCGTCGCCTCCATACTCCGGCGAGGGTCCGGTGAGCTGACGTCAACCTGGCGTCACCTTTGACTGGTCCACGCCCACGTGGCTATCGACATGGCCCTAACCCCACTGGTCAGTGGCTGTGGCTAGGGTATGTATCGGTACAGAGAGGAATTACCTATTTAGTAAACAAGTAAATGAATATAAATTCAAATATAAATGATTTCTAGGAATTTAATAAAATGATTAAATCTTAGAAATTGAATATCTTTTGTTTTATAATTCTGAAAAATATATATAATATATCAAAATATTTAGAAAAATAAAATCTATAATTTAACTTTATTATCAAACATTATTGTGTTAACTATTTAAATAATAATTATTTAATAAAGATTTTATATATAATAATACTTTAAAAATTCATATTTTAATATTGGTAAATAAGAAAAATATAAATAATATACCAAAATTCTTAGAAAAACAAAATTTAAATTTATAAACTTGTTTTATACATTTTTGAATCACTTAACTATTATTTATTATTTATTAAGTGTTTATAAAGTGATAAAACTTATAAAAATCGTATTTTAGTATTTAAAAATCACAAAAATACATATAATTTATCAAAATGATCACAAAAACAAATTCTACACATTAAAAATATCCTATTTCTAATTGAAGTAAAATAAAAGGTAAAGGTCTAATAAATCTTATTTTAACTCTTTTCTTCTATTTGAATTAATTAAAAATATATAAACCTTTACTAATGTTTTTACCATTATTTGTTTAGAGTCTAAAAATGTAATAACAAGTTCAAATAATGTTTAATTGAAGTTAGCATAAGTCTAACCATTTTAAGTTGTACTTACTAAAACTACCATTTATCAATTATAAAATCCTTAATAATAATATTTTGACTTATTAAAACCTTTACTATTATTTCACTCACAAGTTGATAAGTATATCCCAAGATAATTCATGAGTGGTTAAGCAATGAAGTTTCCACATTATGAATCATACCCATTCGTTTGTAAGTAAATAAAGAATTCTATTCAACTATATTGTTAAGAGAATATGCCTCAAATAGAAGTGTTACCACTCTTAATTAACCTTAAAGTAACATTATAAAGTGAACCAAGTTATAATACCATATAATGACCAAGATAGATAGTCTCAACTACTAGTGTAGTTTTTATTCAAATAAAGTAATTCTTTCTTCTTTAAGAATTATAATTAGCAAGAAAGCCTAAGAGTGTTAATTTATAGTTTAAATACTTTTGTTTAGTAAAGTAATATTTTCCTCAAAAGTTATTCTTTTAAGAAACATTAAAAGTGATGCTTGAGCACTTCTTTAAAAGCTCTAGTTAATTCTTAATCTTGTTTAATAAATATTTTAGATACCGTGCTCCATTTGAATGCTTTAGTATTGCATACTACTTGTTACACTTACATAGTGTTTCACACACTCTCACAAGCCTTAATAAGAAGCACAAGTGTGAAGCTGATATGAAAGTGCAACACATTCCTAAGAACTCATCACAAACTCCAAACCCTAGATCAGATACGACTAGTCCAGCGGTTCGCGTTTATCAGATTGCATTACATTACTTATGCATCGTTGCATTTTGCTTCTTTAAACATTAGTCCTTACCAGGCCAATGATGCTGTTTACAGAATTTGGATCTTCTAGCATTTGAAGACCATGAGTGCATAATCTTGGAATCACAGAAGGCAAGTTCATAACTTGCTCATGTCCTTTGATTATTTCCTATGCTTGTAACTCAACTGTGTCATCACCTGCATTTCAAAAAGGTCGAAAACACTATTTTCACAATTAACTAGAAATATCGGTTACTGATCCAGGATGATCAGCTAATCTATCATAACTGGCAATGGAAACGCCATTGTACAGTAATGTATCATATAGGACTTAACAACCAATGTTGCCAGTGATTCTAGCACCGTACAACCATGAGATTTGGAATGGGATGGAGAAGTCAGCTGTATCTTCTTCCTTTCATATGGACGGATGACCTTATCGTGAGGCTGTTGATTTCTCGTGGAGTTCTAGAGAATCCAGCACATGGGTGGGACCCCTTAGTTCCCCGCGAGCTAGGTGTCTATATTATCTGTGCATAGCTGTCTTGGTCTGAGTTCACCATAGCTGATGGTGACCGCCAGACAGAGCTGCTTATAGAGTCTTCGGGAACTCATCAGGGTTGTAGCTTGCCCGAAAGGGGGCTTAACGGAGATGTAGTCAGCCCCGAAGGATCGTGTCTTCATGCGGGGTGGCGAAGGAGGCAGTGATTGGCTTGGATCTTAGATTGGGCCTCAAACCATGGAAGTTTGAACGGGGACATACTCCCGACTTTGCAACAAAGCTTAAGGTCTCTTGTGGGAAAAGTGACGCACCTCTATAGAGTGTAAGAATTGTGACATGTTACTCCCTGTTCTAGGAAGGAGTTACGAACACTGCCGGAACGGAACTCCACGAAGGTTCTGGTCAACCTGTGAAGGCTGTCGGACATAGTTTTCAGAATAAAAGCAATCTTTGAAGAAATGTTTATGAAAACCTACATTGCCTACGACCTTTGGTCTGTGGCTGTAGAGATAGTGCATCATACACTCCTTTTTAGTGAACTTGCTGAGTACACTCATACTCAATCGTACCTTCTTAACCCTTGCTAGGTTTCAAGCCATTGAAGACGATATCAACATCAATTTCTGCTCAAGGAACCATCATCGACATCTCAAGTTCTTCAATAAAGTTAATGAAGTCAACATATACAACAACCAAAGTGAAGGCAATGTCTCTGTTTAGATAGGAGTAGATGCTCTAGCCATAAAACCTACTTCTGTAGAGCATTGCATTAGCAGCAATGGCAAGCCAAATAGTTTGGATACTAGTCTTAGTTGTTAGATAGCTCTAAGTTATTATTTCTGGTTCTTCTTTGTAAGAAGTTTCTTTCTCTCTCTTTAACCTAGAGTGTTCTCTGGATCTTTTGTAAAGAGTCGAGTTGTAACCTATAGTCATGTCTTGGACCTGTTGTGTTTCTGTTGTACCTCTCTGAGGGATGTAATACTAGTGAACGGTGTTTCATTGGTATTATGTCAACGACTATAGTGTACTACATCATGCAGTGGTATGCCGGGTCACCGCAAATGGGGCCGGAGTAGACTGCACGGTTTAGCTTCATTGATGAACGGGGCTTCACGGTTCCTATAGCGTGTGACAGTCAACTAATTGGGTTGACGAAATAGTTTGCTGGGCTTCGCGTGGTTATGCTGATTTGTAACATACTAGATGTGGAAGCTCCTACTACTGGGAGTCGCCCAACTTTTATTGGACAGGGTGGTATAACTCGAACCCCTGCTGTTTGATGTCTATGCACTTCTATTCTTGTAGATAGTTGTTGGGCCTCCAAGTGCAGAGGTTTGTAGATCAGCAACAAGTTTTCCCTTAAGTGGATTACCCAAGGTTTATCGAACTCAGGGAGGAAGCGGTCAAAGGTATCCCTCTCAAGCAACCTGCAATCAAGATACAAGAAGTCTCTTGTGTCCCCAACACACCCAATACACTTGTCAGGTGTATAGGTGCACTAGTTCGGCGAAGAGATAGTAAAGTACAAGTGGTATGGATATAAGACAATGGTGCCAGAAAATAGCTTGATGGCGTGGAAGAGACCTAAGGAAAACTGAAATAAAGATGGAAGCAAGCAAACATGTAACAGATCTAGTTGCAAACAGTGTTTCAATGCTAAGAAACAAGGCCTAGGGATCATACTTTCACTAATGAACACTCTCATATAAATATCTTCTCTTTATGATACTACTCTAAACTACTCTCCGGTTGGACACTCTAATCCATGGTAGGGCTATAACAACACACCTCAAAGTAAGCCTTTCCCATCTAGATAACCCCACACTATCACCTTGAGTACTAGATGGTTCCAACAAACACCACAATTTCATAGAAACATCCAACTCCAAATATAACTCATAACAAGTATTTGTGATCTCTAGCCTAAGTGCCACCATGGTGTGCACGCTGTCACTTTCACACACATGGGGAGAGCAGAGATATATTAAAGCACTTGAGTACCAAGGTAGATCTACTTGATTACAAAGCTCATAATCACAATATGATCATGCATAGAGAGAGATGAACACATAGCTACCGGTAGAACCCTTAGCCTCGAGGAAGAACTACTCCCTCATCATCATGGGAATCAGCAACGGCGATGGAGATGGTGGTGGAGATCGATGGAGATGGATCCGGGGGCAATTCTCCGTCCCGGCAGGGTGCTGGAACAGAGACTTTCTGTCCCCTGAATCTCCCCTTCAGTGGCGGTGGCGCTGTGGAACTTTTTGTGGCTGGAGGCTTGACGATATAGGGTTTTTGCATCGGGAGGCATCTTATAGGCGAAGAGGCAAGGTCGATGGGCGGCCAGGGGGCCCACACCACCTGGTGGCGCGACCAGGGCTTGCCCACGCCACCATATGGTGTGCCCACCCTGGTGCCCTACTCCGTCTCTCCTTCGTGTTTCCGTGTTGCTCCGGGAAAAATAGGCATATTGGCTTTTGTCCCGTCCAATTCCGAGAATATTGATTTTCTGCCTTTTCTGGAACCAAAAACAGAAGAAAACAGGCAACTAGCACTGTGGCATCTTGTTAATAGGTTAGTCCCAGAAAATGCATAAAAGTACCTCAAAGTGTTGACAAAGCAAAGCAAAGTAGATATAAAAAAGCATGGAACATAAAAAATTATAGATACGTTAGCAACTGTAAGATCTCACCATAATAAGGTAAGATCCCTGTGATTGCAGTGCTAGTCCCTGGATCGAAAAGCTAGCACCCACAGTTTAAGATGAAGTACACAGAAACAAAGGTCATTATTACTTCGCATATCCAGGAATATAATGGTCCTTACAACTTACTTAGCCCAAGGCTAAGACACAAGTTCATATTACATAGCATAATAATAATAGAGTCTTTAGTCTTCATGTGCCACAGGAAAGCATGTCGAGTGTAGACCCGCAACCCTACTCAACATCAGAGTATCCTGCAACATAATAAGTTACAACCACAAGGGTCAATACATTTGGAATTGTATTGGCAAGTGATAACATAGATACTTAGTATAATCCAACAACTACATGAATATATGGCTAAGTGGGGTTATGGCTGGCTTTGCTAATATTAGACTTATAGTTTTTGAAGAAGTTTTTCATTCAAGCTATAAGGTACCAATGATAGACATCACTGAACCTCTACCCAAGTTCACCCACAAGTTTTTAACTTAGAGAAATTTGGATGAGGAGATTATTGAAATACTTCCCTGTCTTGAGGCTCAGAAGTTGTCCATAACCGGGGACACGGCTAAGTACTTAGTTTTACCCTCTTGAGAGGTGGTGCACTTTCCCCACAAGACTCGACATGCATCGAGACAAGACTTTTCAGAAGCAATCCCTCAGACCACCACGGACGCGTTCCATCCTACTACATCTACCACCTTCTGTCCGTCTGGCTGAGTTCTTGCAACTTAGTTGGTCAAGGCAGAGCCCATATGCCATGTGGCTGCACTGGAAGCTTTATGACAAGAATGTCTCCAATCTATTTGTTCCTGGGTGGCCATCCACAAGCGTGATACACCAGCTAACCATATACATGGCCCCTGAGTAACCACTCAACATAATCCAAGCCAGTTCCAATCCACCTAGGTGTTTCATTAATAATAGTTGTTTTCTTAGTCAAACAAAAATAATATCTTTCCATACCATCTTGATATGTGTTTTCCACCCACGAATTATACTAGCATAGCTAAGCATTCTATCATACAAAGTCTTTAACTAGGAGATACTACCAAGGTATAGTCTATAGGATAGCATAGCATAGTATAGTAACATATGAATAATTCTATCTTGCTAAGATCTACCAAAATATCACTAGTGCAATAGTGAAAATAATAGGACATAAGATGAAATATCACTTGCCTTGGTAGCTAGGGGAATAGGTACAATCCTCACAGCAACAAACTTCACAATCCACAAAATCTACATAAGATCAATACAACAACAATAATTCAATCAATAAAACATTACAAAAACAAGAATGTATGCAAAATGCAATGATATGATTACAACTCTATAATTTACAGAGTCTATAGTACTGAGGATAGAATACCTCATCTAAATGCACAAGAAATACTCAAAATTAATTTATAGAACAATTTTTGTGAGCAAAATACTCCTAACAAGGTTCTGCCTATAAATCCCATTTTTCAGAGGTAAAAGTGTGAAACATGGCCTCCATAATAAGGGTCATATTTTTCTGAATCCATAGACACCAAATTTGTATTTTTCTGATTTGTGGATCAAAAGTTATTGAATTTCTAAGTTAAATACTAAATCAGTCTATTTTCTAATTAAACAAAAATAGTCTGGCGACGTGGCGCTATTCTATTGGCTGATACCGGTTCGGTCGGATCGATCGCTGTGGGCCGTCAGATCTTAAGTGACTGCGGACGGATCTGATTAGCCCATACCCTTTCGATAAGTGATCTAATCCTATCCGCTAAAAACTGATCGAACGGTTACTAAACAACTCACTGGAAACTGGCGACGCCAGCGACGGCGCGCGGCGGCGGCATGTCAGGTGAGTGATGTCCCGGCGATTCTAGAGGGGTAGGGGAAAAGGTAGTCTTACCGAGGGTTTGCGGTGGTCTCGGAGATCTGGTTGGTGGTCGCGATGGAGAGAGGGGGGCTCTGCTGCGCTCGGTATTCCTCACCGGAGTTGCGTCGACGGCGGAGATCACAGCCGCGAGACAGTGGCGTCGATCTGGTACTCGAGCAGACAAATAAAAGGGTTAGGGGAATGCGCCTAGTTCTGCACGGTCCAATAGTGCCCAGAAAGGAGCGGCGGGAACCTTGCCCTTACCGAAAAAGCCGTCAGACGGTGGCGGCAGAGGAGTTCGCCGGACTTGGTCCTTGTCGTCGACCTGGAGCAAGAGGGAGCGCGTGGCTCGGTTAGTAGGTGCGCTAGGGTATGGTGAACCAGACGGGACAGAGGGGAGGGTGTCGGGCGGCCTGGACTCACCGGAATCGTCACCGGAATGCCGTCAGTGAGCGGCGGTTCGAGCTCGAAATTAGGGGAGCCTAGGGTCTCTCCGGGAGTGGCGACTGGGGGAAAATGACGAGGAGGGGGTGAGGATTAAGTAGGAGCAGTCACCAGGGGGAATTACTGCGAGAAACGACCGGAATCAAATCGATTCGAAAACGGCAGAGGGAGGTGGGGCGCTTCGTCACCGGGGGTTGAAGACGACGGGGTGGTGGGGTGACATTGTGTGGGGTCGGTCTGTCAGCGGGAGGGGGTAGGTTGCTGGGGCGTGCAGAAAAAACAGAGAAGGGAGAGGAGTGGCCCGGGTGGGCTGTTGGGCCAGATTGGGCCAAAGGCCAGATTGCTGCTGCTGCTGTTTGAATTTCTTTCCCTCCTTTTCTTTTTCTATTAGAATTTCTTTTCTAGTTTTTGTTTGAATTAGCAAATGTGCTCCAAAAAGTCTCAAAATTTCACCAAATTTTTGAGCACAAGTCTAATGTAATGTAGTATATGCCATGCTGATTTGAATGCACTCAGATGATTTTCAAATAATTTTTTTTTGGGATGTTACAGCAACATATCAATATCCCCAAGCTTAACTCCTGCTCGTCCTCGAGTAGGTAAGTGATAAAAATAAAGAATAATTTTTGAGGCGACATGCACCATCATAAATTTGATCAAAGTATTTGTAAAACATTGATAGCTGGGATCAAAGTACTCTAAACATGAGCATGAAAGATGAAGTTCTAACAATAAGACATAGTAACTATGCATGAAACATGAAAAGGTACAAACAAAAGATTCATGAATAACAATGCATTGAACATTGTTTGTTTCTTTCACATATAGAAAACATAGCATAGTGGCATTCAGCTTGTCCCTCATAATGTAGCAAATCATAATTGCATAGGACACCTTCAAAGTTCATAAGAGTGACTAGATACAAATAGTTTAAGAACAAGCAATATCAAGTTATGCATCAATCAACAAGTCTTGGGACAATGCACATAGAACTAAGAATGGCCACTCTGCTCTCTCAATAGGTGCATAAAGATAAAAGGTGGAGACTCAACATAAAAGTAAAAGAAAGGCCTTCATAGAAGGAAGCAGAGATTCAAGTTTCATAAAGAGCTTCCAAAAATTATGGTACTTATTAGCTTTCAGCTCTCATTGCTCCTATCATAAGCATCTTGAAGTGATTAAGGTTAAAGTGAACAAACTATGGAGTATATGCCTTACAAAGTATAAGTTGGAAATCTCATGTCCCTTGAATACAAGGGTCGCTCCTCATGCTACTCAAGTTTAGTTACCGGTAAGTTCTTGTCATAGTAAGTACATGTGTATCATAGAGAACCGCCAACGGGGTACCCCTTGCCCGATGATACGGAAGAATCCCCATATCAAAATGACAAGGCAAGCAGACAACGAGCATCTCAACAATCTTCTTATTTACCATGGGAAAATGGTGCTTTTTCTCTCTTTCCTCTTTTCTCATCTTTTTTTTCTTTTTCTCCTTTTCTCAATCTCTATCTCTTTTTTATAAGAAGAATGCTTCATAGACAGCTCATTATGGTTACGCTGCAGGTTTCCACCATAATTAGGCATGGATTAGACCGGCGGCCCAGGCGTTTCTCTAACACACATACATAACTCCATGGACTTACAAGCTCTCCTTTCATTTCACACCGACGACATCCATAGACAAAAGAGCATGTTATCAACAAGGTACAATGTACAAGTGCAATGTTGAAAGCGTTCCCCATGACAACATGGTTCTGCTAATCCCCAACATATAAGTGCAAGCATATACAACATAGATGACACAATGGTTAAAGTTTATTAAGGGAAAGAAAAGTAAAGTGTGCCATCAAGTTCGTGAGAGCATTAATCACTAGTTTTCTCATAACAAGTTTAATTCAGAAGGTAGATAAAAACAAGAATATACTTGGAATAGCAAATGCCAATAGGTAGGTATGGTGGACTCTTTGGAATAACTTGGTTTTATTTGGAGTTGGATGCATGAGTGGAACTCATACTTGGTTATGGAGGCTAGAAAAAGACTGGGAGTGACCAACTAAGAGAGCAATAATGGCCATAATCATGCAAAACGACAAAACATCATTAATTAAAGCATAAAGTGATATTATAAGTCGAAAACTAAAGGATCATAAAGGCTATGGTGACTTTGGATAGTCATAACATGGTGCGAGCATGAGCCAAGTCAACCCAAATAAAGCATCAAAGGAGAATACCATAATACTATGCTTTAATATGCTAAAACAACACATGATTCTTTCAAGGCACATTAAGAAATCTCAATTGTTTATAACATGTCATTCTGCAACAAAAATTATTAAGCATAAAGCCAAAATAATATCAAGCATGACATGACAAAGCCTAAGCCATAGTCAAAAACAAGCTCCTTTTATACCACTTAAGCATGAACTTTCCTACTCTTTTCCAATCCAAACCAAACTATTTGAAAACTAATGTAAGAAAGAGGGGGTCCAACCAATTTATTCAAGCAAACTAAGAAAACCAAGCAAACAAAAACCAAAACCAAAACCAAAACGAAAAAAAGACGCTCCAAGAACAACACAACTATGCATGAAATAATAAAAATGAAGTGTTTGGAAGAAACCGGGGATTTTTATTAATGAAGAAGGGGATGCCTTGGGCATCCCCAAGCTCTGACGCTTTTACTTCTTGGATATTTCTTGGGGTGACACGCGTGGCATCCCAAAGCTTGAGCTTTAGTCCATTGTTCATCTCATTACATCATTCCTTCCATACACCTAAATTTTTTCCTTCATACAAAATTTCACACAATCTTTATTAGCAACATTAGTGCACTCAAGATAAGAAGTCTTTGGGTTCAGTTTCAACACCAAAAAACTTCCATTAAAACACAAGCTACTGTAAAACTTCCCTCAAAAATCTCAATTCCCCAAAAGAACTAAAAAAGGAACCAACAAGAAGCAAATGCAAATAATGGCAGAAATCTGTCAAAACAGACCAGCAGGTAAAAACCAATTTTTTCGAAGACCTTCTGTTGCTCAAATAAAAAAGTGCTGAACTAGAAAACGTTAGCTAACAACTTGGGGAAGAAGCACAAAAATTCATGCCTGAAAACGACGTACATATATTTTACACAAATTTTTACAGTGAAGAGCAGAAATCTGTTTTGGGACAACAACTTTTCCAATCATTACTTCTCTCTCATTAGAGGTTACTCTTGGCACAAAAAGCAAATAAAAGGATAAGGAGTGGTTATTACAGATGAAATAACTTCCAAGACTCATCTAAAACTTTTGGGCTATCTCCCAATAAGTAATTTTCTTTAACGCCTTTAAGTTAGGCATGATAGTTTGAGAAGATGCTCACATAGGAAATATGAATTGAAGTAAAAGAGAGCATCAAGAAGCAAATTCAAAACACATTTAAGTCTAAACCACTTCCTATGCCTAGGAATCTTGTAAAGAAACAAGTCATGAAAGCACAAAGCAAGAAGCATAGGAAAGCAAAACAAGTGCAACTTCAAGACTTTCAACATAAAGAGGGGAAACCTAATATTATTGAGATGCATAAAACCATGCTTTCCTCTCTCATAATAACTTTCAGTAGCATCATGAATAAAATTTAAAATATAACTATCACATAAAATATTCTTATCATTTTGTCAAGGATACGCCCTAGGAGACGTATCGTTTTCATAGAAGAAGGGCCAAGTGGCCGAGCATTACAACCTGCTAGAGCACAGACGCCCCGAGCGGACCCACACTGTCAAAATGATAGCACACACGCACTAGATGACTACTCGCGGCATCTCCACTTGTCCACCTGTCCCAAACAGTCGCGGAATAGACCCGCTGTCCTCCACAGCTCTGCCTCAGAGGAAATCTTACGGATAGCCTCTGCCGCGGACAGAGTGACTCCCTCAAACACAATGTCGTTCTAATGGCGCCAGAGCGTCCAACAAACCAGCGAAATCCCGGTCCACGGGTCCCTATCCCGACCCTTGCCACCTCTCCTTTCCTGCAGCCAGGTAGTAAGTCTGGAGTCCTACCCGGGCAGCCAATGGCTTTTGCCCCACCAGTTCAGGCAGGTAGCCCACACCTCCTGGGCGAGAACGCAACCCATTAGGAGGTGATCGATGGTCTCTCCACACTAGTCACAGAAGGGACAGGCAGCAGGGTGCTGCAAACCGCGTCTCTGAAGTCTATCTACGGTCTAGCATCTGTTCCTTACTACCAGCCAGAGTGAAACTTTGCAGCTGGCGGGTGCACACGAGCGCTAGATTTGCAGGGCTCTCGCCATCGAGGTCCTACCAACGAAGAGTGCCTGGTAACAAGATTTGGCCGTGTAACAATTGTTTGGGTCCCAGCTCCACTTGAGAATGTCCTGCTCTCCAACTGCCAGGCTGACTCCTACTAATCGGTTTGCCACCTCAAGGAGCTCCCTGATTGCCGTGGTGCCCAAATCAGGGGAGATGTCGTGTAGCTAGCCACCGACGACGCCCTCCCAGACCTTGCGTGTGGTAGCAACATGAACTGGCACCATTGCAAAAAGGTTTGGCACAAACTCACAGATGCGACCGCATGGGAGCCACTTGTGTGTCCAGAAGAGTGTCGTAGCACCATCTCCTACTGTCGAAGTGGTCGCCGCGTCGAAGAGCTGTCTAGCCAACTCCAGGACCTTAAATTCTAGCTCTTGCTACGGTTGTCCAGCTCCACACGCTTCAGCCATAACCATCTGGCCCTCAGCGCAACATTCATAAGGCGCAGATTGGGGATGCCAAGGCCCCCCATCTCATTTGGCATGAACACCCTGTCCCAAGCCACTAGGCAGTGGCCACCATGAACATCATTTCTACCTTTCCACAGGAAACCCCTGATGATTTTCTCTATAGCAACGATGATCTCGATCGAGATGTTGAGTGACATCATAGCGAAAACTGGGATGGCGCAGAGAGTCTTCTTGACCAGCTCTAGCCTCCCACCACGGTTGAGCATCGATGCTTTCCATAATGGCAGATTAGAGGCCACCAGGTCAACCAACGACTGAAGCTGCGCCGCTGAAGGTTTGCGCAGGGAGAGCGATAGCCCCAGGTAGCATAGCGGGAACTGCGCAATCAGGCATTGCAGCTTCTGGGCTACCAGCAATCTGTCCTCTTCAAAGCATCTTATTAGGTTGACCAAGCATTTAGAGAAGTTGGTGCGGAGGCCCGAGGCCGCACCGAAATCAATGATGATCAACGAGATCACCCTTATCATGAGGCACATGCATAAAAGAATTAATACTCTCCACATAAGCATAGTCATTATTATTAATTGTAGTGGGAGAAAATTCAACAAAATAGCTATCATTATTATTCTCATCACCACAATCATCAAATATAGGAGCCATATTGTAGTCATAATTAATTTCCTCCTCAATAGTAGGTGGACTGAAAATATCATACTCATCATTGTAATCATCATATATTGGAGGTATAGTATCATCAAAGCAAATTTTCTCCTCTAAAGATGGGGGACTAAAAAGATCATTTTCATAAAAACTAGCTTCCCCAAGCTTAGACTTTTCCATAGCATTAGCAATAATGGTGTCCAAAGAATTCATACTAACAACAATGCTATTAGCATGCAAATAAAGTTCCATAGGTTTTTTAATTTTCTCTTCAAACACTTCATGTCCTAACTCAAGATAAATACTATAAAGCTTTCTAATTTTGTTGTTGTTTTCCATTAAGCCTAACTAATGAAAACAAGAAACAAAAAGACAAAATTGCAGAATCTAAAGGAAATAACTTCGAGCACTCACACCGGAGGATGTGAGTACCTTCTACCTTACCTCCCCGGCAACGGCGCCAGAAAATAGCTTGATGTCTACGCACTTCTATTCTTGTAGACAGTTGTTGGGCCTCCAAGTGCAGAGGTTTGTAGAACAACAGCAAGTTTTCCCTTAGGTGGATTACCCAAGGCTTATCGAACTCAAGGAGGAAGCTGTCAAAGGTATCCCTCTCAAGCAACCCTGCAATCAAGATACAAGAAGTCTCTTGTGTCCCCAACACACCTAATACACTTGTCAGGTGTATAGGTGCACTAGTTTGGCGAAGAGATAGTAAAATACAAGTGGTATGGATATAAGACAATGGTGCCAGAAAATAGCTTGATGGCGTGGAAGAGACCTAAGGCAAACTGAAATAAAGATGGAAGCAAGCAAACATGTAACAGATCTAGTTGCAAACGGTGTTTCAATGCTAAGAAACAAGGCATAAAGATCATACTTTCACTAGTGAACACTCTCATATAAATACCTTCTCTTTATGATACTACTCTAAATTACTCTCAAGTTGGACACTCTAATCCATGGTAGGGCTATAACAGCACACCTCAAAGTAAGCCTTTCCCATCTAGATAACCCCACACTGTCACCTTGAGCACGAGATGGTTCCAACAAACACCACAATTTCATTGGAACATCCAACTCCAAATATAACTCATAACAAGTATTTGTGATCTCTAGCCTAAGTGCCACCATGGTGTGCACGCTGTCACTTTCACACACATGGGGAGAGCAGAGATCTATTAAAGCACTTGAGTAGCAATGTAGATCTACTTGATTACAAAGCTCATAATAACAATATGATCATGCATAGAGAGAGATGAACACATAGCTACCGGTAGAACCCTTAGCCTTGAGGAAGAACTACTCCCTCATCATCATGGGAATCAGCAACGACGATGGAAATGGTGGTGGAGATCGATGGAGATGGATCCAGGGGCAATTCCCCAGCCCGGCACGGTGCCGGAACAGAGACTTTCTGTCCCCCAAATCTCCCCTTCGGTGGCGGCGGCGCTGTGGAACTTTTCGTGGCTAGAGGCTTGACGATTTAGGGTTTTTGCATCAGGAGGCATCTTATAGGCGAAGAGGCAAGGTCGGTGGGCGGCCAGGGGGCCCACACCACCTAGTGGCGCGGCCAGGGCTAGCCCGCGCCACCATATGGTGTGCCCACCCTGGTGCCCTACTCCGTCTCTCCTTCGTGTTTCTGTGTTGCTCCGAGAAAAATAGGCATATTGGCCTTTGTCCCGTCCAATTCCGAGGATATTGATTTTCTGCCTTTTCTGGAACCAAAAACAGAAGAAACAGGCAACTAGCACTATGGCATCTTGTTAATAGGTTAGTCCCAGAAAATGCATAAAAGTACCTCAAAGTGTTGACAAAGCAAAGCAAGTAGATATAAAAAAGCATGGAACATCAAAAATTATAGATACGTCAGCAACATATCACTGTTGTTGAGAAAAATGTGGTTCCTCATCCGTGACATGCTTCTGTCAAGCAACCTCCTCGTAGGAGTCCCCGTATTGCCGTTGTGGAAAACTCTGCTCTAGAATCTGCTGGTACTGGTCGTCCCCATGGTGTTGTTGCTTCGGCTGCTGCTAACCCAATCCATGTTGTTGTTGAGCAAACTAAGGCTTCCGGAGGCTGCCCCGCTGTTATTGCCAAGACCGCTGCCTTGTGTGCTGCTCCTCCTTGACACCATGCTAAAGTTGTGTGAACCCGTGCTCTGGAATCTGCTGGTACTGGTCATCCACGTGTTGTTGTTGATCTGGCCGTTGTTGACCCAATCCCTGTCACTGTTGATCAAACTAAGGCTTCCGGAGGCTGCCCCACTGTTGTTGCCAAGACTGCTGCCTTGTGTCCTCCTCGAACCCGTGCTCAGGTTCAGCGAGCTGCTAGTCTGGAGCTAGCTCATGGTCTGTACTCTGCCAGCACTCGAAACACTTCTGTTGTGGGAACTGCTCCTGATCGTCGATGTGGCGTGGAAGCAGCTGATCCTATTGTGGCTGTCATTAGCCGGGGCCCGCCTGTTCACCATGTATTGTAGCTCCTGCTGCTAAGGTCCCTCGCCTTACTCCTGGTCCTGGTACTTCCACTGAGGTTGATCCAGCTAACGAAGACGCTGGTGATGGCGACGGTGGCATTGTAGCTTGGTCTGATGGTGCCGCTCCACCTCTCGAACCTCTCAGAGGTTTCTATCCTGCAGAACCTGATGATGGCAAAGTAATTGTTTGTATCGGTGTCATGAATTATACTGCAAAATTAGAGGATGGCACAGAAAAATTCTATGACGAGTTTGATGTAATCCTTGGAAGATACGATCCTGAAGTGGTAGAGTTATCTGGCCTGATGGCATCGTTACGTGTGAAGGTGCTGTGGGGGTCCTCCCAGGTAGCACGTTTGGTGTATTTTGCTAACATGAGAAAAAAGGCTATCAAAGTGAAAGATACCAGGGATTTAGTCATACCGTTTACAAGGAAACATTATAGAGGTGAAGTGCACTTCCACTTGATAGTGCAAATGGTTGGAGAGGAATTTGATTTCGACAATAGAGATGATGGACTCGTAGAAGGCATGCGTGACCTGATCCATGGCATCATTGGAGCTGGTGCGACTAAGTGTAGCTTCGAACAGAGGAGAGTCTTACAAAGGAGCGTCATAAAGAGGAGCAGGAAGAGCATCCCCAGAAAGGGCACCCCGAAGAAGAACATCACCAAGGAGACCACGCCAAAGAAGAGGACACCCCAGAGTCGCATGAAAAAAGGCACCACGCCGTAGAGTACACCCCTGAGATCCAGTCAAAATGCCACACCGAACGGTAGCAACAAAAATGCTAAGAGGGCTAGCATAGTGGTGAACACTCCAGGGAG
The DNA here is from genome assembly GCA_910589775.1 of Avena eriantha. Lineage (NCBI taxonomy): Eukaryota > Viridiplantae > Streptophyta > Magnoliopsida > Poales > Poaceae > Avena > Avena eriantha. Next base: position 265,352,661 of record OU342741.1, on the reverse strand, counting down.
TGGTAGCAAAAAGGCGAAGATGGCCAGCACGGAGGCTACCACACCCAGTGGGAGCAGAAAAAATGCTAATTTGGAGCGGAACACGCCGCTGAGGTTAGGCAATAATGCCAGCACGAAGGAGAACACGCCCAATAGTAGCTGCAAAAGGGCTAATTTGGAGCGGAACACGCTGCTGAGGTCAGGCAATAATGCTAGCACGAAGGAGAACACGCTCAATAGTAGCAGCAAAAGGGCTAATTTGGAGCGGAACATGCCACTAAGGTCAGGCAATAATGCTAGCAGGAAGGAGAACACCCCCAACGGTAGCAGCAAAAGGGCTAATTCGAAGAAGAACACGCCGTAGAGGTCAGGCAATAATGCCAGCACCCTGGAGCCAACACCCGTGAGGGGAGGCAGGAAGGAGATCACACCCAAGAGCGGCAGCAAAAATCCTAGTTCGATGGGGAATGGAACGCGGATGTCAAGCCCTACTGATACCATCAGGAAAGATTACATTAGGAAGGAGGATGTACACATGAAGAGAAAGAGGGTTCTATACAGTCAAGAGGAAATTGATTCCGACTACTATTTGTCTACTGAAGTACCTGGGATGCGTGCAAACGTAAGACCACCCCATGTGGTTCCAGTAGAACAAACCGAGTGTCTTGGAGAAAACATGTGTCCGACAGGCAGCAAACTGAAATCATCTATGGCTGATACAAAGTGGGTGGCTATACAAGCTATGTCCATACTAAAGGATAACACTAAGGAGACCACGAAGAATATTCAGACTAGCCTCGGTTCTAAATACAACATTGTCCTACTATATTACATGATTTGGAAAGGTAAAGAGAAAGCTCTGGGGGTCTTGCACGGGGATTGGACCAATAGCTTCAGGATGCTGTACAACTTCAAGGCGGAGGTACAAGCTAGGTGTCTGGGGAGTGTTGTGGAGATTGACACCAAATCAATACATGGTAAAATATATTTCAAAAGATTTTTCATGGCGCTTAAACCTTGCATCCAGGGATTCAAGGACGGCCGTAGGCCGTATCTGAGTGTAGACAATATTGTCCTAACTGGCAAATGGAAAGGCTGCCTACCATCTGCCACAATACTTGATGGTCACAACTAGATGTTCCCAATGGCATCCAGGCTATTTGAAACTGAAACGGAGGAAAACTGGGTCTGCTTTATGAGGCGGCTCAGGAGATCAATAGGCCACATGGATCCATTGGCTATATCCACGGATGCATGCAAAGGGCTGATGAATGCAGTGAAGGAGGTGTTTCCGCGAGCTGAAGGTAGAGAATGCCATGCCCATATGATGCTCAACTTGTACTCACACTATGCAGGGAGCGTATTTCGTTACATGTTTCCTGCTACTAGAGCTTACAAACCTAGTAGCAGCGAATATTTCATGAGCAAGATTTTTGCGGAAGCCCCTGAACTTCCAAAGTACTTAGCCATCCATCATTCGCAGCTATGGAAGAGGAGTCAATTCAACTCTGACATCAAAGTTGATTACATAAACAACAACCTTGCAGAATGCCTAATTAACTGGGTGAAGGACATAAAAGTGCGTCCTGTTCATATCTTGATGGACAACATATGTGGTATGATCATGAATCTGTTGAATATAAGGAGAGAGATCGGTAGGAGACTTAGATGACATATGCTACCGCCAGTTGTGCAGCAACTGCACAAGAGAAGCCGAGGACTTGCTCATCTTAAGGTTCTCACGTCAACCAGCAGTAGCTGTGAGGTGGTCGATATGTCCAAGAGTGGCAAAAGGGATGTTGTGAACATCTAGCTACGAGAATGCACCTGCTTAGAGTGGCAGCATACCGGGAAACCTTGCGACCATGCCTTGGCCTTCTTGGTGAAGAAAAGAACTCAACCACATTTGGATCAGTATTTGTCAAACTACTACTCTATGGAAAAATTCAGAGCTGCGTACACTGGATCCGTCGAGCCATGTATAGACCCATCTCAGTGTCCTCCAGTCCAACTGACTTTCGAGCTTTGCCAGCCAGTTACAAAAAGGGGCAGCGGAAGACCTCAGGTGAATAGTTTTAAGTATTTTCTTGAGAAGAAGGGTTCGGCTTTCTGTGCTACAAGGAAGGGCAAAAATAGATGCAAGACCTGCCATCTTATAGGCCATAGAGCAGCAGGTTATCCCCTTAATGCTCCCAAACCTAGGTATGAGATGGTACATTCACACAAAAAAATTGTTTATAGTCTGTAGATATAAGGTAGTAATCCATGAACTATTATTTTACAGGAAGCGCAAGGTAAGAAACAAGACAACCGACTCAGTGATTTTGCTGCGGGAAGAAAACCAAAACGAGTGGAGTGATGATGCTGGACAAGATTCTGGTGCTGATTGGTCTGACTTCTCTCGACCAGGAGATGCAGGGTATGTGAAGGTAAGAAAATTGGCACCCAGGAAGAGGAAGAAGGCTGGAGATGAAGAAGCTAGTGGACGTGAAGGCAAGAGGAAGAAAGTTGGCACCCAAGCAGAGAAAGAAGGCTAGCAGTTTAGAAGCCTAATGATGTACTGAACTTGCACATATATATGTAGTTTGGTTAAACTCTAGAGCTGTGTGCATGGAACTTGTCGGGCGAAACAATCTGCCTCCCATACTCGGAGTAAAATGTATCGCGACTTGAGGATTGGATATGGCCGAGGCCACTAGTTGAATCCAAAATTGTGACTGTGCCACTACTATCTGAATAATCGTGATAGCTGAGCAGTTAAGGGGTCTCCAAAATCGATGGGTGTTAGTGGCACAAACATGAATTATTTACAGGCGCTTAATAAATCCCTGCTATTGGCATTACACTTATGATAAGGTTCTGAGCTGAAAAACAAGTTCTAAGTTGGCTGCTACACTCCCTGAAGCAGCAACTTATTTCAGCTGCTGGACAACGACATGGCAACATAAACTGCAAAGGCAACAGATAATGCCCAGATAATGAGGAAACTATTTCCACTATCTGGCCTAACCTTGAGCCTGTCTATCCCACCACCTCCCTGCCCCTGCCTCCCCTGCACCTGGCGAAGCTTCTAGATCTCTCGCTCCAACACACGGATCTCCTCTTTCTTGTCCCACACAGCATCACGCAGATCATGAACAAGCTCTCTGTGGAAACCTGTCAGTGGATTTTCGATCCACACAAACTTGTCACAGCCAGTTCCCCTCCCTTCCTGCGAAGTAGATCGAAGGAAACAAAAAAAATTACATTACACTTTCCGAATCTGGGTTACCATTGTACCTACAGTAGGAACTTACCGCTATAATGCTGCAGTTGCTGAATTTCCTGCAGTATTTTCGTCGGTCCAAGAAATCCATCTCGGCATCTTATCACCGCATGAACACAACATATCGGGGTAGTAATCATAGGGCGCCCTCTGGTACCTGATGGGGGCACCCGCCTAATGGCGTTGAGCCGACCCTGATTCTGCTCGAGACGAACTGCGTGAGCTACGAGCCATGAGCGAGGGGAGCGAGAGCAGAGGAAAGAGGAGCCTTTGGATGTCAGTGTAGTGGCGCGGCGAGCAGAATCCTACCGTCCACATTCGGCTGACAGGTGGGGGACCTAGCGTGCAGACTTGTCAACGAAACCTCACGCCTTCGTGGTTCAAAGGCCCTCTCGCGTCGATTGGATGAATTTTTTGGCACCTTGCTCGCGTACATATCACTGGGAGGCCTTGCTCGGGAACCAGACACGCTTGGCCCACACTCTTACTCCCTCCCAGGAACTTGTCATGGCTCGCGCCGGCAGATCCATCCGCTCCACCGCTTCCGGTAGGGCTCACCACGGCGGATCAACCCCAAGATCCTACTGTCACAGTATCAAAAGCCATGGTTTCTTGAGCGGAGCAACGACGCTACGTCTCTGAGCTCGGCCCCTCCTACCTATAGAAGAAATGATGCGGTGTCGAGCTCGAGCAGGAGCCGCTAGGAATGACGGGGCTCGGTCCATGCCAACCCCGTCACCTCTGTCATTGTTGATTCCGATGTGGAGGACGACGGGGACGAAGCTGTGCAGAACACCATTGTTGCCTCCTTGGCGAAGAGCAAGTCACGGGCGGGAGTGGATGTCGCTAGGAAGGGCACGATGGTGTCACCAATCGAGGTGGACTCCGATGACAGCGTTGCGATGTGGGTTTAGATGTTGTTTAGGATGGTTGCAATTTTGGTTGTGTTTAGTGCGAGTACAATTATTGTAATGGGTTTGTCGAGCTATATTGAGAAATATGTGCAATAGCAGCGTGTAAGTGCTTCCACTTTAGAAATTGTGTCTATGCCATTTGCATGTTGCATTATCAATGTAGATTACATGTAAAGAATCCAACGAAAATCAGATTACAACCATCAGACGAGAGTGGCATGATGGAAGAGGAGTGGGTACAGTGGCTTCGAGGGGAAGGAAGAGAAGTACGGGGGGGGGGGGGGGGGGGGGCGTGACACTAGCAGGTGGGCCCACAGAACACGTGACACTGACATGCAGGAGCGGGAGCACGCGGTATTGCCAGTCTATCCAGAGGAAGTGGACTTTGCAACGTGACAATAGCAAGCTGATTGGACCAATAACTAGTCGAATTATTAAGGAGTACTAAAAAAACTACAACTGTGGTACATTCACACAACACATATACTCTATGCACCTGAGAAGCATCGCTTAAGTCTAACAGTAACGATAGCATAAGTACTACATTTCCCTGTTGGTCTTCTCGATACAAATGCAGAAATGCATCTGCCTGTTCGGTCCAGCACCGACAAGGTACTGAGATGGCACACATAGGATCGATCTTAGGTCCGCATACTCCACCTCCCACGGCATTGGGCAGCTTGGCGCCTCGGCTAGCACAAGAATGCTATCAGACGACGACGGTTGTGCGTTCGCCCAAATGCACACCATGTATAGGGGCCAGGCGCACGAGACCGACCTGACGCATACCGCACACATGAAGGTGGGCCCAACTCTGGTTCTCGGAACACCGGCGGTGATGGCCAGGACGAAAAAGAGTCGCCCCCCTGGAAAATTAGCCGGCGGCGTGTCGAGTCACTGAACGGCACCTGCTCTTGGAGAAGTTGAGCTTGCCCGTATGAGATCCTAATCAGTTCGATCAAGGCTCGTCTATAAGGTGGACGACAAACTCTATCGGCGGGCCGGTGTAGTTGCAGCCCAGCTCCGTGCAGGAGCATGCGCCATGTGGGCACGCGAGCTCGTGGTAGGAGTAACGGCGAAAGCATCCTAGGTGGGAGCACATGAGCGGGAACGTCGCTGCAAAGTTGCACGCAAGGATCTCCAGATTCTTAGGCTGCAGCATCTGCCACATCTGAAGTTCGTCGAGAAATCGGAAAAAGATCAGCAGTTAGATCAGCGAATAGCAGGAATATGTAAGATAAATTCAAAAGCTTGTAAAATGATTTCTTAGCATGAAGGTAGTGACCGAGAATCAGCGGATGTCGTCCGGGCACGGCGCACGAAAGCCGGTGGCATCGTCCGGGCGCACAGTGACGTGTGGTGGATGAGGGGAGAGGGGGATGTGGAGTAGACGTGCTCACTCATGAGCTCTATGATATTACTAGTAGGCTATATGATGCAGCCCGTCCTACGGACGCTCCTACATCTACACCACCAAGTCCCCCAAGTGGACCCATGACTCGTGCTCGAGCCAAGCTTCTCCAAGCTAAGGTGAATTCGCTCTTGTACTCATGTGACTTCGATACACCCCTGGATGGCTTGCTACTTCATGCCCCGAGCCTATGCATCATCAGGTATGGAGACACGAGCCAGAGGAGCAATGCAGCAGCCAACAGCTGTCAAGAGACCGTGGTACTACCGGCCCCTGGGAGCGGTACTACCGCCCCAAGCAGAGAGATGGACCCCGAAGCCCCAGATCCCTCCGGTACCTGCGAGCGCTACTACCTCCTTCAACCGGTACTACCGCACTCAGCAAGCGGTACTACCGCGCGCATCTGAAGACTCACGCCAAAGCATCGCCTGCTCCGGTACTACCGCACCCTTCAAGCGGTACTACCGCATCTGACCGGTACTACCGGTCAATCGACCGGTACTACCGGACACCCCAGGGCCTGCACGCTCCAGCTCGGCCCTTTGGCCTTGTAACGCCCCCTTTTGATACTTTAGGTGCCTAAACTACCCCTAAACTTGTGGCTGGCCTATATATAGCCCCCCACCTCTATTGTAAACCCTATCCATGATATTTGGAATTAGTGGAAACTCCTTGTGGATCTATCTAGTTCTTGCCTCATGCTCCTTTGACCAAGGAGCACCAAATATCCCAAACCTCGTTGGAGTTTGCATCGTGCCTCCGCGTTGCACAAGGCGTAGGCATCGGAGTCCCTTTGCCTAGACGTCAAGACCTCACCGAGTCTCCGATCTCGCCGTGCCAGTTTGAGAGAGAGTCCTCCACCCAACGCTGATCCTAGGGATTGCGCTGGACCGGTCACCGCCGACGTGAGCTATTGGTGTGTATCGTGGTTTTGCATGTGTGTGTTCATCTCGTTCTTCGTGCATGAGTTCGTCGTGTTCATCCTCCCCTCCTTCGCCCGCACTCCGTCCTCGATTTGAGTGGGATTCGTGAAAGATCGGGCCACCCTAGAGGTTTGCCCTCAACATATTGGTATGAAGAGCTTCGTTGCTCACGAATTCCCCCACAATTTTTTCTTCTATCTACCAAAAATTTCGAAAATCCCTAAAAAAGAGCCCCAAATTTGCCTTCGGATCAATCTCTGGATTTGGTGCGTTTTTCTTGGTTTTGGTCCATAGATTTGTTGCTTGGGGTATCGATCTACCTTCTTTGTGTGTTCCTTGCCCCAGTTTTGTTCAGTTTTCCGCCAATTTGAGGATTTTTGGGCCGATTGTGCGTTCAAGTTCGAGATCCACGCGCCCAGGAATCCACGAAGCGGTACTACCACCAAAACAAGCAGTACTACCAGCGAGTGGTACTACCGGCTGATCACAGCGGTACTACCGGTCACCGGTACTACCAGACGTTTTGAGCGGTACTACCGCCCCTGTCTGACAAGAAATTTTTCACCACCATTTTGGTTCACTAATTTCAGTATTGGCTTGTTCGTGTTTCGCATGTGTGTCGCCTTCCTAAAAACAAGCTTCCGCAAGTCATCACATACCACGCTCTTCAAAACCGCGATACCCGAACAACTTTCCCCTACACCGGTAGCAAGTCGTCAATACCTAAGGTATAACTTGCTCCACCTTGTTAACCCTTCTTCCTTGTGTGTATCTATCCTATGAGAGCAACCCATTTTGTGTTTCCCTAAGCATTGTGCACTTGTCCTTGGAAAGTGAGAGTGTGAGAGCAAATACAAGAGTTAACATAGAGTATAGAAAAGGAGAAAAGGAATAAAAAAAAGAGAGAAAAAGAAAAAGCAAAAGAAAAATAGAAAGATACATAGTATCCCAATACAAAGAGAGTCTCAAGCTTGTGAGCAAAGAGAGAAAAAGAGCACGACCGAGGCAAGTGCACAAATCCGTTGCTTATTTCTCTTTTGGCGAACGAGTTGTGGTCTCTCCTGGCGTTGGCACGACACCGAGCGTAGTCTTCGTTAGGACCTTTTGTGCTCATTTTCATAGTCGTACTAACCACATCCGTCTCCACGTGTGTGTATCTTTGTGTTTTGTAGATCGTTTCCTTTTGCTTTGATCTTTGGTTCTCTACCACTTTTGACAATAACCTTTTCTTTGGATCGTTTCGATTGGTTTTCCACAACCCTAACCTTCCACCACAACTTTTGAGAGTTACTTCTTTCTTTAGTGTGAGTTTTCTTTGTGATTCCACTTTTCATGCTTATAGCTCTCACTTGTGGTTTCTAGTTTGGTGCAATCCCCAGGGTGAGGTACAAGGCTAACACCACCATATTCCACTTCCATATACAATACTTGTGTGTTTTGCATGATGGATAAGCACGGTGAGTCGAGCTAACCACCTCCTCAAGAAGAAGAACATGGACCGTACATGACACACGCAAGTCACTTCATCGTCCGACAAGAGTTCCGTGAACGTTGCCAAGCCCTTGAGACGCGACAAGATGAACAATTTGGCGAGACGCAAGCCGAGTTCAAGAACATCGACAACCGCTTTGATGGCCTAGAACGACAAATGCACGCAATGCATCACAACTTTGGCCATCAAAATGAAGTGCTTCAACGCTCCGTTGTCGAAACAAATGACAATCTTCGACGCCTCATCGATGGAATGGAAAGACCACGTTCACGCACATCAAGCTCTTCAAGTTCTTCGCATCGTCTCGCACCTCTTCAACAAGATCTTCATGCAAGTGTTCCAAGATGCAATGATGCCCCCATGGTTGAAGATGGCAGTTCTTTGAACTATGTACCTTCCCCATGGCACGCCGCAACATCAAGCTACGGTGGCGATTTCTCTTCAAGGCCACGAGCAAGGCAAGAAGCACACCGTCATCATGCAAGGGCACTAGTGATACAACAAGAGCAACCACAAGAAGAACCGCAAGTGCAACCGCAAGTCTACCACCATCGACCGCGACACATACTGGACACAACAAGTGATGACTACAATTTGGAGAATCAAGCTCGTCATCGACGTGAAGCTCTCCAAGATCCTCCTCCTCGTCATCATCGTCATGAACGTCAACAACGACACCATGGTCATCTCGTGGCACCTCCTCCACCGCACCAAAACTTGGAGCACCAAGTGGTCCAAATTGAGCAACGCCCACCATGTCAAGACGCTCAAGACCATGATCTTCGCCGTGAGGCCCATGTGCCTAATCATCATCAACAACCGCGTCATGGGGCTCCACATCCTCAACACCCTCATGAGGCCCAAGTGCCCCAACATCGTCAACAACAGCGCCAAGAGCAAGAGAAAGCTCCACAACAACAACATCAATAGCAAGCTCCTCACCAAGGTCACGAGAACCAAGTTCCACCGCATCAACCACAAGATCATCAACAAGGTCAACAAGCTCGTCGTAATGACCGCAACGATGAAGAAACTTTTGGCAAGCTCAAGTTCACAATTCCCAAGTTTACCAGATCCAATGACCTCGAAGAATACCTCTCATGGGCATTCAAAGTCGACAAGATCTTCCACATGCACAATTATAGCAACGAAAAGATGGTCGCCATGGCTTCGCTTGAGTTTGATGATTACGCCAACCTTTGGTGGGAACAAGTTCAAGTTGCTCATGATGCAAGACAAGAGCCGCCAATCACAACTTGGCATGACATGAAGGCTCACAGGAGACCCCGTTTCGTCCCCGCGCACTAGACGCATGACCTCTTCAACAACCTTCAATCGCTTCGTCAAGGGACAAATACCGTGGAACAGTACTTCAAGAAAATGGAAATCAACTTGATTCGTGCCAACGTTGACGAGCGCATGGAGCAAACTATGGCACGCTTCCTTATTGGGTTGAACCACCCAATCAAGCGCATCGTCGAGTACCAAACATACACCGGCATGGTTGAGCTTGTGCACATAGCAACAAAGGCTGAACCTCAAGCGCAAGAGGACATCAAGTACAACAAGCCCAAGACGTATTTCACCTACAAGCAAGCTTCAACCGCTACGCAAACAACCTTCAATGGAAGCTCCTCAAGTACCTCCAAGCCTTCCTTCAACCCACACTTCCTCAAGGAAAACTACCCCCAAGTGGCAAACAAACAAAGAGTGATACACCCTTCAATGGTGAATTCTACAAGTGTGGAGGCAAAGGACAGAAGTCTGCCACATGTGGAAACACGAAGGTATTGTTCATCCATGAAAATGGCGGCGAAAAATACTTGAGTGAAGATGAATTTGATGCCCGTGTCAAGGAAGCAATGGCAAGGCAACGAGTGGAAGATGACCAAGAACTCCTAATGTGTGAACATGACGCAAGTCCATCACTTGTCGTCACAAGGATCTTGACCACTCAAACACAAGAGCATGAAGACCAACGCTCCAATATCTTCCAAACACGAGCCGACATCAATGGCAAATATATCAAGGTGATCATTGACAAAGGGAGTTGCCACAACCTTGCTAGCACCGACTTGTGCGAGAAGCTCAACCTCACCCTCCATCCGCACAAGCACCCCTACCACGTGCAATGGCTAAGTGACCAAGGGTCCGTGAAGATCAAGCATACCATATCGGTCTCATTCGCCATTGGTCCTTACAAAGACACGGTAGAGTGCTATGTCGTTCCTATGACAGTTTGCCACATGCTACTTGGTCAACCATGGCAATTTGACAAGGCTGCTCTACATGATGGTCGCACCAATGTATACACATTCAAATGGCTCAACAAAACATGTGTTTTGCAACCAATGACTCCTAGCCAAATAATAGCGGACAATGCAAAGGCTTTAGCGAGGGCACAAAGCACAACACCTACTTGTGAGAAGAGTGGTGAGAGAGAGAACCACCTCATAGTGAGTGAGAGCCACAAGCCAAACTCGAGTGAAAAAACTAAGAGTGTTCTCCTTGCCACGAAACGTGAGATGAGAGATGTTTGGAACCACCCATCCATCTTGCACTATGTCCTCCTTTGCAAGGGACTAGCGCAAGGAACTAATGAATTAACAAATGTTCCTCCATCTTTGATGAATGTTTTGCAGGAATTCAAGGACGTGTTCCCTGAAGAGCTCCCACATGGTCTACCTCCTCTTCGTGGCCTCGAACATTGCATTGACCTCATCCCTGGCACACCACTTCCAAACTGTGCCGCTTACCGCACGAACCCAGAGGAGACAAAGGAGATTGAATGTCAAATCAACCAACTCGTCTCCAAAGGTTTGATCCAAGTTAGCACTAGTCCAAGTGCCGTACCCGTGATTCTTGTTCCAAAGACGGATGATACGTTACGGTTATGCATGGAGTGCCATCCAAATAATGCTATCACCATGCGTTATCGACATCCCATACCACGTCTCGATGGCATGCTTGATGAGTTGTGTGGAGCCACTATTTTTTTGAAAATTGATCTTCGTAGTGGTTACCATCCAATACGCATGGCTGAGGGTGATGAGTGGAAAACCGCCTTAAAGACCAAACTTGGTCTCTATGAATGGTTGGTTATGCCCTTTGGCTTATCTAATGCCCCATCCACCTTCATGCGCCTTATGAATCAGATCTTGCGTTCTCTCATTAGAAAAAGTGTTGTAGTCTATTTCGATGATATTCTTGTTTATAGCAAATCACTTGAGGACCATATAACACATGTCAAGGAAGTTTTGCAAATCCTCCAACATGAAAAGCTTTATGGTAATCTTCCCAAGTGCACGTTTGCTAAAGACAAGTTGATTTTTTCTTGGATTTTTCATTTCTTCGAAGGGAATTGAAGTTGATGTTTCCAAGGTAAAGGACATACGAGATTGGCCCATCCCAACATATGTGAGTGAACTCTGAAGTTTTTATGGGTTGGCCGGTTTCTATCGTCGCTTTGTGAAAGACTTTTCAACCATTGCTTGTCCTCTCAACGAGTTGACGAAGAAGAATATCACCTTCGTGTGGGGCAAGGCACAACAAAAAGCTTTTGATGAACTTAAAAAGAGGCTCGCCGAAGCACCTCTTCTTGCGCTACCGGATTTCATAAAAACTTTTGAGATAGAGTGTGATGTTAGTGGTATTGGCATTGGAGGAGTCCTTATGCAAAACGGACGTCCTATAACCTACCATAGTAAGAAACTTGATGGTTCTCGCTGATACGTTGCAAACGTATCTATAATTTTTGATATTCCGTGCTTGGTTTTTATCTACTTTCTCATGTTTTGCCCACACTTTGGAGTATTTTTATACACTTTCTTGGACTAACCTATAAAAAGATTCCATAGTGCTAGTTGCCTGTTTTCTACTGTTTTTGGTTCCAGGAAAGTCAGAAAATGAATATTCTCGGAATTGGACGGGACAAAAGCCAAAGTCAGTTTTTCCCCGAGGGGGACACGGAGCCAGAAGACGAGACGGAGAGGGGCCAGGGGCTGTCCACACCATGTGGTGGCGCGGGCTAGCCCTAGCTGCGCCACCAGGTGGTGTGGGCCCTTCTGGCCTCCACCGACCTTGCCCTTTCGCCTATAAGAAGCCTCCGATGCAGAAACCCTAAATAGTCAAGCCTCTAGCCATGAAAAGTTCGGCAGCACCGCTGCCACCGAAGAGGAGATTCGGGGGACAGAAAGTCTCTGTTCCGGCACCCTGCCGAGACGGGGAAGTGCCCCCAGAGCCATCTCCATCGATCTCCACCACCATCTCCATCGCCGTTGTTGATTCCCATGATGAGGAGGGAGTAGTTCTTCCTCGAGGCCAAGGGCTCTACCAGTAGCTATGTGTTCATCTCTCTCTATGCATGATCATATTGTGATCATGATCTTTGTAATCAAGTAGATCTACCTTGCTACTCAAGTGCTTTAATAGATCTCTGCTCTCCCCATGTGTGTGAAGTTGACAGTGTGCACACCATGGTGGCACTTAGGCTAGAGATTGCAAATACTTGTTATGAGTTATATTTGGAGTTGGATGTCTTTATGAAATTGTGGTGTTTGTTGGAACCATCTAGTGCTCAAGGTGACAGTGTGGGGTTATCTAGATGCGGAAAGCGAACTTTGAGGTGTGCTATTATAGCCCTACCATTGATTAGACTGTTCAACCGGAGAGTAGTTTAGAGTAGTATCATGAAGATAATATATTTATATGAAAGTGTTCACTAGTGAAAGTATGATCCCTAGGCCTTGTTTCTAAGCATTGAAACACCGTTTGCAACTAGATCTGTTACATGTTTGCTTGCTTCCATCTTTATTTCAGTTTGCCTTTAGTCTCTTCCACGCCAGCAAGCTATTTCTTGGCACCGTTACCACTTATAATTATCTATACCACTTGTATTTCACTATATCTTCGCCGAACTAGTGCACCTATACACCTGACAAGTGTATTGGGTGTGTTGGGGACACAAGAGACTTCTTGTATCTTGATTGCAGGGTTGCTTGAGAGGGATACCTTTGACCACTTCCTCCCTGAGTTCGGTAAACCTTGGGTGATCCACTTAAGGGAAAACTTGCTGTTGTTCTACAAACCTCTGCACTTGGAGGCCCAACAACTGTCTACAAGAATAGAAGTGCGTAGACATCAAGCTATTTTCTGGCGCCGTTGCCGGGGAGGTAAGGTAAAAGGTACTCACATCCTCTGGTGTGAGTGCTTGAAGTTATTTCCTTTAGATTCTGCAATTTTGTCTTTTTGTTTCTTGTTTTCACTAGTTAGGCTTAATGGAAAACAACAAAAAAATTAGAGAGCATTATAGTATTTATCTTGAGTTAGGACATGAAGTGTTTGAAGAGAAAATTAAAAAACCTATGGAACTTTATTTACACGCTAATAGCAATGTTATTAGTATGAATTCTTTGAACACCATTATTGCTAATGCTATGGAAAAGTCTAAGCCTGGGGAAGCTAGTTTTTATGAAAACGATCTTTTTAGTCCCCCAAGCATGGAGGAGAAAATTTACTTTGATGATACTATGCCTCCAATATATGATGATTACAATGACAAGTATGATATTTTCAGTCCACCTACTATTGAGGAGAAAATTAATTATGATTACAATATTCCTCCTATATTTGATGATTATGGAGAATAATAATGATAGCTATTTTGTTGAAATTGCTCCCACTACAATTAATAAGAATGACTATGTTTATGTGGAGAGTATTAATTATTTTATGCATGTGGCTCATGATAAGAATGTTTTATGTGATAGTTATATTGTTAATTTTATTCATGATGCTGCTGAAAGTTATTATAAGAGAGGGAAACAAGGTTTTATGCATCTCAATAATATTAAGTTTCCCCTCTTTATGTTGAAAGTCTTGAAGTTGCACTTGTTTTGCTTTACTATGCTTGTTGCTTTGTGCTTTCATGACTTGTTTCTTTACAAGATTCCTATGCATAGGAAGTGGGTTAGACTTAAATGTGTTTTGAATTTGCTTCTTGATGCTCTCTTTTACTTCAATTCATATTTCTTATGTGAGCATCTTCTCAAACTATCATGCCTAACTTAAAGGCGTTAAAGAAAAGTACTTATTGGGAGATAACCCAAAAGTTTTAGATGAGTCTTGGAAGTTATTTCATCTGTAATAACCGCTCCTTATCCTTTTTATTTGCTTTTTGTGCCAAGAGTAACCTCTAATGAGAGAGAAGTAATGCTTGGGAAAGTTGTTGTCCCGAAACAGATTTTTGTGCTTCACCATAAAAATTCGTGTAAAATCTATGTACGTCGTTTTGAGGCGTGAATTTTTGTTATTATGACCCAGGTTGTTATCTAACTTTCGTTAGTTCAACACTTTTCTATTTGAGTAACAGAAGCTCTTCGAAAAAATCGGTTTCTATCTGCTGGTCTGTTTTGACAGATTTCTGCCATTATTTGCATTTGCTTCTTGTTGGTTCCTTTTTGAGTTATTTTGGGGAATTGTGCTTTTTGAGGGAAGTGCTACAGTAGCTTGTGTTTTAGTGGAAGTTTTACTTGTGTTGGAACTGAACCAAAAGACCTTATATTGAGTGTACTAATGTTGCTAATAAAGATTGTGTGAAGTTTTGTACGAAGGAAAATTTTTAGGTGTATGGAAGGAATGATGTAATGAGATGAAGAATGGATTAAAGCTCAAGCTTGGGGATGCCACGCATGTCACCCCAAGAAATATTCAAGAAGTACAAGCGTCAAAGCTTGGGGATGCCCAAGACATCCCCTTCTTCATCAATAAAAATCCCAGGTTTCTTCCAAACACTTCATTTTTATTATTTCATGCACAGTTGTGTTGTTCTTGGAGCGTCTTCTTTTCCGTTTTCGTTTTCTTGGTTTTCTTAGTTTGCTGAATAAATTGGTTGGACCCCCTCTTTCATACATTGGTTTTTAAATAGTTTAGTTTGGATTGGAAAAGAGTAGGAAAGTTCACGCTTAAGTGGTAAAGAGAGCTTGTTTTTGACTGTGGCCTATGCTTTGTCATGCCATGCTCGATTTTTTTTTGGCTTTATGCTTAGTATTCTTTGCTGTAGCATGACATGTTATAAAAATTGAGATTGCTTAATGTGCCTTGGATGAATCATGCGCTGTTTTAGCATATTAAAGCATAGTATTGTGGTATTCTCCTTTGATGCTTTATTTGGGTTGACTTGGCGCACACTCACACCATGTTATGACTATCCAAAGTCACCATAGCCTTTTTGATCCTTTATTTTTCAACTTGTAATTTCACTTTATGCTTTGATCAATGATGTTTTGTCGCTCTACATGATTATGGTCAGTATTGCTCTCTTAGTTTGTCGCTCCAAGTGTTTTGCTAGCCTTCGTAACCAAGTATGAGTTCCACTCATGCATCCAACTCCTTAAACCAAGTTATTCCAAAGAGTCCACCATACCTACCTATTAGCAATTGCTATTCCAAGTATAGTCATGTTTTTATCTACCTTCAAAATTAAACTTGTTATGAGAAAACTAGTGGTTAAAGCTCTCACTAACTTGATGGGACACTTTACTTTCTTGCACTTAATAATCTTGAACCATTGTGTCCATCTTTGTTGCGTATATGCTTGCGCTTTATAAGTTGAAGTTAGCAGAACCATGTATCATGGGGAACGCTTTCAACATTGCACTTATTATTCCTTTGATATCATGATTCTTTTGCTTATGGATCCCGGCGGTGTGAAATAAAAGGGGAACTTGTAAGATCATGGAGTTTGTATGTGTGTTAGAGAAACGCCTGGGCCGCTAGCCTAAGCCATGCCTAATCATGGTGGAAACTTGCAGCATAACCATAATGAGCACTCTATGAAGCATCCTCAATAAAAACCTATGCAAATAGCAAATAAAAAGATTGCTGAGATGCTCATTATCTGCTTGCCTTGTCATTTTGATTATGGGATAGCTCCTATATCATGTGCAAGGTGTTGGAAATATGCCCTAGAGTCAAATAGTAGTAAGTACTATTATCATATTTCATATAGTTTATGATTAAGTTTTATATCATGCTATAACTGTATTGAGTGGAAACATCAATACACGTGTGATATACAAACAACCAGGGGTTCCCAGTGAAACTCTAGTCACTGGTTCATTGGTCAATAGATGATCATGTTTCCTGATCATGTGGCATTTATGCCAATTGGAAATGGAGTCATCTCGTTCTGAGAATGAGATGATGAACCAATACCCAACCTAAACATCGTGACCCGATCATGTCATGAAGTTCAAGTTACGATGATTAGAAATGGATCCTCGTAGAATATTCCTTAGACCGTGAGGCTATATCAATCACTGTCTCCCGAGAGTTCTGAGATAGCATCAAACACCATCTGGTAATATGGTGGTTATAAAGGTGTGTTCAGGTACTCGGAGGAAACCATAGAGGCAATATATGTCAAGAGCGGGATTTGTCCATCCATGTGACGGGAAGATACTCAAGGGCCCACTCGGAGAAGTAATATCCAATAGCTGCACAACGTGTGATTTGATCACATGGATATCACTTGTCGGAACGAGTCAAGTAGCATTGTTCAGTAACGATATTGAACATGACATGGTGATGTCATTGATCAGATCTCGGGCAATGCAAGTATCGAGTGACAAAGGGAATAAGACACGGCTGTCCCGGTTCAAACGACAAAAGATCTTCGTGGAACACACAGGAGTCACACGGCCATCCAGGTCCCTCTGTCGATCATTGGTGCGGGAGTGTCCTGACCATGTCTAAAGTGTTCCCTAACCGTGGGGTATCACGCTTAAGGGCTTGATGATGCTTAGAGAGTGTTTATAGGATCAGTAGAATCACCGAAGAAAAGTAGAGAGAAAACCGGAAGGGTTTCGGTAAGTCCGGAGGATGTCCGGAGTGGAGGTGGAAGGTGTTCCATAGCCACGGAGGTTGAATAATATGTGAATGAATCTTAAATATTGATTTAATCATTTATTTATAATTATTTAATAACGAGAAAAATCAATTTAATGGTCAAAGGCTTAATGGGCCAATTTCCGGAGGGAGAGGGCCCATTTCGGGAAAGGAGAGAGGGAGAAGGGGCCAAGGGGGTGGCCGACCCCCTAGTGGGCCATCCCCCCCGCGTGGGGACAATGGGGGTGGCCGGCGGCCACCCCTCCCCCTTCCTCTCCTTTAGTCCCACCACGGGACTCTAAGGGAGGGTGTACCCCCTCCTCCCCCTATATATAGTCGGGGTATTTGGCCAAATTAAATAACCCAATAATCAATAAAATGTCTCCCCACTTTTGGGAGGACCTCTAATTGATATTTTCTCTCTCCCCTTCTCTCTCTCGTGACCGTGGTCCCAAGTCTGGATTGCGCGAGCGAGAGACATCTTCACCGCGGAACGCCATAGCGCTACGGGATTCGGATCCGGGAGCTCTACTTCCGCAACTACTGCTGGATCGGGGAAGCGGGAGTCATCGTCAGGCACCGGACGTGTTTAACTCCCCACTAGGTGTCGCACTTGAGGCACTCAAGTCGTTTGAGCCAAGGGGCGCAAGGACTTCATCACGACCTTGAGGTTGGCTTCGGTTCGTCTACATCAACCACGCTCCCCTGAGCATTGATAACGCTTTTTGGTCTTCAAGGGTAAGTTTGCGAAAAGCCCCTCCCGTTACTGTATTACTAATAGATCGGTCCTGGCAGCTTCAGGGGTTCAGGGGCGTAGGATAAATTTTTATTGTTTTCATACGCGGAACCCCTACAGTGGTATGAGAGCTAGATCTATGCGTAGTAATGCTAGTACGGGTAGAACACACGAGATGTAGCGTGTGGGCGTTGATCTTTTAGTTGTTACCCTCCCACGTGTACTTGTGTATATCGCAATAATGCTTGATGAAGCGGCCCCCAACCGACTTTACGCATTCATTCGTGAGACTGGTCCACGCTTGACATACGGCTTGTACCGTATAAAGTGGCTTAGGGGGGTGTCTGTCTCTCTCGCATTAGTTGGTATACCATTTGCAACGGAGGGCCCCGAAAGGGGTGTAGTAGAGACAACTACTTGATCAGCGTTGTGCTGGTAGGTAAGAACGGTTCTTGTGCGAAAGCCCATTCAGCCATGTAAAACATGCAACTATAAAGTAGAGGTGTCTAACTTTGTTTTGCAGGGGGGCGTTGCTTTGTGATATGGTTGTGGCAAAGGTAAAGTAATTACCTTATGTTACATAGTAGTAGATAGTCACGGAAGTGACGAACTACCACGCCGGAATGACACTGGTACCCTAGTGTCTACGGCGCCAGAACCCTAGTGCCAGAACCCGGTAACGGCGGATGGAGATCACGACGTGAAGGACCATATCATATAGCGTTTACATTCAATGTTATTGTTTGTATATCTTATTGTGTGCTAGTATTAGATACTCGACGGTAGCCTAATAAGATGATCCCTATTAAATTACCAACGATTGTGTTCCCCCTTAGTGTGCACCACCAAGAAAGTTCTTCAGTATGAGGCGATCCAGGGTTACAGGCCTGGGTGTCAGACATATCTACGTTCGCATACAGTGGGTGTAAGCCATGTTGCACAGCAAATACACTGAGGTTGAGTTGGCGAGCCTAGCATGTGCAGACATGGCCTCGAAACACCGATGGTCAAAAGATCGAGCATGAGTGGCATGAATGATGTGACCGACATTTAGCGTCCACCCTTGAACCCACATTGATGACTGTGACGATCGGGGGAGATGTGGCTGATAGGGGTCATGTTATCACTAGGAACCCTTTTGGGGATAGGTGTTTCTGAGTGGAGTTATTATTAACTCGTTTAATTATAAACTTAGTCTAAATTCCTTTTGCAATTATAAATGTAGATGACACCTTTCCTGTTGACGATTGATTGGTTAGAAGGAGAGAAGCTCAGATTAGATGGATCGAAATTCTCCATATGGGTTGCGCGTCTCCACGTTATCCTTAGTGAGAATGACATGGTCGACTACATACTCAACGGGATGGATTTGGATCAGCCCACTGACCTAGAGACCCCAGAGCAGCGGAAAGACCGCTATCTCCGTTGTGAGATGGCCTCCTTCATTTCAGTTACCATGCGTTTCGGAATGGTGGACGTGCTATGGCCTTTCGTGGGTGATGTCAACCCTCGTTCGGTGATGCTACAGCTGAGGACACATTTTGTGGAACAAACACGCATATGGGAGCATGAGCTGATGGGAGATTTCCGCTCCATTAAGATGGAGGAGAACTCATCACTGGACGACCACTTGGAGCACATGCATGATGTGTACATGAGGCATGCATACTTCCTAGATAGCTGGATGACAGGCTCTTTTGCAAACGGTGTTGTGCTGTGGTCGCGGCCACCAAGCTACCAAGCACAAGTCAGGACTTGCGTTATGAGGGGCGACGCGGAATCAATGGAGTTCCACCGGTTCGTGACACATCTCAGGAATGTGTTGGTTGAACCAGATGTCGCTCAGGTCATCAATGACAAAGGTATATATTTGATATAAAATTTTATAAATGTTATAATCTTGCTAACACATTTGTAGTGTTAAGTATATTTGATACTTGTTCTGTTTTGCTGAAAACGGGTCCTTCTGCATGAGAGGTGCTTGTTGGAGAGGAGGTGACGTTGCGTGTTGATGGCGAGCATGATGATGGAGGCCGACGACACTCTCCCTCAACATTTATCATTTAGTTTATGTTTTAGGATGATTAATGTAATCAAGAGATTGTGAACTTCTTTAGTGTGTCTCACACTTTGTGAGACGGTTATTCATATGAGTTTGTAACAAACAGTTGTTCTACTTTTATGAATGATTTCTATTCGTGTTCATATCTTGTTTGATTATGTGTGAATTATCCTTATTGTTTGAAACTAATTGATAATGCATGAACATTTGTAAAACATTAAAAATCCTTGTTTAAAATACCCAACTTAATGATATGTTCATTAATGAATGAAAAACCATTGTTTAAATTCAAAGTCATGTGATAATATGTGAAAGTCATTTGATTTCTTATCACATATAAATCATGCCTAAGTTCAGAAAAATAACTTGAACACCGTGTATTACTTGAATACAAAGTGTTTAAAGAATTGTTAAAAGTAAATACATATTCGATGTATTGTGTTTTGACGAAAATGGTAATTATCATTAAATGATTATTTAAATGTGTAAAGAAGTTTACCAAAGGAAACATGAATATTAAACTATTTGATTTGATCAAAATGTTTCATCAACAAAGGGTATAAATATAGAAGAGAATCTAATTACTATGATTTGATCAATAGTAATGAAATTCGACTTTATAAGATTGGCATAAAAGGAATTGTGGAATGCAAAGCGTATTGAAACGTCAAAATGCAAAGCATCACAATGTGATATTACATATCAAAGTGGGTGAATAGAAGGCACCAAATAAATCGTTGTAGTGTAGATGTAGATACCATAAGTTAGAAATAGTTAGCACTCAATTAGAATGTAGTGAACCATTTGAATTCGTGAAAGTTTTGGGGTTATTCGATATAACTAAAACAATAGCGAATAAGTCCTTGTAGAGCATTCATTGGAAACTTTGAATACAAAATCCATAGCTAAACCAAGAGATAAGCAAAACTTGTATTTCTTGGATTTTGGTACATTCTTGAGAAAGTTCACTTTTAGTGATGTTTCTCGATTATGGAGCAAGTGGAAGATAGTGAAAAACACAATGAGGATTCAAATCCATGCATTAGAGTGTTGAGAAGTGCAACGGAAAAAATTCCTGAATGATTCTCTTCAAAAAGGAAAGAATCAATGATAATGATCATTGTGTTTTTCCCACTGGTGTTTTCACTACATGAAGTAGGATTCAAAAATGTAATCCATATCTTGTATGGAGACATTTGTGAATCATTTGTCATGATTCTTGGAATATGACATACCTACGAACTACTAAGGAAATAATGGTAAACTAAATTATGAGAAATCCTAGAAACAGACTTCCCTTGAGATTAGAAAGCAATTTGTTGCTGAATCTCACAAGTAAAAGGAGTTACTTGAATTTTTCCCAAATGACTGCAAAGCCATAGCGGAAAAAGGGGGTGAATGACAAAAGCACAATTTTTCAAGTATTGGACGAATTCAAATGAATTTGATTCAAGTGTGCTGAATGTCTAGAGGATTTAAAACTAGTAATAGTACTAGTATCTCATAATAAAACTCCAATTTTGATATTTGATCAAAGGATTTGAAGATGTTCAAAATAGTGAGTAGATATGCAATTTGCATAAAATTGAGTAGGAGCTATGAAAGTCTTCCTAAAACAATATGTGATTGACATATTTTTTGAGTGGAAGCAATATAAGTGTCAAACTCAAATATGTAGAAACATATTTTTGAGTGGGAGCTTATAGGAGCAATTCTTAAGTATGTTAAGAATGAAAGCGCAAATACTTATAAATAATGATTTATAAGGTGTAGTAGTTGATAGTAGGTGTATTATGATATTATGTAGTATTCCTTAAGGGATTCTGAAAAGGGTTTCAGAACAAAATGTTAATTAAGGAACTTGTCCTTAATAACTCAAATTAGGAATAGCATTAAGTTGCTCATCAATGGTTGAAAGAAAGAAAAGGATGATCATCATCCACTATGTTAATACATAGGTTCTGTCTTAGTAAACCATGATGATAACTTAACATAATATGTGATCCAAATAAGGAACGTTTAAAAGTGATTAAGTTCCAATCATAGAACGTTGAGCTAAGTTTGTCCGCAGTGTCTACCAGAGAACTGCAGACATGTTTTCCAAATCCATATAGGATGACACATCTTAAAAATAAAGGTTATGTTATAAGGGAATATGTTGAAAACTCCCTTAATACCGATTAGAGTCAAGTAGGAAGCGAGGTGAACAAAGACATCGAAAGTTGCACAGAGTGCACTGGTGTTTTGATGGCTACATTTATAATAATAGATAAGGGTACCATA
The DNA here is from genome assembly GCA_910589775.1 of Avena eriantha. Taxonomy (NCBI): domain Eukaryota; kingdom Viridiplantae; phylum Streptophyta; class Magnoliopsida; order Poales; family Poaceae; genus Avena; species Avena eriantha. The sequence continues at coordinate 265,330,710 of OU342741.1, read as the reverse complement.
TAAAGTGTTGTATAATGTTATGGCGGGGCTAGTTTGCTTTTAACATAGAATGATGTGTCCCAGGGCATAGTGCCCATGAGAAAGCCCTCGAGGTTGATCTAACGTCACTGTAGGCTACTGGAATCATGCCTCGTTCTGCTGCCATAGCGACGATGCATACACACAGATGTTATCATGTGATGATAGAGTATTAATGTCAATTAAGGTGATATTAGTAAGTTCCAAAGGATTTGGGACTGTAAAGTACAGACCCAAGACTCAACCTCTTCCATGAGCAAGCATGTTCAGGGTACCGGATATATGGTGCTAAAGATTAAGAACAAATGCAGCTAGTGTATTTGTACTCTAGTGCAAGTGGGAGACTGTTGGAAATATGCCCTAGAGTCAAATAGTAGTAAGGACTATTATCATATTTCATATAGTTTATGATTAACTTTTATATCATTCTATAACTGTATTGAGTGGAAACATCAATACAGTGTGATATACAAACAACCAGGGGTTCCCAGTAAAACTCTAGTCACTGGTTCATTGGTCAATAGATGATCATGTTTCCTGATCATGTGGCATTTATGCCAGTTGGAAATGGAGTCATCTCATTCTGTGAATGAGATGATGAACCAATACCCAACCTAAACATCGTGACCCGATCATGTCACGAAGTTCAAGTTACGATGATTAGAAATGGATCCTCATAGACTATTCCTTAGACCATGAGGCTATATCAATCACTGTCTCCTAAGAGTGCTTAGATAGCATCAAATACCATCTGGTAATACGGTGGTTATAAATGTGTGTTCAGGTACTCATAGGAAACCGTAGAGGCAATACATATCAAGAGCGGGATTTGTCTATCCATGTGACAGGAAGATACTCAAGGGCCCACTCGGAGAAGTAATATTCAATAGCTGCGCACGGTGTGATTTGATCACAGGGATATCACTTGTCGGAACGAGTCAAGTAGCATTGTTCAGTAACGAGATTGAACACGATATGGTGATGTCATTGATCAGATCTCGGGCAATTCAAGTATCGAGTGACAAAGGGAATAAGACACGGTTGTCCCGGTTCAAACGACGAAAGATCTTCGTGGAACGCACAGGGGTCACATGGCCATCCAGGTCCCTCTGTCGATCATTGGTGCAGGAGTGTCCCGACCATGTCTGAAGTGTTCCTGAACCGTGGGGTATCACGCTTAAGGGCTTTATGATGCTTAGAGAGTGTTTATAGGATCGGTAAAATCACCGAAGAAAAGTAGAGAGAAAACCGGAAGGGTTTTGGTAAGTCCGGAGGATGTCCGGAGTGGAGGTGGAAGGTGTTCCATAGCCACGAAGGTTGAATAATATGTGAATGAATGTTAAATATTGATTTAATCATTTATTCATAATTATCCAATAAAGAGAAAAATCAATTTAATGGTCAAAGGCTTAATGGGCCAATTTCCGGAGGGAGAGGGCCCATTAGGGGAAATGAGAGAGGGAGAAGGGGCCAAGGGGGTGGCCGGCCCCCTAGTGGGCCAGCCCCCCCCCCTGCGGGGTCCATGGGGGTGGCCAGCAGCCACTCCTCCCCCTTCCTCTCCTTTAGTCCCACCCCAGGACTTTGAGGGAGGGTGTACCTCCTCCTCCCCCTATATATAGTGGGGGTATTTGGCCAAATTAAATACACCAATAATCAATAAAAGGTATCCCCACTTTTGGGAGGACCTCTAATTGATATTTTCTCTCTCCCCTTCTCTCTCTCGTGACCGTGGTCCCAAGTCTGGACTGCGCGAGCGAGAGACATCTTCACCGCGGAACGCCGTCGCGCTGTAGGATTCGGATCCGGGAGCTCTACTTCCGCAACTGCTGCTGGATCGGGGAAGCGGGAGTCATCGTCAGGCACCGGACGTGTGTAACTCCCCGCGAGGTGTCGCACTTGAGGCACTCAAGTCGTTGGAGCCAAGGAGTACAAGGACTTCATCACGGCCTTGAGGTCAGCTTCGGCTCGTCTACATTAACCACGCTCCCCTAAGCGTTGACAATGCTTTTCAGTCTTCAAGGGTAAGTTCGCGAAAAGCCCCTCCCATTACCGTATTACTAATAGATAGGTCCTGGCAGCTTCAGGGGTTCAGGGGTTCGGGGGCGTAGGATAAAATTTTATTGTTTTCATACGCGGAACCCCTACACAAGGGGTACCCCGTTGGCGGTTCTCTATGATACATATGTACTTACAATGACAAGAGCTTACTTGTGACTGAAGTTGAGTAGCATGAGGTTCGGTCTTCGTAAGTAAGGGGCATGAGGTTTCAACTTATAACTTGTCAAGCATATCCTCTTAGTTGTGTCACTTTAACCTTAATCACCTAAAGATGCTTATGATAGGGGCAATGAGAGCTAAAAGCTAATAAGTACCATAATTTTTGGAAGCTCTTTATGAGACTTGAATCCCTGCTTCCTTCTATTAAGGCCTTTCTTTTATTTTTATGTTGAGTCTCCATCTTCTATCTTTATGCATCTACTTTGGGAGCATAGTGGCCATTCTTAGTTCTATGTGCATTGTCCCAAGACTAGTTGATTGATGCATACTTTGATATTGCTTGTTTTAAACTATTGTATCTAGTCACTCTTATGAACTTTGAAGGTGTCCTATGCAATTATATTTTCTATTCTATTGAGGGACAAGCTGGATACTATTATGCTATGTTTTCTTTATATGAAACAAACAAACGTCTTGCAAAGCATTGTTATTCATGAATCTTTTTTTTGTGCCTTTTCATGTTGCATCATAGTTTCTTTGTCTTATTCCTAGTACTTTGTCTTTCATGTTATTATTGAAGTACTTTGATCCCAACTATCAATGTTTTACAAATACTTTGATCAGGTTTATGATGGTGCATGTCACCTCAAAAAATATTCTTTATTTTTATCACTTACCTACTCGAGGACGAGCAGGAGTTAAGCTTGGGGATGTTGATACGTTGCAAACGTATCTATAATTTTTGATGTTCCATACTTCGTTTTTATCTACTTTCTGATTGTTTTCCCACACTTTGGAGTATTTTTATACACTTTCTTGGACTAACCTATTAACAAGATGCCACAGTGCCAGCTGCCTGTTTTCTGCTGTTTTTGGTTCCAGGAAAGTCAGAAAATGAATATTCTTGGAATTGGACGGGACAAAAGTCAAAGCAGACAACGAGCATCTCAGCAATCTTCTTATTTATCATGGGAATATGGTGCTTTTTTTCTCTCTTTCCTCTTTCATAATCTCAATTTTTTATCTTTTTCTCTTTTTTCTCAATATAGGACTCTTTTTTTATAAGAAGAATGCTTCACAGACAGCTCATTATGGTTACGCTACAGGTTTCCACCATGTCAGCATGGATTAGACCAGTGGCCCAGGCATTTCTCTAACACATATACATAACTCCATGGACTTACAAGCTCCCCTTTCATTTCACACCGACGACATCCATATACAAAAGAGCATGATATCAACTACGTACAAAGTACCAAGTGCAATGTTGAAAGCGTTCCCCATGACAGCATGGTTCTGCTAATCCCAACAAATAAGTGCAAGCATATACAACATAGACAACACAATGGTTCAAGTTTATTAAGGGCAAGAAAAGTAAAGTGTGCCATCAAGTTTGTGAGAGCTTTAATCAGTAGTTTTCTCATAACAAGTTTAATTTGAAAGGTAAACAAAAACATGAATATACTTGGAATAGCTTAAGCTAGTAGGTAGGTATGGTGGACACTTGGGAATAACTTGGTTTAGGGAGTTGGATGCATGAGTGGAACTCACAGTTGGTTGTGGAGGCTAGCAAAAGATTGGGAGCAACAAACTAAGAGATCAATAATGACCATAATCATGCAGAGCGACAAAACATCATTGATCAAAGCATAAAGTGATACTACAAGTTGAAAACTAAAGGATCATAAAGGCTATGGTGACTTAAGATAGTCATAACATGGTGTGAGGATGCGCCAAGTCAACCCAAATAAAGCATCAAAGGAGAATACCAGTATACTATGTTTTAATATGCTAAAACAACGCATGATTCATCCAAGGCACATTAAGCAATCTCAATTTTTTATAACAAGTCATGCTACAGCAAAGAATACTAAGCATAAAGCCAAAACAATATCAAACATGGCATGACAAAGCATAGGCCATAGTCAAAAACAAGCTCTTTTTACCTCATAAGCATGAACTTTCCTACTCTTTCCCAATCCAAACCAAACCATTTGAAAACCAATGTATGAAAAAGGGGGTCCAACCAATTTATTCAGAAAACTAAACAAACAAAAGGAAACGAAAAACCAAAACGAAAACGAAAATGAAAAAGAAGACGCTCCAAGAAAATGAAACAATAAAAATGAAGCGTTTGGAAGAAACCTAGGATTTTTATTGATGAAGAAGGGGATGCCTTGGGCATCCCCAAGCCTTGACGCTTGTACTTCTTGGATATTTCTTGGGGTGACACACGTGGCATCCCTAAACTTGAGCTTTAGTCCATCCTTTATCTCATTACTCATTCCATACACCTGGATTTTTTCCTTCATACAAAACTTCACACAATCTTTATTAGCAACATTAGTGCACTCAAGATAATAAGTCTTAAGGTTCAGTTTTAACATCAAATAAACTTCCATTAGAACACTAGCTACTGAAGAACTTCCCTCAAAAAGCTCAATTCCCCAAAAGAACTCAAAAAGGAACCAACAAGAAGCAAATGCAGAAAATGACAGAAATCTGTCAAAACAGACCAGCAGGTAAAGACGAATTTTTTCGAAGACCTTCTGTTGCTCAAATAAAAAAGTGTTGAACTAACGAAAGTTGGATAACAACCTGGGGCAGAAGAAAAAAAAATTATGCCTCAAAAAAGACATTCAGAGATTTTACACGAATTTTTACGGTGAAGCACAAAAATCTGTTTCGGGACAGCAACTTTCCCAATCATTACTTCTCTCTCATTAGAGGTTACTCTTGGCACAAAAAGCAAATAAAAAGGATAAGGAGCGGTTAAGACTCATCTAAAACTTTTGGGTTATCTCCAAATAAGTACTTTTCTTTAACGCCTTTAAGTTGGGCATAAGAAGCAAGAAAGAATCAAGTGTTCTCAAATGAAGAAGCATTAAGACCAAATTTTGTTTTCATAGGAGAGGCAAAAGAAATATTTTCTCTCTTATTAGGGAAGTGTTCTATACCTTTCTTGAGTGGGAATTGATATTTAATGGTGCCTTCTTTCATATCAATAATGGCACCAACAGTTCTAAGAAAAGGTCTTCCCAAAGTAATAGGACAAGAAGCATTGCATTCAACATCCAAAACATAGAAATCAACGGGGACATAAGCATTGTTAACCATAATAAGAACATCATTAAGACTCCCCATGAGTTTCTTTTTAGCATTATCATGAAGTGGGACATTCAACTAACAATCTTCAAGTGGAGGCAAATCAAGCATATCATAAATCCTTTTAGGCATAATAGGAACACTACTATCAAGATCACATAAAGCTTTGAAATCAAAGTCATTCACTTTCATATTAATGATGGGTTCCCAACCATCTTCTTGTTTTATAGGAATAGAAGCTTTATGTTTCATCTTTTCTTCTTTAATCTTTATGAGAGCATCAGTAATGTGTTTTGTAAAGGCCATGTTCATAGCACTAGCATTAGGACTTTTAGCAAGCTTTTGTAGGAACTTAATAACTTTAGAGATATTGCAACCATCAAGATCAAAATCAAATTTATCATCTAAAGTAGTAGAACTATTACTAGCCTCAACACTAGTGGTGGTAATAGTAGAAACACTAATGTTTCTAGCAATTTCATCTTCTCTTTCCCACTTAGCATGTAATTCAGCTAATATTCTAACATTTTCATCAATTCTTACTTGTATAGCATTAGTAGATGCAAAGGGATTCTCATTAGTTTCAGGTTTAGCAGCCATTTTATTCAAAGAAGATTGAACTTTGGCAAAATATGCTATATTTCTTTCAGCATTAGAGAGTTTTTCCTCAATAGTTTTATTGAAAGCAGTTTGTTTACTAATAAATTCTTTAAGCATAACTTCAAGTTCAGAGGGAGCACTCCTATTATTGTTGTAAGAATTTCCATAAGCATTACCATTGTTGGGAGGATATGGCTTATAATTGTTGTTACCAAAATTGTTCCTGTAGGCATTGTTGCTAAAATTATTATTTCTTATAAAGTTCACATCAACTTGCTCTTCTTGAGCAACCAAAGAGGCTAAAGGAACATTATTTGGATCAATATGGGCTTTCCCATTCACAAGCATAGACATAATAATATCAATCTTATCACTCAAGGAGGAGGTTTCCTCAACAGAATTTACCTTCTTACCTTGTGGAGCTCTCTCAGTATGCCATCCAGAATAGTTAACCATCATATTGTCCAGAAGTTTTGTTGCAGCACCCAAAGTGATGGTCATAAAGGTACCTCCAGCAGCAAAATCCAATAGGTTCCTTGAAGAATTGTTCAATCCTGCATAAAAAGTTTGGATGATCAGCCAAACAGTCAGTCCATGAGTGGGACAATTCTTTACCAAAGATTTCATTCTTTCCCAAGCTTGAGCAACATGTTCATTATCAGATTGTTTAAACTTCATTATTTCACTTCTCATGGATATAATCTTAGCAGGAGGATAGTATATTCCAATAAAAGCATCTTTGCATTTTGTCCAAGAATCAATACTATTCCTAGTTAAGGAATTCAACCATTCTTTAGCTTTTCCTCTCAAAGAGAAAGGAAACAATTTCAGCTTAATAATATCACCATCTACATCCCTATGCTTTTGCATCTCACAAAGGTCAACAAAGTTATTCAGATGGGCAGCAGCATCTTCATTACCAATACCAGAAAATTGTTCTCTCATAACAAGATTGAGTAAAGCAGGTTTTATCTCAAAGAAAGTATCTTTAGGCACAGGTGGAGCAATAGGTGTGCTCATAAAATCATTGTTCTTGGTGCTAGTGAAGTCACACAACTTAGTGTTTTCAAGAGTAGTCATTGTTTTGTGTTTTTTATAAAGAAAGCAAACTTGTAAAACTATTTTTTTGTGTTTTTGATAAAGAAACAAGCAAACAAAGCAAAAAGAAACTAAGCAAAACAAAAATAACAAAGTAAAGAGATTGGTTATGAGGGACTCCCCTTGTGAAGATGTCCTTGACTCCCCGGCAACGACGCCAAAAAATATGCTTGATGGCCCAAAATATATCAAGCTCGTTGGGAACCCCAAGAGGAAGGTATGATGAGCACAACAGCAAGTATTCCCTCAGTACGAAACCAAGGTTATCAATCTAGTAGGAGCAAGGAAACACCCCAAAGGTGTAGCTAGCTGAACGTTGGCAGGGTGCCAGCAGCAACGTAGAGACCTGCACAACACAACCATAGAACTCTATCCCCAACTTGCGATGAGGTTGTCAATCTCACCGGTTTTGCTGAAAACAAAGGATTAAACGTATCGGATGGAAGGAAGTAATAGTTTGCAGAAAGTAAACACAAAGCAGTGAACATTTTGTAGATTGTATGTAAAAGAAAAGGACCGGGGTCCAAATTTCACTAGAGGTGGCTCTCCTTAAGATAGATAACATGCTGGGTGAACAAATTACAGCGGGGCAATTGACAAACATCAAAAAAGCAATACATGCATATACTAATCATCTTGACTCCTTTGGAACTTGATTGGGCATTACAACATTATACATAGACCGCCATCCAACTGCATCTATGACTAATAATCCACCTTCAGGTTATCATCCGAACCCCCTCCAGTATTAAGTTGCAAGCAACAGATTATTGCTTTACGAATTGCGTGTAATGTAAACAATACAATTGTTCTATGAACAAAGGATTATTGTTTTCTCCCTAGTAGCAACAACACATCTAGTACCTTAGAGATTTCTATCACTTCCCCAAATTACCAGAGGCACGAACCCACTATCGAGCATAAATACTAACTCTTGGAGTTGCTAGCATCTACTTGGCCAAGATAGCTACTAACAACAGAAAGCATGCAAGATCACAAATAACAAAGACATGATAGAATCAATAATCAATCTAAAATAGCATCTCAATATCCATTGGATACCCGCAAACACAACATGCAGAATTACAAATAGATGATCTTGATCATGAACGGAGCTCACAAGATCTAGACATGAAAGCACAAAGGAGGAGAACCAGCCATCTAGCTACTACATGGACCCGTAGTCCAGAGATGAACTACTCACGCATCACACCGAAGGCTTGCATAATGATGAAGAAGGCCTCCAGGGTGAATTCCCCTCTCCGGCAGGGTGCCGGGAAGAGCTTTAGATCCCTCCCGATCTAGGGATGGAGATGACGGTGGCTACAGACACTTTCGTGGATTTTTGATCAGGTACTTAGGGTTTTCGTCCCGAGGGCATCTTATAGGCGGAAGGAGAGGCCAAGGGGGTGCTGGGGTCGGCCAGACCACCCCTTAGCGCGGGCCAGGCCTGGCCGCGCGGCCAGGTGGTGTGGCCGGCCCCCAGCTCTTCTCCATCTCGTATTCTGGCATCTGGTGACTTCCGAAAAAATAGGCACTTTGGCTTTTGTCCCGTCCAATTCTGAGAATATTCATTTTCTGACTTCCTGTAACCGAAAACAGCAGAAAACAGGCAGCTGGCACTGTGGCTCTTGTTAATAGGTTAGTCCAAAAAATCATATGAAAAGTACTCCAAAGTGTGGACAAAACACAAGAAAGTGGATAAAACCAAGCATGGAACATCAAAAATTATAGATACATTTGCAATGTATCAAGCGCCGCTGCCACCGAACAGGAGATTCGGGGACAGAAAGTCTTTGTTCTGGCACCCTGCTGGGACAGGGAAGTGCCCCTGGAGCCATCTCCATCGTTCTCCACCACCATCTCCATCGCCGTTGTTGTTTCCCATGATGAGGAGGGAGTAGTTCTTCCTCGAGGCTAAGGGCTCTACCGGTAGCTATGTGTTCATGTCTCTCTGTATGCATGATTATATTGTGATCATGAGCTTTGTAATCAAGTAGATCTACCTTGCTACTCAAGTGCTTTAATAGATCTGTGCTCTCCCCATGTGTGTGAAGTTGACAGTGTGCACACCATGGTGGCACTTAGGCTAGAGATTACAAATACTTGTTATGAGTTATATTTGGAGTTGGATGTCTTTATGAAATTGTGGTGTTTGTTGGAACCATCTAGTGCTCAAGGTGACAGTGTGGGGTCATCTAGATGCGGAAAGCGAACTTTGAGGTGTGCTGTTATAGCCCTACCATCGATTAGTGTGTTCAACCGGAGAGTAGTTCATAGTAGTATCATGAAGATAATATATTTATATGAGAGTGTTCACTAGTGAAAGTATGATCCCTAGGCCTTGTTTCTAAGCATTGAAACACCGTTTGCAACTAGATCTGTTGCATGTTTGCTTGCTTCCATCTTTATTTTAGTTTGCCTTTAGTCTCTTCCATGCTAGAAAGCTATTTTCTGGCCCCGTTACCACTTATAATTATCTATACCACTTGTATTTCACTATCTCTTCACCGAACTAGTGCACCTATGCACCTGACAAGTGTATTGGGTGTGTTGGGGACACAAGAGACTTGTTGTATCTTGATTGCAGGGTTGCTTGAGGGGGATACCTTGGAACACTTCCTCCCTGAGTTCGATAAACCTTGGGTGATACACTTAAGGGGAAACTTGCTACTGTTCTAAAAACCTCTGCACTTGGAGGCCCAACAACTGTCTACAAGAATAGAAGTACGTAGACATCACTCGCCTTAACTATCGGATTTATGACAAAGAGCTTTTTGCCTTAGTTCGTGTTCTTCAAGTTTGGGAACACTACCTATGGCCCTAAGAATTTATTATACATTCCGACCATGAGTCGTTGAAATATCTCAAAGGCCAAGCCAACTTGAGTAAGAGACACGCTAAGTGGGTTGAGTTTATGGAGTATTTTCCATACATTGTCAAGTATAGGAAGGGCAAATATAATGTAGTTGCGGACGCTTTGTCTCGCAAGCACACAAGCCTTCTTACGAGACTTAAAATCAACGTGTTAGGTCTTGAGGAAATAAAATCTTTGTATGCTTCCGACCCGTCCTTTGAAGCAATTTTCGCAAAGTGCTCCAATGACAAAGTAATTTATGATTTCTATTTTCATTAGGGCTTTCTATTTAAACAAAACAAGCTTTGCATTCCAAAGTCATCGCTCCAACTTTTGCTTCTCCAAGAATCTCATGGTGGAGGCCTCATGGGTCACTTTGGTCGCGACAAGATATTGGACATGCTCTCCACTCACTACTTTTGGCCCAAGATGAAGCGCGATGTGGAGCACTACGTTCAACGATGCACGGCATGTGTTCAAGCTAAGTTGCAAGCTAACCCTTATGGTCTTTATATCCCATTGCCTATTCCTCATACACCTTGGTCCGACATTAGCATGGATTTTGTGTTAGGATTACCTAGATCTAAGCATGGTCATGATTCTATATTTGTTGTCGTGGATCGCTTTTCCAAAATGGCACACTTCATACCATGCCATAAGACCGACGATGCTTCACATGTTGCAAATTTGTTTTTCAGGGAAATTGTCCGTCTTCACGGTGTGCCAAGAACAATTGTCTCTGACCGCGACGTCAAATTCATGAGCTACTTATGGAAGACCCTCATGGCCAAGCTTGGCGTCAAGCTACTCTTTTCATCCGCATCGCATCCTCAAACCGATGGCCAAACCGAAGTTGTCAACCGAAGCCTCGGAACTCTCCTTCGTGTGTTGATCAAGAAAAACCTCAAGGATTGGGAGGAATGCATTCCACACGCCGAGTTTGCCTACAACCGTGCCAAGCACTGAACAACCAAGATGATTCCATTCATGATCGTCTATGGTTTCGAGCCCCTCACCGCGGTCGACATCCTACTACTACCTCTCCACGAGCGCACCAGCATGGACGTCGAGAAGCACGCAAAAGCTATGAAGAAGCTTCATTAAGAAACAAGAGCTACTATCGAGCAACAAGTCCTTCACCAAGCTTCAAGGGTAAACAAGGACAAGCAGGAGATGATTTTCCAAGAAGGTGATCTTGTGTGGATACACTTGAGCAAGGACCGCTTTCCGAAGGAACGATATTCCAAGATCAAACCAAGAGGAGATGGCCCCTTCAAGGTCCTCAAGAGAATCAACAACAATGCCTACATCATCAACATACTGACCTCCAAGTACCTTGCAAGCAATACATTCAATGTCAAGGACCTTTCACCCTACAATGGAGATGTTCAAGATGATAACCATGAAGAGTCGAGGACGACTCTTTCCCAAAGGGGGGAGCTAATGCAGCCCGTCCTACGGACGCTCCTACATCTACACCACCAAGTCCCCCAAGTGGACCCATGACTCCTGCTCGAGCCAAGCTTCTCCAAGCTAAGGTGAATTCGCTCTTGTACTCATGTGACTTCAATACACCCCTAGATGGCTTGCTACTTAATGCCCCGACACTATGCATCATCAGGTATGGAGACACGAGCTAGAGGAGCGACGTAGCAGCCAACAGCTGTCAGGAGACTGTGGTACTACCGGCCCCTGGGAGCGGTACTACCGCACAAGTGGTACTACCGCTCATGGACAACGGTACTACCACCCCGAGCAGAGAGATGGACCCCGAAGCCCTAGATCCCTCCGGTACCTACGAGCGGTACTACCGCCTTCAACCGGTACTACCACACTCAGCAAGCGGTACTACTGCGCGCATATGAAGACTCATGCCAAAGCATCTGCCTGCTCCGGTACTACCGGTCAACCGACCGGTACTACCAGACACCCCAGGGCTTGCGCACTCCAGCTTGGTCCTTTGGCCTTGTAACGCCCCCTTTTGATACTTTAGTTGCCTAAACTACCCCTGAACTTGTGGCTGGCCTATATATAGCCCCCACCTCTATTGTAAACCCTAGCCATGATATTTGGAATTAGTGGAAACCCCTTGTGGATCTATCTAGTTCTTGACTCATGCTCCTTTGACCAAGGAGCACCAAACATCCCAAACCTCGTTGGAGTTTCCATCGTGCCTCCGTGTTGTACAAGGCCTAGGCATCGGAGTCCCTTTGCCTAGACGTCAAGACCTCACTGAGTCTCCCATCTTGCCGTGCCAGTTCGAGAGAGAGTCCTCCGCCCGACGCTGATCCTAGGGATTGCGCCGGACCGGTCACCGCCGACGTGAGCTATTGGTGTGTATCGTGGTTTTGCGTTTGTGTGTTCATTGCGTTCTTCGTGCGTGAGTTCGTCGTGTTCATCCTCCCCTCCTTCCCTCGCACTCCATCCTCGATTTGAGTGAGATCCGTGAAAGATCGGGCCACCCTAGAGGTTTTCCCTCAACACTATAGAGGAGTGGAAACAATAGTAATATAGGTGAAAATGTAAGCGCGGCCAATCATCTCGCGGAACAGCCTACCCGTGGATTTTTCTTACGAAGAACCATCTTATTCATCCACACGCCCCAATCGAATGGTCTGCAACAATCGGATCAGACAACTGGTTCTTTAGGGGGGCTTCTCGATCTTATTTGGTTTTGTCATTACAAGAACACACATGCAATGGACACTGGTGGATCCATATGTGGTTTGTGGAAAGAACATACATGCAATGACTCTAGTGGGTCCATATGTGGTTTGTGAAAAGAACACACATGCAATGACTCTAGGGGGTCCATATTTTGTTTGTGAAAAGAACACACATGCAATGGCATTGGTTGATCCATATGTGGTTTATCATTACAAGAACACACATGCAATGACATTGGTGGATCCATGTGGTTTGTGAAAAGAACACACATTTCAATGACACTGGTGGATCCATATGTGATTTGTGAAAAGAACACACATTCAATGACTCTGGTGGATCTATATGTGGTTTGTGAAAAGTGAAGGAGATATGCCCTAGAGGCAAATAATAAATAGGTTTTTATTGTCATATCTCGATTATTTTATAATAGTTTCATATTGTGCTATAACTGTGCCAAGTAGAAACATTGGTACAGGTGTGGTATGAAACAACCAAGTGCCTAGTAGCCTCTATTCATACTAGTTTGTCGGTCATGAGGATGATCTGGGTTTCAAGATCATGGGCATATGCCAATTAACAACAGGGTCATATCATTGGAGAATGATGTCATGGACATTCCTCGAAGGATTGCAACACGATCAAGTCATATAGTTCACTGTTGCAACAGCTATACCTAGACTTCTTTTCCTTAGACCATGAGCTCATATTACTCACTGTCTCCCGAGGCTGCTTAGACCACATCAACCGTCATCTGGTAATATGGTGGCCATAAAGGTGTATGTTGGGTATTCCGAAGGAACAGTAGATGACATGTGACTGCAAGACCGGGATTTGTTCACCCACATGACAGGTAAAGGTACATATGGCCGGCTTGGTGAGATTACATCCATAAATGTTGCAACATGTGACTCGGTCACGGGGATGTAATATCACGGTAACAAGAAAACAGAACTTGTTGTGAACGAGATTGAACAAGGTATGTGATACCAATGATCGGATCTCGGACAGGTCATATCGAGAAACAAAAGGAATTGGATGCTATATTTAGCGGTTCAAACGACATTGTCATCAGGAATGCATAGGGGTCACATTGATATCCCTGGTCCCTCTGTTGATCATTGATACAGATCATGTCTAGAGCATTCCCGAGCCTTGAGAGGATACACTTAAGTGTATGATAAGAGCGATCATTCGTAAGACGGAATCACAGTAGAGAAAGAGAAAGCCGGAATTGATCTGCAGAGAGATCCGAAGTTGTTCGGAGAAAGAATAAAGGACCGGAATCATTCCGGGAAAGATCCAAAGTCGTTCGGAGGAAATCGAAAGGGAACCAAAAGGTGTTTCGGGTCAAGACAGATTTCGTAATATGTATTTACATATTAATTAATGTAATTAATATTAAATATAATATTAAAATCTAATTTGAAGAGGTATTCCACTAATGGGCCAAACTTCCTAGTGAATAAAGGCCCATGAGGAAAAACTGAAAGAGGGAAGGGCCAAGGGCCAAGAGGTCCAAGCCCCAGCCGCCACAAGGGGGGCCACCCGGCCAGCCTAGGGCTGTGCGCGAGGTGGGGCCCACCCCTAGCCGGCTGGCCCATGAAGCCCTAAGGGCCCATGCGCCTCCCCCTCTCCCTTGAATAGTCCCACATGGGAAACCCAAAGGGGAGGGCACACCCCTCCCCTATATAAAGGGGTGCCCATGGGTGGTACTAAAACACACCAATATTTGGAGAAGTCCTTTGGTTGACTTCCTCCTTCCCTCTCTCTCTAGTCCTTGTGACCATGGCCCCAAGTCTGGGTTGTGCGATCGAGGCACACCTGCAGTACACCGTTGCGCTACAGGGATTCCTAGCCAGATATCAACTTCCGCACTCTCGGCAGGATCAGGGAGTCAGAGGTCTCATCGTGCACCGGATGTGTATGAAGACACGAGGCGCAACACTTGGGGCGCTTAAATATCGTGAGCTAGAGCTGCTGCATGATGAAGATGAAGAAGGAGCAAGGGGTGACCTGTGAGGAGCTTCGTGACCTTGAGGTTGGCTACGAGTATGACTACTTCAACCACGTTCCCTGCGGAACGTTAACCGCGTACGGTCTACAAGGGTATGTATTCTCTACGCATTGGCCGTTACCGCATTACTACATAGATAGATCCTAGGCAGTTATGGGGTTCCATCGTAGGAATTTTTTTATTCTGCTGTGGATCCCCTTCAGTGGTATCAGAGCCGATCTATGCGTAGGAGTTTTGTACGGCCAGTACGCACAAGTTTTGTGTGGGCATTGATCCCTTAGTTGCTACCCTCTAACGTGTACTTGTTTATATCGCGGTACTGTTTGATGAAGCGGCCTGGACCGACCTTATGTGTATTCAGACGTGAGACTGGTTCCACGCTCAACATACGGCTTGTACCATATAAGTGGCTAGCGGGTGTCTGTCTCTCATTCGATAGTTGATATAGCATTTACAATGGAGGTCCCGAAAGGGGTGTAGTAGATACAACTGTTGGATCCATGTTGTGGTTGAAAAGTTCGTAGTTTAGAAACGGTTCTATTGCGAAAGCCCTAACAACCATGTAAAACTTGCAACAGATAAAGTAGATGCGTCTAACTTTATTTTGCAGGGGGCATGTGATTATGATATGGCATTGGTTGTTGCGAAGGTAAAGTAGTTTACTTTTCTGTTACTAAGTAGTATAGTAATAGTCATCGTTCTAATGGACGACCTGGTGGAGGCGGCGTAGACTTGGCGTCAAACGAAGGGCAAGATGGAGATCATGCCGGAGCGCTCAATGGAGATCAAGGCGCAAGAACAGACATGCAATGACTCTAGCTGTGGTTTATTAAAAGAACACACATGCAATGACTCTGGTGGATCCATGTGTGGTTTGTGGAAAGAACACACATGCAATGACACTGGTGGATCCATATGTGGTTTGTGGAAAGAACACACATACAATGACTCTGGTGGATCCATATGTGGTTTGTGAAAAGACTAAACATGCAATGACTCCAGTTGTGGTTAATGAAAAGAACAAACATGCAATGACTCTAGCTGTGGTTTTTTAAAAGAACACACATGCAATGACACTAGGGGATTTTATGAAAAGAATACACATGCAATGACTCTAGTGGATCCATATTTGGTTTGTGAAAAGAACAAACATGCAAAGACTCTTGTTGATCCATATGTGGTTCATGAAAAGAACACACATGCAATGACATTGGTTGATCCATATGTGGTTTGTGGAAAGAACACACATGCAATGACACTGGTAGATCAATATGTGGTTTGTGAAAAGAACACACATGCAATGACACTGGTGGA
The DNA here is from genome assembly GCA_910589775.1 of Avena eriantha. Lineage (NCBI taxonomy): Eukaryota > Viridiplantae > Streptophyta > Magnoliopsida > Poales > Poaceae > Avena > Avena eriantha. The sequence continues at coordinate 265,314,820 of OU342741.1, read as the reverse complement.
TCCATATGTGGTTTATGGAAAGAACACACATGCAATGACATTGGTTGATCCATATGTGGTTTGTCATTACAAGAACACACATGCAATGACTCTAGTGGATCCGTATGTGGTTTGTGGAAAGAACACACATTTCAATGACACTGGTGGATCCATATGTGATTTTTTTAACACATGCAATGACACTGGTGGATCCATATGTGGTTTGTGGAAACAACACAACATGCAATGACACTGGTGGATCCATATGTGGTTTGTGAAAAGAACTCACATGCAATGACACTAGTGGATCCATATGCGGTTTAGGAAAAGAACACACATGCAATGACAATGGGGGATCCATGTGGTTTATCAAAAGAACACACATGCAATGACTCTGGTGGATCCATATCTGGTTTGTGTAAAGAACACACATGCAATGACTCTAGTGGATCCATATGTGGTTTATGAAAAAAAACATGCAATGACTCTGGTTGATCCATATGTGGTTCATAAAAAGAACACTCATGCAATGACTTTGGTTGATCCATATGTGGTTTGTGGAAAGAACACACATGCAATGACACTGGTGGATCTCCATATGTGGTTTGTCATTACAAGAGCACACATGCAATGACACTGGTGGATCCATATGTGGTTTGTGGAAAGAACAGACATGCAATGACTCTGGTGGATCCATATGTGGTTTGTGAATATAACACAATAGCAATGACATTGGTTGATCCATGTGGTTTGTGGAAAAATAGACATGCAATGACATGGGAGGATCCATATGTGGTTTGTGGAGAGAACACACATGCAATGACTCTAGTGGGTCCACATGTGGGCTGTGAAAAGAACACACATGCAATGACATTAGTTGATCCATATGTGGGTTGTGGAAAGAACACACATGCAATGATTCTGGTGGATCCATGGGTGGTTTGTGAGAATAACATGCATGGAATGACTCTATTGGATCCATATGTGGTTTCTAAAAAGAACAAACATGCAATGACTCTAGTTGATCCATATGTGGTCCATGAAAAGAACACACATGCAATGACATTGGTTGATCCATATGTGGTTTGTCATTACAAGAACACACATGCAATGAAACTGGTGGGTCCACATGTGGTTTGTGAGAAGAACACACATGCAATGGCTCTGGTGGATCCATATCTGGTTTGAACACACATGCAATGACACTGGTGGATCCATATGTGGTTTGTGAAAAGAATAAACATGCAATGACTTTGGTTGATCCATATGTGGTTCATGAAAAGAATAGACATGCAATGACACTGGTGGATCCATATGTGGTTTGTGGAAAGAACACACATGCAATGACACTGGTGGATCCATATGTGGTTTGTGGAAACAACACAACATGCAATGACACTGGTGGATCCATATGTGGTTTGTGAAAAGAACACACATGCAATGACACTTGGGGATACATATGTGGTTTGTGAAAAGAACACACATGTAATGACATTGGTTGATCCATATGTGATTTTTCATTACAATAACACACATGCAATGACTCTGGTGGATCCACATGTGGTTTGTGGAAAGAACACACATGCAATGACTCTAGGGGGTCCATATTTTGTTTGTGAAAACAACACACATGCAATGACACTGGTGGATCCATACGTGGTTTGTGAAAAGAACATACATGCAATGACACTGGTGGATCCCTATGCGGTTTAGGAAAAGAACACACATGCAAAGACTCTGGTGGATCCATATGTGGTTTGTGGAAAGAACATACATGCAATGACACTTGTGGATCCATATGTAGTTTGTGGAAAGAAAACACATGCAATGACTCTGGTGGATCCATATGTGGTTTGTTAAAAGAACAAACATGCAATGACTCCAGCTGTTGTTAATTAAATGAATAGACATGCAATGACTCTAGTTGTGGTTTATTAAAAGAACACAGATGCAATGACACTAGGGGATCCATGTGGTTTATGAAGAGAACACACATGCAATGACTGGTGGATCTATATGTGGTTTGTGAAATGAACAAACATGCAATGACTCTGGTTGATCCATATGTTGTTCATGAAAAGAACACACCTGCAATGACATTGGTTGATCCATATGTGGTTTGTCATTACAAGAACACACATGCAATGACACTGGTGGATCCATATGTGCTTTGTCATTACAAGAGCAAATATGCAATAACACTAGTGGATCCATATGTGGTTTGTGGAAAGTACACACATGCAATGACTCTGGTTGATCAATATTTGGTTCATGGAAATAACACACATGCAATGACATTGGTTGATCCATATGTGGTTTTTCATTACAAGAACACACATGAAATGACTCTAGTGGGTCCATATGTGGTTTGTGAAAAGAACGCACATGCAATGATACTAGTGGATCCATATGTGGTTTGTCATTACAAGAACACACATGCAATGACTTCAGCTGTGGTCAATGAAAAGAACATACATGCAATGACTCTAGCCGTGGTTTATTAAAAGAACACACATGCAATGACACTTGGGAATCCATGTGGTTTATGAAAAGAACACACATGCAATGACTCTGGTGGATCCATATGTGGTTTGTGAAAAGAACAAACATGCAATGAGTCTGGTTGATCCATATGTGGTTCATGCAAAGAACACACATGCAATGACATTGGTTGATCCATATGTAGTTTGTGATTACAAGAACACACATGCAATGACTCTGGTGCATCCATATGTGGTTTGTGGAAAGAACACACATGCAATGACACTGGTGGATCCATATGTGGTTTGTCATTACAATAACACACATGCAGTGACTCTGGTGGATCCATATGTGGTTTGTGGAAAGAACACACATGCAATGACACTGGTGGACCCATATGTCGTTTGTGAGAACAACACACATGCAATGACACTGGTGGATCCATATGTGGTTCATGAAAAGAACACACATGCAATGACATTGGTTGATCCATGATGGGGATATGCCGAACAGGGTATGTCCCAGGACGGTCCGATTGGGTCAAAGGCTTGGCGAGTGGGCTTGTAGGACAGCGACTAGAATGCGACTGAAGAGAAGGCCTGGCGATTGGAGACTGGAGGCCCAGAAGCATACTCGAAGCCCAGTCGGATTAGGTCAAAACGTCCAAATCCATATCTTATTCGCTTGTAAACTGTAAACCCTAGCGAGGTGCCTCCTATATAAACCTCCCTAGGGCTCCATCATACACCCCTTCAAGAAGCTCGCTGCTTAGATGCCGAGCTCGCCACCCCTATAACTCGCTCTCCATCAATCTAATCTAGCAGGAGTAGGTATTTACCCTCCGGTGGGCCGAACCTGGGTAAACCATGTGCATCCGCCCCATCTCGCATCGCATATGGCCGCCAGCTCTCGCCCCTGACTCAATCAATCGCTGCCTGTAGGGCCATTTCCACGACAGTGGCGCCCATCGTGGCGCCTAGCCGGACTAGCCTGAGTTCTGTGGCAAGACCCTACTTGCCGATCGATCGGCCAATTGCCACCGGCCGCATGATTGCCATCGGCGGGGTCTTACAGATCCTGCCCAACAGCTACATCCCGGTGTTACGCACGATCACCCACCGCGCGATAATGCTAGTCGGCACCATCAACCTTTTCGTTGGCTTCACCGGCGCAGTCAACCTAGTGGCGACGTTGATCGTCAGCGGATCACCGCCACGCCACGATCTGCTCTCGGAGGAACATATCCGCTCCATCAGGAGCCTCGTCACCGAGTACGACTCGGCCACCAGCAACACGACCGAGACCGCCGCCGCCGCAGACAATGCGGCCCTCCACGGCGACGCCAAATCCGCGACCCCTGCCTTAGTTGACGGATCTATCACCGCAGCATCATGGGAGGACTCCATCATGTGGGTATCCAACCCTAAGGACTTTGAAGACTCCTCCATCCTCGGGATCTTCGATTCCGACTCCGGCTCAGAGTCCCCCGAGGACTTCCGCGCCAGATCCAATCGCTTTAACGCGATCTACATGGCGGGCAGCACGGTCGCCCCGCTTGATCCATTCTCCATGCTGATATAGGCAACTGCCACGACCACGGAGGTAGAGGAAGCCCGCCTGTGACTGGTGGAGGCGTAGCAGAGGGAGCTGGCCGAGTGCGAGAAATTCTGCCTCGAGCGGGCAACAGCGCAGGAGCTGTCGCTCTACCACCAGCGCCACATCAGGACTCGCCTGAACTCCAACGTTCAGGGATGCGTCATGAACTTCAATGATGAAGGCGACCCTGTACGCGCGGCCGAGCGCGAGTACTACGAAAACGCACCACCAGGTGGTAGCAACCGACCACCACCAGCGCACCGACGACTCGGGCCCCACCACCACCCATTGGTCGCGCGCCCCTGCTGGACCAGTCGCGGATCATAATCTCGCCACAGGCCCGCGACGCCAACGGACTCCCACTATACTCCACTCCGATGGACAACGTCATCGCGGCCGACACCACAGTCGAAATCTCGACGTCCAAGGAGAAGGTGCGCTGCAGATCCAGTACGCCAAGGCCCTACTCGCCATGGCCGTCAAGCAGCAAGCCGCAGGAGTCTACCCGCGAGGGAGGATGTATTCCCGCTCCTCGGCAAGCAGGCGGCCTCAAGCGGTCACCCAACCGTCGCCAACGCCGTGACCTTCCCACGACCGCAGCCCCTGGCGAACCAGCCACGGGCCGCCAACCCGACGCTCTCCACCAACAAGCCACGACCAGTGAATAACACGGTCGCCGCCAACGGGTAGCCCATCGATGCCCGAACACACATTGTCAACAACCAGGCTTGGTGGGCGTGCCAGCCCAACGACTTGAGGCACACCCTCACTAACCGCGACGACCCCGAATCTAGGGGCTCTCTTAGCCGAGTCGGTCCCTAGTGCTTCGGACCTATGATCCGAGGAGAGAAGTACCCCGCCAACTTCAAGGCGCCCAAGGAGATCGAAAAGTATGATCTGACATACGATCCAGCAGTCTGGCTGGACACATACCTCATGGCGATGGGAATCGCCGGCCACACCAACCTGCTAGCCGCTCGCTACCTCCCCCTGATGATGGAGGGTGCGACCCGACAATGTATCAACATCCTCCCCGCCGATAGCATCGACTCCTAGGACGAGATGCGGGATGCCTTCGTCAGGCACTCTAAGCGTTCTTACACCCGCGCCACCACCATTGAGGACCAGGACCGATGCATCCAGGGACAACGCGAGCCAACCCGCCACTGGATTCAAAGGTGGTAGGAACTATGGATCAACGCCTCCGGCATCCACCCGGACACGGCGATACATTGCTTTAAGAACGCGTGCCGGTATGAGCCCCTGGTCTCTAAGATCAACAGGGTCTACCGGACTCTCGACAACATCCCCGACCTCCTCGAGATCCCCAAGCCCTACGCGGAAGAGGAGCCCAACCAGGACTCCGGCGACGAGTCGGGAGGAAGACGCTGCACCAGCGGCCACGATAGCGGGCGACAACGCGACATGCGCTATAGCAACACTCGCATCACCGGCAAGCACTATAGTGATGGGACAGTCGACTTCGTCGCCAACACCGGCTACAGCCAATGCGACCTGAAGAACTTCCACCGCGATGGAGGAAACTACCGTGACAGCGAAAATTATTGCGCCAACGCGGCGAGGCCGAAATTCGAACCCTCCGCCCTGCTCAACCAGCCCTGCATCTACCATAGCAGGGGAAAACCCGCCACCCACACCACCGCGGACTGCCATTCTCTCAAAGAGATCGAAAAGGAAAGGCGAGCAAGGGAGGACCCCAACAACAACCCACCAAGGGACAACGACAATGCCGGAGGGTTCGGACAAGCCACTGACTCGCTACACACCTTCACCGGGCTCGGCACCAAACGCGAGAAGAAGATCCTGGCCCGCGCGGTCGCCGTCAATGCGGTGACCCAAGTTGACATCCCCCGCTTCCTCAACTGGTCTGAGCAAAGCATCACCTGGAGTTGCCAGGATCACGCGCCCTGGATCGAATATCCAGGGCGAGTCGCCCTGGTGGTCAGGCCCAAGGTGGCTGACTACTAGCTGCCCAAGACACTGATGGACGGCGGGGGCTCCATCAACATCATGTACCTGGACACGTTCAAGAGGCTCCAGCTCCCAGAAGCAGCAATCGAGCCGACCCTGGCAACCTTCCACGGCATCGTCCCCGGTCGGAAGGTGTACCCGATTGGAAAAGTGATGCTGCCAGTCACCTTCGGCACACCGGCAAACTACCGCACCGAGAGGATCGTGCTCGAGCTGGTCAACTTCCGCAGCCCCTACCACTGCGTCCTGGGACGCCAAACGTTCGCCAAATTCATGGCGACCCCCCACTACGCCTACAACATGATGAAGCTTCCAGGGCCAAGCGGCATCATCACCGTCCATGGCGACCCCGATATGGTCGTGGAATGCGAAGAAAAAGGCGCTGAGCTCGCTGACACCGTCATCGCTGTGGAGACCACAATGCGGAAGAGCTCGCGAAATATGCGGGCAACATCAACAAGGACGACCCCACCATACTGAAGAAGCCAACCGCCGCGAGTTCCACGTTTGAGGCGACCACGCACACCCTCACCGTCGAGCTCATTCTGGGTGACTCCAGCCAGACGGTCACCATTGGGGCGGACATGAGCCCCACATAGGAAAGCGCGCTCATCGGGTTCCTCCGTGAGAATCGCGACATCTTCGCATGGAAACCATCTGACATGCCAGGTGTCCCGAGGGAACTCGCTGAACACAAACTCAACGCCGACCCCAAAGGCGACCAGTAAAGCAGTCGCTACGGCCCTTCAATGAAGAGCACCGTCGAGCAATCGTCGAAGAAGTACAGCGCCTGCTAGCCGCAGGCTTCATTCTGCCAATAAAATACTCCAAGTGGCTGGCAAACCCAGTCCTGGTCCTTAAAAAGAACAACACATGGAGAATGTGTATCAACTACACCAACCTCAACAGCGCCTGCCCGAAGGAGGAGTTCATCCTACCACGCATCGACCAGATCATCGACTCGACCGTAGGATCAGAGTCGTTGTGCTTCCTCGACACGTATTCTGGCTACAACCAGATCAAAATGGCGGTCGAGGATGAGGAGAAGACAGTGTTTATCACGCCATTCGGTGCCTTCTGCTACATGGCCATGACGTTCAGCCTCAAGAACGCCGGCGCCACATACCAAAGGTGCATGCAGGAGTACCTTGCAAGCCAAATTGGCTGCAACATTCACGTCTACATCGACGACATGGTGGTAAAATCCACCCGCCAGGACGACCTTCTCGCCGACCTGGCTGAAACCTTCGCAAACCTGCGGAGGTACAACATCAAGCTAAACCCAGGAAAGTGCACCTTCGGCGTCCCCACCGAACAGCTTCTAGGATACATGGTCTCCAAACGAGGCATCGAGGCCAACCCCACCAACATCGACACCATCGCGTGACTCGGGAAACCCAAGTGCCTGCGTGACGTCCAAAAGTTGGCCGGGCGAGTCGCAGCTCTCAGCCACTTCATTCCCCGGCTCAGCGAGAAGGCAATGCCCCTCTTCCCCCTGATGCGCAAGAACCCTACGTTCCAATGGGATGCGGAGGCGGATAACGCACTCAAAGCACTCAAAGAAGTGCTACTAGCGTCTCCACTCCTTGCCGCCCCAATCGACAAAGAGCCAATGCTCGTCTCTACGGCGGCCTCCACTCGAGTCGTCAGTACCGTGATGGTCGTCGAACGGCCAGAGGAGGGCAAGGAGCGCCCTGTACAGTGCCATGTCTACTACATCAACGGAGTCCTGAAAGACTCAAGACAACGCTACTCGCAATACCAAAAACTGGTATACACGGTATTCTGGGCTCAACGGTGACTCCACCATTACTTCTAGGAGCACTCGATCATGGTCGTCTCCTTTGCACCACTACAGGACATAATACGCAATCGCGAGGCAACTAGGCGAGTCACCAAGTGGGCCGTCGAAATCGGCGTCCACAACATCAAATACGAGCCCTGCAAAGCAATCAAGTCACAAGCCCTGGCTGATTTCCTCATAGACTGGGAAGAAGCACAGCAGCCGGAGAAGCTACCATACCTCCACTACTGGTCGCTCCATTTAGACGGATCCAAGAACGCCGACGGTGCCGGGGACAGGGTCATACTGACCTCCCCTAAAGGAGACAAGCTCCGCTACGTGCTCCACCTCAACTTCAAGCCCTACACCAACAACATGGCAGAATACGAGGCCCTTCTTCACGGCATGCGGGGCGCCAAGGAGATGCACGTCAACCGCCTACGGTGTTATGGAGACTCCGACCTAGTCACCGGCCAAGTCGCCTGAACCTGCGACGCTGTCTCCCCGACAATGATAGCATACCGCCAAGCGGCAAACCAGCTGGGAGGACACTTCGATGGATACTCAGTCGAGTGGATCGACGGGCAAAAGAATCAGGAGGTGGATGCCCTCTCCCGCATTGGACTGGCTAGGCAAACGCCACCCGCAGGCATCTTCCTTGACATCATCCACAAGCCTTTGGTATCCCCACCGAAGGAGATCGACATTGGGATACCACTACAACCCGAGCCAGCCCTAGTTGCCATGATCGTGGAGCCCAGCGACTGGACGGCACCATATGTCGCCTTCCTCGAGCACAAGACCCCCCCTAGCAATGAGACGGAAGAGCGAATGATTGTGCGCCGCTACAAATCCTTCATCATCATCAACGGCGAGCTCCACAAACGCAGCGTGACCGGCGTGTTCCAGCACTGCATACAGCTAGAAGAAGGCCGCAAGATCCTCCAAGACATCGACACCAGCGACTGCGGCTACCATGCCTGCGCCAAGTCACTGGTCGCCAAGGCCATGTGGCACGGCTTCTACTGGCCCATCGCGAACATCGACGCCACAAACATCGCCCAGCGATGCGTTGGGTGCCAGAAGTACGCAAACCAGACGCATCTGCCTGGTTCGGCACTCAAGACCATCCCCATCACATGGCCATTCGCCATATGGGGCATGGACATGGTCGGCCCGTTCAAGAAGGCCCCATCCGGCTTCACCCACCTCCTGGTCGCGGTCGACAAGTTCACCAAGTGGGTCAAAGCCAAGCCGATCAAAAAGTGTGACGGCAAGACGGCTATGAAGTTCCTACGCAAACTCATCTACCAGTACGGCTACCCGCACAACATCATAACAGACAACGACACCAACTTCACCAAAGGCGCCATGGCAGAATTCTGTGAAGAACACAGCATACGACTCGACCTCGCCTCAGTCGCCCACCCGGAGTTGAACGTCCAAGCAGAACGCGCCAATCAGAGCGTCCTCCACGGGCTCAAGTCGCGACTCCAAGTGCCCCTTGAGCGAACCCCAGGATGCTGGGTCGAAGAGCTCCCCTCCGTAATATGGGGATCCGCACCTCTATCAACCGCTCCATGGGATTCACACCTTTCTTCATGGTGTATGGCGCTGAAAGCCGTAATACCAACCGACCTGGAGCACGACTCACCTTGGGTCGCCAACTACATCGAGGGGACAAACGAGATCGCTCGCCAAGACAGCATTGACCAGATCGACGAGGCACGTGACCTGGCTCGCTCCCGCACCACCATCTACCAGCAGGGACTCCGCCGCTACCACAGTCGCCGAGTCCGGACCCGCACCTTCCAGGAGGGCGATTTGGTCCTACGACTGGTTCAGGACAAGAAGGGCATGCACAAACTCTCCCCCATGGGAGGGACCATTCGCCATAGGGCGAGTCCTCGGCAACGACGCCTACTACCTCATCAACATACGAGGCGATGGCCAGCTTGAGGTCGGGAGGCCATGGAATGTAAACCTTCTCCGAAAGTTCTATACATAGAACTCAAACTTGTACCTAGTTGAAATATAATGGAATTCATTCGGATCACACAAATTGTGTCTACTCGCCGTACTCTTGTGCCAATCGCACTCGTACATTTAGCAATATGCTACCTACGGAAGTCAACCCTTGGTCGAGCGACCGGCACGACTAAGTAGTGCAGCCCAAGGGCACCGAAAATGTTCGGGCTTTGGGTCGTCCACGAATACGCTAACCCGGAGCCACCATCAGAGTCGCCCAGCTCAACTAGCCACCGGGCCAAGACAACCAACATACACTTCCCACAACGACCTGTCCTTCCCATCCTCGCGCAAAGCGACTCGAAAGGTTAAGTACCACGCACGGGGACTTCGCAAACAGAAACCCTCACGTGGCTCGGGAACGCACCAATTAAGAGAGCTGCCTTGGACTCGCCTAGCGACTGGCTCTCTGAACCAGGGGAAGAGACACGTTACAAACAACGCACCAATAACTCACAATAGGCACGCGCCCAAAACGACTAAGTACTACGCTCGGGGACTCGCCTAAAAACAATCTTACCCGCGCTCGGGGACTCGCCCCTTCAGAGACGCAAGGGACAACCAACACAAAAATCCCAAGAAAACACATATGTATAAAAACGAGTTATACCCCACTAAAGGGTGGACGCGCTTGAGGACTCGCTCAAACAAAAGTTAAACATAGCACACAATTAAGCTTGCATTGCTAGTAGATTGACTCCTCTTACTCCCATAGAAAATATTGTTCATATTACAAAAGTCACCACTTGGCATATCTTACAAACTGCCCGGAGAAGCTATCTATTTCGCAGGCCCTGATGAAGAAGCATCTCCACCACCCTTGACACGGACGAATGGTTGCCATGGGTTCATCGGGTAGGTCATCAGCGACTTTGATAGCGCCAACTGGAAGGGTTGCTCCGACTTCAGGTCACGATGTTCCGGCTTAGGTTCGCCGGGCGCAACCACTGTCTTCTGGTATGGCAGCAGGTCTCCATCGCCAGCACTCAATCGGCAAAGGGGGCAGCCTTGGCGGTCAGCTTCAACACCTCCGACATCTCCATCGCGCCAGTCGCTGAAGGGTAGCAGTTGGTGACGTCGTTGAGGTCGAAGTCGTCAGGCAAGTGCCCAAGACCCAGGCTCAACGCCGTGGTGGCCCCATGCCTGAAAGCTGAACGCGCCATCCACTCTACGATGTTGGGTACCTCCTCCAGGTAGTATAGCCTCGGTGGGAGACATTCCCTGGAGAACCGCCTGGATGCACAACGTCGAGGCAGTAGCCGCATTCACCATCGCGGTCACACACTGCGAAGCATTGAAGGTTTGCACCACCGGATCACTTTGACCTATTACAGCTACAACGTCAGACGTTAGTGCCACCACGAATTCACCCACTCGGGGACTCTTCGCACACATCAAAAGGAGAGCAATGACTCACTAAGGAGCTTCCGGCAGTGTTCCGTGATGTGCTTCTCCAAGGCAGCAAGATCGCCCTACAGCCCAAGGATGAAGGAGTCCGCAGCCTTTCGCTCCTCCTCAGCCGCGGCGACTACGGCCTTCGCCCTATCCTCAGAGGAGATCATAGCCGCTTTTGCCTCCTCCAATTCCTTCACAAGCGAGTCGATACGCCCAGTCGCCACGTCCATCTCGGCAGCTGGAACATACCCTTCCCGGGCTTTGGCAATGACGGCTGGAAGACCATCTGCACGGAACAGAAACAACAATCAGAATTCCATCAACATTAGCAGCTTGCAATCGCCAAGTAAAACAAGTATTCACCGGCGGTCTCCTAGAGTTGCTGGTTTGCCTCCTGCGCCACGCATAGATCACGCTCCAGATGCTCTTTTGTGGCCTGCCAATCAGCCGACTCCCTCTACAAGCCCTACAAGCAGAACGAAAAATTAGAAAGTGGAAAAACACAAATTCAGTGTCCAGCCACTGAAATTCAGCGACTAGACACTCGGGGACTGGCGACTAGGAGAAACTCAGTGCCTAGCCGCTGAAATTCAGCGACTAGACACTCGAGGACTGGCGACTAGAAGAAACTCAGTGCCTAGCTGCTGAAATTCAGCGACTAGACACTCGGGGACTGGCGAGTAGAAGAAACTCAGTGCCTAGCCGCTAAAATTCAGCGACTAGACACTCGGGGACTGGACATACCTGAATGGCGGCACCAAGCATATTTTGAAGTTCTCTGGCATCCGTCGAAGGTACCACGAAGGAGGTACGCCCGCAGCAAGATCCGACATCCTCATCAATGATCTTTGGCATCTGCGGAGATTGGCATTCCACCATGATCGGAAAACCCCTCGCCATGAAGCGCGGGAACGACGCAGACGCCCTCGCTAGGGCACTGGTTGCTAGAGCCGGTGGTACTGCCGTCGGAGCCCCATCAGCTGGCTCTGATTGCATGGCTTCCACCTCCTTGCTACCGGTGGCAGCATCACTCCCTCTAGCGCTATCTTTTGCTGCGGCCTCGTCAGGCTCACCCTTCTACTTCTTCGCATCTTCAGCAGGCGCAGCCTCTGCAGCAGGTTTCCTCTTCCTAGGGAGATCGCCTTCCCCCGTGGTGATGGTCGACGGGATTTTAGCTACCGAAGGGCGACCTATCTTCTTAGTGCCAGACCTACAAAAACCTCTAAAGCCACCAAAGAAATCATACAGAAAGTTGTCAAAATATTGGAAAGAAAACCCGAGACTTACTTGGCGAATGGAAGAACACGCAACCCCGTGCTGATGTAGGCGGGCTTATCTAACTCTGGGCCTAGCTTGCGTGTGAGACCTTTCTCAAAGACATCCGAAGCCCACGACACTGCGGGCCTATTTGATGATGAAGTTGCGGTTGCAGGAACCTCTGGCTCAGAAAACGTCGTCGTCCCCGAAGGTCGCGGTGACTTTGATGCCGCAGCCTTAGCTACCTCCTGTTCTGGCACCATCGAAGTTGTTGGCGCAATCACCACAAGAGGAACTTCCACCGCCGCTTCGGTGCCCTTAGCCTCCAATCCCGTCATCGACATTGTGCCCTCCGGGATCTTGCGTGAGGTCTCAGCCGTGTCATCGTCAGACTCGCCATCTGACTCGAACACCACCACTGACCTGGGGGGTGATGCCGGCTTCTTGGCTGGCGACTTCGGTTTGCACGCGGGCTTCGCTGGCGTGGCTATTCGCCGAGAAGTGTGCTCTTGCAAGATCTCATCATCTTTTTGATACATTGCAAATGTATCTATAATTTTTGATGTTCCATGCTTGGTTTTATCTACTTTCTTGTGTTTTGTCCACACTTTGGAGTACTTTTCATATGATTTCTTGGACTAACCTATTAACAAGAGCCACAGTTCCAGCTGCCTGTTTTCTGCTGTTTTTGGTTCTAGGAAGTCAGAAGATGAATATTCTCGAAATTGGACGGGACAAAAGCCAAAGTTATTATTTTCCCGGAAAACTCACGGAGGCAGAAGGAGAGTCGGAGAGGGGCCGCAGGATGGCCACACCACCCCTAGGCGCGGGCAACCCTAGGCCGCGCCAGGGCATGGTGTGGGCCCCTTCGCCGGCCACCAACCTTGCCTCCTTCGCCTATAAGAGCCTCCCGAGGCATAAACCCTAGATAGTCAAGCCTCCAGCCATGAAAAGTTCCGCAGCGCCGCCGCCACCGAAGGGGAGATTCGGGGGATAGAAAGTCTCTGTTCCGGCACACTGCCGGGACGGGGAAGTGCCCCAGGATCCATCTCCATCGATCTCCACCGCCATCTCCATCAACGTTGCTGATTCCCATGATGATGAGGGAGTAGTTCTCTCTCGAGGCTAAGGGTTCTACCGGTAGCTATGTGTTCATCTCTCTCTATGCATGATCTTATTGAGATCATGAGCTTGTAATCTATAGATCTACCTTGCTACTCAAGTGCTTTAATAGATCTATACTCTCCCCATGTGTGTGAAAGTGATAGCGTGCACACCATGGTGGCACTTAGGCTAGACATTACAAATACTTGTTATGAGTTATATTTGGAGTTGGATGTCTTTATGAAATTGTGGTGTTTGTTGGAACCATCTAGTGCTCAAGGTGATAGTGTGGGGTTTTATAGATGGGAAAGACTTACTTTGAGGTGTGCTGTTATAGCCCTACCATCAATTAGAGTGTTCAACCGGAGAGTAGTTAAGAGTAGTATCATAAAGAGAAGATATTTATATGAGAGTGTTCACTAGTGAAAGTATGATCCCTAGGCCTTGTTTCTTAGCATTGAAACACCGTTTGCAACTAGATCTGTTACATGTTATCTTGCTTCCTTCTTTATTTCAGTTTGCCTTTAGTCTTTTCCCATGTCAACCACACGCCATCAAGCTATTTTCTAGCACCGTTATCACTTATAATTATCCATACCACTTGTATTTCACTACCTCTTCGCCGAACTAGTGCACCTATACACTTGCCAAGTGTATTGGATGTGTTGGGGACACAAGAGACTTCTTGTATCTTGACTGCAGGGTTGCTTGAGAGGGGATACCTTTGACCACTTCCTCCCTAAGTTCGATAAACCTTGGCTGATCCACTTAAGTGAAAACTTGCTGCTGTTCTACAAACCTCTGCACTTGGAGGCCCAACAACTATCTACAAGAATAGAAGTGCGTAGACATCACTTCTTCGTGCTCTTCAAGACTATGGCTTGCCTCGAACTCCCGCTGCTTCTGCATGCGAGTCTTGCAGGCCATAGGCGCTGGGGGAGGAACCTCCATTTCCTCCTCGTCGTCCTCAGAAGATTCTCCTGCGTCACCCTCCTCGAACTCGTGGGGAACCTCCTCGTCGAGTGGGGGGAGCCAGCCTTCCAAAACCTGGAACAACTGAGAGTGGACACAAATGAGTTTTAGATGATGCGGCTGCAAATTGCACCGCGGGAATCACGACTGAAGATAAATTCGGAGAAAAGGACTTACTGTGGGGGCTTCTTTCTGCACAGGCACGTATAGAGCGAGCCCGACCGACGTGGTTGTAAATTCCGCGTCAGTGATCTTCTTCAAGGCGGCCTTGTAGTCTTCAGCGTCCCATGAATCCTTGTTGGTCTGGGAAGGATCATTCTTCCTGCTGTACTCGTACATCCAGTGCGGTTGGGCCGCCAATGGAACCAGGCGCCGCCTGAGCCAGCAGTTATACATGTTGATCAAGGACAACCCTTGGCTCTTCAGCTTCTGGATCTGGTCCATCATTTCCGCGACAGCCATCCTTTGATCATCGGGGAGCCTATCCGTTGCCAGCCAACAAGGCTCGCTTCTCTCTGCGACGAATTCCGACAACGCCACTTTGCTGGAGGGGGTGGACTCCTTCACGTAAAACCAGCTCTTCTTCCACTCGCTCACGGCCTTCTTCGGTAGCATAAGCTTGATGAAGTTGACCTTCGGCTTCAGCTGAAAGGTGACGCCTCCGGCCGCCAAGATTGGGCCTCCAGACCCTTCGCGTCCGATGCAGCTGTGGAAAAGCTCCAGCCACAACGAGAAGTACGACATGCAGCCAAGGCAGCACTCGCAGAAGGCGACGAAGATCGCCAGCTGCTCGATGCTGTGCGGGCTCAGATCCGACGGCTTGATCGCATAATATGCACAGAACCGCCGGAAGAATAGTAAGGTAGGGAACCCCAAGTCCCTCTCCAAAGGGCTTGGGAAGCAGATGAACTCACCGGCGCGTGGCTTTGGCTTGATCTCGGAAGACGTGGGGATCCGCCAATTCCCTTTGCGGAGGACCCCGGCGTCCTTGAAGGACCTGAGTTGTGCCGCGGTGCACTTGGATTTTCCCCACGAGCCTTTCGGAGTCGCCATCAGGAAGAAGGTCGGATCACTTGGTTTGGAGAGTTTGGATCGAGGGAAGACAGAAGGAATGTATGCGCGAGAATGAAGAATGTGAGGAAGGATCTGTAGGACTGATCTGTCACTCCCCTTATAAAGGGGTGCTACCCGCCAATCTCGGGGTAGCCGTTACCCGCGATAATTGCGCCGAAGTTACCGTTTGCAACTGTGCCCTGTCCATTCGCCGAAGCAGCGACTTGATAGCGGTTGCATTCGCCAAAGCAGTGACTAGAAACCTAGTGGAAAATTTCCTTGGTTTCGGTAGAGTCCATCGCCGATTCGACTGGGCGTCCAAATTGGACCCGCATACTCCAACTGCCAAATGAACACCTGCATCTAAATCAACGATGGCCTCGGCGACTACTGATGGGGATATGCCGAACGAGGTATGCCCAACAGGACGTTCCAATTGGGTCAAAGGCTTAGCGAGTGAGCCTACAAGATAGTGACTAGAATGCGACTGAAGAGAAGGCCTGGCGATTGGATACTGGAGGCACAAAAGCGTACTCAAAGCCCAGTCGGATTAGGTCAAAACCTCCGAATCCATATCTTGTTCGGTTGTAAACTGTAAACCCTAGCGAGGTGCCTCCTATATAAACCTCCCTAGGGTACTCTGAGGACTTACGTTCCATCATACACCCCATCAAGCGAGTCGCTGCTTAGACACCGAGCTCGCCACCCCTGTAACTCGCTCTACATCAATCTAATCTAGCAGGATTAGGTCTTTACTCTCCGGGGCTGAACCTGGGTAAACCATGTGCATCCACCCCCATCTCACACCGCATATGGCCGCCAGCTCTCGCCCCCGACTCAATCAATCGCTGCCTGTAGCAGCGATTACCGTGGCCATTTCCACGACAATCCATATGTGGTTTGTCATTACAAGAACACACATGCAATGACTCTGGTGGATCCATATGTGGGTTGTGGAAAGACCACACATGCAATGACTCTAGTGGGTCCATATGTGGTTTGTCGTTACAAGAACACACATGCAATGACACTGGTGGATCCATGTGTGGTTTGTCATTACAAGAACACACATGCAATGATATTGGTGGATCCATGTGGTTTGTGAAAAGAACACACATATCAATGACATGAGTGGATCCATATGTGGTTTGTGAAAAGAACACACATGCAATGACTCTGGTGGATCCATATGTGGTTTGTGAAAAGAACATACATGCAATGACTCTAGCTGTGGTAAGTGAAAAGAACAGACATGAAATGACTCTAGCCGTGGTTTGTGAAAAGAACAGACATGCCATGACATATCCATATGCGGTTTGTCATTACAAGAACACACATGCAATGACTCTGGTGGATCCATATGTGGTTTGTGAAAAGAACATACATGCAATGACTCTAGCTGTGGTAAGTGAAAAGAACAGACATGAAATGACTCTAGCCGTGGTTTGTGAAAAGAACAGACATGCCATGACATATCCATATGCGGTTTGTCATTACAAGAACACACATGCAATGACTCTGGTGGATCCATCTGTTGTTTGTGAAAAGAACAAACATGCAATGACTCTAGCTATGGTTAATAAAAAGAACAGACAAGCAATGACTCTAGTTGTGGTTTATTAAAATAACACACATGCAATGACTCTAGTGGATCCATATGTGGTTTGTGGAAAGAACACACATACAATGACACTGGTGGATCCATATGTGATTTATTAAAAGAACACACATGCAGTGACACTAGGGGATCCATGTGGTTTATGAAAAGAACACATGCAATGACTCTGGTGGATCCATATGTGGTTTGTGAAAAGAACATGCAACGACTCTAGTTGATCCATATGTGGTTCATGAAAAGAAAACACATGTAATGGCATTGGTTGATGTTGGGGATATACTTTCCGGGTATCCTCATAGTTCCTCACTGACCAGGGTGACCCACTTCGGGTTAGAGCTTTGCTTCACGGGCGGCCTAGTTAGGGAGAAAGACGGAGTCCAGTCCGGCTACGGGAAGGCCCAGAAGACTTACCGACTTAGGCCCATAATGTTACTTGTAGTTCAATATGTACTCTGTAACCAACTCTTAGTCGTAGTCGGATTGATCTCTCCTGTAATCCCTAGGCCGGATATCTATATAAGCCGGGCTAGGGAGAGCCTTTAGGGCACCCAATACTTTAGACCCTCAACTCGCACATGCGAAACCCTTGTAACCCATATTCCGGCTCTGCCGTATTACTGGATTGCTAGCAGGAGTAGGATCCGTCCAAAGCCGGCGAATTCGAACCTGGGTAAACTTATGTGCTCACCAGCCCAGAACACCGTACGTCTGACACCCCTCTCTTCCACACGCCTCGAGGACCCCCTCATGGCGTACTTGTCCTCAGTCCGACAACAGTTGGCGCCCATCGTGGGGCAAGTGAGCTTCGGATCTGCGTTCCGAGCAGAATCTGCAAAAGTCAGAATCGGCGAGACCATCGCCGTCGGTCGCATCCTCTACGCCAGCGACGTCCCTCTCATCGTTCTCGACGAGACTTGGATTCCGGCTAAAGGAGGCTGTGACTGCCTACACAATCATGTCTTTTGGTGAGATCGACGTTTACATCGGTTTCGCTGAACCTGCCCAACCCACCCAGAGGTGATGATAGAGGCAGAAGAATTTTCTGGGTCCCCTTTGTCCGCGGAGGCGGCAGAGTTCTGGATCTCAGAAAACCCTAATCCCACCTAGCCCACACCAGTTGCGGAGATAGTGGAGAAATCTGAGCCTGAAGAAGACTTAGCGGACCAAGCCGAATCTGGAGTGGATCTCCCTAGAGAAGCCAGATCCCAGATCGACCCACCCGTGGAAGTCAAAATCCAGGAGGAGCATATCAACGACACGGATTTTGGCTCTGATGATGCCGGGACAAACAGGCCTTTCCTGAGGTACACACTAAGACGTATGATACTACAAGGCGAAAGCACATATGCAATCCTCGAGACCATCAAAAGTTTTGACATGGCTGATCGCGAGGGCCGCAGGTACCTCAGGAAGCACGCGACGCACTTTGTCGGATACGTAGGATCCGGATTCGGCTCTGCCGAGGCTGGAGAAAACACCGACTCTGTGCTGGAGGCAATTGGAACAAACGCCGACGTTCCTGCATCCTCGGATGAGTCTATGACGTCGGCATATTTCCGAAAGTTCTCCGCAGAATATGAAGAGGAGTACAACTCCAAAGCTGCAGAAGAAGGAGAAGCCATGGATGAAGGATCCGGGGAACACTCTCCCAAAGCACAGGATGACATGGACATCGGAGATAATCCCGAAGTCCAGATGTCCGAAAGTACCGATCAGAGCTTGACTCCGGGAAACGTACCCAAAGCCGTCTTTGCTACCGGCGCCACCAAGAAGGCAAAGAAGAAGAACAAGAAGAACAAGACCCTGGCAAAAGACCCTCTCACAGAGGAGGTGATTGCCGAGGAATACAAGGAAGACTCGGATGGAGCACTTATCCCAGATGAGCCGAAAAAAGAAGCATCGGTGGATGGACACGTGATCACCGAAGGTGTGTGTAAACTCATCGATGCTGCATTAACCACACCTAACCCTACAGCTGCAGAACTTACTGCGGATGAGCTGGACGAAAGGGCGCAAGCCCTAGAAGCGCGTCGTCAACAACTCCTTGATGAAGCCAAAAACATGGAGGTGGAGAAGAAACGCATGTCAACTAAGGACTACATGTCTCAGTTGCATCAGAAGACACGGAAGCATCACACCAATGATGACCAATTCCCATTTGTCCGTGCCGTCCTTTTTGGGGATGAGATGGGGAAGCCACGAAAAGACATCAATAGAGATTGGGTATACCCAACCCCAGTACAGAATATCGTGGTAGCCCGAGAAATTCTATCGGCTAATCCAGGACCAGAGGAGATCCGTTTGGGTATCAAGCTACTCAACAAGGGACTGGAGCAGCAAAAGGTCGCCCTGTCCAGAAGTCAAAAACTGGTCTCGGATTCTGACCAATGTCGCACAGATCCGGCATAGGCTGACGTAAGATCCCATTACGTTCAGGCGTAGTATCATCAACCCGAACGCAGGGAAGACGATTATTCAAGAACCGGATCATCAGAACAGCATCGCAGAACTACGCATAACTGGAGCAATGTCGCTCCAGCGGCCGAGAAAGACGCCATCGCTGCACTGAATCCGAGGAACCCTCCCCGACGAGAGTCTAACGATCGAAGGGGAGAAGATAAAGGGAAACGTCGGAAGGAGGATCGTTAGAGAATGCCACCTCCTAGACATGAAAGCCATCCGGCTGAGCCTCACCACGGTGGGAACGACGGAAACCATGCTGGGACAAGCCGGCAGGGGGCTCGTCGTAGTCAAGAACCTCCTCAGAACCGGAATAATGACGCTCCGGACGGAGGCCAGCGATCAGCCGGAAACAATTCAGCTGCCCCACCCCCTCCACTAGGCAGTTATCACAACGGCCCCCAAGGAGGGCAAGGACGACACGGAGGAGAAGGTGGTGGCAGAAGCCAAAGTTCGGCTCCAAGGCACCGCAGCCACAGCCGACATTCGGGACGATCTCTATCCCCGAACAACGCAAGGCACAGGATCAACTCCAATATAGAGGCGCGGCGCTACGAAAACAACGATTTCTACGTGGGCCAAAAGAGTTTTGGAGCATGCGTCAGAGCTACAAGATTCTCGGAAGGATTTGCTATCTCAAGGCACATCCAAGCCTACGACAGCATTGCTCAGCCAGATACCTGGCTACAGGATTTTTTCCAAGCTTGCTGCATCGCTAAAGGCGGAAACAGCCTGGTCGCAACTCGATATCTCCCACTTATGTTGTGGAAGACGGCGCGATCATCGCTCAATGAAATTCCGGAGAACACCATCCGCAATTGGTATGACATGCAAAGTGCATTCTTTCGGAATTTCGAAGGAACATATCGGAGGCCCTGTACGGTTGGAGACCTACAACGTTGCACCCAGAAAGCTATCGGAGGCCCTATACGGTTGGAGACCTACAGCGTTGCACCCAGAAAGCCGGAGAAACTTGCTGGGATTACCTCAGACGATGGATCGACACCAAGAACTCCTGTGGAGTAAATGATCAAACCGCGATTGAAGCCTTCATTGCAGGACTCCCAATTGGTCTACTACGTCACCGCTTGAAATGCGACAAGGTCACTGATCTAGGAGAGATGATAGAAACAGCGAGCAAGTATGCGGATGCTGACGACGATGCAAAGGGATTACTCAACGTCCTGGATGTGCCTCAGTCGGCAAAACAACCAAAGCAACAAGCTCAGAAGCGCAAAAATACCTCGGAAGAGAAACCCAACGCGGAAACAGCGGTGGTCACTACGGTTTCCGGGTCTGGAGGACGAGGAGGACGTGGCGGAGGCCGCGGGCGTGGCCATGGGACATCAAGGGTCCAAGGTAGAGGAGAGCAACAACCAGGCAAAACCTACACTTGGGCCGACATTGCCAATAACCCATGTGTGCATCACCTAGACGCCAATGGGGGCTCGTCCCACACCAACGCTGAGTGTCGTTTTAACGACGACATCAAGAGAGATGATACCGCGGGCTACAAAGCCAAGCGGAAGTAGGGAAAGAAAAATCCCGAAAAGGACAAAGAGACCAAGGAAGATTCTGACATGGAGGAAGCTGATGCTTCAAATCCCAAGTCGGAAGGGAAGAAAACTTTTCCCACCAAGAAGGACACTTACGTCACCTTTCTCGGATCTCAACCAGCAAAGGTCAATAAAGTAATTCTCCACGAGCTCAATGCCGGCTGTCCCCAAATATCTGGACTGGTCGGAAGTGACAATCACATTTGACCACACTGATCATCCGCCTAAGTTGCACATGCGAGGAAAATACGCCTTAATCGTCAATCCACTTATTGACGGTTATGGTTTCTCCAAGACCCTCATGGATGGTGGTAGCAGCACCAATATTCTCTATGTCGAAACGCTATGCCGGATGAAGATCTCGGAAACACAGCTGAACCATAGCTCTGTGATCTTTCATGTTGTTGTCCCAGGAAGACAAGCTAATTCCTTGGGAGAGATTACTTTGGATGTTACCTTTGGAACTCCAAAGAATTATCGGACGGAGGCACTTTCCTTCGAAGTGGTCCCGTTCAAGAGCGCATACCATGCTATATTCGGACATCCGGCTTACTAGGCTTTTATGGCTCGTCTGTGTTACATTTACAATATGATGAAAATTCCAGGTCCCAACGGCGTGATCACCATCAGGGGAGCCCCGAAGAAAGCGCGAGAGTGCGAGGATGGAAATTCCGCCTTTGCCGAAGCCGTGCTACACGCCCAGGAGTACCAGGAGATCAAGAAGAGCATAGATCCGTCCGAGATGCCCGCAACGAAGGAGGTGACAAAGCCAAATCCGGAGTTCAAGGCATCAGAAGAGACGAAGAAGATGACGTTGAAGGATGATGACCCCTCCAAGGTGACCTAGATAGGCGTAGGCCTAAGTAGCGCATAGGAAAGCGTGCTCATCAAGTTCCTCCAAGCAAATCAAGATATCTTCGCATGGCAGCCATCTCACATGACCGGAGTACCTAGGGAACTTGCCGAGCACTCTCTAAATGTAAACCCGAACGCTAAACCCGTCAAACAATCCTTACGACGGTTTGGCGATGAAAAGCGTAAGGCAATAGCTAAGGAACTAGCACGACTCGAGTTAGCCGGATTCATAGAAGAGGTCATCCACACTGAGTGGTCGGCCAATCCTGTAATGGTCCCTAAAAAGGACACCACTGATTTAAGGATGTGTGTTGATTATACTGCCTTGAACAAGGCTTGTCCAAAAGATTCGTTCGCTCTACCTAGAATTGATCAAGTCATCGATTCTACGGCAGGCTCGGAACTCCTCTATTTTCTCGACGCATATTCTGGTTATCACCAAATCCGGATGAAGGAATCTGACAAAGTCAAAACTTCATTCATAACTCCCTTCAAAACCTTCTGTTTTGTTACGATGCCCTTTGGGCTAAAGAACGCAGGAGCTACGTACCAGCACACGATGCAGCGTTGCCTCCATGACCAACTCGGGCGCAATGTACATGCATACGTGGATGATATCGCGGTGATGTCCAAAAAGAAGGAAACGCTGATTTCCGACTTGGAGGAGACGTTCGCCAATCTACGGAAATACAACATCATGCTTAACCCGAAGAAATGCTTCTTTGGAATACCAGCTGGAAAATTGTTAGGTTTCATCGTGTCTCAAAGAGGCATAGAGGTGAACATAGACAAAATCAAGGCTATACTCAATATTTCCAGGCCAACTCGCCTGAAGGACGTACAAAGATTAACTGGCTGCATTGCTGCGGTCAGTTGATTTGTAAGCCGGTTTGGTGAAAGAGCCGCACCATTATATAAACTCCTGAAAAAGACCAAGGATTTTGTCTGGACAGACGAAGCTGAAGCTGCACTACAAGATCTAAAAAGAGTACTCTCATCTGCTCTTATCCTTGCAGCACCGGAACCTCAGGAACCGATGTTGCTTTACATTGCTGCGACAAATAAGGTTGTCAGTATCGTCATGGTGGTGGAGAGACCAGAGGAAAATTAGGAACACCTGGTGCATCGTCCGACTTACTTTGTTAGCAAGGTCATGACAGAGTCCAAACAGCGGTATCCGCATTATCAAAAGTTGGCTTACGGTGTTTTTCTAGCATCTCATAAGCTATGACATTATTTTCAGGAGCATCCAATTACCGTGGTGAGCAAAGCTCCCATGAGAGACATAAACAACAATAGTGACGCCACAGGACGCGTCGCCAAATGGGGAATAGAGCTTTCAGCTTTCGATATTGAGTATAAACCTCGGATAGTAATCAAATCCCACATCCTTGCTGACTTTGTCGCTGACTGGACAGAGGCGAAGGAGAACATGATCCTCCCTGAGTCGGAGTATTGGACCCTCTTTTTTGATGGGTCTAAGGCTCGAGGGGGCTCGGGGGCTGGCGTGGTGCTCAAATCACCCCAAGGAGATAAACTTTTATACGTGTTGCAGATCCACTTCACAGCGACAAACAACATTGCCGAGTTTGAAGCACTGCTGCATGGAATCCGGATTGCTAAGGATATTGGCATTCGACGTTTGATGTGTTATGGAGATTCTGATCTTGTTGCTCAGCAAGTGTCGGATATTTGTAATGCAAATAAACACATGGCAGCATATAAAGCTGTCGTGGATGATTTATCTAAATCGTTCGAAGGGTTTGAGGTTCAACACATCCCTCGAGCAGAAAATGAGGCGGCAAATGCACTATCTCGGATAGGCTCTGCACGGAAAGAGGTTCCGGATGGCGCTTTTTTAGAGCACCTCAAAGTTCCCTCAGTAAAGGGAGTGGATGAGGAATATCCGACCAAATCTGACTCACCTCTAATAGCAGTACTGGCTGTAATTCCCAGCTGGACTCAACCCTACCTTGATTATCTGGTAGATGGCAAATTACCCGAAGACAAGGTTCTGAGCCAGCAGATCGTCCGATGAGCAAAAGTCTATACTATAGTTAAAGGTGAGCTCTATAAGCGGAGTGTTTCTGGGGTTTTTCAGCGCTGCGTATCTCCAAAAGAAGGAGTGGAAATCCTAAGAGAAATCCACGAAGGCGAGTGTGGTCACCACGCTGCAGCCAAATCTTTAGTGGCAAAAGCTTTTAGACATGGATTTTTTGGCTTATAGCTCAGGCAAATGCCGAACGATTAGTCAAGACGTGCAAAGGCTGCCAAAAGTACGCCAAGCAAGCTCATGTTCCGGCTCATCAACTGCGAACAATACCTATAACATGGCCCTTTGCGGTCTGGGGGCTTGATTTGGTACGAGCTCCAAGTGGATTTACTCACATCTTAGTGATGGTGGAAAATTCACCAAATGGGTTGAGGCTAAACCTGTCACTAGTTGTGATGGAGAAACAGCCAAAAGATTTATCGAGGATATTATAATCCGGTATGGTTATCCGCATAGCATTATCACGGACAACGGGACTAACTTTTCCATGGGAGAATTGGCTGAATTCTGCGACGAGCAAAATATCCGGCTTGACATTGCGTCAGTCGCACATCCACAGGCTAACGGACAAGTCGAAAGGGCAAATGGTTTAATCTTACAAGGCCTGAAACCGAGACTCGAAGCACCACTACGACGTGCTGCGGGGGCTTGGGCAGAGGAATTACACTCTGTAATTTGGAGTTTACGAACAACTCCGAACAGGTCAACAGGATACACAGCTTTCTTCTTGGTCTATGGCGCAGAAGCAGTTCTTCCTAGTTATTTAATTCATACTTCTCCTAGAGTGGCCACGTATATCGAAGAGGATGCCGAGATTTCTCGACAAAATGATCTCGACTTAGTCGAAGAAGTTCGCGTCGTTGCTGAAATGAGATCTACAGCCTATCAGCAGAAGTTACGCAAGTATCATAGCCAGAGAGTCCGAAATAGATCTTTCAATAAAGGTGATTTGGTTCTCCGGCTTGTGCAACAAAGAAAGCACAAACTTTCCCTAGTATGGGAAGGGCCCTTTTTAGTTAGTCGAGTATTGCACAATGGATCGTACTACTTAACTGACATGAGGCCAGTCAAAGAAAGACCTGCAACTAAGAAGAGAAAGAGAGCTGGAGGCAGTACAAATCCGGATGAGTTAGACAGACCGTGGAATATTGCTCAGCTACGTCCCTTTTATTCTTAGTTTATCCTTCTTTGTAATCATACATATGTACATGTTCTGAGAAATAAAAGTTTTGGTTGCCTCAAGTTTTTCTGAGAAGTTTTTACCATCTTATTTCCAAATGATCATGTCATAGTCGAAAATCCTAGAATGCTTGAAAGTACTTTATGCTCATGTTCGTTCTAGTTTAGATTTCTGATTCTAAAATTGCTACCTTCGGGTATAACTCTAAAATTTCTAGTCTTTACTTTGGTTATTTGTCTGATTGCTGGATGCGGGTATTTTCCGAGTAGTGAATGGTTGGTACTGGAAGCCGGCTTTGTTTCCGAGTTTAAACTGGTTTAGCAATTGAGCTATGTTGCTCGGCAAAGTTTCCGGTGGAAGGTTTAGCCGGCTCGCGAAAGGGACGAAGCGGAAAGCCAGATAAACGATAAGTGAAGACGGAAAAATACAAGTGCTTATGTAAACATTTCAGGCACACAAAAAAATTCAAAGCCAAAAGTGCTGAATAGATCAAAAGCCTAGCAGTAGCAAAATAAATAGTACTTAATATTTACAAACGCACCATGTTTTTTCCGGAATAATACATAAGTTTCTGGTCTATGATGCAGGAGGAGATGAAGGAGCTGCCGGCTCACTGGTTACTCCGCCTTGATATCGTTCCGAGATGTCTGGATCTGAGGTGGTGCGTTCATCGTCGGAAACTTCTTCGGTTTCTTTTGGAGGAGGAGGCGGAGTAGCTACACGGGTGAAGAAGGGGATCGCGTAGCTAGTCAGATCAGCCACGTGACACCCATATCTGGCGCAGGAGTGCATGATAGCTTGAAGGTCTTGCTCCTGGCCGTCTTCGTCTACCTTGCAGTACCCTCTGGTCACTTGCATATCTCCATGTTTCCATGGTGGCTCATGACCATGGTGAGAGCATTCTGCGCAGCAGTCCGCGCGTAGGACATATTCCAGTCCCGAACAAGCTGCGGCATCTCCTTGGCCTTGTCCCGCACCTGAAAATCCGACATGCTTGGCATGTCCAGAATCTTGAGAGCTTCGCCGATGTCCTCAAGGGACTAGCAGAAGTCATGAAGAAGGTCACCGACTTGGGTAATCCGGTGGGTGCGGGGCTCGGAGGAGGAAGAGTCTGTCAAGTTCAAAGGACCTATAGACAAAACAAGTTAAGAAAAATCCGACATTGATAGAAGTCAAAGAAAAAGATAAAGTCAGACAGATGGAACATACCGAGAATGACGTCGTCAATCTTGGTCTTCTCCTCCCGGAGACTCTGGAGTTCAGCCCGGAGCGCCTGGAGATGTCCTTCTCTCTGCCAAGCTCATTCTTGAGGGCCGAGATTATTTTTTCTTGAGCAGCGATCTTGTGATCACGCTCTTCGGTGGCCATGGAGGAGGATTCAAGGACTTGAGCTATGCTCCTTTCATGATCCGCCTTGAGCTTATCCAGCTCTTGGCGAAGTCCCTTGTTCTCCACCACCAGGGTCTTGAGGTTCTCGGCCTCTTCAATCATAGCGATGGATTGTTTCACCAGCGCTGTAAGTCAAAAAGAACAACAGTTCAGAAAAAATTCGACATTGAAAAAGCAAAAGACAAGGTTTGAATCTCAGAATGTGTACCTTCGGCTTCATCCTTGGCTACTTTAAGTTCAGCATTTTTAAGCCGGAGAGCTTTGATCTCTCTCCGCTTATCGCAGACATTGGTCAGTAAGTCCTGGTTATAGGAACATACTTTCTGTAAGTCAGAATACCCAAAGTCAGAAAGCTACTTAAGCCTCGGGCTAATATTTTTTGCTAAATATCAGCACGAGCCTTGGGGGCTACACTAGTTCGTTCTTTGGCATCCTAATAAAGCATAAACCCGGATTATATATCCTACTTCATGCTTGGGGGCTAGAGGATATGATATAACATAATGGAAAAACAAGAGTTGGAATTCCGACTTACATATTGTTCGCGGGTGAGCTTATCCAAACCTGCGTTCACTTCAGCGGCCACCTTCTCGGCAAGAGTAAGAGGGATCACTTGGGCTGTTGGAAGCTCGCCAGTCCTAATCCTCTCGTCGCGAAGGCGGACTTGAGCGAGAAGGTTAGAGAATTTGACGTCCTCTGCTTCTTGCGCTTCTTCTTTGGGAGATACATGGCTTTTCTCCAGGACTTGCCTGGCTAGCCGCGGGATCTCTTCTACAGATTTCCGGGACAGGCCAAACTTGGCAAGTCCCGGATTGCTGATGAGGTTTTCGGCGAAGATTTCAGCCGAGGGATCATTACCCGAAGAGGGTTCACCCTTATCTTGATCTGGCGCACCCATGGTGACGTCAGTTTGCGACCCAAGGATCGCAGGCTCCGTTGGAGGAGCCGGATCTTCTGCAACCACCGGAGAAGGAATGATCGCCGGAGTTGCAGAAGGTTGAGGGGCAGGAGTCGGAGGAGCCACGGCAGGGAAAGCTATAGTGAGCTTCATCTATCGCAGGGGCTTTGAAGGAATCCCTTTCCCCTTGCCCTTGATGAGCTGCTTTGCTCTGAGAATGTAGTAGAGTCGGAAACATTACATCTCGGAAAGAAATTCGAGAAAGGTACAAAGGCAGAAATTGTGACTAAAAGTTACCTCTTCACAACAGGAACCTCCTTTGTGCCAACAGCCACTATCGGAGCTTTGCGCTTCTTGAGCGCAAGGTCCGAGAATGGGACCACTTCTGTCTCCTGAGAAAACTTAGGAGGATATCCTTCGAGCGGACCAAGTTCCGACTCGGGGAGGTCAGCAAGCTGAAAACAAGAAAACATATCAGTATTGTGGTATAACTCAAAGATTGAAACACATAAAAAGGTGTACTGATGGAAACTTACCAGCACTACGGGGTTTTCCGCCGTGTGCATATCTAGAGAAACCTCCAGAATTCTCCTCTCGATCCGCTCCTTGATCAACCACTTGATTTGGCTTATGTAGCCTTGAGTGTTGTATGCTTTGGGGCTTATGCGGAGGGAGTCTTTTTTGGATGATGTGATGGAGTGCATCAGTCGATCCCCGTGGTACTGAAGGGGCTGGATCCGTCGAGAGACCCAGCACTGGACCAAGTTGGATCCCTTCAGACCCTTGTGTTTGATCAAATATTCGATCCGCTTCTTCGCGAGGATCAGATCATCGGTGAGAGCCAGAGCAGCCTCGTCCTAGGAAGGCTGGGCCATGGCAGCTCCATCGACAAAAGCCGGCAAAGCAGTGGCTTTGCCGGGGCCAGAATATCCCTATGATAGAAAAATGTGGCTGGCCATTGTTTGACTGAGTCACTGGCTAGAATTTTGGGATAAGCCCAGTCGCGTCTAAGTGAAAAGCTGATAGTGCCGGTGATGTAAGGAACACCGGCAGTGATGGAATTTCTCCGGACATGGAAATAATACCGGAAGAGAGTCAAACTCGGCCTAATGCCGAGAAAGCCCTCACAAAGCGAAGCATACGCACTCATCTCTAAGAGAGAGAGTTGGGAGGAAGATTATGGAGTTGAACTCTGAAATGATCTATCACCTCGGAGAAGAAGTCCGAGGGAGGAAAAGACAGACCTCTATCGAGGTGGGTGCTGAAGTGGACCCGCTCGCCATCGCGCGGGTTGGGGACGGTTTCCCCGGAGCCGCTCCGCCAATCGCCGGCGACGAGAATCCCCTCCTTCTCCACGTTCTTGAGGCCCTCCTCGTTGAGAGCGTAGGGGATCCAGATTCCCCGAAAGCTCTATTTCTCCGCTGCTGCTTCCACCATCGCCGGTGCCGTCGCTGCCGCCAAGCCGGAGGAATAAGATGAAGCCATTGCTCTGGTGAGAGATTGACCTAAAAGGGGCGGCGCTGGGAGTTCTGTGGGGGGAGAACAAGGAAGCTTTGTGCGCGCAAGAGGATTGGGAGGAAAGGAAACGGCAAAGGACTGGTGGAAAGGAGAAGGAGAAATCCAAACCCCTTATATCCACCTAACTGCGCCAAGATTCGTGCAAATGCTACAGTGTAACCACCACGCGTCGTGGAAGGAATTGGGAAGGACCCACGTGATGATTGTGTCTCCTCGATCTCCATGCACGCATTAAAACGGCGCCTCGGTTCCGCGAATCACGGACCCACCAACGGTCGTGCTGATAGCATGCTTGTCAGATGACGTGACTTGACCATGACTTGTGTCAGGCGGCGTTAGAAACCAAGTTCCGGCTTAGTTTGAAATCAAGCTGGAAAATACAAGTAACCTGTTGATAGGTCCGACTTATTTTTAAGACCCGGATCGTATTTTTTGTTGTGAAGTTTCAGGAACCCTTCAAGATTCTGCAAGCCGAAGATCTAGCTAGACGATGATAAAATCCGACTTTGGATCTTGGAGGCCTCTGGAGCTTCTGTTTGGGATATACTTTCCGGGTATCCTCACAGTTCCTCACTGACCAGGGTGGCCCACTTCGGGTTAGAGCTTTACTTCACGGGCGGCCCAGTCAGGGAGAAAGACGGAGTCCAGTCCGGCTACGGGAAGGCCCAGAAGACTTACCAACTTAGGCCCATAATGTTACTTGTAGTTCAAGATTACTCTGTAACCAACTCTTAGTCGTAGCCGGATTGATCTCTCCTATAAACCCTAGGACGGATATCTATATAGCCGGTACAGGGAGAGGCTTTAGGGCACCCAATACTTTATACCCTCAAATCGCACAGGCGAAACCCTTGTAACCCATATTCCGGCTCTGCCGTATTATTGGATTGCTAGCAGGAGTAGGATCCGTCCAAAGCCGGACGATTAGAACCTAGGTAAAATTGTGTGATCACCGTCCCGAAACACCATACGTCTCACACCCCTCTCTTCTGCACGCCTCGAGGACCCCCTCATGGCGTACTTGTCCTCAATCCGACGACAGTTGATCCATATGTGGCTTGTGGAAAGAACACACATGCAATGACACTCGTGGATCTCCATATGCGGTTTGTCATTACAAGAACACACATGCAATGACACTGGTGGATCCATATGTGGTTTGCGGAAAGAACACACATGCAATGACTCTGGTGGATCCATATGTGGTTTGTGACAATAACACACATGCAATGACACTGGTTGATCCATGTGGTTTGTGGAAAAAACAGACATCCAATGACTCTAGTGGATCCATATGTGGTTTGTGGAAAGAACACACATGCAATGACTCTAGTGGGTCCACATGTGGGTTGTGAAAAGAACACACATGCAATGACATTGGTTGATCCATATGTGGGTTGTGGAAAGAACACACATGCAATGACTTTGGTGGATCCATGTGTGGTCTGTGAGAAGAACATCCATGCGATGACCCTAGTGGATCCATACGTCGTTTGTGAAAAGAACAAACATGCAATCACTCTAGTTGATCCATATGTGGTTCATCAAAAGAACACACATGCAATGACATTGGTTGATCCATATGTGGTTTGTCATTACAAGAACACACATGCAATGTCTCTGGTGGATCCATATGTGGTTTGTGGGAAGAACACACATGCAATCACACTAGTGGATCCATATGTGGTTTCTGGAAAGAACAAACATGCAATGACTCTGGTTGATCCATATGTGGTTCATGAATATAACACACATGCAATGACACTAGTGGATCCATATGTGGTTTGTGGAAAGAACACACATATAATGACACTGCTAGATCCATATGTGATTTGTGGAAAGAACACACATGCAATGACACAGGTGGATCCACATGTGGTTTGTGAAAAGAACACACATGCAATAACACTGGTGGATCCATACGTGCTTCATGAAAAGAACACACATGCAATGACATTGGTTGATCCATATGTGGTTTGTCATTACAAGAACACACATGCAATGACTCTGGTGGCTCCATATGTGGTTTGTGGAAAGAACACACATGCAATGACAATAGTGGGTCCATATGTGGTTTGTGAAAAGAACATACATGCAATGACACTGGTGGATCCATATGCGGTTTAGGAAAAGAACACACATGCAATGACTCTGGTGGATCCATATGTGGTTTATGGAAAGAACACACATGCAATGACACTAGTGGATCGATATGTGCTTTGTGAAAAGAACACACATGCAATGACTCTGGTGGATCCATATGTGTATTGTGAAAAGAACAAACATGCAATGACTCCAGCTGTGGTTAAAGAAAAGAACAAACATGCAATGACTCTAGATGTGGTTTATTAAAAGAA
Organism: Avena eriantha; assembly: GCA_910589775.1. Classification (NCBI taxonomy): domain Eukaryota; kingdom Viridiplantae; phylum Streptophyta; class Magnoliopsida; order Poales; family Poaceae; genus Avena; species Avena eriantha. The sequence continues at coordinate 265,283,296 of OU342741.1, read as the reverse complement.
CACACATGCAATGACACTAGGGGATCCATGTGGTTTATGAAAAGAATAGACATGCAATGACTCTGGTGGATCCATATGTGGTTGGTGAAAAGAACAAACATGCAATGACTCTGGTTGATCCATATGTGGTTCATTAAAGGAACACACATGCAATGACATTGGTTGATCCATATGTGGTTTGTCATTACAAGAACACACATGCAATGACACTGGTGGATCCATATGTGGTTTGTCATTACAATAACACACATGCAATGACACTGGTGGATCCATATGTGGTTTGTGGACACAACACACATGCAATGAAGTTGATCCAAATGTGGTTTGTCATTACAAGAACACACATGCAATGACTCTGGTGGATCCATATGTGGTTTGTGGAAAGAACACACATGCAATGACTCTAGTGGGTCCATATGTGGTTTGTGAAAAGAACACACATGCAATGAAATTAGTGGATCCATATGTGGTTTGACATTACAAGAACACACATGCAATGACATTGGTGGATCCATGTGGTTTGTGAAAAGAACACACATTTCAATGACACTGGTGGATCCATATGTGGTTTGTGAAAAGAACACACATGCAATGACTCTGGTGGACCCATATGTGGTTTGTGAAAAGAACATACATGTAATGACTCTAGCTGTGAACACCCGTATTTTTAATCTCAGATGCCCGTTATGTCATACATCGCAATCCCAGGATTACCAATTTTATGAGACATAACAGATTGGATATCACAGTACATCATGCATTACAAACCATAATAAGGTCTTGCACTAATAAAGGATCTCATGATCCAGTGTTAGTACAAACAAGTAGCAGAATAAATAGCGTAGCGATGGGCTCCATCTTCAGTGTCATAGGCAATGTTGACGATGGGAGATAGTCCTCGTTGTCATAGCCTTCCTGCTGTCCTTCTCCTAGATAGTCCTCCTCAAAGTCTAGCCACGGGAATAGCCAGGGACAAAGCCATGAGTACTCTTTAAGTACTCGTAAACTATCACTAACAATTAAGGTAGTTCTAGTAGGAATGTTAAGTTCTAAGTATATTTGTAAGGGTAAGTTTGAAACCTAAGCTAAGTTTAGAAACAAAGAAAGATAAAAAATAAAGTTCTAAATCACCTAAGTGGGAACTTAGTTTTCATAGTCACAACCCTGTTGGGGCCAAGTCATGTCACAATTCATTTCACAAGTCATTTTGAAAACATCTGACAACGGAACAGTATGGCCACTCCAACTATCCATGACCACGGACACGGCTATTCGAATAGTTTGACACTCTGCAGAGGTGGTACACTTTCACCACAAAATTCGATACATCCGCTAGGGATAACCCTAAATCATCATACTTAGTATGCGGATAATCAATCATAACCTTTTCCTTTACACACTCTAGTATAAGCACCTCTCCTATGAGCTTGGCCTCCCAGCCATGGCCATCTGCCATCCTGGGCACTACATAGGTGGTCAACATTGAGAGGTAGCCTCAGCTCAAAACTCACCCGCAAGGGAACTCATTATAATGCACATAAACTTTCGGCTAAGCCTTACCCAATTAAGGTATTGTGGTTGTACGGTAAAATTGGAATGGTATCGCATCCGAACCCAACCATCAGTTTTTATAAAAGTCCAGGGCTCATGCCTCAACATTTTCATCATCATAAACCATTTGTGTTTCTCAACACATTTCAAAACATCTCAATAGAATAACTCATCATTCCAAGGTTTTCATAATCATTTTCACCAAGTATTCCCATCTAAAGTGATCAAGTTTTTGGTTTAGCTCTAACCACTAAGTTAAGAGTGGTCACTAAGGTGGGATGCTAATCTCAATCTCATGCCATAGAATGACATCTAAGTCTAACTAGATAGGCCAAGTTTTAAACTATTTATGCTATCTATTAATAAAGTAAAGAACTCTAGTAAAGTAAAAGAAAGTAAAGCTTGCAAGTAAAACTTGTGATGGGTATAATTCAAAGAGGGTATAACCAAAACATGCTTAAGGAATTTTGGTTAGATTATCAAGATTGCAAGGGTTAGCTTGCATTGTTAATGATGGCTTGCCTTGGTTGGTTAAGTGGTTGAAATTCTCCTCGTCTTCTTCGGGGTAGAACTCCTCCTCTTCGTCGACTTGCTCGGTACTATTGTCTATAAATACATATGGGATACACAATCACCAAACAATACTTAACTAGTCTATTTAGTACACTAAGGCACACACTTGATGATCTAGCATCATCATAATCATCACAAGGTTTAATTAACTAGTTTCATTTATTTTATTTGAGAAAAGTAATTTCTACTCATTGAAATTAATTAATATTTAATATTCTCCAATTAAAATATGGGATCATGTGGATACATGTCATCACCACATATTCTAATACATGGGAATGCGATTTAAATATTTGATCATATTTCAATAAGTTTAAGTTTATTATTTACATGATTTAAAGTGACTAGAAATGCCTATATAGCATTGTTTTGGTACTAGTCCAAAGTCACTACATGCAAACCTAAATATTATTACATATTCAGATAGATATTATCAAATGTGATTTTGAGAGTTGGAATTAACTCAAAAGCTATTATGGTTGATTTTTGAAAAATGTTTGAGTGGATAAAAGTCTCTGTCTTATTATTTTTGCTATATGTGATCTCTAACTCCAATTGATTTAAATCCAATGGGCTTGGATAGAGATTTTAATGATATTTCTAACAAAATTTTAATTATTCATTTTGGTTAAGTAAATCTTTCTGAATTGAATTTTAAACTAGTGGACAGAACCTAGTTTAAACTTAATTAGAAAAACATTCATTTGAATTTAGGGCTAGCGCGGGAAACTAAACGGGCCAGCCCAGTGGCGCTCCGCGGCGCAGAGGGCGACTGACAAGGGGGTCCTGCATGTCAGCGGCACTTAAAACCCGAAACGGTATGGGGTAATCTGGGTGCTACGATTAGACGGTGGATCGACGGCTGTGGTTCATCGTCGACGACGAATAGGTCACCGGCGAGAACAAACCCTAGCGGCTCGGTGGGGGTCGATTGGGGGCTTACCAGGGCTCCAGCTAACGTGGCGATGGGGGGCGATCGAACTGGTGAACGATGGTGGTCTCAGGTGTGGTCGCGGCGGCTCCTGGGGTGGTCGCAATCAACGGCCCCTTCCTCCTCTACTGCAGCGAGCTCCGGCACAATTCCGGCGAATGAGGGCTCGAGAAGCTCCGGGGTGAAGTGGGGAATGATCAGTGGTGAGAACGGAGGTGGGTGGTATGCAGAATGAGGCTGTGGGTGGCCTCCTTTTATAGGCTCGACGGTGAGGCAGAGCGGCATGGTCCAGCGACGGTGGCGACATGGCTACGGTTCGCTAGAGGCGTGGCTGCGAGCGGCGATCAAGGCGCGGTCTCTTGGCGGTCAGCTACGGGGTAAAGGCGCGGCTAGGGGCGGTGGCATTTGGTCAGGCACGGCTGGTGCTCTAAGCGGGAGTAACGGTGTTCGACGCGGCGCACGGGTACTACGGGTCAAGCAGCGATGAGTGGGGATGTCTGGGAGTGTGCTGGGGTCAAGGCGAGGTGGCGCGCGCTATGGTCGAGGGGCGACGTGTGCTGCTATGTCGGGCGCAGTGCACTGGCGCGTGCTCAGCATGGCGCAGAGGCGGCGGGCGCGGTTGTACCTCGGTGGTCCAGTGCCTGGCTGGGCTTGGGGAAAGGACAGGGGGCGGTGGTGTGGCCTGGCCTACCTCCTAGACACGACGAGAGGGAGAGGGGCGGTCGGTTGGGAGCTGTCCATGCTCGGCTGGCGAGCATGGTACTCAGGTGGCGCGACGCTGCTGAAAACGGCTAAGGGGTAGCCCCTTGATGGCATGGTTGGCACTGGGGGAGACAATGGGAGAGGATTTAGGCCTTAGTGGCATTGGATCACTGCTCACAAATAGTAATAGTTAGGCAGTTATTTTGATGATCACAAGGTGTTCAACAGAATTGCCACAATCATTTTAGTTTTTAATTTTGAAAATATTTTTTGTGTGTGACTTGATCTCATTCTTGGTAGTCTGTGGTTGCTTGGGATTGTCAAGCTGAACTCATTTGAGTTATTTTGGAAAAAGTGGGATCTATGCATATGAAATGGATTCAATTTTCAATTGCCATTTTAGATTAGTGTTTAAATGTTTTTGTAAGATTTCAAAGTGGGGCTTGGTAGATCTTTACTTGTACTAGCAAGGGGTGAAAAGATTTAGAATTAATTCTATTAAGAATTGACTTCTAGGAACACCTAAAGTGGCCTAGTGGATTAAAATGGTCAAAATGACCATTTGGTCTTTTTATTCTTATTTGATTTCTTTTTCTTTGGATTTTGTTTTTAAATGATCTAGATGATGTGGCATTCACCTTTTGATCATTTTACAACCATTAGCACAATCAAACATGGCAATTCCAAAAAATTCTATATTAATGCAACACACATACATTCATAATTGTTTATAATGATAAAAAGTTTTTGTTAACCCTAAATTGGGTGATTTGGATCTTGCTAACCTTGATTAAAGTTTTGGGATGTTACAGTTGTGGTTAATGAAAAGAATAGATATGCAATGACTCTAGCTGTGGTTTGTGAAAAGAACACACATGTAATGACATTGGTTGATCCATATGTGGTTTGTCATTACAAGAACACACATGCAATGAGTCTGGTGGATCCATATGTGGTTTGTGAAATGAACATACTTGCAATGACATTTGTTGATCCATATGTGATTTGTCATTATAAGAACACATATGCAATAACTCTGGTGGATCCATATGTGGTTTGTGGAAAGAACACACATGCAATGACTCTAGTGGGTCCATATGTGGTTTGTGAAAAGAACACACATGCAATGACACTAGTGGATCCATGTGTGGTTTGTAATTACAAGAACACACATGCAATGACATTGGTGGATCGATGTGGTTTGTGAAAAGAACACACATTTCAATGACACTGGTGGATCCATATGTGGTTTGTTAAAAGAACACACATGCAATGACTCTGGTGGATCCATATGTGGTTTGTGAAAAGAACATAGATGCAATGACTCTAGTTGTGGTTAATGAAAAGAATAGACATGCAAAGACTCTAGCTGTGGTTTTTGAAAAGAACACACATGCAATGACTCTGGTGGATCCATATGTGGTTTGCGGAAAGAACACACATGCAATGACTCTGGTGGATCCATATGTGGTTTGTGGAAAGAACACACATGCAATGACACTAGTGGATCCATAAGCGGTTTAGGAAAAGAACACACATGCAACGACTCTGGTGGATCCATATGTGGTTTGCGGAAAGAACACACATGCAATGACACTAGTGGATCCATATGTGGTTTATGGAAAGAACACACATGCAATGACTCTGGTGGATCCATATGTGGTTTGTGAAAAGAACAACCATGCAATGACACTAGTTGATCCATATGTGGTTCATGAAAAGAACACACATGTAATGACACTAGTGGATCCATATGTGGTTTGTGGAGAGAACACACATGCAATGACATTAGTTGATCCATATGTCGTTTGTCATTACAAGAACACACATGTAATGACACTGGTGGGTCCACACGTGGTTTGTGAGAAGAACACACATGCAATGTCTCTGGTGGATCCATATGTGGTTTGTGGAAAGAACACACATGCAATGACACTGGTTGATCCATATGTTGTTTGTGAAAAGAACAAACATGCAATGACTCTAGTTGATCCATATGTGGTTCATGAAAAGAACACACATGCAATGACATTGGTTGATCCATATGTGGTTTGTCATTACAAGAACACACATGCAATGACTCTAGTGGATCCATATGTGGTTTGTGGAAAGAACAGACATGCAATGACTCTAGTGGGTCCATATGTGGTTCCTGAAAAGAACACACATGCAATGACACTTGTGGAAACATATGTGGTTTGTCATTACAAGAACACAGATGCAATGGCATTGGTTGATCCATATGTGGTTTGTCATTACAATAACACACATGCAATGACTCTAGTGGATCCATATGTGGTTTGTGGAAAGAACACACATGCAATGACAATAGTGGGTCCATATGTGGTTGGTGAAAAGAACACACATGCGATGACACTTGTGGATCCATATGTGGTTTGTGAAAATAACATACATGCAATGACACTGTGGATCCATATGCGGTTTACGAAAAGAACACACATGCAATGACTCTGGTGGATCCATATGTGGTTTGTGGAAAGAAAACACAGGCGATGACATTGGTGGATCCATATGTAGTTTGTGAAAAGAACACATATGCAATGACCGTGGTGGATCCATGTGTGGTTTGTGAAAAGAACAAACATGTAATCACTCCAGCTGTGGTTAAAGAAAAGAACAGACATGCAATGACTCTAGCTGTGGTTTATTAAAAGAACAAACGTGCAATGACACTGGGGGGTCCATGTGGTTTATGAAAAGAACACACATGCAATTACTCTGGTGGATCCATATGTGGTTTGTGAAAAGAACAAACATGCAATGACTCTTGTTGATCCATATGTCATTCATTAAAAGAACACACATGCAATGACATTGGTTGATCCATATGTGGTTTGGCATTACAAGAACACACATGCAATGACACTGGTGGATCCATATGTGGTTTGTCATTACAAGAACACACATGCAATGACACTGGTGGATCCATATGTGGTTTGTGGAAAGAACACACGTACAATGACTCTAGTTGATCCATATGCTATTCATGAAAAGAACACACTTGCAATGACACTGGTTGATCCATATGTGGTTTGTCATTACAAGAACACACATGCAATGACTCTGGTGGATCCATATGTTGTTTGTGGAAAGAACACACATGCAATGACACTGGTGGATCCATATGTGGTTTGTCATTACAAGAACAGGAATGCAAGGACATTGGTGGATTGATGTGGTTTGTGAAAAGAACACACATTTCAATGACATTGGTGGATCCATATGTGGTTTGTGAAAAGAACACAGATGCAATGACTCTGGTGGACCCATATGTGGTTTGTGAAAAGAACACACATTCAATGACTCTAGTTGTGGTTAATGAAAAGAACAGACATGTAATGACTCTAGCTATGGTTTGTGAAAATAACACATATACAATGACATTGATTGATCCATATGTGGTTTGTCATTACAAGAACACACATGCAATGAATCTTGTGGATCCATATGTGGTTTGTGAAAAGAACATCTATGCAATGACATTGGTTGATCCATATGTGATTTGTCATTACAAGAACACACATGCAATGATTCTGGTCGATCCATATGTGGTTTGTGGAAAGAACACACATGCAATGACTCTAGTGGGTCCATATGTGGTTTGTGAAAAGAACACACATGCAATGACACTAGCGGATACATGTGTGGTTTGTCATTACAAGAACACACATGCAATGACATTGGTGGATCCATGTGGTTTGTGAAAAGAACAGACATTTCAATGACACTGGTGGATCCATATGTGGTCTGTGAAAAGAACACACATGCAATGACTCTGGTGGATCCATATGTGGTTTGTGAAAAGAACATACATGCAATGACTCTAGCTGTGGTTAATGAAAAGAATAGACATGCAATGACTCTAGCTGTGGTTTGTGAAAAGAACACACATGCAATGACATTGGTTGATCCATATGTGGTTTGTCATTACAAGAACACACATGCAATGACTCTAGTGGATCCATATGTGGTTTGTGAAAAGAACATACATGCAATGTCTCTGGTGGATCCATATGTGGTTTGTGAAAAGAACGCACATGCAATAACACACTTGCAATGACATTTGTTGATCCAAATGTGGTTTGTCATCACAAGAACACACATGCAATGACTCTGGTGGATCCATATGTGGTTTGTGGAAAGAACACACATGCAAAGACAATAGTGGATCCATATGTGGTTTGTGGAGAGAACACACAAGCAATGACTCTGGTGGATCCATATGTGGTTTGTAAAAAGAACAAACATGCAATGACTCTAGCTGTGGTTAATGAAAAGAACAGAAATGCAATGACTAGTTGTGGTTTAGGAGAATAACACACATGCAATGATTCTGGTGGATCCATATGTTGTTTGTGGAAAGAGCACACATGCAATGACTCTGGTGGATCCATATGTGGTTTGTGAAAAGAACAAACATACAATGACTCTGGTTGATCCATATGTGGTTCATGAAAATAACACACATGCAATGACATTGGTTGATCCATATCTGGTTTGTCATTACAAGAACACACATGCAATGACTCTGGTGGATCCATATGTGGTTTGTGTTAAGAACACACATGCAATGACACTAGTGGATCCATATGTGGTTTGTGAAAAGAACAAACATGCAATGACTCTAGTTGATCCATATGTGGTTCATAAAAAGAACACACATGAAATGACATTGGTTGATCCATATCTGGTTTGTCATTACAAGAACACACATTCAATGACTGGTGGATCCATATGTGGTTTGTGGAAAGAACACATATCCAATGACACCGGTGGATCCATATGTGGTTTGTGAAAAGAAAACACATGCATTGATACTGGTGGATACATATGTGGTTCATGAAAAGAACACACATGCAGTGACATTGGTTGATCCATATGTGGTTTGTCACTACAAGAATACACATGCAATGGCTCTGGTGGATCCATATGTGGTTTGTGGAAAGAACACACATGCAATGACTCGGGTGGATCCATATGTGGTTTGTGGAAAGAACACATATGCAATGACATTGGTTGATCTCCATATGTGGTTTGTCATTACAAAAACACACATGCAATGACTCTGGTGGATCCTTATATGGTTTAGGACAAGAACACACATGCAACGACTTTGGTGGATCCATGTGTGGTTTGTGGAAAGAACACACATGCAATGACTCTAGTGGATCCATATGTGGTTTGTGACAATAACACACATGCAATGACTCCGGTGTATCCATATGTGGTTTATGAGAAGGACACACATCCAATGAACACTAGTGGATCTATCTTGGCATAATTTGATGTATGCCACGATGTATTTCATTGTAAAAGGCACTCACTTTCCATTTTTATACTACTCAGCTCTGCCCTTGGTTTTTGAAGTCTCTCTCTTTTGTAGAAGCCCAAACCTGTGCCCATTCTGTCTGCTAGGCCCTGATTGGTTGTCACAGTTGTGACGCGGATCGTGTGCACCAACCGTTGATCCTATGTGATCCAACAAGGCTCGTTGCACACGTCGTGCTCTTCACAGTACAGCGTGAGACAACACAGACGTCTCCCTCAACGAGACTTCTACAAGAAGGAACACGATGTCGTCCATGGAAAAAGTCGCCGAGTGGTCGTATCATGTTTAATCTAGTCTGCAAAGGCTATAGGTCTACTACACGGCAACTGGTAATCAATGGCCCACAGACTATACCATTTTTACTACGCCACGCGCTTGCACTCTCACTTCCGATAGGCCCCCACCACACGAACCTTCCACGCGGCAGCCACAACCAGAAGAGCTGCCTACCGGGGCCCTCGGGGAGGCCTAAACGTCCCCGCATTTAAAACCTAGCCTATTGGGTCCTCCATTCCCACTCATCCACTCCTCTCTCTTCCCTATCTAGTAAAACCCCCACAAACTTCAACGTACAAACACAAACCTTCTCCATGAAACCAGTGCGTGGGGGTGTGTGTGCGGGCATCGCCGCCGGGGTGGTGCTTCACGCGGCAGATCTGGAGGAGCATCACGCAGCACAAGGCGAGGTGGACGTGCAGTTCAACCCCTTGGGGGACCATGTGCTCGCTGGTGCTGACGACTTCGGACGCCCCGATGAGGACGTGGAGTTCGACGAACACGCTCCACTCGTGTACCTGGAGGTACATCTATTTCTACACATTTCATATTTTCTGCTTGAGCTTAATCTATCCTGGCTTCATAAAAAAATCTAGTCCTAATGATTAGATGCACCATACGAACCGGTACATGGAGAGATCTAGTCTATTCTGAATGAATCCACATTATTTATTTATTAATAAGTTATCAAGAACACGAACCACATTAATTTAGGATCGAGCTGGGGAGATAGCCGTAATGAACTGCTGAACCTATATAGATATGTTATTGTATCGAAAGTAACTCAGAATGGTGGGAGGAATATATATATATATTATTTTGGTCATTTCGGTTTGAATTCCATACATTACAGGTGGATTCAAGTGAGATGGACTCTGACAAGGAGAATAGGGACAACAAGAGCCTCCATGTCATGAATAAGCTCAAGAGCGCGATAATCCGTTTCCGCACTTGACTTGGGGAGCTCAGGTGCCCTTTCTGTAAGAAAGGAGCCAACCTGAGGATTTCTAGCTTGATTCCGCATGCGGTTGGCATCGGTAAAAGCCCGGCTAGTAAACACAAGTCGGCGACCAAGGCTAAGCACGCTGCTTATGGCAAATTCCTGAGGGAGTATGTCAAGACCGGCCTGGTGTCCCCTTACTTAGGAATCATCATCTTCTAGCCGACCAACCCGTCACTGTGCTGGCCCGACCACTAATAATATTTAATTCTCTTACTGTTTCTAGACCCTTAAACTATGGAGATTTCTATTTTCATACCCTCAGTTCATTAGTTGTACTCAGTTTTCCCTAGTCACTTAGTTTTTCCTCACTTTTGCCCATCTCCTTGTCGGAAACTCTCACATGGTCTGAAACTCGCCGTCCGTCAGCCTTGCCATTACGTGATGACAAGTGGGTCGTGTCATGATAATGGTGTGCTAATAAAATCTTGATCATTTATCATTTCCGTGGAGTGGAATGTAATGCATAAACTTGCGTATACGAAAATCATACACATTCCAACTCTTTGAAATCGCACTTAATGCGTGATAATATTGTGCTAAGAAAATCTTGAGAGATTATCATGTTCATAGAGTGGAATGTAATGCACAAATTATACACCTTAGATCACGTTCCCTTCAAATTATATTCAACTTCATATGTTTATGGAGTTAAAGTTCCGGTGGCATACTCGTTATTTTGCATGGATAGAGGGGTGCCTCCGACAGATATAAGGGTTATCCTGTCTGCTAGATCACAGAGGATCAACAGTTGGTGGGTATGATCCGTGTGACAACTGTCTCAACCAATCAGAGCGTAGCACTTAAGAACCAAGGGCAAAACTGAGTAGAACTTAAAAACCAAGGGTAAGACTGGCAAAGGGATTCAAATAGAAAATAGAAAATAGAAAATGATTTAAAAAAGGAACCAAACTGCCAGTGTTACGCTCGAGGGAAAAACTGAGTACAACTGAATCGCCAGGGTTAGACACGAGGGAAAAAATGTGACTCTGCGCGTGTGTGGTGCACAGGGTGGTAGCGGACACGTGTGGCCGTGAACGGTGCAGTAGCGTACGCGGTGCATGGTAGTGTAACAAAAAGTCTCTTCCCTTCTCCTTTAACAGAGGCCTCCCCACTCCCACTCATCACGCACTCGCTCACTCAACCGTCTCCATTGTCCCATCACCTTCTGCAAACCCCCAAGAAAACCCCAACCACGCCGGCGATGGAGAAGAATGGCACGGTGGCCATCGGCGCCTCCAAGGCCATCGGCAAGGAGCCCCAGTCCCCGTACAAGCCCCCGTCCCCATACATGCCCCCGTCCCCGTCCCCACATCCGCCGTAGCCCCCGACGAGGAGGCCCCCACCGGTCTTAGACAGATTTTGCTTGGCTGGGACCCCTATGAGGAGGTTGTGTACATAAGGCTGGAGAACCCCTACGACACCAGCATTATCGACCCATGGTCGGAGGTAACTAGGGTTTTCTCCCCTTCCCTTATTCTTCACCCGTTCCCTTGCCTAGATGCTAGATCGTATGTTATTAGGGCTCGGTTGCTCGTATTTTTACAGTAGCTAATCCTCTTGTGTTATATCTCAAATTTTGATAAATACTCCTATTTGTAGTTGGGATCAGTATTCGATTTGGTTTGAGATTTGGGTAATAATCGGGAGATCTCAATCGGTTAATTTATGCAAATAATCAATCCTGATAATCAAAGTATCTCAATCATGTCCTTATTGCACTCTACTGTTTTTTTCCAATAGGAGGATAGCAGCGACGTCCGCAGCGACGATGAGTCCAAGGAAACCAAGACATGTCATGTGCTGAGGAGGCTAAAGTCTGGCTAGTACAACAACTTCTTCGCCGGCGATGTGTACAGGTGCCCCTTCTGCCCCACCAGGAGGCTCTGCACCACAGACTCCAACTCCCTCGTGAAGCATGCTGAGGATGTGAGGACCTGCGGCGAGTCCGTGAACATCAACGGCTTCATTTCCAAGCACTAGGTGCTCGGTCTTCACCCTCGAAACCTCCAGAAGGTGGCTATCGAGGAGGGTCACATGCTCCTGATCAAACCCAAGGCGCCCAAGGTCAAGGGACTGGGCAGCAAGAAGTGGAGGAGGCGCCAGAGGGAGGAGGCGGAGGCCCTCCTGGCAGAGGCCACGAGGGGCCACTGATCTGCTGCTGCTGCTGTAAAGCAGCTTCTTTTGTCTTGTCTGTGTTGAACTTGTTAGCTGCTGTTACTGAGCAGCCTAATTATTGAACCTCGTTAAGTATCGTACTATATAACCTATATTAGATGCTTTATCTACATCTAACCTGTTTACTGAATTTATTTATGGTGCTGGTTAGTTTTGCTGCTCTAGATTTGCTACCAGATTGGAGAAAACGAGGGTAAAAGGAACAATGAATGAAGAGAGAAGCTGCTCTAGATTCGCTACCTTTTTGGAAAAAAACACAACTGTTAGTGAGACAGGGGAAAAGGTGCTCTTAAAAAGGACAAATAACAAAAAAAACTACCAATTTAGGCGTCAGGACGCACGTAACGGTCAAGCCTTTGACTAGACGACACCCCCTCCGAGCGCATGTGAGGGCTTCGCAATGGAGGGAGGGCAAAAGTGAGGACAAACTAAATGTTGCTATAGCTAAATCTAACAAAAAGCTAAATTTGGCTTTATCATGCAATTTGGCTAGAGCTCCACAATGTAGCTATTCTAAATTCCAGCACCATGCGGTCCCACCGCTGACAAGAATAGCTTTTTTTGTCTAAGATATGAGATCAGAGGACACATGTCGCACATAGGTTGGCTAATCAATTTGGAACCACATTTGGCATTGGAGCACCCTCTTGCTCCGGTTCCCTCTTTTGCTCAATTTGGAACCACCTCCACAGTGTAGGGAACTAGTTCCAAAAGCCAAAAAGGAAATATGGAACCACTTTTGTTGAGGAAAATAGAAATCCCTAAACTATGTGGTGTGTTGAAACCTCATGCTTTTCCACCGACACGTGTGTTGCAATTGCTTGAACGTGCATGCTTACACAAGTGGCCTACACAGAAACTTATAGAAGCATGGGCATACGAGTTTCAATTTGGCAAATTCTGGACAAAATCACCAAATTAAAGAAAGGAAATTGCAAGCTTTACGCAATCGGCAAGTGTTGGGGATATACTTTCCAGGTATCCTCATTGTGCCTCACTTACCAGGGTGGACCACTTCGGGTTAGAGCTTTGCTTCACGGGCGGCCCAGTCACGGACAAGAAATAGATTCCAGTCCGGCTACGGGAAGGCCCAGAAGACTTACCAACATAGGCCCATAGTGTTACTTGTAGTTCAAGATGTACTCTGTAACCGACTCTTAGTCATAGCCGGATAGATCTCTCCTATAAGCCCTAGGCCAGATATCTATACAAGCCGTCCTAGGGAGAGCCTTTAGGGCACCCTCAAAATAGTCTACAATATCAACCCGCGCAGGCAAAACCCTTGTAACCCATATTCCGGCTCTGCCGTATTACTGGATTGCTAGCAGGAGTAGGATCTGTCCAAAGCCGGCAGATTCGAACCTGGGTAAACTTGTGTGCTCCCCATCCTGGAATACCATACGTCTCACACTCCTCTCTTCCACATGCCTCGAGGACCCCCTCATGGCGTACTTATCATCAATCTGGCGACAATTGGCGCCCACCGTGGGGCAAGTGAGCTTCGGATCCGCGTTCCGAGCGGAATCTGCAAGAATTGGAATTGGTGAAACCATCGCCGTCGGTCGCATCCTCTATGCTAGTGACGTCCCTCTCATCGTTCTCGACGAGACCTGGATTCCGGCTAGGAAAGCCATGACCACCTACACAATCATGTCTTTTGGTGAGATCGATGTTTACATCGGTTTCGCTGAACCTGTCCCACCCACCCCAGCGGTGATGATAGAGGTAGAAGAAAATTCTGGTTCCCCTCTATCCATGGAGGCGGTAGAGTTCCGGATCTCAGAAATCACTAATCCCACCAAGCCCGCACCTATTGCGGATACAGTGGAGAAAGCTGAACCTGAAGTAGATCTTGCATTACAAGTGGAATCTGGAGTGGATCTTTCTAGCAAGGTTGAATCCCAGGTAAACCCACCTGTGGAGGTCAAAGTCCAGTAACAGCAAGAAAACAACTCTGGTTCCGGCTCTGACAATACCGGAACTGATAGACCTTTCCTGAGATACAAGTTGAGGCGCATGATGATGCAAGACGCAAGCATGGATGATATTCTCGAGACCATCAGGTGTTTCGAGGAAGCCGACCATGAGAGACACAACTATCTCAGGAGGCACGCGGCGCACTTTGTCGGATATGTTGGATCCAGATCCGGCTCTATTGATGCTAGGGACAACGAAGACTCGGTGCTGCAGGCAATCAGAACAAGCGTCGACTTACCGGCATCTTCAGATGATTCCATGACGTCGACAGATTTCCGGAAGTGCTTCACGGAATATGAAGAGGAGCTTAACTCTACAGCTATAGAAGAAGGAGAAGCCATGGACGAAGGATTCGGAGAAAACTCTTCTAAAGTGCAGGACATCATGGATCTCAGAGATAATTCCGAGGACCAAATGGCCGAAAGTACCGATCAGAGTTTGACTCCGGGAAACGGGCCAAAAGCCGTCTTTGCTATCGGTGCTGCCAAGAAGGCAAAGAAGAAGAATAAGAAGAACAAGACCTTGGCAAAAGATCTTCCGGTAGAGGAAGTGATTGCCGAGGAATATGAGGAAGACTCGGATGGAGCACTTATCCCAGACGAGACCCAAGAAGAATCGGTGGATGGACACGTGGTCACCACAGGTGCGTGTAAACTCATCGATGCTGCATTAACTACACTATCCCTACAGCTGCAGAACTTACTGCTGAAGAACCCGAGGAAAGGGCCCAAGCCCTAGAAGCTCGTCGCCAAGTACTCCTCGATGAGGCTAATAACATTGAGGAAGAAAAGAATCGCATGGTGTCGTCAGACTGATGACAAGTACGCCATGAGGGAGTCCTCGAGGCGTGCGGAAGAGAGGGGTGTGAGACGTACGGTGTTCCGGGATGGTGAGCACACAAGTTTACCCAGGTTCGAATCTGCTGGCTTTGGACGGATCCTACTCCTGCTAGCAATCTAGTAATACGGCAGAGCCAGAATATGGGTTACAAGGGTTTGCCTGTGCGAGTTGAGATTGTAGACTATTGAGTGTTGCCCTAAAGGCTCTCCCTAGGACGGCTTATATAGATATCCGGCCTAGGGTTTACAAGAGAGATCTATCCAGCTACGACTAAGAGTCGGTTAAAGAGTACATCTTGAACTACAAGTAACACTATGGGCCTAAGTCGGTAAGTCTTCTGGGCCTTCCCGTAGCCGGACTAGACTCCGTCTTTTCTCCCTGACTGGGCCGCCCGTGAAGCAAAGCTCTAACCCGAAGTGGGTCACCCTGGTCAGTGAGGAACTATGAGGATATACAGAAAGTATATCCCCAGCAGCAGCCCCCGGAAGTCTCCAAGATCGAAAGTTGGATTCATCATCGTCTAGCTTGATCTTCGGCTTTCAGAATCTTGAAGGGTTCCTGAAACTTCACAACAAAAAATACGATCCGGGTCTTAAAAATAAGTCAGTCCTATCAACATGTTACTCAGATTTCCCAGCTTGATTTTCAAACTAAGCCGGAACTTGGTCTCTGACATCATCTGACACTAGTCATGGTCAAGTCACGTCATCTGACAAACATCCTGTCAGCACGACCGTTGGTGGGTCCGTCGTTCGCAGAACCGAGGCGCCATTTTAATGCGTACGTGGAGATCAAGGCGACGTTATCATCGTGTGGGTCCTTCCCAGTTCCTTCCACGACGCGTGGCGGTTACACAGTGCCATTTGCACGAATCATGGCGCGGTTAGGTGGATATAAGGGGTGAGGATTCTCCTTCTCCCATCTTCACATGTTCCCCTTGTCATTTCTCCTCCACTTCTCCCTCGCGCACAGAGCTCCTCTGCTTCCCAAACTCCCAGCGCCGCCCATCTAAGGTCACCGGTGCACCGGAAGAATGGCTTCGTCTTCATCATCTGGCTTGGCTGTGGCAGCGGCAGAGAAGGAAAGCAATCGCGGGGTTTGGATGCCCTGCTTGCTGGACAACGAGAAGCTCCACGGTGTGGAGACTGAAGGGCTCCTCCGCGTCGGTGACTGGCGGAGTGGTTCCGGCGAAACCATCCCCAACCCGCACGCCGACGAGCGGGTACACTTTGGCACCCACCTCGATAGAGGTTTGTCTTTCCCTCCCTCGGAATTCTTTTCAGAGGTGATAGATCACTATGGTGTTCAGATTCACCATCTTCCCCCCAACTCCATCTTAGAGATGAGCGCTTATGCGGCCTTGTGCGAGGGATATCTTGGCATTAGGCCATGTCTTACTTTATTTCGGTACTACTTCCATGTCCAGAGAAACTCTATCACCGCCGGTAATTCTTATATTACCTGTACAATTAGTTTTCTAGTTAGACGTGAGCGTGCCTATCCTAAGATTCTAGCTAGTCATTCGGTCAAACAACGGCCGGCCACTTTCTTTTAACACAAAGGACTGAAGGGATCCGACTTGGTCCATTGTTGGGTATCATGCCGGATCCTACCCCTCCAGCACCATGGAGACCGACTGATGCATTCCATCACGTCGTCCAAAAAGGATTCCCTCCGCAATAGCCTGAGAGCCTATACATCGCAAGGTTATATAAGCCAGATTAAATGGCTGACAAGGAAACGCATCGAGAGGATGATCCCAGAGGTTTCTCTAGACATGCACACAGCGGAAAACCCTGTTGTGCCGGTAAGCTTTTAACAATAACCCTTTCTATGTGTTTCACCTTTAAATTGTTTCGCAATACTGAGATATTATCTTCTTTTCAGCTTGACGACCTCCCCGAGTCAGAACTGGATCCTATCGAGGGATATCCTCCGGAATTTTCTCAGGAGGAGGAATTGGTCCCACTACCGGACATTGTGCCTAGAAAGCACAAAGCTCCGACAGTGGCTATTGGCACAAAGGAGGTGCTAGTTGTGAAGAGGTAACTTTCAACATAACTTTCGCCTTTGTACCTTACTCGAATTTTCTTCTGAGATGTAATGTTTTCCATTCTATCACATTCTCAGAGCTAAGCAGGTCATCAAGGGTAAGGGGAAGGGAACTTCTTCGAAGCCCTTGCGGCAGACGAAGCTGACCATAGCTTCTCCTGCCGTGGCTCCTCCGACTCCTGCCCCTCAACCCTCTACAACACCGGTGATTACTCCATCACCAGTTGTCACAGAAGATCCGGCTCCTTCAACGGAGCCAGCGATCCTTGAATCATAGACTGACGTCACCATGAATGAGTCAGGTTTAGATAAGGGTGAACCCTCTTCGGGTAATGATCCCTCGGCAGAGACCTTCGCCGAAAACCTCCTTAATAATCCGGGGCTAGCCAAACTTGGCTTGTCCCAGAAATCTGTGGAAGAGATCCAGCGGCTGGCCCGGCAATGCCTGGAGAAGAGAAATCTCTCTGCCGAGGAAGAAGCACAAGAGGCGGAGGACGTCAAGTACTCCGACCTTCTTGAACAAGTCCGCCTTTGCGACGAGGGACTTAGAGCTGGTGTGCTTCCACCACCTCCGATTATTCCACTCACCCTCGTCGAGAAAGTTACCACCGAGGTGAACATGTGTCTGAGAAAGCTCACACATGAACATTATGTAAGTCGGAATTCCAACTCACGTTTTTCTTTATTGTACTTTATATCATATCCCCTAGCCCCCAAGCATGAAGTAGGATATACAATCCGGGTTTATGCTTCCTTAGGATGCCAAAAAATGAACTAGTGTAGCCCCAAGGCTCGTGCTGATATTAGTAACAATATTAGCCCGAGTCTTCAGTAGACTTCTGACCCTGGGTATTCTGACTTACAGAAAGTTAATTCATATAACCAGGATTTGTTGAAGAATATCTGCAACAAGCGGAGAGAGATCAGATCTCTCTGACTTGAAAATGCTGAGCTGAAGGTTTACAAAGATGAGGCCGAAGATAAACATTCCGAGACTCAAGCCTTGTCCTGTATTTTCATAGTCGAATATTTTTTGCTGAACTATTGTTCTTTTGTCTTACAGCATTGGTAAAGCAGTCCAGTGCTATGATTGAAGAGCCCAAGAACCTCAAAACCTTGGTGGTGGAGAACAAAGAACTTCGCCAAGAGCTGGATAAGCTCAAGGCGGATCATGAGAAGAGCATACCTCAAGTTCTCGAATCCTCCTCCATGGCTACTGACGAGCGTGATCGTAAGATTGTGGCCCAAGATTAGAAAATCTCGGATCTCAATAATGAACTTTGCAGAGAGAAGGACCTTTCAGAGGCGCTCCGAGTTGAACTCTGGAGTCTTCGGGAAGAGAAGACCAAAGTTGACGACGTCATCTTCGGTATGTTCCATCTGTCTGACTTGCCTATTTTCTTCGACTTCTTCCAATGTCGGATTTTCTTAACCATTTTTGTGTTATGTGAATAGGTCCTCTGAACTTGACGGACTCCACCTCTGCCGAGCCTCGCACCCACCGGCTTACCCAAGTCGGTGATCTGCTTCATGACTTCCGCCAATCCCTTGAGGATATTGGCGAAGCTCTCAAGATTCCGGACATGCATAGCATGTCGGATTTTCAGGTGTGAGACAAGGCGAAGGATATGCCGCAACTCGTTCAGGACTGGAACATGTCCTACACGCGATCCGCAGCACAGAACGCTCTCACCATGGTCATGAGCCACCATGGAAGCATGGAGATCTGGCAAGTGACCAGAGGGTACTGCAAGGTGGACGAAGACGGACAGGAGCAAGACATCAAGGCAATCATGGACTCCTGCGCCGGATATGGGTGTCATGTAGCTGATTTAACCAAATACGACACTCCCTTCTTCACCCGCGTAGACACGTCGCCTCCGCCTCCCGAAGAAGCAGCCAAAGTTTCCAACGATGACCACACCATGTCGGATGTGGACATCTCGGAACGATATCAAGGCGATGTATCCAACGAGCTGGCAGTTCCTTCCTCTCCTCCTGCATCATAGATTACCAGAAACAAATGTATTATTCTGAGAAACATTATGGGTCTGTAAATATGCAGTATGATACTTTTGCTAGTGCCAAGTTTTAATCTATTCAACACTTTTGACTTTAAATTTTTGTGTGCTTGAAATGTTTGCATAAGCACTTATACTTTTTCGTCTATACTTATCGTTTATCTGGCTTTCTGCCACATCCCTTTCGTGAGCCGTCTAAACCTTATGCACGGAAACTTTGCCGAGCAATAGAGCTCAACTGCTAAACCAGTTTAAACTTGGAAACAAAGCCGGATTCCAGTACCAACAATTCACTACTCAGAAAATACCTGCATCCGGCAATCAGACAAATAACCAAAGTGTAGACTAGAAACTTTAGAGTTATACCCAAAGGTAGCATTTTTAGAATCGGAAATCTAAACCAGAACAAACATGAGCATAAAGTACGTTCATGCATTCTGGGATTTTCGACTATGACATGATCATTCGGAAATAAGATGGTAAAAACTTCTTAAAACAAATTTGAGGCAACCAAGACTTTTATTTCTCATAGAACATGTACATATGTATGATTACAAAGAAGGATAAACTAAAAATAAAAGGGACGTAGCTGAGCAATATTCCATGGTCTGTCTAACTCATCCGGATTTGTACTGCCTCCAGCTCTCTTTCTATTCTTAGTAGCAGGTCTTTCTTTGACTGGCCTCATGTCAATTAAGTAGTACGAACCATTGTGCAATACTCGACTAACTAAAAAGGGCCCTTCCCATACTGGGGAAAGTTTGTGCTTTCTTTGTTGCACAAGCCGGAGAACCAAATCGCCTTTATTGAAAGATCTGTTTCGGACTCTCTGGCTATGATACTTGCGTAACTTCTGCTGATAGGCTGTTGATCTCATTTCAGCAACGACGTGAACTTCTTCGACTAAGTCGAAATCATTTTGTCGATAAAACTCGGCATCCTCTTCGATATACGCGGCCACTCTAGGAGAAGTGTGAATCAAATCACTAGGAAGAACTGCTTCTGCGCCATGGACCAAGAAGAAAGGTGTGTATCCTGTTGACCTATTCAGAGTTGTTCGTAAACTCCATATTACAGACATTAATTCCTCTGCCCAAGCCCCCGCAGCACGTCATAGTGGTGCTTCGAGTCTCGGTTTTAGGCCCTGTAGGTTTAAACCATTTGCTCTTTCAACTTGTCCTTAGCCTGTGGATGTGCGACTAACACAATGTCAAGCCGGATATTTTGTTCGTTGTAGAATTCAGCCCATTCTCCCATAGAGAAATTACTCCCGTTGTCCGTGATAATGCTATGCGGATAACCATACCGGATTATAACATCCTCGACAAATCTTTTGGCCGTTGCTCCATCACAACTAGTGACAGGTTTAGCCTCAATCCATTTGGTGAATTTATCCACCATCACTAAGAGGTGAGTAAATCCACTTCGAGCTCGTCTAAATGGTCCTACCATGTCAAGCCCCCAGACCGCAAAAGGCCATGTTATAGGTATTGTTCGTAGCTGGTCAGCCAGAACATGAGCTTGCTTGGTGTACTTTTGGCAGCCCTTGCACGTCTTGACCAGCCGTTTGGCATCTGCCTTGGCTGTAAGCCACAAAAAACCGTGCTTGGAGGCTTTTGCCACTAAAGATTTGGCTGCAGCGTGGTGACCACACTCGCCTTCGTGGATTTCTCTTAGGATTTCCACTCCTTCTTCTGGAGATACGCAGCGCTAAAAACCCCCAAAACACTCCGCTTATAGAGCTCACCTTTAACTATAGTATAGACTTTTGCTCGTCGGACGATCTACTGGCTCAGAACCTTGTCTTCGGGTAATTTGCCATCTACCAGATAATCAAGGTAGGGTTGAGTCCAGCTGGGAATTACAGCCAGTACTACTATTAGAGGTGAGTCGGATTTGGTCGGATATTCCTCATCCACTCCCTTTACTGAGGGAACTTTGAGGTGCTCTAAAAAAGCGCCATTCAGAACCTCTTTCCGTGCAGAGCCTATCCGAGATAGTGCATCTGCTTCCTCATTTTCTGCTCGAGGGATGTGTTGAACCTCAAACCCTTCGAACAATTTAGATAAATCATCCACGACAGCTTTATATGCTGCCATGTGTTTATTTGCATTACAAATATCCGACACTTGCTGAGCAACAAGATCCGAATCTCCATAACACATCAAACATCGGATGCCGATATCCTTAGCAATCCAGATTCCATGCAGCAGTGCTTCATACTCGGCAATATTATTTGTCGCTGTGAAGTGGATCTACAACACGTATAGAAGTGTATCTCCTTGGGGTGATTTGAGCACCACGCCAGCCCCCGAGCCCCCTCGAGCCTTAGACCCATCAAAGTATAGGGTCCAATATTCCGACTCCGGGAGGGTCATGTTCTCCTTCATCTCTGTCCAATTAGCAACAAAGTCGGGAAGGATTTGGGATTTGATTGCTGTCCGAGGTTTATACCCAATATCAAAAGCCAAAAGCTCTATGCCCCATTTGGCGACACGCCCTGTGGCGTCGCTGTTGTTAATTATGTATCTCATGGGAGCTGTGCTCACCACGGTAATTGGATGCTCCTGAAAATAGTGTCGTAGCTTACGAGATGCTAGGAAAACACCGTAAGCCAACTTTTGATAGTGCGGATACCGCTGTTTTGATTCTGTCAGAACCTCGCTGATAAAGTAAGTCGGACGCTGCACCAGGTGTTCCTGATTTTCCTCCGGTATCTCCACCACCCTGACGATACTAACAACTTTGTTTGTCGCAGCAAGATAAAGTAACATCGGTTCCTATGGTTCCGGTGCAGCAAGGATAGGAGCATATGAGAGTACTTTCTTAAGGTCCTGTAACACAGCTTCAGCTTCATCGGTCCATACAAAATCCTTGGTCTTTTTCAGGAGTTTGTATAATGGTGTGGCTCTTTCACCAAGCCGGCTTCCAAATCGACTGACTGCAGCAATGCAACCAGTAAGTCTTTGTACGTCCTTCAGGCGATTTGGCCTGGAAATATTGAGTATAGACTTGATTTTGTCTCGGTTCACCTCTATGCCTCTTTGAGACACGATGAAACCTAACAATTTTCCGGCTGGAATTCCAAAGAAGCATTTCTTCGGATTAAGCATGATGTTGTATTTTCGTAGATTGGCGAACGTTTCCTCCAAGTCAGAAATCAACGGTTCCTTCTTTTTGGACATCACCACAATATCATCCACGTATGCATGTACATTGTGTCCGAGTTGGTCATGGAGGCAACGCTACATCATGCGCTGGTACGTAGCTCCTGCGTTCTTCAGCCCAAAAGGGATCGTAACAAAATAGAAAGTTCCGAAGGGGGTTATGAATGAAGTTTTCACTCTGTCAGATTCCGTCATCCGGATTTGGTGATAATCAGAATATGCAACGAGAAAATAGAGGAGTTCCGAGCCTGCTATAGAATCGATAACTTGATCAATCCTAGGCAGACCGAACGGATCTTTTGGACAAGCCTTGTTCAAGGCAGTATAATCAACACACATCCTTAAATCAGTGGTGTCCTTTTTAGGGACCATTACAGGATTGGCCGACCACTCAGTGTGGATGACCTCTTCTATGAATCCGGCTAACTCAAGCCGTGCTAGTTCCTTAGCTATTGCCTTACGCTTTTCATCGCCGAAACATCGTAAGGGCTGTTTGACGGGTTTAGCGTTCGGGTTTACATTTAAAGAGTGCTCGGCAAGTTCCCTAGGTGCTCCGGTCATGTCAGATGGCTGCCATGCGAAGATATCTTGATCTACTTTGAGGAACTTGACAAGCGCGCTTTCCTATGTGCTATCTAGGCCTACACCTATCTGGGTCACCTTGGAGGGGTCATCATCCTTCAACGGTGTTGTCTTCGTCTCTTCTGATGCCTTGAACTCCGGATTCGGCTTTGTCACCTCCTTCTTCGTTGCGGGCATCTCAGACGGATCTATGCTCTTCTTGATCTCCTGATACTCCTGGGCGTGCAGCATGGCTTCAGCAAAGGTGGCATTTCCATCCTCGCACTCTCGCGCTTTCTTCAGGTCTCCCCTAATGGTGATTACGCCATTGGGACCTGGAATCTTCATCATATTGTAAATGTAACACGGAAGAGCCATAAAAGCCCAGTAAGCCGGACGTCCGAATATAGCATGGTACGCGCTCTTGAACGGGACCACTTAGAAGGAAAATGCGTCCGTCCGATAGTTCTTTGGAGTTCCGAAGGTAACATCCAAAGTGATTTCTCCCAGGGAATTGGCTTGTCTTCCTGGGACAACTCCATGAAAGATCACAGAGCTATGGTTCAGCTTGGTCTCCGAGATCTTCATCCAGCGTAGCGTCTCGACATATAGAATATTGATACTGCTGCCGCCGTCCATGAGGGTCTTGGAGAAACCATAACCGTTGATAAGTGGATTGACGATTAAGGCATATTTTCCTCGCCTATGCAACTTAGGCGGATGATCAACGCGGTCAAACGTAATTGCCACTTCCGACCAGTCCAAAAATTGGGGACAACCGGAATTGTTGCGTTGAGCTCTTGTAGAACTTCCTTCTTGACCTTTGCTGGTTGAGATCCGAGGAAGGTGACATAAGTCTCTTTTTTGGTCGGAAAATTTTTCTTCCCTTCCGGCTTGGGATTTGAAGCATCGGCTTCCTCCATGTCGGAATCTTCCTTGGTCTCTTTATCTTTTTTGGGATTCTTCTTTCCCTTCTTCCGCTTAGCTTTGTAGCCAGCGGTGTCATCTCTTTTGATGCGGTGTCATCTCTTTTGATGTCGTCATTGAAACAACATTCGGCGTTGGTGTGGGATGAGCCCCCATTGGCATCTAAGTGATGCACACATGGGTTATTGGCAATGTCGGCCCAAGAGTAGGTTTTGCCCGGTTGCTAGTCTCCTCCACCTTAAACTCTCGAAGTCCCACGGCCACGCCCGCGGGCTCCTCCGCGTCCTCCTTGTCCTCCAGACCCAAAAGTAGCAGTGACCACTGCCGTTTCCACGTTGGATTTTTCTTCCGAGGTATTCTTGCGCTTTTGAGCTTGTTGTTTTGGTTGCTTTGCCGACTCTGGCACGGCCAGGGCGTTGAGTAATCCATCTGCATCGTCATCAGCATCTGCATACTTGCTCGCTGTTTCTATCATCTCTCCCAAATCAGTGACCTTGTCACACTTCAAGCGATGACGCGGTAGACCAATTGGGAGACCTGCAATGAAAGCTTCAATCGCAGTTTGATCATTTACTCCTTCATAGGAGTTCTTGGTGTCAATCCATCGTCCGAGGTAATCCCGACAAGTTTCTCCGGCCTTTTGGGTGCAACGTTGTAGGTCTCCGACCGTATAGGGCCTCTAGTATGTGTCTTCGAAATTCCGAAAGAACGCACTTTGCATATCATACCAGTTGTGGATGGTGTTCTCCAGAAGTTCATTAAGCCATGATCGTGTCGTCTTCCGCAACATGAGTGGGAGGTATCGGGTTGTGACCAGGCAGTTTCCGCCTTTGGCGATGCATCAAGCTTGGAAGAAATCTTGTAGCCAGGTATCTGGCCGAGCAATGCTGTCGTAGGCTTGGATATGTCATGAGATAGCAAATCCTTCCAGGAATCTTGTAGCTCTGATGTGTGGTCCGAAGCACTTTGGGCCCACGTAGATATCATCGTTTTCGTAGCGCCGTGCCTCTATATTGGAGTTGATCATGTGCCTTGCGTCATTCGGGGATAGAGATCGTCCCGAGTGTCGGCTGTGGCTACGGTGCCTTGGAGCCGGACTTCGGCTTCTACCACCACCATCTCCACCACGACGCCCTCCCTGGCCTCCTTGAGAGCTGTTGTGATGGCTACTTGGTGGAGAGGGTGGAGCAGCTGGGTTTTTTCCGGCTGATCGCCGGCCTCCGTCCGAAGGGTCATTATTCCGGTTCCGAGGAGGGTCTTCATTGTGACGAGCCCCCTACCGGCTTGTCTTGGCACGGTATCCGTCACTCCTTCGTCCGTCATCCGGACGGCTTGCATGTCTAGGAGGTGGCATTCTTTGTCGGTCCTCCTCCCGACATTTCTCTTTATCATCGTCCCTGCGGTCTTTCGACTCTCGCGGGGGCGGGTTCCTCGGATTCAGTGTAGCAATTGCTTCTTGCTCCGCAACAGGGTTAATGATACGCCAGTTACAAGCAGCTTTGTGGTTCTGTCCCGAAGATCCGGTTCTTGAGTAATTGTCTTCCCGGCGATCGGGCGGTGTTGCTGCTCCAGTACGCGCTAGGGTCTTACGTCAGCCCATGCCGGATCCATGCGACATTGGTCGGAATCAGAGACCAGTTTTTGACTTCCGGACATGGCAACCTTTTCCTGCTCCAATCCCTTGTTGAGTAGTTTGATTCCCAGCTGGATCTCCTCCGGGCCTGGATTAGCCAATAAAATTTCTCGGACCGCCACGATGTTCTTTACTGGGGTTGGATATACCCAATCCCCTTTGCTATTTTTCCGAGGCTTCCCCATTTCTTCTCCAAAAAGGACATCATGAATCTGCGGGAACTGGTTGTCACTAGTATGACGCTTCCTGGTCTTCTGGTATTGCTTGGAGTTGTACTTCCCCGCAAATGACATGCGTTTCTTTTCCTCCTCAATGTTTTTGGCATCATCGAGGAGTACTTGACGACGCGCTTCTAGGGCCTGTGCCCTCTCGTCCAGTTCTTCAGCAGTAAGTTCTGTAGCTGTAGGGATAGGTGTAGTTAATGTAGCATCGATGAATTTACGCGTACCTTTAGTGATTACGTGTCCATCCACCGGTTCTTCTTTTTTCGGCTCGTTTGGGATAAGTGCTCCATCCGAGTCTTCCTCATATTCCTCGGCAATCACCTCCTCTGTCAGAGGGTCTTTTGTCGGGGTCTTGTTCTTCTTGTTCTTCTTCTTTGCCTTCTTGGGCGTGCCGGTAGCAAAGATGGCTTTGGGTCCGTTTCCCGGAGTCAAGCTCTGATCGGTACTTTCAGACATCTGGACTTCGGGATTATCTCTAACGTCCATGTCATCCTGTGTTTTGGGAGAGTGTTCCCCGGATCCTTCATCCATGGCTTCTCCTTCTTCTGCAGTTTTGGAATTGTACTCCTCTTCATATTCTGCGGAGAACTTTCGGAAATCTGCCGACGTCATCGATTCATCCGAGGATGCGGGTACGTCGGCGTTTGTTCCAATTGCCTCTAGCACCGAATCGGTGTTGTCTCCAGCATCGGCAGAGCTGGATCCGGATCCCACATATCCGACGAAGTGCGATGCGTGCTTCCTGAGGTACCTGCGACTCTTGCGATCAGCTTCATCGAAACTTTTGATGGTCTCGAGAATTGCATCTATGCCCGAGTTTTGCATTATCATACGCCGCAGCGTGTACCTTAGGAAAGGCTTGTCTGTCTCGGCGTCATCAGAGCCGGAATCAGTGTCATTGATATGCTCCTCCTGGATTTCGACTTCCGTAGGTGCGTCGATCTGGGATTCGGTCTCTCCAAGGAGATCCACTCAAGATTCGTCTTGGACCGCTAGGTCTACTTCAGGTTCGGATTTCTCCACTATCTCCACAACTAGTGCAGGCTGGGTGGGATTAGGGTTTTCTGAGATCCGGAACTCTGCCGCCTCCGCGGACAAAGGGGACCCAGAAGATTCTTCTGCCTCTATCATAACCACTTGGGTGGGTGGGACAGGTTCAACAAAACCGATGTAAACATCGATCTTGCCAAAAGACATGATTGTGTAGGCAGTTACAGCCTCCCTAGCCGAAATCCAGGTCTCGTCGAGAACAATGAGAGGGACATCGCTGGCATAGAAGATGCGACTGACGGCGATAGTCTCGCTTCTTCCGATTCTTGCAGATTCTGCTCGGAACACAGATCCGAAGCTCACTTGCCCCACGGTGGGCGCCAACTGTCGTCGGATTGATGACAAGTACGCCATGAGGGGATCCTCGAGGCGTGCGAAAGAGAGGGGTGTGAGATGTACGGTGTTCCGGGACGGTGAGCACACAAGTTTACCCAGGTTTGAATCCGTCGGTTTTGGACGGATCCTACTCCTACTAGCAATCCAGTAATACGGCAGAGCCGGAATATGGGTTACAAGGGTTAGCCTGTGCGAGTTGAGATTGTAAACTATTGAGTGTTGCCCTAAAGGCTCTCCCTAGGACGACTTATATAGATATCCGGCCTAGGGTTTACAAGAGAGATCTATCTGGCTACGACTAAGAGTCGGTTACAGAGTAGATCTTGAACTACAAGTAACACTGTGGGCCTAAGTCGGTAAGTCTTCTAGGCCTTCCCGTAGCCGGACTGGACTCCGTCTTTTCTCCTTGACTGGGCCGCCCGTGAAGCAAAGCTCTAACCCGAAGTGGGCCACCCTGGTCAGTGAGGAACTATGAGGATACTCGGAAAGTATATCCCCAACACATGGCAACTACGGAGAAGTACATCTCTCGGCAGCATCAAAAGACCCGGAAACGCCACACGTGTGACGATCAATTTCCGAAAGTTCACAAGGTCCACTTTGAAGGAGACCCAGGGATGCCTCGACTCGATAGCAAGGGAGATCTGGTGTACCCAACGTCGGTGCAAAACACTGTTGTAGCTCGAGATATCCTGACAAATAATCCAGGCCCAGAACAGGTTCGATTGGGCATTAAGATACTCACCGAGGGTCTGGAGCAGTAGAAGGCCACGAAATCCGGAAGCGGAAAACTGGTCTCCCAATCCGACCAATGTTGCACGGATCTGGCCTGGAATGACGTAAGACCCCAAAATGCTCCGGAACAGCATTACCGTTCCGACCATCAGGAAGACAACAACTCAAGAACCGGATCTTCAGGACATCATCACACAACTACACGGGACTGGCGCAACATCGCTCCAGCTGCTGAGCAAGAGGCAATTGTTGCACTGTATCCGAGGAATCCTCCCCGGGGAGAGTCAAACGATCACAGGGAAGAAGAAAAAGAGAAGCGTCGGGAGGAGGACCGTCAAAGAATGCCACCTCCTAGACATACAAGTCGTCCGGCTGAGCCCCACCGTGGTGGGAGTGACGGATGAAGGAACGACGGACACCGTGCCGAGACAAGCTGGCAGGGGGCTCGTCGCAATGAAGACCCTCCCCGGAACCAGAATAATGATGCTCCGGACGGAGGCCGACGTTCAGCCAAAAACAACACAGCTGCTCCACCCTCTCCACCAAGTAGCCATCACAACGGCTCCCAAGGAGGCCAAGGAGGGCGTCATGGCGGAGGAGGTGGTGGCAAAAGCCGAAGTCCGGCTCCAACGCACCGCAGCCATAGCCGTCAATTAGGATGATCTCTGTCCCCAAGTGACGCGAGGCACAGGATTAACTCCAACATAGAGGCGCGGCGCTACGAAAATGATGATATATACGTGGGCCCAAAATGCTTCGGACCACGCATAAGAGCAACAAAATTCCCAGAAGGATTCGCTATCTCAAGACACATCCAAGCCTACGACGGCATAGCTCAGCTAGATATTTGGCTCTAGGACTTTTTCCAAGCTTGCTGCATCGCCATAGGCGGAATAGCCTAGTCGCAACCCGATATCTCCCACTCATGTTGCAGAAGACGACACGATCATGGCTCAATGAACTTCCGGAGAACACCATCCACAACTGGTATGATATGCAAAGTGCATTCTTTCGGAATTTCGAAGGCACATATCGGAGGCCCTATACGGTAGGAGACCTACAGTGTTGCACCCAGAAAGCCGGAGAAACTTGTCAAGATTATCTCGGACGATGGATCGATACTAAGAACTCTTGTGAAGGAGTAAATGACCAAACTGCGATTGAAGCCTTCATTGCAGGTCTCCCAATTGGTTTACCACATCATCGACTGAAGTGTGACAAGGTCACTGATCTGGGAGAGATGATAGAAACAGCGAGCAAGTATGCAGATGCTGATGACGACGCAGAGGGATTATTGAACGCCCTAGATGTGCCACAGGCAGCAAAACAACCAAAGCAGCAAGCTCAGAAGCGCAAGAATACCTCGGAAGAAAAACGCAACGCAAAAACGGCAGTAGTTACTGCTACTTTCAGGTCTGGAGGATGAGGAGGACGTGGCGGTGGCCGTGGACGCGGTTGTGGGACATACAGAGTCCAGGGTAGAGGAGACCAACAACCTGGCAAAACCTATTCTTGGGCCGACATTGCCAATAACCCATGTGTGCATCATTTAGAGGCCAATAGGGGCTCGTCTCACACAAACGCCGAGTGTCGTTTTAATGACGACATCAAGAAAGACGATAAAGCTGGCTACAAGGCTAAGCGGAAGAAGGGAAAGAAGAATCCCAAAAAAGATAAAGAGACCAAGGAAGATTCCGACATGGAGGAAGCTGATCCTTCAAATCCCAAGCCGACGGGGAAGAAAGCCTTCCCCACAAAGAAAGACACCTACGTCACCTTCCTCAGATCTCAACCAGCTAAGGTCAAGAAAGCAGTTATGCATGAGCTCAACACAATAGTTCTGGCTGTCCTTTAGTACCTGGACTGGTTGGAAGTTGCAATCACCTGCGACCATGCTGATCATCCGCCTAAGTTGCACAGGCAAGGAAAATACGCCTTAGTCGTTAATCCACTTATTGACGGCTATGGTTTCTCCAAGACTCTCGTGGATGATGGTAACAGCATCAATATTTTGTATGTCGAAACGCTACGCCGGATGCGAATCTCGGAAGACAAGCAAATTCCCTAGGAGAGATCACTTTGGATGTTACCTTTAGAACTCCAAAGAAATATCGGACGGAGGCACTTTCCTTCGAAGTGGTCCCATTCAAGAGTGTGTACCACGCTATATTCGGACGTCCGGCTTACTAGGCTTTTATGGCTCGTCCGTGTTACATTTACAATATGATGAAAATTCTAGGTCCCAACGGCGTGATCACCATCAGGGGAGACCCGAAGAAAGCGCGAGAATGCGTGGATGGAAATGCCACCTTTGCTGAAGCCGTTCTGCACGCCCAGGAGTACCAGGAGATCAAGAAGACCATAGATCCGTCCGAGATGCCCGCAATGAAGAAGAAGGTGACAAAGCCTAATCCGGAGTTCAAGGCACCGGAAGAGACAAAGAAGACGCCGTTGAAGGATGATGACCCCTCCAAGGTGACCAAGATAGGCGTAGGCCTAGATAGCGCAAAGGAAAGCGCACTCGTCAAGTTTCTCCAAGAAAATCAAGACATCTTCGCATGGCAGCCATCTGACATGACCGGAGTACCTAGGGAACTTGCCAAGCACTCTCTAAATGTACACCCGAACGCTAAACCCGTCAAACAGTCCCTATGACGTTTTGGCGATGTAAAGTGTAAGGCAATAGCTAAGGAACTAGCCTGACTCGAGTTAGCTGGATTGATAGAAGAGGTCATCCATACTGATGGGTCGGCCAACCCTGTAATGGTCCCTAAAAAGGACACCACTGATTTAAGGATGTGTGTTGATTATACGGCCTGAACAAGGCTTGTCCCAAAGATCCGTTCGCTCTGCCCAGAATTGATCAAGTTATCGATTCTACGGCAAGCTCGGAACTCCTTTGTTTTCTCGACGCATATTCCGGTTATCACCAAATCCGGATGAAGGTATCGGATATAATCAAAACTTCATTTATAACCCCCTTCAGAACCTTATGTTTCGTTACAATGCCCTTTGGGCTCAAAAACGCAGGAGCTACGTACCAGCGCACTATGCAGTGTTGCCTCCACGACCAAATCGGACGCAACATACATGCATATGTGGATGACATTGCAGTGATGTCCAAAAAGAAGGAAACATTAATTTCCAACTTGGAGGAAACATTGGCCAATCTACGAAAATACAACATAATGCTTAATCCGAAGAAATGTTTCTTTGGAATCCCAACCGGAAAATTGTTAGGTTTCATCGTGTCTCAAAGAGGCATAGAGGTGAACCGAGACAAGATCAAGGCTATACTGAATATTTGCAGGCCAACTCGCCTGAAGGATGTTCAAAGACTAACTGGTTGCATTGCTGCAGTCAGTCAGTTTGTAAGCCGGCTTGGAGAAAGAGCCGCACAACTTTACAAGCTCCTGAAAAAGACCAAAAAATTTGTTTGGACCGATGAAGCTGAAGCTACACTACAAGACCTGAAAGAAGTACTCTCGTTTGCTCCCACCCTTGCAGTACCGGAACCAAGGGAACCAATGTTGCTCTATCTCGCTGCGACAAACAGGGTCGTTAGTGTCGTTATGGTAGTGGAGAGACCAGAAGAAAATCAGGAACACCTGGTGCAGCGTCCGACATACTATCTTAGTGAGGTCTTAACTGAATCGAAGCAGCGGTATCCGCACTATCAAAAGTTGGCTTATGGTGTGTTCTTTGCATCTCGTAAGTTACGACACTATTTTCAGGAACATCCAATTACCGTGGTGAGCACAGCTCACATGAGAGATATAATCAACAACAGCGAGGCTACAGGACGCGTTGCAAAATGGGGCATAGAGCTTTCAGCTTTTGACATTGAGTATAAACCTCGAACAACAATCAAATCCCAAATCCTTGCTGACTTTGTTGTTGATTGGACAGAGACAAAGGAAAATATGACCCTCCCCGAGTCAGAATATTGGACCCTATATTTTAACGGGCCTAAGGCTCGAGGGG
The DNA here is from genome assembly GCA_910589775.1 of Avena eriantha. Lineage (NCBI taxonomy): Eukaryota > Viridiplantae > Streptophyta > Magnoliopsida > Poales > Poaceae > Avena > Avena eriantha. The sequence continues at coordinate 265,251,228 of OU342741.1, read as the reverse complement.
GCTCGGGGGCTGGCGTGGTGCTCAAATCACCCCAAGGAGATAAACTTCTATATGTGTTGCAGATCCACTTCGCAACGACAAATAACATTGCCGAGTATGAAGCACTGTTGCATGGAATCCGGATTGCTAAGGATATCGACATCTGACGTTTGATGTGTTACGGAGATTCGGATCTTGTTGCTCAGCAAGTATTGGATATCTGTAATGCAAATAAGCACATGGCAGCGTATAAAGCTATCATGGATGATCTATCTAAATCGTTCGAAGGGTTTGAGGTTCAACACATCCCTCAAGCAGAAAATGAGGAAGCAGATGCATTATCTCGAATAGGCTCAGCACGGAAATAGGTCCCAGATGGCGCTTTTTTAGAGCACCTCAAAGTTCCCTCTATAAAAGGAGTAGACGAGGAATATCCGACCAAATCTGACTCACCTTTAGTAGCAGTTCTGGCTGTAATTCCTAGCTAGACTCAACCCTACCTTGATTATTTGGTAGATGGCAAACTACCCGAAGACGAGGTTCTGAGCCGGCAAATCGTCCGAAGCAAAAGCCTATACTATAATTAGTGGTGAGCTCTATAAGTGGAGTGTGTCTGGGGTCTTTCAGCGTTATGTATCGCCAGAAGAAGGAGTGGAAATGTTACGAGAAATCCACGAAGGCAAGTGTGGACACCATGCTGCAGCCAAATCTTTAGTGGCAAAGGCTTTCCGACACGGTTTTTTCTGGCTTATAGCCACATATGTCAAACGGCTGGTCAAGACGTGCAAAGGTTGCAAAAAATACGCCAAACAAGCTCATGTTCCGGCTGATTAGCTGCGAACAATACCTATAACATGGCCTTTTGTGGTCTGGGGCTTGACATGGTAGGACCGTTTAAACGGGCTCCAAGTAGATTTACTCACCTCTTAGTGATGGTGGATAAATTCACCAAATGGATTGAGGCTAAACCCGTCACTAGTTGTGATGGAGCAACATCCAGAAGATTTGTCGAGGATGTTATAATCCGATATGGTTATCCACATAGCATTATCACGGACAACGGGAGTAACTTCTCTATGGGAGAGCTTGCCAAATTCTGCAACGAACAAAATATCCGGCTTCACATTGCGCCAGTCGCACATCCGCAGGCTAATGGACAAGTTGAAAGGGCAAATGGTTTAATCCTACAATTCCAAAAGCCAAGACTCGAAGCACCACTAAGACGTGCTGCAGGGGCTTGGGCAGAGGAATTACCCTCTATAATATGGAGCTTGCGAACAACTCCAAACACAACAGGATACACACCTTTCTTCTTGGTCTATGGTGCTGAAGCAGTTCTTCCTAGTGATTTGATTCACAATTCTCCTAGAGTTGCCGTGTATATCGAAGAGGATGCCGATATTTCTCAACAAAATTATATCGACTTAGTCGAAGAAGTTCATGTTGTTGCTGAGATGAGATCAACAGCCTATCAGCAGAAGTTACGCAAGTATCATAGCCAGATAGTCAGAAACCGGTCTTTCAATAAGGGTGATTTGGTTCTCCGGATTGTGCAACAAAGAAAGCACAAACTTTCCCCAGTATGGGAAGGGCATGTTTTGGTTAGTCGAGTATTCCACAATGGTTCATACTACCTAACTGATATGCGGCCAGTCAAAGAAAGACCTGCTACTAAGAAGAGAAAGAGAGCTGGAGGCAGTATAAACCCGGAAGATTTAGACAGACAATGGAATATTGCTCAGCTATGTCCCTTTTATTCTTAGTTTATCCTTCTTTGTAATCATGTGTGTACAAGTTCAATAAGAAATAAAGTATTGGTTGCCTCAATTTTTTCTGAGAAGTTTTTTACCATCTTATTTTTGAATGATCATGTCATAGTCGAAAATCCCAAAATACTTGAAAGTACTTTATGCTCATGTTTGTTCTAGTTTAGATTTCCGATTCTAAAATTGCTACCCTCGAGTATAAATTTAAATTTTATAGTCTGTGCTTTGGTTATTTGTCTGATTGCCGGATGTGGCCATTTTCCGAGTAGTGAATTGTTAGTACTGGAAGTCGGCTTTGTTTCCAAGTTTAAACTAGTTTAGCAATTGAGCTTCGATGCTCGGCAAAGTTCCCGTGCTAAAGGTTAGCCTGCTCACAAAAGGGACGAGGCGGAAAGCCAGATAAACGATAAGTGCAGACAAAAAACACAAGTGCTTATGCAAACATTTCAGGCACATAACACTAAAACCAAAAAGTGCTAAATAGAGATAATAGAATCTTAGCACTAGCAAAAGTATCATACTACTTATTTACAGACCCAAATTGTTTTTAGAATAACACGTTGTTCTTTCTGATACTCTATGATGCAGGGACAAAAGTAGGAGCTACCGGCTCGCTGGATACATCAGCCTCGCCTTGATAACATTCTGAGATGTTCAAACCTGATGCGGTTTGTTCATCGTCGGAAACTTATGTTATTTCTTCAGCTGGTGAAGGTGGCGTGTCCACGTGGGTGAAGAAAGGGGTATCGTAGCTGGTTAAGTCAGCTACGTGACACCCATATCCGGTGCAGGAATCCATGATAGCCTTGATGTCTAGCTCCTGGCCGTCTTCATCCACTTTGCAGTACCCTCTGGTTACTTGCCAGATTTCCATGTTTCTATGGTGGCTCATAACCATGGTGAGAGCTTTTTGCGCTACGGTTCACGCGTAGGACATGTTCCAGTCCTGGACAAGCTGCGGCATCTCCTTAGCCCTGTCTCGCACCTCAAAACCGGACATGCTGCGCATATCCAGAACCCTGAGAACCTCGCCAATATCTTCAATGGATTGGCGGAAGTCATGAAGCAGATCGCCGACTTGTGTAAGCCGACTGGTGCGAGATTTGGTAGAGGCCGAGTCCAATAAGTTCAGAGGACCTACGCATGTAATGCAAAATGGTTAATACACGAAATCCGACATCAAAAGAATCAAAAGATGCAGCAAAGTCAGAAAGATGGAAACATACCAAGGATGACATCGTGGACTTTGGTTTTCTCTTCCCGAAGACTCTGGAGTTCATCCCAGAGTGCTTCGGTGATATCCTTCTCTCCGAACAATTCATTATTGAGATCCGAGATTTTCTTATCCTAGAGCGCAATCTTATGATCACACTCCTCGGTGGCCATGGAGGTGGATTCGAGAACTTGAGCAATGCTCTTCTCATGATCCGCCTTAAGCTTATCCAGCTCTTGGCGGAGGTCCTTGTTTTCCACCACCAGGGTCTTAAGGTTCTCGGCCTCTTCAATCATTGCACAGGACTTACTTACCAGTTCTATAGTCAAAGGAAGAACAGTTGAATAAAAATTCGACTATGAACTAAAAAACAAGGTTTGAGTACTGGAATGTTTTACCTTCAGCCTCATCCCTAGAAACTTCCAATTTAGCATTTTCAAGCCGGAGAGCTTTGATCTCTCTCCGCTTGTTACAGATGTTCTTCAACAATTCCTGGTTATATGAATTAACTTTTCGTAAGTCAGAATACCCAGAGTCAGAAGTCTACTAAAGACTCGGTCTAATATTTTTTACTAAATATCAGCATGAGCCTTGGGGGCTACACTAGTTCATTCTTTGGCATCTTAATAAAGCATAAATCTGGATTCCACTATCCAACCTCATGCTTGGGGGCTAGAGGATATGATATAAAATTACATAAATTAAAATGTGAGTTGGAATTCCGACTTACATGTTGTTCATGTGTGAGTTTACTCAAGCACATGTTCACCTTAGTTGTAACCTTCTTGGCGAGGGTGAGCAGGATCACTGGTGGAGGTGGTAGCACGCCGGCTCTCAGTCCCTCGTCGTGAAGACGAACTTGCTCAAGGAGTTCGGCCGCTTCGTGTGCTTCTTGTTTGGCAGCAATGGTCTGGCTTTCTAAGCACTATCGGGCCAGCCGCTGGATTTCCTCTGCAGATTTCTGAGAAAGGCCAAGTTTGGCAAGTCCCGGATTGCTTAGGAGATTGTCGGCAAAGACTTCTGTCGAGGGATCATTACCCGAAGAGGGTTCACCCTTATAAAGACCTGAGTCACCCATGGTGACGTCAGTTTGCGATTCAAGGATCCCTGTCTCTGATGTTTGAGCCGGATCTTCTATAGCATTCAGAGATGGAGTAATCTCCGGCGCTGCAGAAGGTTGAGGGGCAGGAGTCGGAGGAGCTATGGCAGGAGAAGCCAAGTTTAGCTTCTGCTGGCGTAGGGGCTTCGAGGTAACTCCCTTCCCCTTGCCCTTGATGAGTTGTTTAGCTCTGAGAAGGTAATAGAACAAAGAACATTACATCTCAGAAAGAATCAAAAACAAAGTACAAAGGAGGATTTTGTGAGAAAAGTTACCTCTTCACAACAGGCACCTCCTTTGTCCCGATAGCCACTGTTGGAGCTTTATGCTTCCAAGGAACAATGTCCGGTAGTGGAACCAACTCCCCCTGATCCTAAGGAAACTCAGGAGGATATCCCTCGATAGGAGCAAACTCCAACTCGGGGAGGTCGGCAAGCTGAAAAGAATAAATATCTCAGTATTGCAAAATAATATAAAGATGAACACATAAAACAAGTTGCTGCTGAAGCTTACCAGCACCATGGGGTTTTCTGCCGTGTGCATGTCTAGAGACAGCTCCGGAATTTTCTTTTCTATCCGCTCCCTTATCAGCCATTTGATTTGGCATACATAATCTTTTGTCGTGTAGGCTTTAGGGTTGATGCAGAGGGAATCATTCTTGGACGATGTGATGGAGTGCATCAGTCAATCTCCATGATGTTGGAGAGGCTGGATCCAACATGCCACCCAGCATTGAACTAAGTCGAACCCTCTCAGGCCCTTGTGTTTCATCAAATACTTGATCCACCTCTTGGCGAGAAGTAGATCGTCATTAAGAGCCAGAGCGGCCTCATCCTAGGATTCTTGGGGCGTGGCGGCTCCATCGATGAAAGCCGGCAAAGCAGTAGCTTTGCCGGGAGTGGGAATATCCTTGTGATAGAAAAAAGTGGACGGCCATTGCTTGACCAACTCACTGGCCGTAATCCAAGGATAGACGCGCTCTTGCCTAACCGAAAAACTAATAGTACTGGTAATATAAGGATTACCGGAAGTAATGGAATTTCTCCGGACATGGAAGTAATACCGGAAGAGAGTAAGGCTCAGCCTAATGCCAAGATACCCCTCGCACAAATATGCGTATGCACTCATCTCTAAGAGAGAGTTCGGGGGGAGATGATGGAGAAGAACTCCTTAATGATCTATGACCTCGGAAAAGAATCTGAGTGAGGAAAGCTTAGACCTCTGTCAAGGTGAGTGCCGAAGTGCACTTGCTCGCCATCGCGAGGGTTGGGGATGGTTTCGCGAAGCCACTCCGCCAGTCGCTGGCGTGGAGGAACCCTTCTTAAGGCTGTTATGCCCCGAGCTATTTATGATCATCGTCATGAGTTTTTTCTGGGGGGGCTCTGCTCCTACTCCATATATTGGGTATCTTCATAGTGACACAGGCACAATTTAGGCGATATCTGAGGAGACAATGGTATTTAGGCGATATTTAGGGTACTTTAATCTGAAGGTCCAGTTGTCAAATTGTATTTGCAATGGAATCCATGCTAGGTGATTGTACCAACTGACAACAAACTCTGCAGAATATTCATGCAAAACCGATGCTGCTAGATAAGTGGTCGGAATCAGTAGTGGTGAATATCAAGGAAGAAGAAGAGACGGAAATGGGAGATGACCAGAACTGGGTGGGTGGCAACGGCGAGTGGTTGGTCCTTTTATCCCAGGATGGGAGTACTTGGACTCTAAAAAAAAGCTACAAATCGTTGAGATTTACATTGCCATCTTTGGAGGGTGTTGGCATTACTGCATTCAACAACGGGTGGCCGCCGCCCATTTCCAAATTTGCTTATATGTTCAACATGGCAGAACTTGAGCTCCTGAAGGTATAGCTCCCACATAGACCGCGGAAGGTGTGGAAGACTGATACATTGCAAATGTATCTATAATTTTTGATGTTCCATGCTTAGTTTTATCCACTTTCTTGTGTTTTGTTCCAACTTTGGAGTACTTTTCATATGATTTCTTAGACTAACCTATTAACAAGAGACACAGTGCCAGCTGCCTGTTTTCTGCTGTTTTGGTTCTAGGAAAGTCAGAAAATGAATATTCTCGGAATTGGACGGGACAAAAGCCAAAGTGCCTATTTTTCCGGAAGTCATCAGATGTTAGAAACGAGACGGAGAGGGGCCAGGGGGCCACCACACCACCTGGCCACGCGGCCCAGCCTGGCCCGCGCGGCCCGCGCCAGGGGGTGGTGTGGCCGCCTCCGGCACCCCCTCGGCCTCCCCTTCCGACTATAAGATGCCCTCGGGACGGAAACCCTAAGTGCCCGATCAAAAATCCACGAAAGAGTCTGTAGCCGCCGTCATCTCCATCCCTATATCGGGAGGGATCTGAAGCTATTCCCGGCACCCTGCCGGAGAGGGGAATTCACCCTGGATGCCATCTTCATCACCATGCAAGCCTCCGGTGTGATGCGTGAGTAGTTCATCCTTGGACTACGGATCCATGTAGTAGCTAGATGGCTGGTTCTCCTCCTTTGTGATTTCATGTCTAGATCTTGTGAGCTCCGTTCATGATCAAGATCATCTATTTGTAATTCTGCATGTTGTGTTTGCGGTGATCCGATGGATATTGAGATGCTATTTCAGATTGATTATTGATCTATCATGTCTTTGTCATTTGTGATCTTGCATGCTTTCCGTTGTTAGTAGCTATCTTGGCCAAGTAGATGCTAGCAACTCAAGGAGTTAGTATTTATGCTCGATAGTGGGTTCATGCCTCTGGTAATCTGGGGAAGTGACAGAAATCTCTATGGTACTAGATGTGCTGTTGCTACTAGGGAGAAAACAACAATCCTTTGTTCATAGAACAATCGTATTGTTTACTTTACATGCAGTTCGTAAAGCAATAATCTGTTGCTTGCAACTTAATACTGGAGGGGGTTCGGATGATAACCTGAAGGTGGATTATTAGTCATAGATGCAGTTGGATGGCAGTCTATGTATAATGTTGTAATGCCCAATTAAGTTCCAAAGGAGTCAAGATGATTAGTATATGCATGTATTGCTTTCTCGATGTTTGTCAATTGCCCCGCTGTAATTTGTTCACCCAGCATGTTATCTATCTAAGGAGAGCCACCTCTAGTGAACTATGGATCCTGGTACTTTTCTTTACATACAATCTATAAACTTTTACTTCTTTGTGTTTACTTTCTGCAAACTATTACTTCTTTCCATTCGATACGTTTAATCCTTTGTTTTCCACAAAACACGGTGAGATTGACAACCTCATCGCAAGTTGGGGACAAAGTTATGTGGTTGTGTTGTGCAGGTCTCCACGTTGCTACTAGCACCGGTAGTGCGCCCTGCCAAGGCTCAGCTAGCAACACCTTTGGGGTGTTTCCTTGCTCCTACTGGTTCGATTAAACCTTGGTTTCATACTGAGGGAAACTTGCTGATGTGCTCATCATACCTTCCTCTTGGGATTCCCAACGAGCTCTACATCAACACCGCTCTAGCATTTTTCTGGCGCCATATACAGAGCCATCAAGCATTTTCTAGCGCCGTTGCCGGGGTGTCAAGGACATCTTCACAAGGGGAGTCCCTCATAACCAATCTCTTTACTTTGTTATTTTTGGTTTGCTTAGTTTCTTTTGCTTTCTTTGCTGGTTTCTTTATCAAAAACACACAAAAATTAGTTTTGCTAGTTTGCTTTATTTATCAAAAACACACAAAAATTAAGTCTCCTTTAGTTGCCACCTCTTCTTTAGCTCACCATGTTGATCCCTAAATTCACCCTAAAAGATCCTCCAATTGGTAGTGGTTCTATAATTGGGAAAGATAAAGTAGAGCAAGTCCATCCAAAGACCCAGTAGAGCAAGTCTGGAGCAGAGTCGACAATCTAAAGGGACAATCTGTGTTTCTTGGGATCAACTACCCTTTCTTTGTCGCAACCCCTGGAGCTGTTGAACCTGTAATTGCTTAGGCATCCATGGCTCCTGATGCTACTGTTGCTGGTGATGGTGGTGGAGCTGACAAAGAACTAGCTGTTGCTGCTCCTGGTGAAGCTAACGAAACACTTGGTGATGCTGCTGCTGGTGAAGCTGACGAAATACTTGCTAATGCTGCTACTGGTGAAGCTGATGAAATACCTGCTGAGGCTGCTGCTAGTGAAGCTGACAAAATACCTGCTGAGGCTGCTGCCAGAGTCCAGGAAGAACATGCTGGTATTGTTGCTGAGGTGCCAGCACTTCTAGTGTTGATAGCAGACTGTGTGTTTGTTGCACACTCACGAGCCTATCATGTTTTACTCCAGATCCGACCTGGAGCCGAATCCACGTTGGGGCAAGGGGGCCTACAATTGGCTCATCAGTGGGGTCGTACGATTTGATGGAGAATGACAGATGGCCAAACGCAGCATTCTGGTTCGTTCTGACGATACCGCTAGCTCCAGGGACCTAGTGCTCATACTAGCTGATCCGATGAACCATTTGTCTTTATCTTTATCTTTATTTACGCTTATTTGTGTAAAGACTAAGCTGTGCTTATTTGTGTAAGACTAAGTTAGGCCTAACTGCGTAATATTCAGTGAAGCCCAGCTTTTCTTTCCACACCCATAATAGCAGAATTGCAGCATAGAACGGACAAAGGTAATGTGCATACTAGGCATTTTTTCTCAGGATAACAACCACTTCAAGTAAATGATACATGGTGTACGCATTTCGAATGCATCACTAGAATGTGCCACCTATTGATGATTGATGACATGGATCTAGCTTTTCTACGCGTATTTGCATTGAATCGCTCATTGATTTGTTCACATATTTTTGGCAATGGCTGATGAACTCCACTCTCTTGGTAACATGCTTCGTTAGCGAGCACTTGTTGATGCAATGCAAAGTACAGAACATGGTCTTCATCACCGTTCCATTTAGGTTCCCTATGTTTCATCATCACGGAGCTACTAATTTCAAATGAAAATCTAGTAAACAACATATGTGTACATTGTTAGAGTATGATACAGACACGGTACATACATGTTTTTCTACAATCACAAGAAGAAAAATTGATGCACTTTCACCTTGTTAGCGTTGTGCTAAACTGGGTGGATGTGGCTTTGGGGTTCGGAGAGGAAGGCGCCGTGGCTGGTGCGTGTGCGACCAGGGCGACGGCAAGCTCAGATTCTGGAGGAGAACAACAGGACCAAGCATGGTCGGCTTGGTGACAGATCTCACCCGGGAAAGAATTCTCGTCCCCGCACCGTGCCATGGGTGCGGCCATGGTGAGGGCGAGCTCCGATTCAGGATGGGGAGGAGAGATGGGCCGAGCAGGTTTGTCCATGTCCTAGCTCCGCGCCATGGCTGCAACCACAGATTGCTACCCGGGGGAGAAGAAGACGTGTAAAGGATGCAGGTGCCAACGCTGCAAGCCTACATAGCAGCCACGATGGCAGCGACATAACGGCAAAAACTGATAGGGGGGCGCATCTTGATGGGCGTTAGCCTGATATTTTCTATTAAAACATAAAGTTGAATTCGTGCCGAAAAAGACCCTCTGAGTATTTGGCACGCCAACTTTGGGCAACGCAGCTGATTGCAAGCAACTTGGGTACCGTGTTGCCTGCACGGCTCAACTTTCAGGCCGCAAAATGATATTCTCGTCCATGGGGGTAGCGAGTACTAGTGCCATGAGTAGCATCTCCTTGAGCGCTTTGAGCGTGTTGTTTGCTTCGTTGTCCCACGTGAATGTGGGGTTCTTCTCCATCAATCGGTAGAGAGGCATTGCCTTCACACCGAGCATGGGGATGAAGCGACTAAGAGCCGTGACTCACCCGACCAACTTCAGGACGTCGTGTAGGCACTCGGGTTTTCCGATTCACGCAGTGGTGTCGATCTTGGAGGGGTTGGCCTCGATGTCTCGTTTGGAGACCGCGTACCCCAGGAACTGGCTAGTGGGCACGCCGAAAGTGCACTTCTTCGGGTTGAGCTTGATCTTGTACTTCCGCAGATTTGCGAAAGTCTCGGCCAAGTCGGTGAGAAGATCGCCCTGGCGAGTCGATTGCACCACCATGTCATCGATGTAGACGTGGATGTGGCGGCCGATTTGGCTCGCTAGGCACTCCTACATGCACAGTTGGTAGGTTGCGCCAGTGTTCTTGAGGCCGAACATCATCACGGTGTAGCAGAAAGCTCCGAATGGCGTGATGAAATATGTTTTCTCCTCGTCCTCGACCACCATATTGATCTAGTTGTAGCCGGAGTAGGCGTCGAGGAAGCATAGCAACTCTGACCCCGCGGTCGAGTCGATGATCTGGTCGATGCGTGGGAGGACGAACTCCTCCTTTGGGCATGCCTTGTTGAAGTTGGTGTAGTCGATACACATCCTCCAGGCATTGTTCTTCTTCATGACCAGGAATGGGTTTGCTACCCACATGAAGTACTTGATTGGCCGAATGAAGCCTGCAGCGAGTAGCCGCTGCACTTCTTCGGCGATTGCTTGGTGGCACTCTTCATTGAAGGACCATAGCGACTACTTCACAGGTCGTGCTTTGGGGTCGGCGTTTAGTTTGTGCTCAGCGAGTTCCCTCGGGACACCAGGCATGTCAGATGGCTTCCATGCAAAGATGTCGCGATTCTCACAAAGAAACTCAATGAGTGTGCTTTCCTATGCTGGGCTCATGTTGGTCCCCATGGTGACCTTCTGGCTCGAGGTACGAGCTCGACGGTGCGGGTGTGTGTGGAGGCCTCGAAGGTTGCCTGCGTGGCGCTGGTCGTGGTCGGCTTCTTCAGGATCACCGGGTCATTCTTGTCGATGTTGCTTGTGTATTTCGCGAGTTTCTCTGCATGGTTGGTTTCCTCGGTGATGACGGCGTCAGCGAGCTCGACACCTTTGTCCTCGCAGTCCATGGCCATGTTGGGGTCATCGCGAACAGTGATGATGCCGCGCATCCCAGGGAGCTTCATCATGTTGTACGCGTAGTGCGGGGCTGCCATGAACTTGGCGAATGCATGTCACCCCAGGACGTAGTGGTAGGGGCTGTGGAAGTTCACCAGCTCGAAGACGATCCGCTCAGCGCAGAAGTTGGCTGGTGTGCTGAAGGTGACTGACAGTGTCACCTTGCCGATCGGGTACGCCTTATGACCGGGGACGATGTCATGGAAGGTGGTGAGGGTCGGTTCGACCATCGACTGCGGGATCTGCAGCCTCCTGAAGGTGTCCAGGTATAGGATGTTGATGGAGCTTCCACCATGAATCAGGGTCTTGGGGAGCCAGTAGACAACCACTTTGGGCTTAACCACCAGGGTGACTCATCCAGGGTACATGATCTTGTTGGGTTTGCAGCATAGAAAACAAAAAATTTCCTACGATGGGAACTATACGCCAAGATCTATCTACTAGATACAAGCAACGGGTGGATATACATCCATAGAGAACATACCCTCGAAGACAAAAAAGCTTTGTTAACGAGTTGGAACTCGTGGATGATGTAGTCGTACACTTGCCGATCTCAAGATCGTGATGAAGTCCAACAGGTCCAGCTCCAGCACGTCCATCAGATCCAGCTCCAGCAAGTCCAGCACCACCAAGTCCAGCACCGCAAAGCAGCGGTGCATCCGTGATCGCACACACATCCGGTACCCCAACAACCTCCGTCCCTCACTCCAGCAAAGCAGCGGAAGCAGCAACTCCTTTCCAGATAAAGCCACCAGGAACATGTATCTCGCTAATCGGAGACCATGGGGGAATAATACTAGAGGGGGAGAGAGATCCTTCACGAGGAGGTGTCAGTATGAAGGTGTGAGAGGGGGGCCTTTTATAGGAGGAGGGGAGGGTACCCCTCCCATGGCCGGTGCCCATGGAGGGTGTCCCTTCACCTCCCCCATTCATGTGGTGGTAACCCCTCCAAATTAAAATGCCCCTTCACATTCTCTTTTAAACTCTCCACTTTAAATGCATTAAATTTCTCCAAATTTAATGCTCTCTCATTTAATAAAACTCTTTTATTAATTTTATTCATAATTTTGTTAATTACTTTAATTATCAAACATTCACATAAAACCCCTGCAACATTTCAATATTACATGCAGAACCAATTTCAGCAATTTTCACCCGAAAGAGTTTTGATGTCTATTGAAATAATTCCAGTGCTTTCTTAAATCTTTATCTGAAACATATTTGCTCCAAATGGTGTCGGTACCCCTTAAGTGTGTCACCCTATGGTTCGCGAATAATGCAGCCATGATCGAGACCCCTCTCCGATCAATAATCAGCAGCGGGACCTAGAGATCTGTACTGACTCCCACACATTCAACGATGACTTATGTGATCGTGAGAACCTTCAACTCTAGTAACTAAATCCCTTTGTCTCGCGGTATATTACATGTCGGAGATTCGATCATCGGTATCTCCATACCTAGTTTGATCTCGTTGCCGACATGCACTCTTTTCTCGTTCCCGTGATATAACATTCTACTGATCACATCACTTGCTTGCAAGCTATCTTAATGTGATATCACTGAGAGGGCCCAAAGTATATCTATCCGTCATCGGGATGGACAAATCCCACTCTTGATCCATGAGCCTCAACATAACACCTTTGTAGCACTGAACCCACCTTTATAGTCACCCTGTTACGGTGTGACGTTTGATGTTACCAAGATACTCTTCCGGTGTTAGCAATTAACATGATCTCATGGTCTAATGACTAAGATTATTTCCTATGATGTTATAGCAATATAAACATAATGACTTTGATCGTAATGCTATACTTCGGATGAATGTTCATCACATCATTCAACTAATGTTGTGACCTTGTTATTAACAACATCCAATGTCCATAATCAGGAAACCTTGATCATCTTGTTAATCAACGAGCTAGTTTATATGAGAGGCATTACTAGGAACTTTTATTTTGTTTATTAAACACACATGTATTAACGTTTCCAATTAATACTATTATAGCAAAATAAACATTTATCATAAACATGGAATAAGATAATAACCACTTTATTATTGCCTCTCGGGCATATTCCCTTTAGTCTCCCACTTGCACTAGAGTCAATAATCTAGTTTGAAAAACTTTGCATATTGAACACCTATGGCTTTCTGGTGTTGCATATACGCTATTGCTAGTGGTTAACATAATCTCCGGATCTGACAGTTTCAGGTCCGTGTGTATTTGCATGTCTTTGCGTCTCTACGCATCACTCATTCTCAAATGAGATGGCATTGTATAAATTTGGTCCTTTGGTGAGACCTTTAGTTCGTTCGGGTTAAAATATGTTGATATTATTGTCATACAAATATATCTTAATAGTATTAGCCCAGTTTGAACCACACATAGTTTGATAACAAACTACATAACACAAATGCCCTCCTTTGCTGCTACTATAGTAGTCATATACTTAGCCTTTTGTTGTAGTATCCGTCACAATGTCTCAACTTTGGAACTCATCCAAATCCATCATGGAACATCCTTTCCATTACATTGTGCTACCCATAGTCTAAATTGAGATAAATTTAATTTTATCTTGTGACAAAAGTAGTATCAATGTAACACTTTACAATGAACTCCTTTAACTATTTGTCACTTATACATGATATATTCTTAGTTCTTCCAAAGCTCATAAGAATATATTTACTATCGTACAATGATCATCTTATGAATCATTCTGGTATGTGCTCATAACATTTAGAGCATAGGACATATCTGGATATATACATATCACGGTATAATCGATCAAAATCTTCATGTGATTTTACTCACCAAGTGTTGAAACACTTGAATCTTGATACAATCCTTTCCATGCAGCAAGAACCTTTCTTGTTGTTTCCATATTGAACCCTTTCAATATCTCATATATGTATGTCTGGCGCAACCATATTAGCGCCTCAATCTATCCATATAGATATTGATGCCTAATATTCCGGTTTTGCCCAAGTCTTTCATCGAAATCTTATTTTAATGAAATTCTTAACTTGTGTCAATACAAGATACATCATTTCCAATGAACAATATGTCCTCTCTACATAATGTATTAGAAATATGTCTTAGCTCTCCCACTTAATTTCTTGCAAATGCAAGCATCTTCATCATCTCCGATGAATTTAAACTCTTTTAACAGTTTCATCAAGGTGAAGATTCCAACTCCGTTATGCTTACTTCAACTATCGAAGTTTGCATGCCCTTTTAGCACCCTTTGAATTAACAAAACCCTTCGGACTGTGTCATGTACACGTCCTAGGTAACCATTCTATTAGAAGAACCTTGTTTTGTTTATTCAACTACCATATACCAAATTATATGTACTGGTTGCTACATTAATCCGTCAAGACTAAATATCGCTATGAAAGATCAAATCTTGTCATAGTCAACTCCTTGAACATTGTCGTAAACTTCTTTCCGACATGTCGACTATTTCATAGATGTTAAACATCCATGTCTATTTGTTTATAGATCCAAACACGGCCGATAGGCTTCACACCTTTCCGGAGGGTCTTTCAAGTTCAAAACTTGATTTCTCATGTATGGAAACTATCACGGATTCTATGACTTCTAGTCATTTTATGGAGTCAGGGCCCATCATCACTTCTTTGCATGTAGTCGGTTCATCATTGTCAAAACAATAACGACTTGCTTATCAAATCACACTATTTGATTCTTACTGACCCACACGGTTCAATAGGAACTCTAATCTCTGAGATCATAACCTTTGTAATCACGGGATCCATGAGCATTGTAGCCGCCACCGGGACACTTTCCGGCGCTACGCTACTTAGCACATATAGCTAAGGTTCAACAACCTTATCAAAGTTCTATTGTCCTCCCACTTAACTTTTCGCGAAAAATTCCTTCTCAAGAAACTTGACGTTCCAAGTAACAAACTATTTTGTCCTCGGTGTTATGGAGAAATTCCCAACAAATTCTTTGGGATAACCTACAAAGACGTGCTTATCCAACTTTGGTTGTAAACATTTTACTTATGCATAGCATACCAAAATTTAAGAAAAGACAATTCGGGTTTTATCCCAAACCATAACTTATATGGTGTCATTTCAATGGATCACGATGGTGCTCTTTTCAGTGTAAAAGCGGTAGTCTCTAAAGCTTCAATCCTTAAAACATAATGTCAGTTTTATAAATGACATCTTTGATCTTACCATGTCAAACATGGTTTGATTTAATCTCTTGAATATGCCATACTCCTATGGTTTATTGGGAAACACAAATCATGGAACAATTCCTCAAATCTTAGGTGTTTTGCTAAACATGTAACTCAAATATCTTCCTTTATGATCAAATCATAAAATCTTTTATTTTCTTGTTACAATGATTTTTCACTTCATCTTGAAAGTCTTTGAACAATTTTCAAATGTTTCATACTTCTTCCTTATTAAGTAAATATATAGATATACTCACTCAAATTTTGGAGAAACCATATGAAGCAAAAATATCCATGGCATATGGCTACACATAATAGACTATATACATCAATATGTATAATATCCAATAAGTTAGTCATCCCTTCCTCTTTGGCCTATGGACGGAGTTTCAATTATCTCGAGGGAAGGCTCACAAGCGTCAATTGATCAAAATCAAAGACTCCAAAAATCCATCAACATGTAGTTTCTTCATGTTTTCTTTCCAATATAATTTAAACAGCGATGTCACTTCATAAGTGATCTTTCAATCATTTGTCTTGCGACATTTTAGCAATAGTGTTTATGGATATGATTTCTCCCACTAGACTTGTAAAAGTTCATCCATCCTTTATGGAATACGGTAATTATTTGAACAACCATTGTTCTCGTAATACCAGAACAAAATAATAATTATTAAAACAAATCTTGAAGGCTAGGTTTGACAACAACAAAAAACACAATAACACTTTATTTGTTTTCGATGAACATCATCACTTATTCTCTTGCTAGTTACTTAGGCCATTGCAGTTTATGAATTGTGTTGTCCTGTATGACACTTCATACCAACCAATTCGATATCCAATACCGGTATCCAATACCTAAGAACCACATTGTTTAACAAGCAAGGAATACAACCATAACATGTATATCTTCTATATACCTAAGTTGGACATATCCAACTTTTTCTTTTCTGCCAAATATTTTATAGATTCTCTTTCAACAATTCCTTCTCTTTTAAAAGAATCTATCAACATCAATAGTGGTGTCATTCACATGACACATAGTACAAAGTGTATATAGTCAAATACTAATACCTTTGGACTTGCACTTTGAAGTGGATCACCATCATCAAATGTTTGGTGTTCTTTCAAAAATCCATTCTTTAGTAATCTATTTGTGTAGTAAACATTTTACCTACATCTTATATCCATCCTTATCATGACAATCAAGCTACTGTAGCCTATAAGGAAGAATCACGAGTATAATATTAGTTCCCAAAAACCTTTTTGGGAGATCCGGATGCCTAGCATCTCCATTCTTTAAAAAATCTCATAATATGAGAACATGTATTTTGCTAAATTATACTCTATCATAATGCAACAAAAAACATTGTTTCAGATATCACAATATCTTTCACACATGATGGTTTCTGAAACAATTTTTCAGCTCCTAGATAATCTTGATATTAAAACAACTTTTGAATATCAAAAATCATGGAGGCAAACATGATACTTTAGATACTAACATTGGAATTCTTACTCTTGATTTAATACTACTTATTAAACTTCATGGAGTAAATAGAGTTTGTTGAAAGTTTGCAATAGGACTTTGATGTCTACGCACTTCTATTTTTGTAGACAGTTGTTGGGCCTCCAAATGTAGAGGTTTGTAGAACAGCAGCAAGTTTTCCCTTAAGTGGATTACCCAAGGTTTATCGAACTCAGGGAGGAAGTGTTCAAAGGTATTCGCTCTCAAGCAATCCTACAATCAAGATACAAGAAGTCTCTTGTGTCCCCAACACACCCAATACACTTGTCAGTTGTATAGGTGCACTAGTTCAGCGAAGAGATAGTGAAATACAAGTGGTATGGATAAAAGACAACGGTGCTAGAAAATAGCTTGATGGCGTGGAAGAGACTAAAGACAAACTGAAATAAATATGTAAGCAAGCAAACACGTAATGGATCTAGTTGCAAACGGTGTTTCAATGCTTAGAAACAAGGCCTAGGGATCATACTTTCACTAGTGAACACTCTCATATAAATATAACATCTTCATGCTACTACGCTGAACTACTCTCCAGTTGGACACTCTAATCCATGGTAGGGCTATAGCAGCACACCTCAAAGTAAGCCTTTCCCATCTAGAAAACCCCACACTGTCACGTTGAGCACTAGATGAGTCCAACAAACACCACAATTTCATAAAGACATCCAACTCCAAATATAACTCACAACAAGTATTTGTAATCTCTAGCCTAAGTGCCACCATGGCGTGCACGCTGTCACTTTCACACACATGGGGAGAGCAGTGATATATTAAAGCACTTGAGTAGCAAGGTAGATCTATAGATGACAAGCTCATGATCTCAATAAGATCATGCATAGAGAGAGAGATGAACACATAGCTACCGGTAGAACCCTTAGCCTCGAGAGAGAACTACTCCCTCCTCATCATGGGAATCAGCAACGGCGATGGAGATGGTGGTGGAGATCGATGGAGATGGCTCTGGGGGAACTTCCCCATCCCGGTAGGGTGCCGGAACAGAGACTTTCTGTCCCTCGAATCTCCCCTTCGGTGGCGGCAGCGCTGTGGAAATTTTTGTGGCTGGAGGCTTGACAATTTAGGGTTTATGCATCGAGGACAATATATAGGCAGAAGGAGAGGCCGAGGGGGTGCCTGGGCTGGCCACACCACCCCCTGGCACGACCAGGCCTGGCCCGCGCGGCCAGGTGGTGTGGTGGCCCCTGGCTCCTCTCCGTCTCGTACTCTGGCTCCTGACGACTTCCGATAAAATAGCAACTTTGGCTTTTGTCCCGTCCAATTCTGAGAATATTCATTTTCTGACTTCCTGGAACCAAAAACAATAGAAAACAGGAAGCTGGCACTATGGCTCTTGTTAATAGGTTATTTCAAGAAATCATATGAAAACTACTCCAAAGTTGGAACAAAACATAAGAAAGTAGATAAAACCAAGCATGGAACATCAAAAATTATAGATACGTTTGCAACGTATCAACATCCCCAAGCTTAACTCCTGCTCGTCCTCGACTAGGTAAGTGAGAAAAAGAAATAATAATTTTTGAGGTGACATGCACCATCCTAAACTTGATCAAAGTATTTGTAAAACATTCAAAGCTGGGATCATAGTACTTCAATCATAACATGAAAGACAAAGTTCTAGCAATAAGACAAAGAAACTATGTTGCAACATGAAAAGGCACAAACAAAAGATACATGAATAACAATGCTTTGCAAGACGTTTGTTTGTTTCACATAAAGAAAACATAGCACAATAGCATTCAGCTTGTCCCTCATAGAGTAGCAAATATAAATGCATAGGACACCTTCAAAGTTCATAAGAGTGACTAGATACAAATAGTTTAAAACAAGCAATATCAAGTTATGCATCAATCAACTAGTCTTGGAACAATGCACACAGAACTAAGAATGGCCACTATGCTCTCAAAGTAAGTACATAAAGATAGAAGGTGGAGACTCAATATAATGGTGGAAGAAAGGCCTTCATAGAAGGAAGCAGAGATTCAAGTTTCATAAAGTGCTTCCAAAAATTATGGTACTTATAGCTTTCAGCTCTCATTGCCCCTATCATAAGCATCTTGAAGTGATTAAGGTTAAAGTGAACAAACTATGGTGTACATGCTTGACGAAGTATAAGTTAGAAATCTCATGTCCCTTGAATACGAGGGCCGCTCCTCATGCTACTCAAGTTTAGTCACCGGTAAGTTCTTGTCATTGTAAGTACATGTGTATCATAGAGAACCGCCAACGGGGTACCCCTTGCCCGATGATACGGAAGAATCCCCATATCAAAATGACAAGGCAAGCAGACAACGAGCATCTCAGTAATCTTCTTATTTACCATGGGAATATGGTGCTTTTTCTCTCTTTCCTCTTTTCATAATCTCTTTTTTTCTTTTTCTCTTTTTTTCTCAATATAGGACTCTTTTTTATAAGAAGAATGCTTCATAGACAGCTCATTATGGTTACGCTGCAGGTTTCCACCATGTCAGCATGGATTAGACCAGCGGCCCAGGCATTTCTCTAACACATATACATAACTCCATGGACTTACAAGCTCCCCTTTCATTTCACATCGACAACATCCATAGACAAAAGAGCATGATATCAACTAGGTACAAAGTACCAGTGCAATGTTGAAAGCGTTCCCCATGAGAGCATGGTTCTGCTAATCCCCAACAAATAAGTGCAAGCATATACAACATAGCCGACACAATGGTTCAAGTTTATTAAGGGCAAGAAAAGTAAAGTGTGCCATCAAGTTCGTGAGAGCTGTAATCACTAGTTTTCTCATAACAAGTTTAATTTGGAAGGTAAACAAAAGCATGAATATATTTGGAATAGCATAAGCTAATAGGTAGGTATGGTGGACTCTTTGGAATAACTTGGTTTAGGGAGTTGGATGCATGAGTAGAACTCATACTTGGTTGTGGAGGCTAGCAAAAGACTGGGAGCGACAAACTAAGAGATCAATAATGGCCAGAAGCATGCAGAGCGACAAAACATCATTGATCAAAGCATAAAGTGATACTACAAGTTGAAAACTAAAGGATCATAAAGGCTTATGGTGACTTGAGATAGTCATAACATGGTGTGAGCATGTGCCAAGTCAACCCAAATAAAGCATCAAAGGAGAATACCACTATATTATGCTTTAATATGCTAAAACAACGCATGATTCATCCAAGGCACATTAAGCAATCTCAATTGTTTATAACAATTCATGCTACAACAAAGAATACTAAGCATAAAGCCAAAACAATATCAAGCATGGCATGACAAAGCATAGGCCACAGTCAAAAACAAGCTCTTTTTACCACTTAAGCATGAGTTTTAATACTCTTTTCCAAACCAAACCAAACTATTTGAAAGCCAATGTATGAAAGAGGGGGTACAACCAATTTATTCAGCAAACTAAGGAAACCAAGCAAACGAAAAACCAAAATGAAAACAAAAAAGAAGACTCTCCAAGAACAACACAACTGTGCATGAAACAATAAAAATGAAGCGTTTGGAAGAAACCTGGGATTTTTATTGATGAAGAGGGGGATGCCTTGGGCATCCCCAAGCTTTGACGCTTGTACTTCTTGGATATTTGTTGGGGTGACACGCGTGGCATCCCCAAGCTTGAGCTTTAGTCCATTCTTCATCTCATTACATCATTCTTTCCTTAACACCTGAAATTTTTCCTTCATACAAAACTTCACACAATCTTTATTAGCAACATTAGTGTACTCAAGATAATAAGTCTTTGGGTTCAGTTTCAACACCAATAAAAATTCCATTAAAACACAAGCTACTGTAGCACTTCCCTCAAAAAGCTCAATTCCCCAAAAGAACTCAATAAGGATCCAACAAGAAGCAAATGCAAATAATGGCAGAAATCTATCAAAACAGACCAGCAGGTAAAGACGATTTTTTCGAAGACCTTCTATTGCTCAAATAAAAAGGATAAGGAGCGGTTATTACAGAGGTAATAACTTCCAAGACTCATCTAAAACTTTTGGGTTATCTCCCAATAAGTACTTTTCTTTAACGCCTTTAAGTTAGGCATGATAGTTTGAGAAGATGCTCACATAAGAAATATGAATTGAAGTAAAAGAGAGCATCAAGAAGCAAATTCAAAGCACATTTAAGTCTAACCCACTTCCTATGCATAGGAATCTTGTAAAGAAACAAGTCATGAAAGCACAAAGCAACAAGCATACTAAAGCAAAACACGTGCAACTTCAAGACTTTCAACATAAAGAGGGAAAACTTAATATTGTTGAGATGCATAAAACCATGTTTCCCTCTCTCATAATAACTTTCAGTAGCATCATGAATAAAATTACAATATAACTATCACAAGAAACATTCTTATCATGAGCCACATGCATATAATAATTACTACTTTCCACATAAGCATAGTCATTCTTATTAATTGTAGTGGGAGCAAATTCAACAAAATAGCTATCATTATTATTCTCATCACCATAATCATCAAATATAGGAGGCATATTGTAATCATAACTAATTTTCTCCTCAATAGTAGGTGGAATGAAAATATCATATTCATCATTCTAATCATCATATATTGGAGGTTTGGTATCATCATAAGCAATAGAATAGCTATCTTCCAAAGTTGGGGAACTAAAAAGATCAGTTTCATAAGAACTAGCTTCCCCAAGCTTAGACTTTTCCATAGCATTAGCAATAATGGTATCCAAAGAATTCATACTAACAACATAGCTATGTGCATGCAAATAAAGTTCCATAGGTTTTTTAATTTTCTCTTCAAACACTTCATGTCCTAACTTAAGATAAATACTATAAAGCTCTCTAATTTTGTTATTGTTTTCCATTAAGCCTAACTAGTGAAAACAAGAAACAAAAAGACAAAATTGCAGAATCTAAAGGAAATAACTTCGAGCACTCACACCGGAGGATGTGAGTACCTTTTACCTTACCTCCCCGGCAACGGCGCCAGAAAATAGCTTGATGTCTACGCACTTCTATTCTTGTAGACAATTGTTGGGCCTCCAAGTGCAGAGGTTTGTAGAATAGCAGCAAGTTTTCCCTTAAGTGGATTACCCAAGGTTTATCGAACTCAGGGAGGAAGTGGTCAAAGGTATTCCCTCTCAAGCAATCCTACAATCAAGATACAAGAAGTCTCTTGTCTCCCCAACACACCCAATACACTTGTCAGGTGTATAGGTGCACTAGTTCGGCGAAGAGATAGTGAAATACAAGTGGTATGGATAAAAGACAACGGTGCTAGAAAATAGCTTGATGGCGTGGAAGAGACTAAAGACAAACTGAAATAAAGATGGAAGCAAGCAAACCTGTAATGGATCTAGTTGCAAACGGTGTTTCAATGCTTAGAAACAAGGCCTAGGGATCATACTTTCACTAGTGAACACTCTCATATAAATATAACATCTTCATGATACTACGCTGGACTACTCTCCGGTTGGACACTCTAATCCATGGTAGGGCTATAACAGCACACCTCAAAGTAAGCCTTTCCCATCTAGAAAACCCCACAGTGTCACCTTGAGCACTAGATGAGTCCAACAAACACCACAATTTCATAAAGACATCCAACTCCAAATATAACTCACAACAAGTATTTGTAATCTCTAGCCTAAGTGCCACCATGGTGTGCACGCTGTCACTTTCACACACATGGGGAGAGCAGAGATCTATTAAAGCACTTGAGTAGCAAGGTAGATCCATAGATTACAAGCTCATGATCTCAATAAGATCATGCATAGAGAGAGAGATGGACACATAGCTACCGATAGAACCCTTAGCCTCGAGAGAGAACTACTCCCTCCTCATCATGGGAATCAGCGATGGCGATGGAGATGGTGGTGGAGATCGATGGAGATGGCTCCGGGGGCACTTCCCCGTCCCGGTAGGGTGCCGGAACAGAGACTTTCTATCCCCTGAATCTCCTTCGGTGGCGGTGGCGCTGCAGAACTTTTCGTGGCTGGAGGCTTGACGATTTAGGGTTTATGCATCGAGGGCAATATATAGGCAGAAGGAGAGGTCGAGGGGGTGCCTGGGCTGGCCACACCACCCCCTGGCGCGGCCAGGCCTGGCCCGCGCGGCTAGGTGGTGTGGTGGCCCCCTGGCTCCTCTCCGTCTCGTACTCTGGCTCCAGATGACTTCCGATAAAATAACAACTTTGGCATTTCTCCCGTCCAATTCCGAGAATATTCATTTTCTGACTTCCTAGAACCAAAAACAGCAGAAAACAGGCAGCTGGCACTGTGGCTCTTGTTAATAGGTTAGTCCAAGAAATCATATGAAAAGTACTCCAAAGTTGGAACAAAACATAAGAAAGTAGATAAAACCAAGCATGGAACATCAAAAATTATAGATACGTTTGAAACGTATCAGACTTCTAAACTTTTAAATTGACATTCAAAACAATACGATACCAGTTCGTAAAGTAAATATCTAGAATTCTATAGTTCTATTATCTTAATTAAAACTAAGCATAAGGTAGTGAACAGACGCTAATGGCTACAACAAATTATGCAAATTCACTTTGATTTAGTTTATGACAAATTGAGTTCGACTAATCCAAATTATAAATGAACTCTCACTCGAAAACGACATCCCTCGTGCCTTTTTGGTGATTACATGAACCAAATCCACTACACCAAGTCCGATCATCACGTGAGTCGGTGTAACTTCAAAGGCGAGCATCAATATGGGCATCATACCAACTATATGACGCATGCTTAACCTTTCGGTCCGTGTTCCAAGGACATGTCTGTACATGCTAGGCTCGCCAAGTAAGAACCGTAGTATTCGCTTGTGTAAAACTGTCTTACACCCATTATATGAAAGCGTAGAGTCGAGTGCACCCGATCATCACGTGATGTCTCGAAACACGATCCACAGAACAGTGCATACTTAAGGAAGAACACATTTTATCTTGATATCTAGATGAGGGATCATCTTACAATGCTACAAAAAACGCCAAACAAGCAATATAAGATGTGAACATCTAATGTGTAAAGTGAGATAATATTGTCCATGCATTTGATCTCTATCATCTGCATCATGGTATGCTCTCTATCATTCCTTTGTGTGTAAGGCCAAGGTCTATGGAACTTACACGTTAGGTGTGTTGTAAGAGTATCTATCATACATCTACTTACAACATTACCATATCATGACACTAGCCTAGCAACGATCTAAACTAGACGGCTCTAATTTATCCATTGCAAGATTTACGTGGCTTAGGGCTTTCGGAGATAGAACCGTTCTTACCTACGAACATGGAACCACAACAAGGATAACCAAGTTATTAGCAACTCGTTGTGAATCAGATATTGACTATAGTAGGAGAGATAGACACCCGCCAGCCACTTATGCAAAACTAGTTGCATGTCAGTCGTGGAACTGGTCTCATGTACAATGACATGTAAGGTTGGTCTGGGCCGCTTCATCCCACTATGCCACCAATATCCAAAATATATAGAAGATGCAATAACATAATCATCATCGCCCACATATGAACATATGTGTACTACCCGTGCAAAGCACCTATGCATAGATCAGGCTCTGATACCACTGTTGGGTTCGTAGCATAGAAAACAAAAAATTCCTACGATGGGAACTACACGCCAAGATCTATCTACTAGATACAAGCAACGGGTGGATATACATCCATAGAGAACATACCCTCGAAGACAACAAAGCTTTGTTAACGAGTTGGAACTCGTGGATGATGTAGTCGTACACTTGCCGATCTCAAGATCGTGATGAAGTCCAGCAGGTCCAGCTCCAGCACGTCCATCAGATCCAGCTCCAGCAAGTCCAGCACCACCAAGTGCAGCACCGCAAAGCAGCGGTGCATCCGTGATCGCACACACGT
Source organism: Avena eriantha (assembly GCA_910589775.1). Taxonomy (NCBI): domain Eukaryota; kingdom Viridiplantae; phylum Streptophyta; class Magnoliopsida; order Poales; family Poaceae; genus Avena; species Avena eriantha. Next base: position 265,226,627 of record OU342741.1, on the reverse strand, counting down.
CTGGTACCCTGACAACCTTCGTCCCTCGCTCCAGCAAAGCAGCGGAAGAAGCAACTCCTTTCTAGATAAAGCCACCGGGAACATGTATCTCGCTAATCCGAGACCATGGGGGAATAATACTAGAGGGGGAGAGAGATCCTTCACGAGGAGGTGTCAATATGAAGGTGTGAGAGGGGGGCCTTTTATAGGAGGAGGGGAGGGTACCCCTCCCATGGCCTGCGCCCATGGAGGGTGTCCCTTCACCTCCCCCATTCATGTGCTGGTAACCCCTCCACATTAAAATGCCCCTTCACATCTCTTTTAAAGTCTCCACTTTAAATGCATTAAATTTCTCCAAATTTATGCTCTCTCATTTAATAAAACATTTTATTAATTTTATTCAGAATTTTGTTAATTACTTTAATTAACAAACATTCACATAAAACCCCCTGCAACATTTCAATATTACACGCAGAACCAATTTCAGCAATTTTCACCCGAAACAGTTTCGGTGTCTATTGAAATAATTCTAGCGCTTTCTTAAATCTTTATCTGAAACATATTTTCTCCAAATGGTGTCGGTATCCCTTAAGTGTGTCACCCTACGGTTCGCGAATAATGCGGACATGATGGAGACCCCGCTCCGATCAATAATCAGCAGCGGGACCAGGAGATCCGTACTGACTCCCACACATTCAACGATGACTTATGTGATCGTGAGAACCTTTAACGCTAGTAACATGTAGCACCCCCGTAAAAACACTATTAGAAAATCTCTTTATGTTTTTGTTTTGTGCATCATCATGACTGCATGCTCATGTCATCATGCCACATTGCATTTGAGCATCCTCATGTTTGCGTGCATATATTTGACTAAAACTATTTTCTAAAAGCCTACCTTTATTTTCTAAATATCCTTCCTCTTTATTTCAAATTTTAAACCCTGATCCTTCCGGATATTTTATTTTGTCTAAAAACTATTTACGAAAGGCTTTTGAAATAAAATAATAATCTAACAAAAATAAAAGATTCTCTCCGAGGAGGCAGCCCAGACCGTAGGCCAGGCCACCTACTACCCGGCAGATCAAACCCTAAAAGATCTAGACCTAAACCTAACCCTAGACTACCCAAACCCTGACCCTGCCCTAACCTGACCACACACCCCACAGCGCGCGCGCCCACTTACCGTGTTGCTAACCCACACCACCACGCGCCTGCAAACTGCGTCCATCCCGCGTCCCTAGGCCCACGATGCACGCATCGGGATCCCCCGCTCCCCACCTGCCCCGCTCCCGTACCCAGCCCCACCCCTTGCCACGAACGCTGCTTCCCCTGTCCGCGCACGCAACCGCCCCAGCGCCCACTCACGCCACCCTGTCTCCCCCGTGTTGGGATCCCCTCCTCCCCTCGATCGAATCCCCACCTACCTCTAGCAACCGACCTGGCCCCACCCTCGCGTGACGTACGCTGCATCGCGACGCCATCCCCTTTCAGGGAACCTCGCCTCCTTCCTCTGTCCCGCTTGCAATCTGCCTCACCGAAATGCGCCGCCGCCTCTCTCTTGCTCAGCGATGCCGCCACCAAGCTCGGCCTCACCTTCCCTCGCATGGCCCCACATCCCGCTGCCGACAGGCTCCGTCGCCTCATCCATCCGCCGCCAAGTTCGTCGCCCCATGCCGCTACCAGGGCCGCCGTCGGAAGCGAGGTGCCCTCCTCGCCGTCGCCCTCATCTCCTGGCTACGCCCCGCTCGCCTCGTCCTCCCGCGATCGACCCCAAGCCCCCCGTTCTGTGCTCCTCGCCAAGCCCTGCTTCTAGCCGACGATGTCGTCCTCGTTGCCCTCTGCTCGTCTGTGACCCCGAGCATGCCAACCACCGTGGCCGCATCCTCCTTTCCGAGAAAGAGCCGCAGGCGCCGCTCAATCTCGTGGCCGAGAGCCCCTCTGGCGCATGGACTTTTTTGTCTCTGTTTGCAAAGGGATTCTGGCTGTGGTGTTGTTGCCAATTCGATGTTGTGTGCACCCGCGTGGTTGTGTCCTCGCTAAGGTCGCTCCAGTGCTTCCTCATGCAAGGCTTCGGTCGACAAGAACATCAGCATGGTCTAGTACACCAACAAGATCTACCTCATGGAACAGCAAGTTCTCCATCCCAGACGCCAAGGCCCGTTCCTGGATGTGAAGACTGATCCCGGAGCCAAGACCAAACCCGAACCCCGTCGAACCCCGGAGCCTAATTTTGCCGAACCCCCTAATGTGATCCCCTTTTCCGAGCCCCTATTTTATTAAATGCTAGATACCTATTGCATATAATTGTACATGTTTGCATACATATTATCGTATGGGTTGGGTTAGATAGCAATTCACCTAAATTAAATATGGAGACCATGTGTGGGCTATTCTAGTCTTATATTGGCTCCATTTAAATTGGTGTATCGCACTGATGCCATGTTTCGCCTTGTTAAGCCAACATTTAAAATGCGGGGTATCTAAACAACATGAACCACTTAATTAATTGTCGGGACCCTGGTTCCGCTTAATATTGCCTAGTTGCATCGCATCTTTGCCATGGCATGCATCATACATACATCATGCCGGATCTTTTGCCGTAGTATGAAATAGTGCATCTGGTGTTTCTTTTAGTGTTTTCTTCTTCACAGATTAGGCCGTTGAGTGGAGGCGAGTATCGACAAGTTCTTCGGATAATGAATCTTCGGCTATGTTTCCCAGGCGAGCATCTCCCCCTTTCTACCTATTTTGCTTTATAGTCTTTATTTCCTCCTATTGATCTAGTGTTATCCGTGTTACGATGCTTTAGTTTCCGTGCACCCTTTATATTCCTTGCAGCCTCTATATTGCCATGGACACATCCCATTGCCTGTTGTTTGATAGATAGTCGGCCTTGCGAGTCGTAGTTGCTTTCTTATGTGTTGCTTCGCGTTGTTGTCGTTCCACCGTTGACGGTAATTGGCACATGATAATTGGTGGAGATGCTTAATGGTGGAGATGATCATGACTTTAAATACAACTATTAAATTGCTGGTATAACTAATGCAGAGGCATCGGTGGGCAATAGATGTTATTTGGTTTTTCCATGCTCACTTGTGTCCCGTAGGACCCCGAGTACTTGATACCTGTTCCTTGACTATCGCACTATCCGCATATGGACCATGAATCCCCTTAGCTAGAGCTTGATTCATTTCTTATTTCTTGGGGCCACAAAGTAGTTTGGGGCTTTATTACTATCCTGTACTTATGCCATGCTTTACTTCTTTATTTACGATTGTGCGTGGAGCACCTATACTGTTTTGGATCGCGGCACGATTTCACGGTATCGACAAGCCCAGTCACACTTTCGGGTTCCCAGTCGTTTACAGCCGTTCTGGCAAACCCTGGGTCCGTTCCAGAGCTGGCCAACTTCGTTGCGGGTAGCTTAGTGGGGTGGCCCCCTAAAATATTTTATGAATCCTGTGATTGCCTTGTCGTGAAAGCCTCGTTGGGTTTTGATTTGGTTTTTCTGAGGTTGATCGTGTGTGTGTTGCTATTTAGGCACCCCTGCAGGGTAAATCTTTCTGACAGTCGTGTCCGCGGCTATAGACGACTTGGAGCATAGTATCTCGATCATAGACAGTAATCAGCTTCAGTAGTGCTATAAATTTGACTTAATATGTGACTAGTAATCAGCTTCACTACAACAGAATGGATAATAAAAGTGCCAACAACTGGTGGAGCTGGGGTGTATCGTGTCATGTTATACCTGCCTAGTAAGTATCGCAACTCCAATGGAATGAAATAAACGTGCCAACAACTGCTGGGTTTGGGATGTCACATGCTAATTGTATCTGACTAGTAAGTACTGCAACTACCACTGAATGGTTAACTAAAACTGCCCACTACTTATGCTATCAGGATGACTCATGCTATCTATATCTGATTAGTAAGAGCTTCAACTATAATGGAATGAATAAAACTGCCAACTGTGTGAGTTCCTCGGTTTGATTTCCTCGTTTGGTCTCAAGGGGGAATACTAGGATGGGTATGATTGGTGTTAGTATCAGGTTGGTCCCGAATAGGTCTCTCTTATCCCTCTCTAATAGCCAACAGTTGTATCGAGTCTCGATAGGTTGTTTATGCATGCTGCGCTGCCGCTTCAGTCCACCATACCTATGTAGGCGAGAGCCGCCGAATTCTAGCCTCGCCGTGTACTGGCCTCAGTACTGACACTCCTCTTTTTCCTTTGCCCTTTGTCGGCACCCATTTTGTTTTAGCAGGTTTAAGTTCGACGTCGTTAGCAGGGTTACCCTTCCGGCTTGGCATGGGCAGGGTTATGGGTGTCATTGGTTATTCTTCAGGGCTCTTAGCCCCATTTGTATCTTGTCCGTAGTCGGACGCTCTATCGTTTTCAAGGTGATTTGGATCTTTGTATAGTATATCTGTATTCTTGACTCATGGAGTCGTTGTTGTATATATGTTCTGTGGGTTCCATCGTGGACTAAGGTGGAATGGTGTTACTTCGTTATCCACCTGCACACAAGTGCCTGCTGGGCGTCCTTGAATCGTTTCTATGCGGGTTTGGCGGGAAGCACTAAAACTTGCATAGGGCCGATTCGAGGGTGTTACAGAGTGGTATTAGAGCTCAGCAGTTGCGATACCCCACTGGTCCAGCCTGTAGGATAACCTAGCTAACGGCCGAAGTAGAGTGTCAAACTATTTTGCAAAATCGGTTCAATAGATCTGATTAGGTCTGGTTTTACTCCTTACCCTCTGCTATTCTCCTCTTATCTCTGCGTGTTTTGAATCTGCTCTCTTATCTTTTCTTCGAGTCCAGGATTTCTCGTGGTTGGGTTTTCCGTCGTACCTTCAGGGTTTCGCTTCCTCCTTTGGTAACGGTGCTTCTACATCCGGTCTTCGTGCTCTCCACGGAATCCTTCATCTGATGGACTTCTCTTTGTCCCTTCTTGTGCCTTCCGGAGTTTCCGAGATGACGTCAACATCATCTACGCTAGATCCGATGCAGAGTCTGCATCACGCTTTTGTTCCGAACCTCGCTTGTCGAGATCTTCAGTCTGATTCCGAGAGTTGGTTGCAAAATTCCGCTATTCATGTACAGAGTTATGATATGAGTGCAGGATGGAGTCGCGACCATACCACTACTCTTATCATTCGCTCTTATACATTGAACTGGTGGACCAATGCAATCTTTACTCCTTCCTCAGAAGTTAGAGGTGGCCTTTTCTTCGATACCTTTACCTTCGTCTTTGTTTCTTCGAAGTGTTCTCTCGGCGATCGTGAGCAACAAACCTTGTTGGTGGTGTCGCTGATTTCAAGATGGAGCGAGATTCCTTGTTAGTGGTGTCGCGAGGATCTACATGAAGCGGGAAGATTCAGACTGTCAGCCTTATTTCCCATACCATGAGGCGGATCTCGTGGGCGAGATCCATTGTTAGTGGTGTCGAATTGTAGCACCCCGGTAAAAACACTATTAGAAAATCGCTTTATGTTTTTGTTTTGTGCATCATCATGACTGCATCCTCATGTCATCATGCCACATTGCATTTGAGCATCCTCATGTTTGCATGCATATATTTGACTAAAACTATTTTCTAAAAGCCTACCTTTATTTTCTAAATATCCTTCCTCTTTATTTCAAATTATAAACCCTAATCCTTCCGGATATTTTATTTTGTCTAAAAACTATTTACGAAAGGCTTTTGAAATAAAATAATAATCTAACAAAAATAAAAGATTTTCTCCGAGGAGGCAGCCTACACCGTAGGCCAGGCCACCTACTACCCGGCAGATCAAACCCTAAAAGATCTAGACCTAAACCTAACCCTAGACTACCCAAATCCTGACCCTGCCCAAACCTGACCAAACACCCCACAACGCGCGCGCCCACCTACCGCGTCGCCAACCCACACCACCACGCGCCCGCAAACCGCGTCCATCCCGGGTCCCTGGGCCCACGATGCACGCATCGGGATCCCCCGCTCCCCACCTGCCCCGCTCCCGTACCCGGCCCCACCCCTTGCCGCGAACGCCACTTCCCCTGTCTGCGCACGCAACTGCCCCAGCGCCCACTCACGCCACCCTATCTCCCCCGCGTTGGGATCCCCTCCTCCCCTCGATCGAATCCCCACCTACCGCTAGCGACCGACCTGGCCCCACCCTCGCGCGACGTACGCTGCATCGGACACCATCCCCTTTCCGAGAACCTCGCCTCCTTCCTCTGTCCCACTTGCTCTCTGCCTCACCCAGATGCACCGCCGCCGCCTCTCTCTTGCTCAGCGATGCCGCCACCAAGCTCGGCCTCACCTTCCCTCGCGTGGCCCCACACCCCGCTGCAGACAGGCTCCGTCGCCTCATCCATCCGCCGCCAAGTTCATCGCCCCGTGCTGCTACAAGGGCTGCCGTCGGGAGCGAGGTGCCCTCCTCGCCGTCGCCCTCATCTCCTGGCTCCGCCCCGCTCGCCTCGTCCTCCCGCGGTCGACCTCGAGCCCGCCGTTCTGCGCTCCTCGCCAAGCCCCGCTTCTGGCCCACGCTGTCGTCCTCGTTGCCCTCTGGTCGTCTGCGACCCCGAGCATGCCAACCACCGCGGCTGCATCCTCCTTTCTGAGAAAGAGCCACAGGCGCCGCTCAATCTCGTGGCCGAGAGCCCCTCTGGCGCATGGAATTTTCGTCTCTGTTTGCAAAGGGATTCTGGCAGTGGTGTTGTTGCCTATTCGATGTTCTGTGCACCTGCGTGGTTGTGTCCTCGCTAAGGTCGCTCGAGTGCTTCCTCATGCAAGGCTTCCCGTCGACAAGAACATCAGCATGGTCTAGTACACCAACAAGATCTACCTCACGTAACAGCAAGTTCTCCATCCCAGACGCCAAGGCCCGTTCCTGGATGTGAAGACTGATCCCGGAGCCAAGACCAAACCCGAACCCCGGAGCCTAATTTTGCCGAGGTGATCCCCTTTTCCGAGCCCCTATTTTATTACATGCTAGATACCTATTGCATATCATTGTACATGTTTGCATACATATTATCGTGTGGGTTGGGTTAGACGGCAATTCACCTAAATTAAATATGGAGACCATATGTGGGCTATTCTAGTCTTATATTGGCTCCATTTAAATTGGTGTATCGAACCGATGCCATGTTTCGCCTTGTTAAGCCAACATTTAAAATGCGGGGTATCTAAAAAACATGAACCACTTAATTAATTGTCGGGACCCTGGTTCTGCTTAATATTGCCTAGCTGCATCGCATCTTTGCCATGGCATGCATCATACATACATCATGCCGGATCTTTTGCCGTAGTATTAAATAGTGCATCTGGTGTATCTTTTAGTGTTTGCTTCTTCACGGATTGGGCCGTTGAGTGGATGCGAGTATCGACAAGTTCTTCGGATAATGAATCTTTGGCTATGTTTCCCAGGCGAGCATCTCCCCCTTTCTACCTATTTTGCTTTATAGTCTTTATTTCCTCCTATTGATCTAGTGTTATCCGTGTTATGATGCTTTAGTTTCTATGCACCCTTTATATTCCTTGCAGCCTCTATATTGCCATGGACACATCCCATTGCCTGTTGTTTGATAGATAGTCGGCCTTGCGAGTCGTAGTTGCTTGCTTATGTGTTGCTTCGCGTTGTTGTCGTTCCACCGTTGACGGCAAGTTGGCACATGATAATTGGTGGAGATGCTTAATGGTGGAGATGATCATGACTTTAAATATAACTATTAAATTGCTGGTATAACTAATGCAGAGGCATCGGTGGACAATAGATGCTATTTTTTTTTCCACGCTCACTTGTGTCCCGTAGGACCCCGAGTACTTGATACATGTTCCTTGACTATCGCACTATCCGCATATGGGACCATGAATCCCCTTAGCCAGAGCTTGATTCATTTCTTATTTCTTGGGGCCACAAAGTAGTTTGGGGCTTTATTACTATCCTGTACTTATGCATGCTTTACTGCTTTATTTATGATTGTGCATGGAGCACCTGTACTATTTTGGATCGCGGCACGATTTTGCGGTATCGACAAGCCCAGTCACACTTTCGGGTTCCCAGTCGTTTACAGCCATTCTCGCAAACCCTGGGTCCATTCCGGAGCCGGCCAACTTTGTTGCGGGTAGCTTAGTGGGGTGGCCCCCTAAAATATTTTATGAATCCTGTGATTGCTTTGTCGTGAAAGCCTCGTTGGGTTTTGATTTGGTTTTTCTGAGATTGATCGTGTGTGTGTTGCTATTTAGGCACCCCTGCAGGGTAAATCTTTCTGAAAGCCGTGTCCGCGGTTATGGACGACTTGGAGCACAGTATCTCGATCATAGACAAGCATAACTAAAGTAGTGCTATAAATTTGACTTAATATGTGACTAGTAATCAGCTTCACTACAAGGGAATGGATAATAAAAGTGCCAACAACTGGTGGAGCTAGGGTGTATCGTGTCATGTTATACCTGCCTAGTAAGTATCGCAACTCCAATGGAATGAAACAAAAGTGCCAACAACTGCTGGGTTTGGGATGTCACATGCTAATTGTATCTGACTAGTAAGTACTGCAACTACCACTGAATGGTTAACTAAAACTGCCCACTACTTATGCTATTAGGATGACTCATGCTATCTATATCTGATTAGTAAGAGCTTCAACTATAATGGAATGAATAAAACTGCCAACTGTGTGAGTTCCTCGGTTTGATTTCCTCGTTTGGTCTCAAGGGGGAATACTAGGATGGGTATGATTGGTGTTAGTATCAGGTTGGTCCCGAATAGGTCTCTCTTATCCCTCTCTAATAGCCAACAGTTGTATCGAGTCTCGATAGGTTGTTTATGCATGCTACACTGCCGCTTCATTCCACCATACCTATGTAGGCGAGAGCCGCCGAATTCTAGCCTCGCCGTGTACTGGCCTCAGTACTGACGCTCCTCTTTTTCCTTTGCCCTTTGTCGGCACCCCTTTTGTTTTAGCGGGTTTAAGTTCGACGTCTTTAGCAGGGTTACCCTTCCGGCTTGGCATGGGCAGGGTTATGGACGCCATTGGTTATTCTTCAGGGCTCTTTGCCCCATTTGTATCTTGTCCGTAGTCGGACGCTCTATCGTTTTCAAGGTGATTTGGATCTTTGTATAGTATATCTGTATTCTTGACTCATGGAGTCGTTGTTGTATATATATGTTCTGTGGGTTCCATCGTGGACTAAGGTGTAATGGTATTACTTCGTTCTCCACCCGCACGCAAGTGCCTGGTGGGCGTCCTTGAATCGTTTCTATGCGGGTTTGGCGGGAAGCGCTAAAACTTGCATAGGGCCGATTCGAGGGTGTTACATAACTAAATCCCTTTGTATCGCGATATATTACATGTCTGAGATTAGATCATCAGTATCTCCATACCTAGTTTGATCTCGTTGCCGACATGCACTCTTTTCTTGTTCCCGTGATATAACATTCTAGTGATCACATCACTTGCTTGCAAGCTATCTTAATGTGATATCACTGAGAGGGCCCAGAGTATATCTATCCGTAATCGGGATGGACAAATCCCACTCTTGATCCATGAGCCTCAACATAACACCTTTGTAGCACCGAACCCACCTTTATAGTCACCCTGTTATGGTGTGACGTTTGATGTTATCAAGATACTCTACCGGTGTTAGCAATTAACATGATCTCATGGTCTAAGGACTAAGATTATTTCATATGATGTTATAGCAATATAAACATAATGACTTTGAGAGTAATGCTATACTTCGGATGAATGTTCATCACATCATTCAACTAATGTTGTGGCCTCGTTATTAACAACATCAAATGTCCATGATCAAGAAACCTTGATCATCTTGTTAATCAACGAGCTAGTTTATATGAGAGGCATTACTAGGAGCTTTGTATTTTCTTTATTAAACACACATGTATTAATGTTTCCAATTAATAAAATTATAGCATGCAAAATAAACATTTATCATAAACATGGAATAAGATAATAACCACTTTATTATTGCCTCTCGGGCATATTCCCTTCAGATCCGTGGCGCGTCGTCCTCGTGGCTCCAGGTGATGCTTTGTTCAGACCAATTGAGGAAGTGAGGGATGTCGACTTGGGTCACCGCATTCACAATGACTGCACGGGCGGGTACCTTCTTCTCACGCTTGGTGCCGAGCCCGGTGAACATATGTAGTGATCTGACGGCGTGGCCGAATCCGCCAGCATTGCCGTTGTACCTTGGCGGGTCATCATTGTTGCGTTCCCTCGCTCGCCTTCCTTTCTCGATCTCTTTGAGAGAGTGGCAATCAGCGGTGGTGTGGGTGGCGGGCTTTCCTTCCTTGCTGTGGTAGATACAGGGTTGGGAGAGTAGGGCCACAAGTCGAATTTTGGCCTCGTGGTGTTGTTGGCGCGGTACTTTCTGCTGTCATGGTAGTTTCCTCCATCGCGGCAGAAGTTCTTGGGGTCGCGCTGCCCGTAGCCGGCATTGGCGACAAAGTCGACTCACCCGTCACCGCGTCGCTTTCCGGTGAGGTGAGTGTTGCTATAGCGCATCTCACGTTGTCTGCCATTGTCGTGGCCGCCTGAGCAACATCTCCCACCCGACTCATTGTCGGAGTCTTGGTTAGGGTCCTCCTCCGCGTAGCGCTTGGCAATCTCGAGGAGGTCGGGGATGTTGTCGAGTGTCTGATAGACCCTCTTGATCATGGCGACTAGAGATTTGTACCGGCACGAGTTCTTGAAGAAGTGGATAGCCGTGTCTGGGTGGATGCTAGAAGTGTTGATCCACAGGTCCTGCCACCTTTGGACCCAGTGGCGAGTAGATTCACGCAGTCCCTAGATGCAGCTCTCCAGGTCCTCTATGGTGGTGGCACGGGTATAGGAGCCCTTGAAGTGCTTGATGAAGGCATCTCGCATATCCTCCCATGAGTCGATGCTATTCTCCGGGAGGGTGTTGATCCATTGGTGGGTCACTCCCTCCATCATCAGGGGTGGTAGCGAGCGGCGAGCAGGTCAGTGTGGCCGGTGATCCCCATCACCATGAGGTACGTGTCGATCCACACTGTCGGATCATACATGGGATCATACTTCTCGATGTCCTTCGGCGCTTTGAAGGTGGAGGGGTACTTCTCGCTCGGATCATTGGTCGGAAGCACTGCATGCCGATTCGGCTGAGGAAGCCCCTTGGCTCGGGCTCGTCGTGGTTGGTGAGGGTGTTCCTCAAGTCATTGGCTGGCGAGCGCGCCAGGTTTGATTATTGAGGATATGGGTTCGCGCGTCGATCGGCTGACCGTTGGCGGCGATCGTGTTGTTCATGCATCGTGGCTCATTAATGGAGAGTGCAGTGTTCACCGCCTGAGGTTGGAGCTGCTGGGGCTCGGACAGGGGGGCAGTTGAGGGTGTTGACGACCGTTGGACGGCTGGTTGTAGCCGCACGGCTCCTGGATGAGCGGGAGTACATCCGCCCCGCGAGTCGACTCTCGCGGCTTGCTCCTCGACGACCCTGGCTACTAGGGCATGGGCGTACTTGACCTACAGCGCACCCTCTCCCGTGATGTTGAGGTTGGTGACTGCAGCTTGCCCCGCGATGACGTTGTCCATCGGGGTGGAGTAGAGCGGGAGTCTGTTGGAGTTGCGCGCTTGTGGCGAGATCATGATCTATAGCTGATCCAAAGGATGCGAGCGGTAGGGTGATGGTGGAGCTCTAGCCGTAGGCGCCCCAGCTGGTGTGCGACTGCCGCCAGGCGACGCGTTGTGGTAGGAGCGGGGTCGTGTACGTCGTCGAAGTTCAGTGCTTGACCCTGGATGTTGGAGTTTAGGCGACTCTGGATGCGGCGTTGGTGATAGAGCGACAGCTCCTGTGCTGTTTGCTGCTCGAGGAAAAATTTGTCGTGATCGGATTGTTCCCTAGCCTTGGCCACCTCCAGCTGCTGGCGGTACTCCTCGATCTCCGTCGCCGCCGCGGTCGGCAGGAGGGGCGTGGAGAAGGGATCTGGTTGCGCGGTGATGCTACCCGCCATGTACATGGCATCGTAGCGACTAGATATGACCCGCGCCTCGTCGGGGGACTACGACCCGGAGTCGAAGTCGGAGAGCCCGAGGATGGAAGGATCCTCGAAGTCCTCAGCATTGGAGACTCGCATGATGGAGTCTTCGCGTGACGCGGCCATGATGGATCCGGCGACCGAGGCAGGGTCGCCGAGTTGGCGTCATCGTGGAGGGCCACGTCGTTCGCGGTCCTGTCGCTCCCGGTCGCGTGCTGGTGGTCGAGTCGTATTCAGAGGCGAGTTGGGTGATGGATCGGATCTGCCCCTCCGAGAGCAGATCGCGTGGTGACGATCCGCCGATGACCGTCATCTCTGCCGGGTCGATGGCGTCGGTGAACCCGATGAAGAGGTTGATAGTGCCAACCGGCATCACCGCGTTGTGCATGATCGGGCGCGATGCCGGGATGTAGCTGCTGGGCAGGATCGAAAGGATTCTGCCGCCTGCTATCATGCGTCAAGTCGTGATCGGCCGATCAATTGGAGAGTATGGTCTGGCCGTAGAACTCAGGCTTGACCGGCCATGCCCCATGGTGGGATCCTGATGCAGTCTGTCATGTGGACGCTACTACATCCACAACACCAAGTCCCCAAGATTGTCCCCAAGTCAACCAAGAAGATGGACTAGGAGTAGCCAGCTCCAGAACGAGAGTCTCTGCCGTCATCGCCCCAGAGAGTCCGCCCGAATCCAGCCGGAGTGTCCGGCCTGCCCCAGCCCCAACCTAGCGTGGACATTCAGAAGGCCAGTTCGAACACTACCCGGATACTATCCGGAGTGTCTGGCTACCCCGGACTGTCCGGTCACTCCGACCCGGACTGTCCAGCCCAAGTGATGGGCCTGCGAGCCAACAGCTGGGCCCTTGGCCCATGTACCCCTCTATTTCGCACCAAACCCTAGTTTTATGCCCAAACTACCCCAAAACTTGTGGCTGGCCTATAAATAGAGCCCCCACCCCTCATGTATCCCTTAGGCATAGATGATAGACTAAAGAAAACCCCCTATGTGAAATCTCTAGTTTTGCCTCATCCCCTTCTACCAAAGGGGATTGACTATCGTCACCACCTCGTTGGAGTTTGCATCGCGCCTCCCTCATCGTACAAGGCCTTGGCATCGGTGTCCCTTTGCCAAGACGTCAAGACCCTCTCCAAGGTGCTCTTCCCTCTCCGCTTGGGATTGACTTGAGCACGTTGACCGATCTTTCCTTGTGACGATTCTATCGGACCGGTGACCACCAGTGAGAGCAATCGACCTTGTATCGTGTGTGTTTTGCGTGTGTTCATCATGTTCTTCACGACGTGTGTGTCCGCTTTCGCAACCTTCTCCCTTTCCCCTCGGTTTCCCTTCGATTTGACCATGAGATCCGTGAAGATCAAGCCACCCTAGAGGTTTGCCCTCATTATCTGGTATCAGCAGCTTTTGGTTGCCACGGAATTCTCCTCGATTTGGTCTTTTCCCCCATAAATTCGAAAATCCCCAAAAAATAGCCCCAATTTCGTGTTTTGGACCGATCTATGATTTGAGTGCGTTTTGGTAGGTTTTGATCCATGGATTACTTGCTAAACTTGTTGATCTACCTTCCCCTGCATTTCCATAGCCTAATTCCTTGATTTCCCCCATCAATTTAAGGTTTTGGTCCCAGTTTTTCCGCCAAAACTCGTCCCGTTTGTGTTCTGGAAGTTCTGGTTCGACCGGACCGGACTGTCCGGCCAAAACGGACCAGAATATCTGCCCCACCGAATTTTCCGGCCTAAACTGACCGGAATATTCGGCCGGGCCGGACTGTCCGGCCTGCGCGGACCGGACTGTCCGCCCCCCTGCTGACAGAAAAATCTGCTTCACGGTTTTGAGCATAACTTTTGCATACGAACTCGGATTTTGGTGTTCTTTAGCTCGTTTCGAAGAGGAGAAAGAGCTCGACATCATCATATGCGTGGTTAATGCTATCTACTCCATACAAATTCCATGAGCAAGGCGGAATCCACCAATAAAGGGTGAAGATCGGCGACAAAAGGTAGAAAAATTCCGCGACTTCTCCCCACTTGCTTCCCTTTGTGAGTTACACTATCTTTGCATTCAACAAACACCTATTGAGAATAGTTCCTCCTATGATTTCTTGGGATATGCATATTTGATACATTGTAGAATTGCGAGCAAAAGTTGCGAGCAAAAGTTGGCACAAGGAAGAGGCAAGTGAAAAAGAAAAGAAAAAGAGAAAAAATAGAAAAAAGAAAAAGAGAAAGAAAGAAACAATTGCCTCATAGAATAGGAAGCGCAAGCTCAATGAACATCAAATAGGTGGTACTTATTGTGCATATCTTGTAGCCCACCAATTTATTGCAATCGAACTAGCGTCTCTCCTTGCACTTGTGCGACACGAGCTTATAGTCTTGCTAGGTAATCATTTGGTTCTTAGCTCACTTTCTCTGTCGCACAAGTCCCATTTATCCCACCGTGTGTGTTTCCTTGTACATATTTCCTCTTGTGGATTCACTTGTTTTGCTTTGTGATCATTGTGGTTCTTTACTTGCCATTACAATATCTTGATTTCGGATTGTTCTTGGACACGCCACCTTCCATACCTATCCACCATAAGCTTTGTGTGTTTGTGTTTTTTAGTGGTTAGTTGGTTTTGGTGTTCCGTGTGAACTTCACTTTGCTTGGTTTTGATTGCTCTCAAGTGTTGCCACTTGCACGATACTATCTTCCAAGGTAAAGTAAGGTTTGACGTTGCATTCCTAACCCCCTACCACTTCCATATACACCACTTGGTCTTGTGAAACATGTCTAGGGACTCCGGAACCGAGGATAATTTCTATGAAGAATCCACGATGAGCCACCATGCATATGCCTCCACAAGCATGGATGACATGATGGAGCACTACACCGACAATGGCTCCACATGCTTGGGTGATATGGAGTTCTACAAAAACAATAACTCCCCAAGCATGGAAGGCTTCAAGAACGACAACGACAAGCTCCTCAAGTCGCATCGACCAAGATGGAGCCTCCACCTCGAGAGCACGAAGGTCTACCATCAAATGGACAACTTCAAGCACGACATGGAAAACGACTTCGCCAAAACCATGAGCATGATGGACAAGACTAATGATGCTTTGCGTTCATTACAACGCCTCACCAAGAAGTGTGCCAAGAACAAGGAGCGTCGTCGTGAGCATCATGTGGATGACCAAGTGCGACATCTACCTCAACCTTTGACACGGCACGCCAATGACCTCCATCGACACCATCATAAGGCACCTTCTACGACTCGTGCCACCACCAAAATGGCACCAAGAGCAAGCTCTCCTCCATGCCATCAAGCTTCAACGCCAAGCCTTGATGTCCTAGATGACGCATGCAACCTCGTGGATGAGGAGGACGAAGACCTCCACTTCGCCAAGTTGGACGAGTACGTCAAGAGGACTACACAAGCCAAGGTGCAAGATGGCGACGACAAGGTCAAGAATGGTGAGCATGGGACTTTCCCTTCACCAAAGGAGGCGCAAGGAGTTGACAGAACCGAACCTACTCCCATATGCTTGAGTGATGATGTGGTACCAATGCCATGTGAGTATGAGAGCCACTTAGCCCACTTGACTGAAAACAAGAGTGAGATGAGTGACTCCACCATACATGAGATTGAGTGCTTCCATTTGGAGGGCATGAGTGATACACCGAGTGAGTTGAGAGTGGTAGTTGATAGGTCATGTGAGACCACTTTGATTTCTAACAACTTACCCTCTACCTCTAGTGTGTTGTCCCATGATGTGCTAGGTTCCATGGATAAAGAAGCACCAAGCTTGGAGATGATGATGCCTCCGACCAGGAAGATGAACATGGTGGATGAAGATGATGCCATCCCCATACATGATGAAGAAGTCGCCCACATGGAGGCCAACACTACCACAACACCCACTTAATATGAGAGGTATGAACAAGGTAAAAATAAGGGTGTTGATGATGCCATGATCCCACTAGTGGGCATGATGACTTGTGATGATTGGCATGCTATGGATGATGTTTCTGATATCGCATATGACTCATTGGTATTTCCATGTGATAATTTGCCTTTGCATAACATTGAGCATGTCAAATTATTTGATTGTGATGATGTTGCCATAAACATGCCATGCTCTAAACGTTACGTTCATGATATCATTGCTTGCACTTTGTTGAACAATTGCTCTTTCCAATGTTTTGCTTGCAATGATGTTACCAATGGTACCCCTCGGATAATGCTTTGTCATGAGTGTTTCACAATCTCTCCCGTTGCTTGCAATAAGTTGAATAATTGCTCTTTCACTTGTTTTGCTTGCAACAATAATTCTCATATGGTTTATATTGAGATGGCCGCCATAGCTTTCTCAAATTTTGGAGATTTTGAGGATTGCCATGATAAGCATGTTCCCCACTTGCATACTCACCATGCATCTATTTCATACTTGATTGACACTCATGGTGATGTGCATAAGAAAAGATATGTCATGATGGATGATGTATTTCTCTACCATGCACACACATTCTTCCTTTTGTGTTTGATGTGTGTAGGTACCCGCACAAAAATGTCAACCTCGGTTGAGCACGAGTTGACAAAAAGAGCTCTAGAGAGCATCCCTGAAGTGAGTTTAAGATTGAACCCAGCTCTGATACCTTTTGCATGCTTTGCATCTTTCATGTTGACAAATTGCTCTTTCCTATGGTTTGATTGCAAGCATGTTGATGGTATTCTTTCACCTTGTGACAATCATGTCTCGTTGCTATTGGATATTGATGCTTTGTGTGTTGCCACAAAAATGTTGAACAATTTCTCTTTCCGATGTTTTGTGTGTAACCATAATGCCATTATGAGCATGTATTGTCATGAGAGCTTCCAAGTCTCTCGTATTGTTGTTGCAACAAACATAAGGACCACTTGCTCTTACATATGGTTTGTTTGCAAACATGTTGTTTTTTGCTTCCGCTTGTGATACTCATACCCCCATGATTTTGGCTTTTGAAGATATGTGTATGGCATCCAACATATTGAACAATTGTTCTTTCCAATGGTTGGTTTGCACACATAATGTTATTGCTTTGGATATTCTTCCTCATGTGCTTTTGCCGAATTCTCCTAGCTTTGCATCAAAGATGTTGATCAAGATTTTAGTCACTTGCTTTGAGTGCCACACTAAGATATTATATGGAGTTTTTGAGTTCCCACATTTGGATGATGTTCAATTAACTTCCATGCACTTTGACCTTGCATACGCATTTCGTTTGCGATACTTCAGTTGTGCTAATGGTGTTGTGAACAAGAATGGACATGCCACAAATGACATGCTCCTCTATCACACACAAACATATGTTGCTTGGTCTTTGTTGTGTGAAGGTACAATTGCATACGTGTCAACCTCTATGGACAAAGAGTTGACAAGACGAATCGAAGAGATTTACCTAGGGCTATCCTTCAATGAGCTATCTCTATATCATAAGGTGACTTCCTTCTACTTGAGGACTCATGCTACAATCTTCATCAATTGGCTACTCTTTGAGTGTTGCTTCGCTTTTGTTGTCAGCTTTGTAGGCTTCATGGAAGGTGAAGGAACATTGAAGAGTTGCCACATCAAGATTCTCAAGGACGACTATATGGTGAACCCCAGGATCAAGAAGGTCTCTCGACATCATCTTCTTAGGATGAGCATGAAGAGTCGAGGACGACTCTTTTTGAAGGGGGGAGCTGATGCAGCCCGTCCTGCGGACGCTACTACATCCAGAATGCCAAGTCCCCAAGATCGTCCCCAAGTCAACCAAGAAGATGGACCAGGAGCAGCCAGCTCCACAACGAGAGTCTCCGCCGTCATCGCCCCGGAGAGTCCGCCCGAATCCAGCCGGAGTGTCCGGCGCAGCTGGAGTGTCCAGCGCGACTAGGCTGGAGTGTCCAGCGCGACTAGGCTGGAGTGTCCGGCCTGCCCCAGCCCCAACCTGGCATGGACATTCAGAAGGCTAGTTCGGACACTACCCGGAGTGTCCGGCTACCCCAGACTGTCCGGTCACTCCGACCCGGACTATCTGGCCCAAGTGATGGGCCTGCGAGCCAACATCTGGGCCCTTGGCCCATGTACCCCTCTATTTCACACCAAACCCTAGTTTTATGCCCAAACTACCCCTAAACTTGTGGCTGGCCTATAAATAGAGCCCCCACCCCCTCATATATCCCTTAGGCATAGATGGTAGACTAAAGAAAACCCCCTTTGTGGAATCTCTAGTTTTGCCTCATCCCCTTCTACCAAACGGGATCGACTATCGTCACCACCTCGTTGGAGTTTGCATCGCGCCTCCCTTGTTGTACAAGGCCTTGGCATCGGTGTCCCTTTGCCAAGACGTCAAGACCCTCTCCAAGGTGTTCTTCCCTCTCCGCTTGGGATTGATGGGAGCACGTTGACCGATCTTTCCTTGCGAGGATTCTATCGGACTAGTGGCCACCGGTGAGAGAAATCGGCCTTGTATCGTGTGTGCTTTGCCTGTGTTCATTGTGTTCTTCGCGAGGTGTGTGTCCGCTTCCGCTACCTTCTCCTTTTCCCCTCGCTTTCCCATCGATTTGACCACGAGATCCGTGAAGATCGGGCCACCCTAGAGGTTTGCCCTCATCAGATCCACTGGCGTGGGAATGACCACGGCAGTCGCTACCATGGGTAGCGATTAATATGATTTGGGGCAAGAGTTAGTCGCCACCTGCATGCGAGATTGGAACCAGAGACAAGGGATTTACCCAGGTTCGCCCCCGTAGGGTAAAGACCTACTCCTGCTAGATTGTATTATCGGCGAGTGGATTACAAGGTGGTCGAGCTCGGCGGCTAGGCAATGAGTCGCTTGGATGGGGTAGCTAATAGTGTGTTTGTACATAGAGTACCCTAGGGAGGTTTATATAGGGGTACCTCGCTAGGGTTTACAAGATTACAACTAAATCAGTTAAGGTTTCGGAGGATTTGACCTAATCCGACTAGCCTATCTAAACTTGTAGGCCTCCAGCTTCCTAGTCGCCAGGCTTCTGCGTTAGTCGATTTCCAGTCATTGTTCCTACAGGCCCATTCGCATCAGACTTGGGCCAGTCGAATTGTCCTTCTGGGCATACCCCGATTGGTATATCCCATCACTTAATGTAGACATGTAGTCGTACAAAAAATTGTCACTAAATTATTTTTTGACCATGAATTATTTCATTTACCGTTCAGATATTTCTAAAGAAAGCTTCATGTTCATTGTGAAGGCTCGAGAATTTGGTTTGAGTCCATTTAAACTCTACAAACTAATTGGTCAGCAAATCTTTTTGTCCCTTGTTTTTCTTGCTATTATCTTTATTATATATTTTAGAGTCCAGTAACTTTGAAATTTTTACAGCTTTGTGTTTGTGTGCAATCCAGAACCAATGATAAGAGGTGTATTCAGTCCTCGCATAGTTGTTATTACTGCATATAGTATCTCCAAACGTGAAGTCAAACAGGTCCTCCAAAACTTGGAGTTGGGTTTGGCAGCACTGCATGGAGAGGAAGAGCCAGCCTATGACCAAATACCTCCTAATTTATGTTTTGCTAGAACATACTCGCTCCATTTCAAAATATAAGATGTTTTAGCTCTATGAATAAAGTGTATCTAGACCTCTTTTAGTGTCTAGGTTCATCTAGGTTGAGCTAAAACATCTTATATTTTAAAACAGAGGGAGTAGACTACCATGAAATTTCATAGCGTCAGTGGTGGTAGTGGATGCTCTATTGGTAGGGCAATCCAAAGGTGTAATTGGTGCACCACCATGGGGCAACGACATGCGCTAGGCCATTTAGACCGTCGGATCGAGCTCCCACGAGGAATCCAGGCCACCAGTTTGTGGTACGTCCTTTCTACCCCCTATTCACGAGCGTTTTTGTTGCTTGTACTCTGATTTTTTTTGAAAGGAAGAGAATATGTCATTGGGGATAGAGTCTAAGTCGCTCTTTACAAGTTCTCTCACAGAGATCAAGAGATCTTCTCTCATGACACTGTGGCCTAGAGAGTTGGCTAGCTTAGCAAGGTGGTCAGCTACCCTGTTTGTACTATGCTTGGAGTGGGTAACCGTGCACTCCTGGAAGCGCGACATGTATTTCTTGGCATTCTCATAAATGTGCCAGAAGCGAGACCGGTCTTCAGTGGTGGCACGAAGCCCCGCGATGGTGGCGGCACCGTCAGTTTCAACGATGATCTTTGTGGTGTTCAGTTGGGTGGCTAGTTGGAGACCAAGGACGACGACGTTGGCCTCGGCTTCTTACGCATCCACGCAGCAGGAAAGGGGGGCACAAGCAGCCATGATGCCCGAACCTGTCTCATCCCTGACCACGGCACCAGCCCCAGCTTGTTTGCATGGCCAGAAGGAGCCGTCAGTGTTCACTTTGATCCACCCCACAGGTGGGGGGTCCATGTAACCAACTCAAGAACTTTTAGGGTAGGCGGTGAGCTACGAACCCCTATGGGCTATTTGCCCATGAGTTCGCCCAGCCTGTCATTGTTTGGACAGGAGTTGTTGTCCATGGCGAGCAGGAGAGCCACAGAGTTGGCAACAGTTTCCTTACCTTCCTAGTGGTAGACATCGTTCCTGAGATGCCAAGCACACCAAAGCAGGAGAAGGGTTCTTGATCTCGTGATGGTGTCCGCGTATGACAGCAGGTGCAGCAGCCAATCCTGGCCGTTTTGTTGGAAGGCACGTTCGTCCAGCAGGGCCCAGTGTTCACGCATTTTCCTCTGTAGGGCTACAGCTTTTGTGCAGGAAACAGTTGCATGAAAGGCATCCTCGACACCATTGCCGCAAATGGGGCAGAGGTCGTTGTGGGATAGTTTCCTTCTCCATTTATTCTTCGTCGTGGCGAGGGTATCGTTAGCAACCCTCCAACCAAAGATGCGCACCTTGGGTTGGACGTCGGCCTGCCAGATTGTGTTCCATATTGAGAGATCTCCGCTAGGAGTACTGCTGCTACTTTCAGAGCCCCTCCCTTGTTGCTTCCAATGGAGCGCCAGACGATAGGCACTTTTCACTGTGAAAATACCATTTTTCTCATAGTGCCAGGCCACACGATCATCAGTTTCAGATTCAG
Source organism: Avena eriantha (assembly GCA_910589775.1). NCBI lineage: Eukaryota > Viridiplantae > Streptophyta > Magnoliopsida > Poales > Poaceae > Avena > Avena eriantha. Next base: position 265,205,540 of record OU342741.1, on the reverse strand, counting down.
GAATTTGTATTTGTTGGATAGCTTGAGAGTCGAAATCGTGGAAGAGCTCGTGGAGGAGTTCTGAGTTCCATGTTTTTGTTCCATGCACAAATAGCTGGTTGACCCATCTGATTCTGGTGTTCTTTTTCATGCTCAAGATCTTTAGGCCCTGCTCCCTCGGGATCCAATTATCCCTGATGATATGTGTATTTCTGCCATTGCCAGTTTTGTTGATGATAGCTTTTTTAAGCAGGTCGAGGCTGATGGCTCAATGCACGGCGCCCAGAAAAGTGCCGGTGCATGGTTGATGTAGAGCTCGTTGGGAACCCGAAGAGGAAGGTATGATGAGCACAACAACAAGTTTCCCTCAGTATGAAACCAAGGTTTAATCAAACCAGTAGGAGCAAGGGAACACCCCAAAGGTGTTACTCGCTGAGCTTTGGCAGGGCGCACTACCGGTGCTAGTAGCAACGTGGAGACCTGCACAACACAACCACAGAACTTTGTCCCCAACTTGCGATGAGGTTGTCAATCTCACCGTGTTTTGCAGAAAACAAAGGATTAAACGTATCGAATTGAAAGAAGTAATAGTTTGCAGAAAGTAAACACAAAGCAGTAAAAGATTGTACATTGTATGTAAAAGACAAGGACTAGGATCCATAGTTCACTAGAGGTGGCTCTCCTTAGATAGATAACATGAGGGGTGAACAAATTACAGCGGGGCAATTGACAAACATCGAGAAAGCAATACATGCATATACTAATCATCTTGACTCCTTTGAGACTTGATTGGGCATTACAACATTATACATAGACCGCCATCCAACTGCATCTATGACTAATAATCCACCTTCAGGTTATCATCCGAACCCCCTCCAGTATTAAGTTGCAAGCAACAGATTATTGCTTTACGAACTGCGTGTAAAGTAAACAATACGATTGTTCTATGAACAAAGGATTGTTGTTTTCTCCCTAGTAGCAACAGCACATCTAGTACATTAGAGATTTCTATCACTTCCCCAGATTACCAGAGGCATGAACCCACTATCGAGCATAAATACTAACTCTTGGAGTTGCTAGCATCTACTTGGCCAAGATAGCTACTAACAACGGAAAGCATGCAAGATCACAAATAACAAAGACATGATAGAATCAATAATCAATCTGAAATAGCATCTCAATATCCATCGGATCCCCGCAAACACAACATGCAGAATTACAAATAGATGATCTTGATCATGAACGGAGCTCACAAGATCTAGACATGAAAGCACAAAGGAGGAGAACCAGCCATCTAGCTACTAGATGGATCCGTAGTCCAAGGATGAACTACTCACGCATCACACCGGAGGCTTGCATGGTGATGAAGAAGGCCTCCAAGGTGAATTCCCCTCTCTGGCAGGGTGCTGGGAAGAGCTTCAGATCCCTCCCGATCTAGGGATGGAGATGACGGCGACTATAGACTTTTTCGTGGATTTTTGATCAGGTACTTAGGGTTTACGTCCCGAGGGCATCTTATAGTGAGAAGGGGAGGCCGAGGGGGTGCCAGGGCTGGCCTCACCACCCCCTGGCACAGGCCAGGCTGGGCCGTGCGGCCAGGTGTTGTGGTGGCCCCCTGGCCCTAATCCGTCTCGTACTTTGGCATCTGATGACTTCCGGAAAAATAGGCACTTTGGCTTTTGTCCCGTCCAATTCCGAGAATATTCGTTTTCTAACTTTCCTAGAACCAAAAACAGCAGAAAACAGGCAGCTGGCACTGTGGCTCTTGTTAATAGGTTAGTCCAAGAAATCATATGAAAAGTACTCCAAAGTTGGAAAAAAACACAAGAAAGTGGATAAAACCAAGCATGGAACATCAAAAATTATAGATACATTTGCAATGTATCAACATCCCCAAGCTTAACTCCTGCTCGTCCTCGAGTAGGTAAGTGATAAAAAGAAAGAATAATTTTTGAGGTGACATGCACCATCAAAGACTTGATCAAAGTATTTGTAAAACATTCAAAGCTGGGATCATAGTACTTCAATCATAACATGAAAGACAAAGTTCTAGCAATAAGCAAAGAAACTATGGTGCAACATGGAAAGGCACAAACAAAAGATTCATGAATAATAATGCTTTGCAAGACGTTTGTTTGTTTCACATAAAGAAAACATAGCATAATAGTATTCAGCTTGTCCCTCAATAGAGTAGCAAATTTAAATGCATAGGACACCTTCAAAGTTCATAAGAGTGACTAGATACAATAGTTTAAAACAAGCAATAACAAGTTATGCATCAATCAACTAGTCTTGGGACAATGCACATAGAACTAAGAATGGCCACTATGCTCTCAAAGTAGGTGCATAAAGATAGAAGGTGGAGACTCAATATTATGGTGGAAGAAAGGCCTTTGTAAAAGGAAGTAGGGATTCATGTCTCATAAAGAGCTTCCAAAAATTATGGTACTTATAGCTTTCAGCTCTCATTGCCCTATCATAAGCATCTTTAAGGTGATTAAGGTTAAAGTGACACAACTAAGAGGATATGCTTGACAAGTTATAAACCGAAATCTCATGCCCCTTACTTACGAAGACCGATCCTCATGCTACTCAACTTCAGTCACGAGTAAGCTCTTGTCATTGTAAGTACATGTGTATCATTAAGAACCGCCAACGGGGTACCCCTTGCACATGATACGGGTGCTTTCCCATAATCAAAATGACAAGGCAAGTAGACAATGAGCATCTCAGCGATCTTTTTATTTGCTATTTGCATAGGTTTTTATTGAGGATGCTTCATAGAGTGCTCATTATGGTGATGCTGTAAGTTTCCACCATGATTAGGCATGGCTTAGGCTAGCGGCCTAGGCGTTTCTCTAACACACATACAAACTCCATGATCTTACAAATTCCACTTTTATTTCACACCGCCGGGATCCGTAAGCAAAAGAACATGATATCAATGGGGTACAAAGTACAAGTGCAATGTTGAAAGCGTCCCCATGAAACATGGTTCTGCTAATTTCAACTTATAAAGCGCAAGCATATACGCAACAAAGAAGGACCCAATGGTTCAAGTTTATTAGATGCAAAAAAGTAAAGTGTACCATCAAGTTCGTGAGAGCTTTAATCACTAGTTTTCTCATAACAAGTTTAATTTGGAAGGTAAACAAAATCATGAATATACTTGGAATAGCATAAGCTAGTAGGTAGGTATGGTGGACTCTTTGGAATAACTTGGTTTAGGGAGTTGGATGCATGAGTGGAACTCATACTTGGTTGTGGAGGCTAGCAAAAGACTGGGAGTGACAAACTAAGAGAGCAATAATGGCCATAATCATGCAGAGGGACAAAACATCATTGATCAAAGCATAAAGTGATAATACAAGTTGAAAAATAAAGGATCATAAAGGCTATGGTGACTTGAGATAGTCATAACACGGTGTGAGTATGCGCCAAGTCAACCCAAATAAAGCATCAAAGGAGAATACCACTATACTATGCTTTAATATGCTAAAACAACGCATGATTCATCCAAGGCACATTAAGCAATCTCAATTGTTTATAACAAGTCATGCTACAGCAAAGAATACTAAGCATAAATCCAAAACAATATCAAGCATGGCATGACAAAGCATAGGCCACAGTCAAAAACGAGCTCTTTTTACCACATAAGCATGAACTTTCCTACTCTTCTCCAAACCAAACCAAACTATTGGCAAACCAATGTATGAAAGAGGGGGTCCAACCAATTTATTCAGAAAACTAAGCAAACCAAGCACTAGATGATGGGATGCAAACCAAGCACTAGATGATGCATGCAAACCAAAAATTGGGGGACAACCGGAATTGTTGCGTTGAGCTCATGTAGAACTTCCTTCTTGACCTTTGCTGGTTGAGATCCGAGGAACGTGACATAAGTGTCTTTTTTGGTCGGAAATTTTTTCTTCCCTTCTGGCTTAGGATTTGAAGCATCGGCTTTATCCATGTCGGAATCTTCCTTGGTCTCTATATTTTTCGGGATTCTTCTTTCCCTTCTTCCTCTTAGCTTTGTAGCCAGCGGTGTCATCTCTTTTGATGTCGTCATTGAAACGGCATTCGGCGTTGGTGTGGATGAGCCCCCATTGGCATCTAAGTGATGCACACATGGGTTATTGGCAATGTCGGCCCAAGAGTAGGTTTTGCCCGGTTGCTGGTCTCCTCTACCTTGAACTCTCGAAGTCCCACGGCCACGCCCGCGGCCTCCGCCGCATCCTCCTCGTCCTCCAAACCCAAAAGTAGCAGTGACCACTGCCGTTTCCGCGTTGGGTTTTTCTTCTGAGGTATTCTTACGCTTTTGAGCTTGTTGCTTTGGTTGTTTTGCCGACTGTGGTATAGCCAGGGCATTGAGTAATCCCTCTGCATCGTCGTCAGCATCTGCATACTTGCTCGCTGTTTCTATCATCTCTCCCAAATCAGTGACCTTGTCACACTTCAAGCGATGACGCAGTAGACCAATTGGGAGACCTGCAATGAAAGCTTCAATCGCAGTTTGATCATTTACTCCTTCATAGGAGTTCTTGGTGTCGATCCATCATCCGAGGTAATCCCGGCAAGTTTCTCCGGCCTTTTGGGTGCAACGTTGTAGGTCTCCGACCGTACAGGGCCTCCAGTATGTGTCTTCAAAATTCCGAAAGAACACACTTTGCATATCATACCAGTTGTGGATGGTGTTCTCCGGAAGTTCATTAAGCCATGATCGTGTCGTCTTCCGCAACATGAGTGGGAGGTATCAGGTTGCGACCAGGCTGTTTCCGCCTTTGGTGATGCATCAAGCTTGGAAGAAATCTTGTAGCCAGGTATCTGGCCGAGCAATGCCGTCGTAGGCTTGGATATGTCGTGAGATAGCAAATCCTTCCAGGAATCTTGTAGCTCTGATGCATGGTCCGAAGCACTTTGGGCCCACGTAGATATCATCGTTTTCGTAGCGCCGCGCCTCTATATTGGAGTTGATCCCGTGCCTTGCGTCATTCAGGGATAGAGATCGTCCCGAGTGTCGGCTGTGGCTGCGGTGCCTTGGAGCCGGACTTCGGCTTCTGCCACCACCAACTCCACCATGACGCCCTCCCTGGCTTCCTTGAGAGCTGTTGTGATGGCTACTTGGTGGAGAGGGTGGACCAGCTGGGTTTTTTCCGGCTGATCGCCGGCCTCTGTCTGGAGCGTCATTATTCTGGTTCCGGGGAGGGTCTTCATTGTGACGAGCCCCCTGTCGGCTTGTCTCGGCACGATATCCGTCACTCCTTCGTCCGTCATCCGGACGGCTTGCATGTCTAGGAGGTGGCATTCTTTGTCGGTCCTCCTCCCGACGTTTCTCTTGATCATCGTCTCTGCGGTCTTTGGACTCTCGTGGGGCAGGTTCCTCGGATTCAGTGCAGCAATTGCTTCTTGCTCTGCAACTGGGTTAACGCTACGCCAGTTACGAGCAGCTTTGTGGTGTTGTCCCGAAGATCCGGTTCTTAAGTAATTGTCTTCCCGGCGATCGGGCGGTGGTGCTGCTCCGGTACGCGCTAGGGTCTTACGTCAGCCCATGCCGGATCCGTGCGACATTGGTCGGAATCAGAGACCAATTTTTGACTTCCGGACATGGCGACCTTTTGCTGCTCCAGTCCCTTGTTGAGTAGTTTGACTCCCAACCGGATCTCCTCCGGGCCTGGATTAGCCGATAAAATTTCTCGGGCCGCCACGGTGTTCTTTACTGGGGTTGGATATACCTAGTCCCCTTTGCTATTTTTCCGAGGCTTCCCCATTTCTTCTCCGAAAAGGATAGCGTGAATCTGTGGGAACTAGTTGTCACTAGTATGACACTTCCTGGTCTTCTGGTATTGCCTGGAGTTGTACTTCACCATAGATGCCATGTGTTTCTTTTCCTCCTCAATGTTTTTGGCATCATCGAGGAGTACTTGACGACACGCTTCTAGGGCCTATGCCCTCTCGTCCAGTTCTTTAGCAGTAAGTTCTATAGTTGTAGGGATAGGTGTGGTTAATGTAGCATCGATGAATTTACGTGCACCTTCAGTGATTACGTGTCCATCCACTGGTTCTTCTTTTTTCGACTCGTCTAGATAAGTGCGCCATCCGAGGCTTCCTCATATTACTTTGCAATCACCTCCTCTGTCAGAGGGTCTTTTGCCAGGGTCTTGTTCTTCTTCTTTGCCTTCTTGGCCGTGCCGGTAGCAAAGACGGCTTTGGGTCCGTTTCCCGGAGTCAAGCTCTGATCGGTACTTTCAGACATCTGGACTTCGAGATTAGCTCCGACTTCCATGTCATCCTGCGTTTTGGGAGAGTGTTCCCCGGATCCTTCATCCATGGCTTCTCCTTCTTCTGCAGTTTTGGAATTGTACTCCTCTTCATATTCTGCGGAGAACTTTCGGAAATCTCCCGACGTCATCGATTCATCCGAGGATGCGGGTACGTTGGCGTTTGTTCCAATTGCCTCCAGCACCGAATCGGTGTTGTCTCTAGCATCGGCAGAGCCGGATCCGGATCCCACATATCCGACGAAGTGCGATGCGTGCTTCCTGAGGTACCTGCAACTCTCGCTATTAGCTTCATCGAAACTTTTGATGGTCTTGAGAATTGCATCTACGCCCGAGTTTTGCATTATCATACGCTGCAGCGTGTACCTTAGGAAAGGCTTGTCTGTCCTGGTGTCATCAGAGCCGGAATTAGTGTCGTTGATATGCTCCTCCTGGATTTCGACTTCCATAGGTGGGTCGATCTAGGATTCGGTCTCTCCAAGGAGATCCACTCCAGATTCGACTTGGACCGCTAGGTCTGCTTCAGGTTCGGATTTCTCCAATATCTCCGCAACTCGTGCAGGCTGGGTGGGATTAGGGTTCTCTGAGATCCAGAACTCTGCCGCCTCCGCGGACAAAGGGGACCCACAAGATTCTTCCGCCTCTATCATAACCACTGGGGTGGGTGGGACAGGTTCAACAAAACCGATGTAAACATCGATCTCGCCAAAAGGCATGATTGTGTAGGCAGTTACAGCCTCCCTGGCCGAAATCCAGGTCTCGTCGAAAACGATGATAGGGACATCACTAGCGTAGAGGATGCGACCGATGGCGATAGTCTCGCCGATTCCGATTCTTGCAGATTCTGCTCGGAACACAGATCCAAAGCTCACTTGCCCCACGGTGGGCGCCAACTGTCGTCGGATTGATGACAAGTACGCCATGAGGGGGTCCTCGAGGCGTGCGGAAGAGAGGGGTGTGACACGTACGGTGTTTCGGGACGGTGAGCACACAAGTTTACCCAGGTTCGAATCCGTCGGCTTTGGACGGATCCTACTCCTGCTAGTAATCCAGTAATACGGCAGAGCCGGAATATGGGTTACAAGGGTTCGCCTGTGCGAGTTGAGATTGTAGACTATTGAGTGTTACCCTAAAGGCTCTCCCTAGGACGGCTTATATAGATATCCAGCCTAGGGTTTACAGGAGAGATCTATCCGACTACAACTAAGAGTCGATTACAGAGTACATCTTGAACTACAAGTAACACTATCAGCCTAAGTCGGCAAGTCTTCTGGGCCTTCCCGTAGCCGGATTGGACTCCGTCTTTTCTCCCTGACTAGGCCGCCCGTGAAGCAAAGCTCTAACTCGAAGTGGGCCACCTTGGTCAGTGAGGAACTATGAGGATACCTGGAAAGTATATCCCCAACACATGGCAACTGCAGAGAAGTACATCCCTCGGCAGCATCAAAAGTCCCGAAAACGCCACACACGTGACGATCAATTTCCGAAAGTTCACAAGGTTCACTTTGAAGGAGACCTAGGGATGCCTCGACTCGATAGCAAGGGAGATCTGGTGTACCCAACGCCGGTGCAAAACACTGTTGTAGCTCGAGATATCCTGACAAATAATCCAGGCCCAGAACAGGTTCGATTGGGCATTAAGATACTCACCAAGGGTCTGGAGCAGTAGAAGGCCGCGAAATCCGGAAGCGGAAAACTGGTCTCCCAATCCGACCAATGTTGCACGGATCCGGCCTGGAATGATGTAAGACCCCAACATGCTCTAGAACAGCATTATCGTTCCGACCATCAGGAAGACAACTACTCAAGAACCGGATCTTCAGGACATCATCACACAATTGCACGGGACTGATGCAACATTGCTCCAGCTGCTGAGCAAGAGGCAATTGTTGCACTGTATCCGAGGAATCCTCCCCGGCGAGAGTCGAACGATCGCAGGGAAGAAGAAAAAGAGAAGCGTCGGGAGGAGGACTATCAAAGAATGCCACCTCCTAGACATACAAGCCGTCCGGCTGAGCCCCACCATGGTGGGAGTGACGGATGAAGGAACGACGGACACCGTGCCGAGACAAGCTGGCAGGGGGCTCGTCGCAATGAAGACCCTCCCCGGAACCGAGACAAGCTGGCAGGGGGCTCGTCGCAACGGAGGCCAAAAACAACCCAGCTGCTCCACCCTCTCCACCAAGTAGCCATCACAACGGCTCCCAAGGAGGCCAAGGAGGGCGTCATGGCGGAGGAGGTGGTGGCAGAAGCCGAAGTCTGGCTCCAAGGCACCGCAGCAATAGCCATCAATCAGGATGATCTCTGTCCCCAAGTGACGCGAGGCATAGGATTAACTCCAACATAGAGGCGCGGCGCTACAAAAACGATGATATATACATGGGCCCAAAATGCTTCGGACCATGCATAAGAGCAACAAAATTCCCAGAAGGATTTGCTATCTCAAGTCACATCCAAGCCTACGATGGCATCTCTTAGCCAGATACTTGGCTCTAGGACTTTTTCCAAGCTTGCTGCATCTCCATAGGCGGAATAGCCTAGTCGCACCCCGATATCTCCCACTCATGTTGCAAAAGACGACGCGATCATGGCTCAATGAACTTCCGGAGAACACCATCCACAACTAGTATGATATGCAAAGTGCATTCTTTCGGAATTTCGAAGGCACATATTGGAGGCCCTATACGGTAGGAGACCTACAGCGTTGCACCCAAAAAGCCAGAGAAACTTGTCGGGATTATCTCAGACGATGGATCGATACTAAGAACTCCTGCGAAGGAGTAAATGACCAAACTGCGATTGAAGCCTTCAGTGCAGGTCTCCCAATTGGTTTACTACATCATCGACAGAAGTGTGACAAGGTCACTAATCTGGGAGAGATGATAGAAATGGCGAGCAAGTATGCAGATGTTGATGACGATGCAGAGGGATTATTGAATGCCCTAGATGTGCCACAGTCAGCAAAACAACCAAAGCAGCAAGCTCTACCTCGGAATAAAAACCCAACGCAGAAATGACAGTAGTTACTGCTACTTTCGGGTCTAGAGGATGAGGAGGACGTGGCGGTGGCCATGGACGCGGTTGTGGGACATCAAGAGTCCAGGGTAGAGGAGACCAACAACCTGGCAAAACCTATTCTTGGGCCGACATTGCCAATAACCCATGTGTGCATCATTTAGACGCCAATGGGGGCTCGTCTCACACAAACGCCGAGTGTCGTTTTAATGACGACATCAAGAAAGACGATACCGCTGGCTACAGGGCTAAGCGGAAGAAGGGAAAGAAGAATCTCAAAAAAGATAAAGAGACCAAGGAAGATTCCGACATGGAGGAAGCTGATCCTTCAAATCCCAAGCCAAAGGGGAAGAAAACCTTCCCCACAAAGAAAGACACCTACGTCACCTTCCTCGGATGTCAACCAGCTAAGGTCAAGAAAGCAGTTCTGCATGAGCTCAACACAATAGTTCCGGCTGTCCCTCAGTACCTAGACTGGTTGGAAGTTGCAATCACCTTTGACCGTGCTGATCATCCGCCTAAGTTGCACAGGCGAGGAAAATACGCCTTAGTCGTTAATCCACTTATTGACGGCTATGGTTTCTCCAAGACTCTCATGGACGGTGGTAGCAGCATCAATATTCTGTATGTCGAAACGCTACGCCGGATGCGAATCTCGGAAGACAAGCAAATTCCCTAGGAGAGATCACTTTGGATGTTACCTTTGGAACTCCAAAGAAATATCGGACGGAGGCACTTTCCTTCGAAGTGGTCCCGTTCAAGAGTGCGTACCATGCTATATTCGGACGTCCGGCTTACTAGGCTTTTATGGCTCGTCCGTGTTACATTTACAATATGATGAAAATTCCGGGTCCCAACGGTGTGATCACCATCAGGGGAGACCCGAAGAAAGTGTGAGAATGCGAGGATGGAAATGCCACCTTTGCTGAAGCCGTTCTGCATGCCCAGGAGTACCAGGAGATCAAGAAGACCATAGATCCGTCCGAGATGCCCACAATGAAGAAGGAGGTGACAAAGCCTAATCCGGAGTTCAAGGCATCGGAAGAGACGAAGAAGACGCCGTTGAAGGATGATGACCCCTCCAAGGTGACCCAGATAGACGTAGGCCTAGATAGCGCATAGGAAAGCACGCTCGTCAAGTTCCTCCAAGCAAATCAAGACATCTTCGCATGGCAGCAATCTGACATTACCGGAGTACCTAGGGAACTTGCCAAGCACTCTCTAAATGTACACCCGAACGCTAAACCCGTCAAACAGTCCCTACGACGTTTTGGCGATGTAAAGCATAAGGCAATAGCCAAGGAACTAGCCCGACTCGAGTTAGCCGGATTCATAGAAGAGGTCATCCATACTGATTGGTCGGCCAACCCTGTAATTGTCCCTAAAAAGGACACCACGGATTTAAGGATGTGTGTTGATTATACTGCCTTGAACAAGGCTTGTCCCAAAGATCCGTTCGCTCTGCCTAGAATTGATCAAGTTATCGATTCTACGGCAGGCTCGAAACTCCTTTGTTTTCTCGACGCATATTGCGGTTATCACAGAATCCGGATGAAGGAATCAGATAAAATCAAAACTTCATTCATAACCCCCTTCGGAACCTTATGTTTCGTTACGATGCCCTTTGGGCTCAAAAACGCAGGAGCTACGTACCAGCGCACTATGCAGCATTGCCTCCACGACCAAATTGGACGCAACGTACATGCATATGTGGATGACATTGCGGTGATGTCCAAAAAGAAGGAAACATTAATTTCCAACTTGGAGGAAACGTTCGCCAATCTACGAAAATACAACATAATGCTTAATCTGAAGAAATGTTTCTTTGGAACCCAACCGGAAAATTGTTAGGTTTCATCGTGTCTCAAAGAGGCATAGAGGTGAACCGAGACAAGATCAAGGCTATGCTCAATATTTCCAGGCCAACTCGCCTGAAGGATGTTCAAAGACTAACTGGTTGCATTGCTGTAGTCAGTCAGTTTGTAAGCCGGCTTGGAGAAAGAGCCGCACAACTTTACAAGCTCCTGAAAAAGACCAAAAAAATAGTTTGGACCGATGAAGCTGAAGCTGCACTACAAGACCTGAAAGAAGTACTCTCGTCTGCTCCCACCCTTGCAGCACCGGAACCAAGGGAACCAATGTTGCTCTATATCGCTGCGACAAACAGGGTCGGTTATGGTAGTGGAGAGACCAGAAGAAAATCAGGAACACCTGGTGCAGCGTCCGACATACTATCTTAGTGAGGTCTTAACTGAATCGAAGCAGCGGTATCCGCACTATCAAAAGTTGGCTTATGGTGTGTTCTTTGCATCTCGTAAGTTACGACACTATTTTCAGGAACATCCAATTACCGTGGTGAGCACAGCTCACATGAGAGATATAATCAACAACAGCGAGGCTACAGGACGCGTTGCAAAATGGGGCATAGAGCTTTCAGCTTTTGACATTGAGTATAAACCTCGAACAACAATCAAATCCCAAATCCTTGCTGACTTTGTTGTTGATTGGACAGAGACAAAGGAAAATATGACCCTCCCCGAGTCAGAATATTGGACCCTATATTTTAACGGGCCTAAGGCTCGAGGGGGCTCGGGGGCTGGCGTGGTGCTCAAATCACCCCAAGGAGATAAACTTCTATATGTGTTGCAGATCCACTTCGCAACGACAAATAACATTGCCGAGTATGAAGCACTGTTGCATGGAATCCGGATTGCTAAGGATATCGACATCTGACGTTTGATGTGTTACGGAGATTCAGATCTTGTTGCTCAGCAAGTATTGGATATCTGTAATGCAAATAAGCACATGGCAGCGTATAAAGCTATCATGGATGATCTATCTAAATCGTTCGAAGGGTTTGAGGTTCAACACATCCCTCAAGCAGAAAATGAGGAAGCAGATGCATTATCTCGAATAGGCTCAGCACGGAAATAGGTCCCAGATGGCGCTTTTTTAGAGCACCTCAAAGTTCATTCTATAAAAGGAGTAGACGAGGAATATCTGACCAAATCTGACTCACCTTTAGTAGCAGTTCTGGCTGTAATTCCTAGCTGGACTCAACCCTACCTTGATTATTTGGTAGATGGCAAACTACCCGAAGACGAGGTTCTGAGCCAGCAGATCGTCCGACGAGCAAAAGCCTATACTATAATTAGTGGTGAGCTCTATAAGTGGAGTGTGTCTGGGGTCTTTCAGCGTTGTGTATCGCCAGAAGGAGTGGAAATCTTACGAGAAATCCACGAAGGCGAGTGTGGTCACCATGCTGCAGCCAAATCTTTAGTGGCAAAGGCTTTCCGACACGGTTTCTTCTGGCTTACAGCCACAGATGTCAAACGGCTGGTCAAGACGTGCAAAGGTTGCAAAAAATATGCCAAACAAGCTCATGTTCCGGCTGATTAGCTGCGAATAATACCTATAACATGGCCTTTTGCGGTCTGGATGCTTGACATGGTAGGACCGTTTAAACGGGCTCCAAGTGGATTTACTCACCTCTTAGTGATGGTGGATAAATTCACCAAATGGATTGAGGCTAAACCCGTCACTAGTTGTGATGGAGCAACATCTAGAAGATTTGTCGAGGATGTTATAATCCGATATGGTTATCCGCATAGCATTATCACGGACAACGGGAGTAACTTCTCTATGGGAGAGCTTGCCGAATTCTGCAACGAACAAAATATCCGGCTTGACATTACGTCAGTCGCACATCCGCAGGCTAATGGACAAGTTGAAAGGGCAAATGGTTTAATCCTACAAGGCCTAAAGCCAAGATTCGAAGCACCACTAAGACGTGCTGCAGGGGCTTGGGCAGAGGAATTACCCTCTGTAATATGGAGCTTGCGAACAACTCCGAACACAATAGGATACACACCTTTCTTCTTGGTCTATGGTGCTGAAGCAGTTCTTCCTAGTGATTTGTTTCACAATTCTCCTAGAGTTGCCATGTATATCAAAGAGATTGCCGAGATTTCTCAACAAAATGATCTCGACTTAGTAGAAGAAGTTCATGTCGTTGCTGAGATGAGATCAACAGCCTATCAGCAGAAGTTACGCAAGTATCATAGCCAGATAGTCAGAAACCGGTCTTTCAATAAGGGCGATTTGGTTCTCCGGCTTGTGCAACAAAGAAAGCACAAACTTTCCCCAGTATGGGAAGGGCATTTTTTGGTTAGTCAAGTATTGCACAATGGTTCATACTACCTAACTGATATGCGGCCAGTCAAAGAAAGACCTGCTACTAAGAAGAGAAAGAGAGCTGGAGGCAGTATAAACCCGGAAGATTTAGACAGACAATGGAATATTGCTCAGCTATGTCCCTTTTATTCTTAGTTTATCCTTCTTTGTAATCATATGTGTACAAGTTCAATAAGAAATAAAGTATTGGTTGCCTCAATTTTTTCTGAGAAGTTTTTTACCATCTTATTTTCGAATGATCATGTCACGGTCGAAAATCCCAAAATACTTGAAAGTACTTTATGCTCATGTTTGTTCTAGTTTAGATTTCTGATTCTAAAATTTCTACCCTCGAGTATAAATTTAAATTTTATAGTCTGTGCTTTGGTTATTTGTCTGATTGCTGGATGTGGGCATTTGCTGAGTAGTGAATTGTTGGTACTGGAAGCCGGCTTTGTTTCCAAGTTTAAACTGGTTTAGCAATTGAGCTCCGTTGCTCGGCAAAGTTTCCGTGCTAAAGGTTAGCCTACTCACGAAAGGGACGAGGCGGAAATCCAGATAAACGATAAGTGCAGACAAAAAACACAAGTGATTATGCAAACATTTCAGGCACATAACACTAAAACCAAAAGTGCTAAATAGAGATAATAGAATCTTAGCACTAGCAAAAGTATCATACTACTTATTTACAGACCCAAATTGTTTTCTGAATAACACATTGTTCTTTCTGATACTCTATGATGCAGGGACAAAAGTAGGAGCTGTCGGCTCGCTGGATACATCAGCCTCGCCTTGATAACCCTCTAAGATGTCCAAACCTGATGCGGCTTGTTCATCGTCGGAAACTTCTGCTGTTTCTTCGGCTGGTGAAGGTGGCGTGTCCACGCGGGTGAAGAAAGGGGTATCGTAGCTGGTTAAGTCGGCTACGTGACACCCATATCCGGCGCAGGAATCCATGATAGCCTTGATGTCTTGCTCCTGGCCGTCTTCATCCACTTTGCAGTACCCTCTGGTTACTTGACAGATTTCCATGTTTCCATGGTGGCTCATAACCATGGTGAGAGCTTTTTGCGTTGCGGTTCATGCATAGGACATGTTCCAGTCCTGGACAAGCTGTTGCATCTCCTTAGCCCTGTCTTGCACCTCAAAACTGGACATGTTGTGCATATCCAGAACCCTGAGAACCTCGCCAATATCTTAAATGGATTGGCGGAAGTCATGAAGCAGATCGCCGACTTGTGTAAGCCGCCTAGTGCGAGATTTGGTAGAGGCTGAGTCCAATAAGTTTAGAGGACCTACGCATGTAATATAAAATGGTTAATACACGAAATCCGACATCGAAAGAATCAAAAGATGCAGCAAAGTCAGAAAGATGGAAACATACCAAGGATGACATCGTCGGCTTTGGTTTTCTCTTCCCGAAGACTCTGGAGTTCATCCCAGAGTGCTTCGGTGATATCCTTCTCTCTGAACAATTCATTATTGAGATCCGAGATTTTCTTATCCTGGAGCGCAATCTTATGATCATGCTCCTCGGTGGCCATGGAGGTGGATTCGAGAACTTGAGCAATGCTCTTCTCATGATCCGCCTTAAGCTTATCCAGCTCTTGGTGGAGGTCCTTATTTTCCACCACCAGGGTCTTAAGGTTCGCGGCCTCTTCAATCATTGCACAAGACTTATTTACCAGTGCTATAGTCAAAGGAACAATAGTTGAATAAAAATTCGACTATGAACTAAAATACAAGGTTTGAGTACTGGAATGTTTTACCTTCAGCCTCATCCCTGGAAACTTTCAATTAAGCATTTTCAAGCCGGAGAGCTTTGATCTCTCTCCGCTTGTTACAGATGTTCTTCAACAATTCCTGGTTATATGAATTAACTTTTCGTAAGTCAGAATACCCAGAGTCAGAAGTCTACTGAAGACTCGGTCTAATATTTTTTACTAAATATCAGCACGAGCCTTGGGGGCTACACTAGTTCATTCTTTGGCATCTTAATAAAGCATCAATCCGGATTCAACTATCCAATTCATGCTTGGGGGCTAGAGGATATGATATAAAATGACATAAATAAAAATGTGAGTTGGAATTCTGACTTACATGTTGTTCATGTGGCACATGTTCACCTCAGTTGTAACCTTCTCGGCGAGGGTGAGCAGGATCACTGGTGGAGGTGGTAGCACGTCGGCTCTCAGTCCCTCATCGTGAAGACGAACTTGCTCAAAGAGTTTGGAGTACTTGATATCCTCCGCTTCGTGTGCTTCTTCTTCGGCAGCAATGGTCTGGCTTTCTAAGCATTCTCGGGCCAGCCGCTGGATTTCCTCTGCAAATTTCCGAGAAAGGCCAAGTTTGGCAAGTCCCGGATTGCTGAGATTGTCGGCAAAGACTTCCGTCGAGGGATCATTACCCAAAGAGGGTTCACCCTTATAAAGACCTGAGTCACCCATGGTGACGTCAGTTTGCGATCCAAGGATTGCTGGCTCTAATGCTTGAGCCGGATCTTCTATAGCATTCAAAGATGGAGTAATCTCCGGCGCTGTAGAAGGTTGAGGGGCAGGAGTCGGAGGAGCTACGGTAGGAGAAGCCAAGTTTAGCTTCTGCTCGCGTAGGGGATTCGAGGTAACTCCCTTGCCCTTGATGAGTTGTTTAGCTCTGAGAAGGTACTAGAACAAAGAACATTACATCTCGGAAAGAATCACAAACAAAGTACAAAGGCGGAATTTGTGAGAAAAGTTACCTCTTCACAACAGGCACCTCCTTTGTGCCGGTAGCCACTGTTGGAGCTTTATGCTTCCGAGGAACAATGTCCGGCAGTGGAACCAACTCTCCCTCATCCTAAGGAAACTCAGGAGGATATCCCTCGATAGGAGCAAACTCCGACTCGGGGAGGTCGGCAAGCTGAAAAGAATAAAATATCTTAGTATTGCAAAATAATATAAAGATGAACACATAAAACAAGTTGATGCTGAAGCTTACTAGCACCACGGGGTTTTCTGCCATGTGCATGTCCAGAGACAGCTCCGGAATTTTCTTTTCTATCCGCTCCCTTATCAGCCATTTGATTTGGCATACATAATATTTTGTCGTGTAGGCTTTGGGGCTGATGTAGAGGGAATCTTTCTTGGACGACGTGATGGAGTGCATCAGTCGATCTCCATGATGTTGGAGCGGCTAGATCCAACATGCCACCCAACATTGAACAAAGTCGGACCCTCTCAGGCCTTTGTGTTTCATAAAATACTCGATCCGCCTCTTGGCGAGAAGTAGATCGTCAATGAGAGCCAGAGAGACCTCATCCTAGGATTCTTGGGGCGTGGCGGTTCCGCCGACGAAACCCGGCAAAGCAGTAGCTTTGCCGAGAGCGGGAATATCCTTGTGATAGAAAAAAGTGGACGGCCATTGCTTGACCAACTCACTGGCCGTAATCCGAGGATAGACACGCTCTTGCCTAACCGAAAAACTAATAGTACTGGTAATATAAGGATTACTGGCAGTAATGGAATTTCTCCGGACATGGAAGTAATACCGGAAGAGAGTAAGGCTCGACCTAATGCCAAGATACCCCTCGCACAAAGATGCGTACACACTCATCTCTAAGAGAGAGTTCGGGGGGAGATGATGGAGATGAACTCCTTAATGATCTATGACCTCGGAAAAGAAATCTGAGGGAGGAAGGTACAGCTCCTGAACGGGTGGCTGCCACCCATTTCCAAATTCGCTTATAGGTTCAACAAGGCAGAACTTGAGCTCCTGAAGGTACAGCTCCCACATAGACCGCGGAAGGTGTGGAAGACTGATAGATTGCAAATGTATCTATAATTTTTGATGTCCCATGCTTAGTTTTATCCACTTTCTTGTGTTTTGTTCCAACTTTGGAGTACTTTTCATATGATTTCTTGGACAACCTATTAACAAGAGCCATAGTGCCAGCTGCCTGTTTTCTGCTGTTTTTGGTTCCAGGAAAGTCGGAAAATGAATATTCTCGGAATTGGATGGGACAAAAGCCAAAGTGCCTATTTTTCCGGAAGTCATCAGATGCCAGAATACGAGACGGAAAGGGGCCAGGGGGCCACCACACCACCTGGCCGCGCGACTCAGCCTGGCCCGTGCCAGGGGGTGGTGTGGCTTCCTCCGGCACCCCCCTCGGCCTCCCCTTCCGACTATAAGATGACCTCAGGACGGAAACCCTAAGTGCCCGATCAAAAATCCACGAAAGAGTCTGTAGCCGCCGTCATCGCCATCCCTAGATCGGGAGGGATCTGAAGCTCTTCTCGGCACCCTGCCGGAGAGGGGAATTCACCCTGGAGGCCTTCTTCATCACCATGCAAGCCTCCAGTGTGATGCATGAGTATTTCATCCTTGGACTACGGATCCATGTAGTAGCTAGATGGCTGTTTCTCCTCCTTTGTGCTTTCATGTCTAGATCTTGTGAGCTCCGTTCATAATCAAGATCGCCTAACTTAAAGGCGTTAAAGAAACGTACTTATTGGGAGATAACCCAAAAGTTTTAGATGAGTCTTGGAAGTTGTTACCTCTGTAATAACCTCTCCTTATCCTTTTTATTTGCTTTCTATGCCAAAAGTAACCTCTAATGAGAGAGAAGTAATGATCGGGAAAGTTACTGTCCCGAAACAGATTTATATGCTTCACCGTAAAAATTCGTGTAAAATCTCTGAATGTCTTTTTGAGACGTGAGTTTTTGTGCTTCTTTCCCAGGTTGTTATCTAACTTTCGTTAGTTCAACACTTTTTGATTTGAGGAACAGAAGGTCTTCTAAATAATTCGTCTTTACCTGCTGGTCTGTTTTGACAGATTTCTGCCATTTTCTACATTTGCTTCTTGTTGGTTCATTTTTGAGTTCTTTTGGGGAATTGAGCTTTTTGAGGGGAAGTGCTACATTAGCTAGTGTTCTAATGGAAGTTTATTTGGTGTTAGAACTGAACCTTAAGACCTTTTATCTTGAGTGCACTAATGTTGCTAATAAAGATTGTGTGAAGTTTTGTATGAAGGAAAAATTTCAGGTGTATGGAAGGAATGAGTAATGAGATGAAGGATGGGATAAAGCTTAAGCTTAGGGATGCCATGCGTGTCACCCCAATAAATATCCAAGAAGTACAAGCGTCAAATCTTGGGGATGCCCAAGGCATCCCTTCTTCATCAATAGAAATCCCAGGTTTCTTCCAAACGCTTCATTTTTACTGTTTCATGCACAGTTGTGTTGTTCTTGGAGCGTCTTATTTCTCGTTTTCATTTTGGTTTTTCGTTTGCTTTGGTTTGCTTAGTATGCTGAATAAATTGGTTGGACCCCCTCTTTCATACATTGGTTTGCAAATAGTTTGGTTTGGATTGGAAAAGAGTAGGAAAGTTCATGCTTATGTCGTAAAAAGAGCTTGTTTTTGACTGTGGCCTATGCTTTGTCATGCCATGCTTGATATTGTTTTGGCTTTATGCTTAGTATTCTTTGCTCTAGCATGACTTGTTATAAACAATTGATATTTCTTAATGTGCATTGGATGAATCATGCGTTGTTTTAGCATATTAAAGCATGGTATAGTGGTATTCTCCTTTGATGCTTTATTTGGGTTGACTTGGCGCATGCTCACACCATGTTATGACTATCCAAAGTCACCATAGCGTTTATGATCCTTTAGTTTTCAACTTGTAGTATCACTTTATGCTTTCATCAATGATGTTTTGTCGCTCTGCATGATTATGGCCATTATTGCTCTCTTAGTTTGTCGCTCCCAGTCTTTTGCTAGCCTCCACAACCAAGTATGAGTTCCACTCATGCATCCAACTCCTTAAACCAAGTTATTCCAAAGATTCCACCATACCTACCTACTAGCTTATGTTATTCCAAGTATATTCATGCTTTTGTTTACCTTCCAAATTAAACTTGTTATGAGAAAACTAGTGATTAAAGCTCTCACGAACTTGATGGCACACTTTACTTTTCTTGCCCTTAATAAACTTGAACCATTGTGTTGTCTATGTTGTATATGCTTGCACTTATTTGTTGGGAATTAGTAGAACCATGCTTTCATGGGGAACGCTTTTAAAATTGCACTTGGTACTTGTACCTAGTTGATATCATGCTCTTTTGTATATGGATGTCGTCGGTGTGAAATGAAAGGGGAGCTTGTAAGTCCATGGAGTTATGTATATGTGTTAGAGAAACGCCTGGGCCGCTGGTCTAATCCATGTTGACATGGTGGAAACCTGCAGCGTAAGCATAATGAGCTGTCTATGAAGCATTCTTCTTATAAAAAAAAGAGTCCTATATTGAGAAAAAAGAGAAAAGAGAAAAAAAGAGATTATGAAAAGAGGAAAGAGAGAAAAAAGCACCATATTCCCATGGTAAATAAGAAGATTGCTGAGATGCTCGTTGTCTTCTTGCCTTGTATTTTTGATATGGGGATTCTTCCGTATCATCGGGCAAGGGGTACCCCGTTGGCGGTTCTCTATGATACACATATACTTACAATGACAAGAACTTACCTGTGACTAAACTTGAGTAGCATGAGGAGCGGCCCTCGTATACAAGGGACATGAGATTTCTAACTTATACTTCTACAAGCATGTACACCATAGTTTGTTCACTTTAACCTTAATCACTTCAAGATGCTTATGATAGGGGCAATGAGAGCTGAAAGCTATAAGTACCATAATTTTTGGAAGCTCTTTATGAGACTTGAATCCCTACTTCCTTTTATAAAAAGGCCTTTCTTCCACCATTATATTGTGTCTCCACCTTCTATCTTTATGCACCTACTTTGAGAGCATAGTGGCCATTCTTAGTTCTATGTGCATGTCCCAAGACTAGTTGATTGATGCATAACTTGATATTGCTTGTTTTAAACTATTTGTATCTAGTCACTCTTATGAACTTTGAAGGTGTCCTATGCATTTATATTTGCTACTCTATTGAGGGACAAGCTGAATACTATTATGCTATGTTTTCTTTATGTGAAACAAACAAACGTCTTGCAAAGCATTGTTATTCATGAATCTTTTGTTTGTGCCTTTTCATGTTGCAACATAGTTTCTATGTCTTATTGCTAGAACTTTGTCTTTCATGTTCTGATTAAAGTACTATGATCCTAGCTTTGAATGTTTTACAAATACTTTGATCAAGTCTTTGATGGTGCATGTCACTTACTTACTCGAGGACGAGCAGGAGTTAAGCTTGGGGATGTTGATACATTGCAAATGTATATATAATTTTTGATGTTCCATGCTTAGTTTTATCCACTTTATTGTGTTTTGTTCCAACTTTGGAGTACTTTTCATATGATTTCTTGGACTAACCTATTAACAAGAGCCACAGTGTCAGCTGCCTGTTTTCTGCTGTTTTTGGTTCCAGGAAAGTCAGAAAATGAATATTCTCGGAATTGGATGGGACAAAAGCCAAAGTGCCTATTTTTCCGGAAGTCATCAGATGCCAGAATACGATATGGAGAGGGGCCAGGGGCCACCACACCACCTGGCCGTGCGGCCTAGCCTGGCCTACGCCAGCGGGTGGTGTGGCCGCCTCCGGGACCCCCTTGGCCTCCCCTTCCCACTATAAGATGCCCTCGGGACGGAAACCCTAAGTGTCCGATCAAAAATCCACGAAATAGTCTGTAGCCACCGTCATCTCCATCCCTAGATCGGGAGGGATCTGAAGCTCTTCCCGGCACCCTGCCGGAGAGGGGAATTCACCCTGGAGGCCTTCTTCATCACCATGCAAGCCTCCGGTGTGATGTGTGAGTAGTTCATCTGTAGCATCCCATCTGTCTAACAGCTGTAATCCTACTTGGTCTAATAATAAAATGCTACTTCCTACATATAATTGTTGCATCATAATTATATCATGCTCATGTCATCATGCCACATTGCATTTGAGCATCATATAAAACCCTTCTTCTTTTGGTTCTTATCTCATATGCATTATTAATTGTATTTGCCTCGTGATATATTGTATTTGGTTCTTGATAAGTGCTTGATGCCCAAGTTGAGTTGGTGGCATATCTTTTATTAACTCCACCACCTTTCTTGTCACCACCCTATAATCCCACCATCCAACTATATGTGAGCTTTGCATCTTATTTGGGTTACCTCTAACTCATGTGGGTTGGGATGGATCCACTTCTATTTCCACGTGCTCTCACACTAGCATCATGTTGTTTTCACATTATTGATATGTGGAGCCACCTTTGCATGCCTTGTGAGTGGTACCCCTTTTTCTAGCTTCCATATGGATTGTTTTGGAATAGTTGCTCATGTTGGAATATTGTTGAGGATATTATACACCTAGTGGAATATACACACTAGCATGTCCAAATTATATTCAAATTTGAGCATGTCCATCTACCCCACATGGAATATCCTTTTAGTTCTTCTGGTTTGGCCCTAGCTCTATATTTTTGGAATACATGTGAATCAAGGACATGAGATTTTATTTTGTTTTCACAAGATTAAACATGGCACTTAATAAATATGCATGGGCCATGCAACAATCACCACCATTCCATTCTTTTGGGTTTTACTTGGTTTTTGAGTGAATCTTTTCTTTTGTTGAGCTCTACTCCCTTCTCTCTCAACCCTCACCATCTTGATTGTTCTCTCCTTACCATGTGCCCACAAAATCTCACCCCTTGATGAGGCTTGATCTTGCCATGATCTTGGGGGCATGTAAACCCCAAACCTCACCTCACCTTCCTCTCCTTTCCACCATTCCATCCATGCATGATCAAGTGTGACCATAGCTAAACCCGAACCCTAAAACCCTCTCTCCCTAACCCCTCTCTCTAAAAACCTAACCCCACCACCCCTTACTTGTCCTAGCTAAACCCTAACCCTCCACCTTGCCCAAACCCTAACCCATCTACCCCACCACCCTAACCAGCCCCATGCCGAGGCACCACCCCCATCTACCCCTTCTCAAACCCTAACCCTACCCAAGCCTCCCTCTCCCTCCTCTCTCTCTCTGCCACAAGGCCCCACCCGAGCCAGGTCACCTCCTTGTCCTCGCCCTGGCCCCTAGTTGCAGCCACCCTACCGCGTCGTGCCTAGCACGGGAGGAGAAGAAAAAGGTGGTCGAAGCCACCTTTTCCACCCGAGCCACCCACGGTACCTCCCTCTCCCCCTTGGTCTTATCCACCCTCCCCTCTGCCTGCACTTTCCCCAGGGCTCTACACCGAAGCCCCCTTCCTCCCATCTACCCCGCCACCCTCTCTTCCATCTCCGGCCATCCAAGCTCGGCATCGGTGTCCCCCACCAGAATAAGGAGGCGGGCGTGGCGTCGAGGTTGTCGAGGAAGGCGAGGAGGACCCCGGCGTCGCCCCTGTGAACGGCGTCGAGGAGGAGACCGTCCTGTACCTGCTGCACACCGATGACACCGACGAAACCCTAGCCGTGGAGCGTCTGCTTCTCCGGCGATCGGCCGTGCCTCTCGCCATTCCACCACCACCGACGCCACCGCGGTGAGTCCCCGAACCCCCCTGACACCCTCTCGGCCAGCTTTGCTTCCTGTGCGCGCCAGTCGCTCCGTCGAACGCCCTCTGGGCGGCGCACTCGCGTGCGTTTCCTCGCCGATGCGCTGCGGTCGCCGTATCTAGTCGCGTTCCCCTTTTCCTTCAACAACACCAGCTAGCCCTAGCGGTAGCCGCCGCCGTGTGCAAGCACCAGGTCACGGGATCGATCCCCCGTCCCGCCAGCCGCGCGTCTCTGTCAGTTTCATTAGACAAACAGAGGAAGAAAAACAGTGTGGCGGGCACTTTTGCATATAACCCCTGCGCTGTTTTATTTTCTTAACCCGCGCTCCATCCTGGCCTACCTGTCTGCCTCGGTGCAAATCTTAAGGAGAGGCCCCTGGAAATAATGCGCCAGCACGAGCAAGCCCATGTCCCTGCCGCGTGGCACGCCCTGGCTGGTCCGCACGCGCGCAGTGGCCCCGCGGCAGCCGTGGCCCGCTTGTCAGCGGGTGAGGCTAGCTAGACGAGCGGTAAGAAAAGTATACCACGCGTAGTTTGTGCCAACTCAGCGCAGCCCCACCTGTCCGTGACTGTGGCTGGATTCCTCTGAGTATAAAAAGTGTCTGGTCTTTTCTGTTTTAAATAAAAACAATTTCAGAAAATGTTTAATATGATTTTAAATCTAGAGATTATTAACTTTTAATTTGTAATTCCAAATAATAAAAATAATATATGTTTTTGAATCAGAAAAATGTGAGGATTTCAAATCTGCCATCCAAATTAATGTTTGACTAATTTAAATTTTCGAAATTGTTTAAATGTAATAAAAATGCCCTTTCTTAATTAATTAATAACTTTAAATCTACAACTCCAAATTTGACAAATAATGTCTAAATCGATCAGCACGACGAGCCCGTTCTGTTTATGCTTTCCATGTTCTGAATTGCAGCATGCATCATATAAATATTAAGTGGACAGCAAGTGTTATGTGAGCAAAACATGACTAGAACTTAATAAAATGCTTTATTCTTGTACCCCACACCTCATCCATGCCATGCTACATTATTGCCATGTAAATTGTGCATCATTCATCATGGCATGCTTGTTTGCTTGTCGCATTTTATTCATCTGTTTGTGCACTTTATTTATGTTGGCCCTTGTTTGGTTGGTTCTTCTTCGAATAGACGCCAAGTAGGGGAAATATCAGGAATCCCAAGAGTACTACCCAGATCCGTCTCTCGCTTCAACTGAGCTGCCAGGCAAGCACTACCACATGCTTGCATACATATAGTACCTATTGCCTCTATCTTATTCTTGCATCATTGAGTCGCGAATGCATTAAATTGAATCCCAAGTACTGCATAGCCTTTACTTTTAAACCCCACCGAAGCTTGTTCCTCCATCCCATGAGCCATTACTACAGGAGTTGTTTGAGACATGCGAGTCGTAGAACAGCATGTGTAGGGTATGTGAGTGACTGATGGATAACGAGGTACCTAAACAACTTAACCTCAGTAGTAATGGGATAACTAATGAAAGAGGCACCGGTGAGCAATATCTGTTATTTGGTTTTTCATGCTCACTTGTGTCCCGTAGGACCCCGAGTACTTGATTCCTGTTCCTTGACTATTCGCACTATCCACCTCCGGGAGGCCATGGACCCCCCTGAGCCAGAGCTTGATTCATTTCTATTTCTTGGGGCCACAAACTAGTTTGGGGTTTTATTATTATCCTGTACTTATGCCATGCTTTACTGTTTTATTTAAGATTGTGCGAGGAGCACCTGTACTGTTTTGGATGCAGAGTGTTTTCGCGGTATTGACAAGCCCAGTCACATTTTCGGGTTCCTAGTCGTTTACAGCCATTGACGCAAACCTTGGGTCCGTCTCGGAGTCGCCCAACTTCGTTGCGGGTAGCTTAATGGGGTGGCCCCCTGAAATATTTCTGAATCCTATGATCGTTTTGTCGTGAATGCCTCGTTGGGTTTTGATTTGGTCTTTCTGAGGTTGATCGAGTGTGTGTTGCTAATTGTGCACCCCTGCAGGGTAAATCTTTCTAAAAGCCGTGTCCGCGGTTATGGACGACTTGGAGCACAGTTTCTCGATCATAGACAAGTATAACTAAAGTACCACTTTTAATTTGACTAAATACCTGACTAGTAAATAGTGTAATACTCATGGAATGGTTAATAAAACTGCCAATGGATGGGATGTTCGTCCGCTTTATCGTTGGTAAGCGAGAAGGAGGATGGATCTGTTACTTATACTGTTATAACTGTTGTTACTAATTAACGGACATCCGTCTATCATTGGTTAGGCGTATGGTTAGCGAGTATCTATAGGTTTGTTAGTTGTTATCTTTTACTGCAATTGCGTCACCCCAGGTATATGTCCCCTTTAGAGGCATAAAGACTTGCTGAGTACCCCTAGGGTCTCACACGATAAATTGTTTGATTCAGATGAACATGTGTACTCACAAGATGGATACTGGGTGGAGGAGACAGATGATGTTGGCAACGATCACTCGGTGTAGAGATTCCGAGGATGGGGATCCGCAAGATCTGTGGGCGAGATGTGTTTATTTATGTGGCATCTTATGCTGATTTGCTTCTTATCCGTACTCGGATCTTGTTTTCTGCTTCCGCCTGCTACTCTGATGTTTGATGTATGAGGAGCTATCCTAAACTATTATCTCTATCTAGGATATTTGGATCTTGCCGTATGGCGTTGCAATATTTCTATTTCTTTTAGATGGAATGGCTCTGAGAACTGTTGTATGGTAACTTGCATACATACTCACTTGTGTATGTATTTGATCTCTTCGCCTATTGCCTACGCCGCTCGCTCTTGTCCCGATGTCCTGGAAGTGGTTAGGACGGCCGACGGGTCTACACGTGGGCGGTCCCCTGGGCCCCCGTGTACTATTTTAACCACTTCTGTTTCATCCAGGCTTGAACTTAGAGCGTAGGGTCCGAGGTAGTTACAATTGGTATCAGAGCCATTCCGCCCTTCAAGGTCTCAGCCAAATGGTCGTTGTCAGTCTAGCAAATATTTTTGGTAGCTATGTATACTAGGGAAAAACAAAACGCGAGAGTAGGACTGCTTCCATTTTTCTTCTTACCCACCCACCCTTTTTTAGTAAGAAAGTGTAACGTTTTTAATCCTCTTCTAAAATTCAAACTAGGATTCACGTGTTCTGGGTTCCGTAGTACCATAGGTTGTGTGTGTGTGTGTGTGTGTGAATTCCTTGTCTATCTGTTGCATCCAACTTGTTATCGCTATCTGCCTTTTGGTTATCAACCGTTGGTACATTCCATACCGATAGGCTTTTGTAAACCGACGCGATCTATCTGATTCGTTGTACACCAGCACGATCTGTCTTACTCTTAGTTATCCGATGTTATCTTGTTGGGGTGTTCGTTTCCGTAGGTGCTAATCTTTAGGTTCATCTTTAGGAAGAAGGTGTTGGGATATGTGTTTTACTTATTCATGTGCGGAGTAATGATTTGAGTGCGGGATGGAGTCGCGACCATACCACTTATCATTCGCTCTTGTATATTGAATCGGTAGAGTTACTAATCTTGATTCGTTAAGTGGTTTTGCACATATAGTGGTATTTTAATGCCGAAATTTGCGGAAATTTTTTCTTTGTTAGCTTGTGTACCACACTCCTTGTTCAGTCGTGTGCGATGTGCTTAATATCTTCTAGGTGCTTTGAACGTTGTTGATATTTTAATATCATCTTAGTAATTTGTATCCTTTAAATCTTGGTTAATTCCATTTTGGTACTATTTTGGATTGTTGGGGATATACTTTCCGGGTATCCTCACAGATCCTCACTGACCAGGGTGGCCCACTTCGGGTTAGAGCTTTTCTTCCCGGGCGGCCCAGTTAGGGAGAGAAGACGGAGTCCAATCCGACTATGGGAAGGCCCAGAAGACTTACCGACTTAGGCCCATAATGTTACTTGTAGTTCAAGATGTACTCTGTAACCAACTCTTAGTCGTAGCCGGATTGATCTCTCCTGTAAACCCTAGGCCGGATATCTATATAAGCCGTCCTAGGGAGAGCCTTTAGGGCACTCAACACTTTTAGACCCTCAACTCACACAGGCGAAACCCTTGTAACCCATATTCCGGCTCTATCGTATTACTGGATTGCTAGCAGGAGTAGGGTCCGTCCAAAGCCGGCGGATTCGAACCTGGGTAAACTTATGTGCTCACCGTCCCGAAACACCGTACGTCTCACACCCCTCTCTCTCGCACGCCTCGAGGACCCCCTCATGGCGTACTTGTCCTCAAACCGATGACAGTTGGCGCCCACCGTGGGGCAAGTGAGCTTCGGATCTGCGTTCCGAGTGGAATCTACAAGAATTGGAATCGGCGAGACCATCGCCGTCGGTCGCATCCTCTATGCCAGTGACGTCCCTCTCATCGTTCTCGACGAGACTTGGATTCCGTCTAGGGAGGCCGTGACTGCCTATACAATCATATCTTTTGGCGAGATCGATGTTTACATCGGTTTCGCTGAACCTGCCCAACCCACCCCAACGGTGATGATAGAGGCAGAAGAATCTTCTGGGTCCCCTTTGTCCGCAGAGGCGGCAGAGTTCCAGATCTCAGAAAACCCTAATCCCACCCAGCCCGCACCAGTGGCGGAGATGGTGGAGAAATCTGAGCATGAAGAAGACCTCACGGTCCAAGTCGAATCTGGAGTGGATCTCCCTGGAGAAGCCGGATCCCAGATCGACCCACCCGTGGAGGTCGAAATCCAGGAGAAGCACATCAGTGACACTGATTCCGACTCTGACGATGTCGGGACAGACGGGCCTTTCCTCAGGTACACACTAAGATGTATGATACTACATGGCGCTAGCACAGAAGCAATCCTCAAAACCATTAAAAGTTTCAATATGGCTGATCGCGAAAGCCGCGGGTACCTCAGGAAGCACGCATCGCACTTCATCGGATATGTTGGATCCGGATCCGGCTCTGCCGATGCTAGAGAAAACACCGACTCGGTGCCGGAGGCAATTGGAACAAACACCGATGTTCCCGCATCCTCGGATGAGTCCATGACGTCGGTAGATTTCCAAAAGTTCTCCGCGGAATATGACAAGGAGTACAACTCCAAAGCTGCAGAAGATGGAGAAGCCATGGACGAAGAATCCGGGGAACACTCTCCCAAAGCGCAGGATGATATGGATGTCGGAGAAAATCCCGAACTCCAGATGTCCGAAAGTAACGATCAGAGCTTGACTCCGGGAAACGGACCCAAAGCCGTCTTTGCTACTGGCGCTGCTAAGAAGGCAAAGAAGAAGAACAAGACTCCGGCAAAAGACCCCCTGACAGAGGAGGTGATTGCCGAGGAATATGAGGAAGACTCGGCTGGAGCACTTATCCCAGACGAGCCGAAAAAAGAAGCATCGGTGGATGGACACGTGATCACTGAAGGTGCGTGTAAACTCATCGATGCCGCATTAACCACACTTATCCCTATAGCTGCAGAACTTACTGCAGATGAGCTAGACGAAAGGGCCCAAGTCCTAGAAGCGCGTCGTCAACAACTCCTTGATGAAGCCAAAAACATCGAGGTGCAAAAGAAGCGCATGTCAAACAAGGAGTATATGTCCCGTCTGCATCAGAAGACATGGAAGCGTCACATAGATGACAACCAATTCCCACATGTCCGTGCCCTCCTTTTTGGAGATGACATGGGAAAGCCACGGAAGGACAGCAATGGAGATTGGGTTTACCCAACACCGGTGCAAAATACCGTGGCAACTCGCGAAATTCTATCGGCTAATCCAGGACCAGAGGAGATACATTTGGGTATCAAGCTACTCAATAAGGGACTGGAGCAGCAAAAGGTTGCCCTGTCTGGAAGTCAAAAGCTGGTCTCGGATTCCGACCAGTGTCGCACAGATCCGGCATGGGCTGATGTAAGATCCCACTCCGATCGGGTGCAGCATCGTCACCCCGAACGCAGGGAAGACAATTATTCAAGAACCGGATCGTCAGGACAGCACCACAGAACTACACATAACTAGAGCAACGTCGCTCCAGCAGCCGAGAAAGACGCGATCGCTGCACTGATTCCGAGGAATCCTCCCCAAAAAGGAGAAGATAAAGAGAAACGTCGGGAGGGGGATCGCCAGAAAATGCCACCTCCTAGACGTGAAAACCGTCCGACTGAGCCTCACCATGGTAGGAACGACGGACAAAGGAACGACGGAAACCACGCTGGCACAAACCGGCAGGGGGCTCGTCATAGTTAAGAACCTCCCCGGAACCGGAATAATGACGCTCCGGACGGAAGCCGACGATCAGCCGGAAACAACCCAGCTGCACCACCCTCTCCACAGCATAGTTATCACAACGGCCCCCAAGGAGGTCAGAGGACGACATGGCGGAGGAGGTGGTGGCAGAAGCCGAAATCCGGCTCCAAGGCGCCGCAGCCACAGCCGATATTCGGGACGATCCCTATCCCCGAACGACGCAAGGCACAGGATCAACTCCAACATAGAGGCACGGCGCTACGAAAATGATGACGTGTACGTGGGCCCAAAGTGCTTCAGACCACGCATCAGAGCTACAAAATTCCTGGAAGGATTTGCTATCTCAAGACATATTCAAGCCTACGACGGCATTGCTCGGCCCTGACACCTGGTTACAGGACTTCTTCCAAGCTTGCTGCATCGCCAAAGGCGGAAACAGCCTGGTCGCAACCCGATATCTCCCACTTATGTTGCGGAAGACGGCACGATCATGGCTCAATGAACTTCCGGCGAACACCATCCACAACTGGTATGATTTACAAAGTGCGTTCTTTCGGAATTTCGAAGGCACATATTGGAGGCCCTGTACGGTTGGAGACCTACAGCGTTGCACCCAGAAAGCCGGAGAAACTTGCCGAGATTATCTCGGATAATGGATTGACACCAAGAACTCCTGCGAGGGAGTAAATGACCAAACTGCGATTGAAGCTTTCATTGCAGGTCTCCTAATTGGTTTACTGCGCCATCGCTTGAAGTGTGACAAGGTTACTGATCTGGGAGAAATGATAGAAACAGCGAGCAAGTATGCAGATGCTGATGATGATGTAGAGGGATTACTCAACGTCCTGGGCGTGCCTCAGTCAGCAAAGACAAAGCAACAGGCTCAGAAGCGCAAAAACACCTTGGAAGAAAAACCCAACGCGGAGACGGCAGTAGTCACTACTGTTTCCGGGTCTGGAGGACGAGGAGGACGTGGCGGAGGCCGCGGGCGTGGTTGTGGGACATCAAGGGTCCAAGGTAGAGGAGAGCAACAACCAGGCAAAACCAACACTTGGGCCGACATCGCCAATAACCCATGTGTGCATCACCTGGACGCCAATGGGGGCTCGTCCCACACCAACGCTGAATGTTGTTTTAACGACGACATCAAGAGAGATGATACCGCGGTCTACAAAGCTAAGCAGAAGAAGGGAAAGAAAAATCCCGAAAAAGACAAAGAGACCAAGGAAGATTCCAACATGGAGGAAGCCGATGCTTCAAATCCCAAGCCGGAAGGGAAGAAAAATTTTCCTACCAAGAAGGACACTTACGTCACCTTCCTCGGATCTCAACCAGCAAAGGTCAAGAAAGCAGTTCTCCACGAGCTCAATGCAATAGTTCCGGCTGTTCCTCAGTATCTGGACTGGTCGGAAGTAGCAATCACATTTGACCGCGCTGATCATCCGCCTAAGTTGCACAGGCGAGGAAAATACGCCTTAATCGTTAATCCACTTATTGACGGTTATGGCTTCTCCAAGACCCTCATGGACGGTGGTAGCAGCATCAATATTCTCTATGTAGAAACGCTACGCCGGATGAAGATCTCGGAAACACAGCTTAAGCATAGCTCTGTGATTTTTCACGGAGTTGTCCCAAGAAGACAAGCTAATTCCCTGGGAGAGATCACTTTGGATGTTACTTTTGGAACACCAAAAAATTATCGAACGGAGGCACTTTCCTTCGAAGTGGTCCCGTTCAAGAGCGCATACCATGCTATATTCGGGCGTCCGGCTTACTGGGCTTTTATGGCTCATCCGTGTTACATTTACAATATGATGAAAATTCCAGGTCCCAACGGCGTGATCACCATCAGGGGAGACCCGAAGAAAGCGCGAGAGTGCGAGGATGGAAATGCCGCCTTTGCCGAAACCGTGCTGCACACTAGGAGTATCAGGAGATCAAGAAGAGCTTAGATCCATCTGAGATGCCCGCGACAAAGAAGGAGGTGACAAAGCCAAATCCGGAGTTCAAGGCATCAGAAGAGACGAAGACGACGCCATTGAAGGATGATGACCCCTCCAAGGTGACCCAAATAGGCGCAGGCTTAAGTAGCGCATAGGAAAGCGCGCTCGTCAAGTTCCTCCGAGCAAATCAAGATATCTTCGCATGGCAGCCATCTGACATGACCGGAGTACCTAGGGAACTTGCCGAGCACTCTCTAAATGTAAACCCGAACGCTAAACCCGTCAAACAGTCCTTACGACGGTTTGGTGATGAAAAGCGTAAGGCAATATCTAAGGAACTAGCGCAGCTCGAGTTAGCCAGATTCATAGAAGAGGTCATCCATACTGATTGGTCGGCCAATCCTGTAATGGTCCCTAAAAAGGACACCACTAATTTAAGGATGTGTGTTGATTATACTGCCTTGAACAAGGCTTGTCCAAAAGATTCGTTCGCTCTGCCTAGAATTGATCAAGTTATCGATTCTACGGCAGGCTCGGAACTCCTCTGTTTTCTGGACGCATATTCCGGTTATCACCAAATCCGGATGAAGGAATCTGACAAAATCAAGACTTCATTCATAACCCCTTTCGGAACCTTCTGTTATGTTACGATGCCCTATGGGCCGAAGAACGCAGGAGCTACGTACCAGCGCACGATGCAGTGTTGCCTCCATGATCAACTCGGACGCAATGTACATGCATACATGGATGATATCGCGGTCATGTCCAAAAAGAAGGAAACATTGATTTCCGACTTAGAGGAGATGTTTGCCAATTTACGAAAATACAACATCATGCTTAACCCGAAGAAATGCTTCTTTGGAATATCAGCCGGAAAATTGTTAGGTTTTATCGTGTCTCAACGAGGCATAGAAGTGAACCGTGACAAGATAAAGGCTATTCTCAATATTTCCAGGCCAACTCCCCTGAAGGACATACAAAGATTAACTGGTTGCATTGCTGCGATTAGTCGATTTGTAAGCCGGCTTGGTGAAAGAGCCGCACCATTATACAAACTCCTGAAGAAGACCAAGGATTTTTTCTGGACTGACGAAGCTGAAGCTGCACTACAAGACCTGAAGAAAGTACTCTCATCTGCTCCTATCCTGGCAGCGCCGGAACCTCAGGAACCGATGTTGCTTTATATTGCTGTGACAAATAGGGTTGTCAGTATAGTTATGGTGGTGGAGAGACCAGAAGAAAATCAGGAGCACCTGGTGCAGCGTCCGACATACTTTGCCAGCGAAGTCCTGACAGAATCAAAACAGCGATATCCGCACTATCAAAAGTTGGCTTACGGTGTTTTTCTAGCATCTCGTAAGCTACGACACTATTTTCAGGAGCATCCAATTACTGTGGTGAGCAAAGCTCCCATGCGAGATATAATCAACAATAGCGATGCCACAGGACGCGTTGCCAAATGGGGTATAGAGCTTGCAGCTTTCGATATTGAGTACAAACCCCGGACAGCAATCAAATCCCAGATCCTTGCCGACTTTGTCGCTGATTGGACAGAGAACATGGTCCTCCCTAAGTCGGAATATTGGACCCTATTTTTTGACGGGTCCAAGGCTCGAGGGGGCTCGAGGGCTGGCGTGGTGCTCAAATCACCCCAAGGAGATAAACTTCTATACGTGTTACAGATCCACTTCACAGCAACAAATAACATTGCCGAGTATGAAGCACTGCTGCATGGAATCCGGATTGCTAAGGATATTGGCATCCGACGTTTGATGTGTTATGGAGATTCGGATCTTGTTGCTCAGCAAGTCTCGGATATTTGTAATGCAAATAAGCACATGGCAGCATATAAAGCTGTCATGGATGATCTATCTAAATCATTCGAGGGGTTTGAAGTTCAACACATCCCTCGAGCAGAAAACGAGGAAGCAGATGCACTATCTCGAATAGGCTCTACGCGGAAAGAGGTTCCGGATGGCGCATTTTTAGAGCACCTCAAAGTTCCCTCGATAAAGGCAATAGATGAGGAATATCTGACCAAATCTGACTCACCTTTAATAGCAGTTCTGGCTGTAATTCCCAGCTGGACTCAACCCTACCTTGATTACTTGGTAGATGGCAAATTACCCGAAGACGAGGTGCTGAGTCGGCAGATTATCCGACGAGCAAAAGCATATACTATTGTTAAAGGTGAGCTCCATAAACGGAGTGTTTTTGGGGTTTTTCAGCGCTGTGTATCTCCAGAAGAAGGAGTGGAAATCTTAAGAGAAATCCACGAAGCCGAGTGTGGTCATCACACTGCAGCCAAATCTTTAGTGGCAAAAGCTTTTCGACATGGTTTTTTCTGGCTTACAGCTCAGGCAGATGCCGAACGATTAGTCAAGACATGTAAATGCTGCAGAAAGTACGCCAAGCAAGCTCATGTTCCGGCTGATCAGCTGCGAACAATACCTATAACATGGCCTTTTGCGATCTGGGGGCTTGATATGGTAGGACCTTTTAAACGAGCTCCAAGTGGATTTACTCACCTCTTAGTGATGGTGGATAAATTCACGAAATGGATCGAGGCTAAACCTGTCACTAGTTGTGATGGAGCAACAGCCAAAAGATTTGTCGAGGATGTTATAATCTGGTATGGTTATCCGCATAGCATTATCACGGACAACGGGAGTAACTTTTCCATGGGAGAGTTGGTTGAATTCTACGACAAGCAAAATATCCGGCTTGACATTGCGTCAGTCGCACATCCATAGGCTAACAGACAAGTCGAAAGAGCAAATGGTTTAATTCTACAAGGCTTGAAACCAAGACTCGAAGCACCACTTAGACGTGCTGCGGGGGCTTGGGCAAAGGAAATACCCTCTGTAATTTGGAGTTTGCGAACAATTCCGAACAGGTCAACAGGATATACACATTTCTTCTTGGTCTATGGGGCAGAAGCAGTTATTCCTAGTGATTTGATTCATACTTCTCCTAGAGTGGCCGCGTATATCGCAGAGGATGCCGAGATTTCTCGACAAAATGATCTCGACTTAGTCGAAGAAGTTCGCGTCGTTGCTGAAATGAGATCTACAGCCTATCAGCAGAAGTTACGTAAGTATCATAGCCAGAGAGTCCGAACTAGATCTTTCAATAAAGGTGATTTGGTTCTCCGGCTTGTGCAACAAAGAAAGCACAAACTTTCCCAATATGGGAAGGGCCATTTTTAGTTAGTCGAGTATTGCACAATGTCCTCAAGGGACTGGCGGTAGTCATGAAGAAGATCACCGACTTGGGTAAGCCGGTGAGTGCGGGGTTCGGACGAGGAGGAGTCCATCAAGTTCAGAGGACCTATACACAAAACAAGGATATGAAAAAACCGACATTGATGAAAGTCGAAGAAATAATAAGTCAGATAGATGGAACATACCAAGAATGACGTCGTCAATCTTGGCTTTCTCCTCCCGGAGACTCTGGAGTTCAGTCCGGAGCGCCTGGGAGATATCCTTTTCTCTTCCAACCTCATTCTTGAGGTCCGAGATAACCTTATCTTGAGCGGCAATCTTGAGATCGTGCTCTTTATTGGCCATGGAGGAGGACTCGAGGACTTTAGCTATGCTCCTTTCATGATCAGCCTTGAGCTTATCCAGCTCTTGGCGAAGTCCCTTGTTCTCCACCACTAAGGTTTTGAGGTTCTCGGCCTCTTCAATCATAGCGATGGATTGTTTCACCAACACTGTAAGTCAAAAAGAACAATAGTTCAGAAAAATTCGACATTGAAAAAAGCAAAAGGCAAGGTTTGAATCTCGAAATGTTTACCTTCGGCTTCATCCTTGGCTACCTTGAGCTCAGCATTCTTAAGACGGAGAGCTTTGATCTCTCTCCACTTATCACAGACATTTTTTAACAATTCCTGGTTATAGGAACATACTTTCTGTAAGTCAGAATACCCAAAGTCAGAAAGCTACTTAAGACTCGGGCTAATATTTTTTGCTAAATATCAGCACGAGCCTTGGGGGCTACACTAGTTCGTTCTTTGCCATCCTAATGAAAGCATAAACCAGGATTTCTATATCCTACTTCATGCTTGGGGGATAGAGGATATGATATAACATAAGGTAAAAAACAAGAGTTGGAATTCTGACTTACATATTATTCATGGGTGAGTTTGTCTAATCCCGCGTTCACCTCACTTGCCACCTTCTCGGCGAGAGTAAGAGGAATTACTGGGGCTGTTGGAAGCTCGCCAGTCCTGATCCTCTCGTCGCGAAGGCGGACTTGGGCGAGAAGGTCAGAGAACTTGACGTCCTCTGCTTCTTGCGCTTCCTCTTCGGGGGAAAGATGGCTTTTGTCCAGGACTTGCCTGGCCAGCCGCTGGATCTCCTCAGCGGAATTCTGGGATAAGCCAAACTTGGCAAGTCCGGGGTTGCTGAGGAGGTTGTCAGCGAAGACTTCAGCCGAGGGATCATTACCCGAAGAGGGTTCACCCTTATCTTGAGCTGACGCACCCATGCTGACGTCAGTATGCGATCCAAGGATCACAGGCGCCGTTGGAGGAGCCGGATATTCTGCAACAGCCAGAGACGGAATAATCGCCGGTGTTGCAGAAGGTTGAGGGGCAGGAGTCGGAGGAGCCGTGGCAGGCGAAGCTATAGTAAGCTTCATCTGTCGCAGGGGCTTTGCAGGAATCCCCTTCCCCTTACCCTTGATGAGAGGCTTTGCTCTAAGAATGTAGTAAAGTCAGAAACATTACATCTCGGAAAGAAATTCGAGAAAGGTACAAAGGCGGAAATTGTGAATGAAAGTTACCTCTTCACAACGGGCACTTCCTTTGTGCCAACAACCACTGTCGGGGCTTTGCGCTTCTTGAGCGCAAGGTCCGACAATGGGACCACTTCAGTCTCCTGAGAAAACTCAGGAGGATATCCTTCGAGTGGAGCAAGCTCCGACTCGGGGAGATCAGCAAGCTAAAAACAAGAAAACATATCAGCATTGCAATATATAACTTAAAGATTGAAACACGTAAAATGTGTACTGATGGAAGCTTGCCGCTACCACGGGGTTTTCCGCCATGTGCATGTCCAGAGAAATCTCCAGAATTTTCCTCTCGATCCGCTCCTTGATCAGCCATTTGATCTGGCTTATGTAACCTTGGATGGTGTAGGCTTTGGGGCTGATGCGGAGAGAGTCTTTTTTGGAAGATGTGATGGAGTGCATCAGTCTATCCCCGTGGTACTGAAGTGGCTGGATCCGACGTGAGACCCAGCACTGGACTAAGTCGGATCCTTTCAGACCCTTGTGCTTGATAAGATATTCGATCTGCCTCTTAGCGAGGATCAGATCGCCGGTGAGAACCGGAGCAGCCTTGTCCTAGGAAGGCTGGACCGTGGCAGCTCCGTCGACAAAAGCCAGCAAAGCAGTAGCTTTGTCGGGAGCCGGAATATCCCTGTGATAGAAAAAAGTGGCTGGCCATTGTTTGACCGAGTCACTGGCAGAAATTTTGGGATATGCCCGTTCTCGTCTAACAGAGAAGCTAATAGTACCGGTGATATAAGGAACACCGGCAGTAATGGAATTTCTCCGGACATGGAAATAATACCGGAAAAGAAGCAAACTCGGCCTAATGCCGAGAAAGCCCTCGCAAAACGCGGCATATGCGCTCATCTCTAGAATAGAATTGGGAGGAAGATTATGGAGTTGAACTCCATAGTGGTCAATCACCTCGGAGAAGAACTCCG
Source organism: Avena eriantha (assembly GCA_910589775.1). Taxonomy (NCBI): domain Eukaryota; kingdom Viridiplantae; phylum Streptophyta; class Magnoliopsida; order Poales; family Poaceae; genus Avena; species Avena eriantha. The sequence continues at coordinate 265,168,704 of OU342741.1, read as the reverse complement.
AGGGAGGAAAGGACAAACCTCGGTCCAGATGGGTGCCGAAGTGGACGTGCTCGCCCTCGCGCGGATTGGGGACGGTTTCGCCGGAACCGCTCCGCCAGTTGCCGGCGGCGAGAAGCCCCTCCTTCTCCACATTTTTGAGACCATCATCGTCGAGGGCGCAGGGGATCCAGATTCCCCGGAAGCTCTCTTTCTCCGCAGCTGCTTCCGCCGCCGCCACTGCCAGAGAAGAAGAAGAGGATGAAGCCATTTTTATCTCCGGTGAAAAAGGTGACCTTAAAGTGGCGGCGCTAGGAGCTCTGTGGGAGGAGGACGAAAAGGCTCTGGGCGCGCTGGGGGATTGGGAATAAAGAAACGGCGAAGGACTGGTGGAGAGGAGAAGAAGGAATCTAAACCCCTTATATCCACCTACCTGCGCCAAGATTCGTGCAAACGCTACAGTGTGATTGCCACGCGTCATGGAAAGAACTGGGAAGGGCCCGCGCGATGATTGCGTCGCCTCGATCTCCATGCACGCATTGAAACGGCGCCTCGGTTCCGCGAACCGCGGACCCACCAACAGTCGTGCTGACGGAACGTCTGTCAGATGACATGACTTGACCATGCTTGTGTCAGGTGGTGTTGGAGACCAAGTTCTGGTTTAGTTTAAAAGCGAGCTGGAAAATCCGAATAACTAATTGAAAGGTCCGACTTACTTTTAAGACCCGGATCGTATTTTTGTTATAAAGTTTCAGGAACCCTTCAAGATTCTGCAAGCCGAAGATCAAGCTAGACGATGATAAAATCCGACTTTGGATCTTGGAGGCCTCCGGGGGTTACTGTTGGGGATATACTTTCCGGGTATCCTCACAGATCCTCACTGACCAGGGTGGCCCACTTCGGGTTAGAGCTTTGCTTCACGGGCGGCCCAGTTAGGGAGAGAAGACGGAGTCCAATCCGACTACGGGAAGGCCCAGAAGACTTACCGACTTAGGCCCATAATGTTACTTGTAGTTCAAGATGTACCCTGTAACCAACTCTTAGTCGTAGCCAGATTGATCTCTCCTGTAAACCCTAGGCCGGATATCTATATAAGCCGTCCTAGGGAGAGCCTTTAGGGCACTCAACACTTTTAGACCCTCAACTCGCACAGGCGAAACCATCGTAACCCATATTCCGGCTCTACCGTATTACTGGATTGCTAGCAGGAGTAGGGTCCGTCCAAAGCCGGCGGGTTCGAACCTGGGTAAACTTGTGTGCTCACCATCCTGGAACACCGTACGTCTCACACCCCTCTCTCTCACACGCCTCGAGGACCCCCTCATGGCGTACTTGTCCTCAAACCGACGACATGGATTATTATTATTCTCCATTATTGTACTGACTTGAGTTTTAAATCAATAATAGGATGGCACCACCGCGCCGTTCTGAGGAGAACATACCACCAGAACTGGGGGCTGCGTTGGCAAGTATTGCTAATGCCTTGGGAGCAATGCAGCAGAACCAGCAGCGTTTTGAAGAAAGTGTCAGGAGGAATGAGTTTGTTCTGCTACCTCCACCTTCCAAGCAAGGAGACATCAAGAGCTTTCTGAAGTTTAACCTGCGCCACTTTGAGGTGTCTGATCAGCCACTAGATGCTAATGATTGGTTGCGTGAGATGTCAAGGTTGCTAATGACTACTGATGTTCCAGAGCAAGAATGGGTAAAATGTGCCACTCACCTTTTGAAGGGAGACGCGGCTCTATGGTGGGAGAATTACCTGAAGGCAAACCACTCCGGGTTTCAGCCTACTTGGGAGCAGTTCACTTGGGCTTTCAAAGAGCAATACCTGTCAGAAATTGTCATGGAAAGGATGAAGGAAGTGTTTCACAACCTCAAGCAGGGCAATGACAATGTCAATACCTATATCAGAAACTTCATGAACCTTTCTCGGTATGGTGGCGATGAGATCTCTGATGACAAGAAGAAGCAAAAGAGGTTCAGGCAAGGGCTCAATGCATCTATCAAATATGCAATCACTCATGCAAGGCCGGGGTCTTTTCTAGAACTTCAACATACAGCTCTACAGGAGGAAGCAAGTAGGCAAGTGTTTGAGAAGTCCAAGAAACACAGCCGTGACGCAGCAAGCTCTTCAGCTATGTCAGCTCCTTCTAAGCGCCGTGTGTGGGTTCCTAACACCCCACCGTCGCTCCCGGCTCCACCAAGACCATCAAGCTACACGGCAAGGCCACCAAACTCCTTCACCGCGGCTCCTAGGGGCTACAACCACAACTACCCTGGAGCGCCTGGCGGAGTCCCTGGCTACGCTGCTCCACGTCCACCTGGTGCCTGTTACACCTGTGGGAACACTGGGCATCAACACTGGAGTTGTCCCATGAACAACAAAGCTCTTCCTCCACCACCTCCAAGACCTGCGGCAAGTTATTCTATGGTTCGTGCACCTCCTCCTCGGGCTCTCAACATCAACACCAAGCCTAGGTCTACTGTTGCTTGTGCCAACTGTGTCAACGTCGCTCAAGCGGAGCATGCACCTAGAGTTGTGATGGGTATGCTTCCTGTTAACTCAGTTCCTGCACGAGTTTTGCTCGATTCTGGTGCATCACATTCTTTTGTTTCTCACAAGTTTACAAATGAGAATGAGTTAGCAATGGATCCTCTCCCTAAACGTTTAATGGTCCTTTCTCCTGGAGCAACAATGGCATCTTCCAAAATCAGCCATGGCAATCAAATTGAGATTGGTGGTTCTTCATTCCCGGCTTCCTTAATTATTCTGGGCAATTCTGACATTGATGTTATCTTGGGCATGGATTGGTTAATAGCAAATGCAGCTGTGATTGATTGTGTTGAACGCTCGGTCTCTCTAAAAATTCCTAAAGGCCATATAGTCTATTCCCCAAGTCTGACTCCTGCAATTCAGCTTATCTCTTTGGCGGCTCTGAATGATGATGCTATGGATGCTATTCAGAGTGTTCTGGTGGTCCGTGAGTTCCCAGATGTTTTTCCTGAAGAGTTACCGGGTATGCCTCCTGATCGAGAGGTCAAGTTTGTGATTGAGCTTGAACCTGGTACCGCTCCTATCTCCAAGCGGCCTTATAAAATGGGTCCTGCTGAATTGGCTGAACTCAAACGTCAGCTTGATGAACAAGAGAAGTTGGGTTTCATTCAGCACAATACTTCTTCTTGGGGTAGCCCAACCATCTTTGTGAAGAAGCGAGACGAGACTGATAGACTTTGTGTTGACTATCGGGCTCTCAATGCTAAAACCATCAAGAATAAATATCCCCTTCCGCGGATTAACGATCTCTTCGATCAGCTAGCTGGAGCTGTGGTATTCTCTAAGCTTGACTTGAGAAGTGGTTATCATCAAATCAAGATTCGCAAAGAAGATGTCCCCAAAACAGCTTTCACCACCCGCTATGGCCTGTATGAGTACACGGTCATGTCTTTCGGTCTCACCAATGCACCTGCCACCTTCTCGAGGCTTATGAACTCGGTTTTCATGGAGTATCTTGATAAGTTCGTTGTGGTCTATCTGGATGACATCCTAGTCTATTCTAAGTCAAAGGAAGAACATGAAGAACACCTTTGGTGTGTCTTAAACAAGCTTCGGGAGAACCGCCTGTATGCAAAGTTCTCCAAGTGTGAGTTCTGGCTGCCTGAAGTCACCTACCTTGGTCACGTCATCTCTGCCAAGGGCATTGTCGTCAACCCAGAAACTGTTCGGATAATTGTTGACTGGCTTCCCCCAAAAATGTCAAAGAAGTCCGGAGTTTCCTTCGTTTGGCTAGTTACTGTCGTCGCTTCGTTCAGAACTTCTCGAAGATTGCGAAGCCTCTTACCGATCTCCTCAAGAAAGGCAAGAAATACCTTTGGTCTCCTGCATGTCAAGCCAGCTTTGAAACCCTCAAAGAGAAGCTCACTTCCACACCAGTCTTGATTCCTCCAGATACATCAAAGCCTTTCTAGATATTCTGTGACGCCTCCTTGCAAGGATTGGGTGCGGTCCTTATGCAAGAGAAGCAAGTTGTTTCTTATGCCTCTCGACAGTTGAAGACGCATGAGATCAACTATCCTACACATGACCTCGAACTCGCAGTAGTTGTCTTTGCTTTGAAAGTATGGAGGCACTACTTGCTTGGCAACCGTTGCGAGATCTTTTCCGATCACAAGAGTCTGAAGTATATCTTCAGACAACCTGATCTCAACCTTCGTCAGAGGAGGTGGATTGAAGCAATTAATGATTTCGATTTGACCATCAACTACACTCCTGGCAAAGCTAATGTGATGGCCGATGCTCTCAGCCGAAAAGCTTATGTCAACAACCTCATGGTGGAAGAACAACAGCCTCTCTTGTGCGAGGAATTCCGCCAACTTAACCTTGAAATTGTGGATCAAGGGTATCTTCTGAATCTTCTGGCAACCCATCTCTTGGAAGAAAAGATTTGTGCTAGTCAGCGAGGTGATGCTTACGCCAAAAACATCATCTCCAACATTCAGCTGCCAAGGTATGAGTCCTTCCACGTCGATGATCAAGGAGCTCTATTCTTTGAACACCAGATGTTCGTTCCGAACGACCCGGGTTTGAGAGAGCAAGTTCTTAAGGAGGCGCATGATTCTGTTCTTTCTATCCACCCTGGCAACACTAAGATGTACATGCACTTGAAAACACAATATTGCTGGCCTGGGTTGAAACAATGTTGTGCCAAGTATGTCTCGGAATGTGATGTCTGCCGCAGAGTTAAACCTGTCCATCAGAAACCTTCTGGTCTTCTACAGCCATTGAAGCCTCCGAAATGGAAATGGGAGAAAGTAGAGATGGACTTCATAACTGGTTTTCCAAGGTCGCAAGCCTCCGGTGTGATGCGTGAGTAGTTCATCTGTAGCATCACATATGTCTAACAGTTGTAATGCTACTTGGTCTAATAATAAAATGCTACTTCCTACATATAATTGTTGCATCATAATTATATCATGCTCATGTCATCATGCCACATTGCATTTGAGCATCATATAAAACCCTTCTTCTTTTGGTTCTTATCTCATATGCATTATTAATTGTATTTGCCTCGTGATATATTGTATTTGGTTCTTGATAAGTGCTTGATGCCCAAGTTGAGTTGGGGGCATATCTTTTATTAACTCCACCACCTTTCTCATCACCACCCTATAATCCCACCATCCAACTATATGTGAGCTTTGCATCTTATTTGGGTTACCTCTAACTCATGTGGGTTGGGATGGATCCACTTCTATTTCCACATGCTCTCACACTAGCATCATCTTATTTTCACATTATTGATATGTGGAGCCACCTTTGCATGCCTTGTGAGTGGTACCCCTTTTTCTAGCTTCCATATGGATTGTTTTGGAATAGTTGCTCATGTTGGAATATTGTTGAGGATATTATACACCTAGTGGAATATACACACTAGCATGTCCAAATTATATTCAAATTTGAGCATCTCCATCTACCCCACATGGAACATCCTTTTAATTCTTTTGGTTTGGCCCTAGCTCCATATTTTTGGAATACATGTGAATCAAGGCCATGAGATTTTCTTTTGTTTTCACAAGATTAAACATGGCACTTAATAAATATGCATGGGCCATGCAACAATCACCACCATTCCATTCTTTTGGGTTTTACTTGGTTTTTGAGTGAATCTTTTCTTTTGTTGAGCTCTACTCCCTTCTCTCTCAACCCTCACCATCTTGATTGTTCTCTCCTTACCATGTGCCCACAAAATCTCACCCCTCACATGTGTATGTCCCATGCATGGCCATGTGTGGCTATCTCAAAACCTCCCCTTCAAACCCATCCCTCTCCATATCCATCTCACCCCTTGATGGGGCTTGATCTTGCCATGATCTTGGGGGGCATGTAAACCCCAAACCTCACCTCACCTTCCTCTCCTTTCCACCATTCCATCCATGCATGATCAAGTGTGACCATAGCTAAACCCGAACCCTAAAACCCTCTCTCCCTAACCCCTCTCTCTAAAAACCTAACCCCACCACCCCTTACTTGTCCTAGCTAAACCCTAACCCTCCACCTTGCCCAAACCCTAACCCATCTACCCCACCACCCTGACCAGCCCCATGCCGAGGCACCACCCCCATCTACCCCTTCTCAAACCCTAACCCTACCCGAGCCTCCCTCTCCATCCTCTCTCTCTCTGCCACAAGGCCCCACCCGAGCCAGGCCACCTCCCTGTCCTCGCCCTGGCCCCCAGCTGCAGCCACCCTACCGCGTCGTTCCTAGCACGGGAGGAGAAGAAAAAGGTGGCCGAAGCCACCTTTTCCACCCGAGCCACCCACGGCACCTCCCTCAACCAGCAGGAAGATCGAATGGCTTAGCGCATCCTGCGCCTACTGGACCTGACTTCGTAGGATCCCCTCGGTCTTATCCACCCCCCCCCCCCCTCTGCCTGCACTTTCCCCAGGGCTCCACGCCGAAGCCCCCTTCCTCACATCTACCCTGCCACCCTCTCTTCCATCTCCGGCCATCCAAGCTCGGCATCGGCGTCCCCCACCAGAACAAGGAGGCGGGTGTGGCGTCGAGGTTGTCAAGGAAGGCGAGGAGGACCCCGGCGTCGCCCCTGTGAACGGCGTCGAGGAGGAGACCGTCATGTACCTGCTGCACGCCGACGACACCGACGAAACCCTAGCCGCGGAGCGTCTGCTTCTCTGGTGATCGGCCGTGCCTCTCGCCGTTCCACCACCACCGATGCCACCGCGGTGAGTCCCCGAACCCCCCTGACACCCTCTCAGCCAGCTTTGCTTCCTGTGCACGCCGGTCGCTCTGTCGAACGCCCTCTAGGCGGCGCGCTCTCGTGTGTTTCCTCGCCGATGCGTTGCGGTCGCCGTATGTAGCCGTGTTCCCCTTTTCCTTCAACAACACCAGCCAGCCCCAGTGGTAGCCGCCGGGATCGATCCCCCGTCCCGCCAGCCGTGCGTCTCTGTCAGTTTCGTCAGACAAACAGAGGAAGAAAAACAGTGTCGCGAGAACTTTTGCATATAACCCCTACGCATTGTTTTCTTAACCTGCGCTCTACCCTGCCCACATGTCTGCCTCGGTGCAAATCTTACAGAGAGGCCCCTGGAAATAATGCGCCAGCATGAGCAAGCCCCTGTCCCTGCCGCGTGGCACACCCTGGCTGGTCCGCGTGCGCAGTGGCCCTACGGCAGCCGTGGCCCGCTTGTCAGCGGCTGAGGCTAGCTAGACGACCAGTAAGAAAAGTATACTGCGTGCAGTTTGCGCCAACTCAGCGCGGCCCCACCTGTCCGTGACTGTGGCTAGATTCCTCTGAGTATAAAAAGTGTCTGATCTTTTCTGTTTTAAATAAAAACAATTTCAGAAAATGTTTAATATGATTTTAAATCTAGAGATTATTAACTTTTAATTTGTAATTCCAAATAATACAAATAATATATGTTTTTGAATCAGAAAAATGTGAGGATTTCAAATCTGCCATCCAAATTAATGTTTGACTAATTTAAATTTTCGAAATTGTTTAAATGTAATAAAAATGCCCTTTCTTAATTAATTAATAACTTTAAATCTACAACTCCAAATTTGACAAATAATGTCTAAATCGATCAGCACGACGAGCCCGTTCTGTTTATGCTTTCCATGTTCTGAATTGCAGCATGCATCATATAAATATTAAGTGGACAGCAAGTGTTATGTGAGCAAAACATGACTAAAACTTAATAAAATGCTTTATTCTTGTACCCCACACCTCATCCATGCCATGCTACATTTTTGCCATGTAAATTGTGCATCATTCATCATGGCATGCTTGTTTGCTTGTCGCATTTTATTCATCTGTTTGTGCACTTTATTTATGTTGGCCCTTGTTTGGTTGGTTCTTCTTCGAATAGACGCCAAGTAGGGGAAATATCAGGAATCCCAAGAGTACTACCCAGATCCGTCTCTCGCTTCAACTGAACTGCCAGGCAAGCACTACCATATGCTTTCATACATATAGTACCTATTGCCTCTATCTTATTCTTGCATCATTGAGTCGCGAATGCATTAATTTGAATCCCAAGTACTGCATAGCCTTGACTTTTAAACCCCACCGAAGCTTGTTCCTCCATCCCATGAGCCATTACTACAGCAGTTGTTTAAGCCATGCGAGTCGTAGAATAGCATGTGTAGGGTATGTGAGTGACTGATGGATAACGAGGTACCTAAAAAACTTAACCTGAGTAGTAATGGGATTGCTAATGAAAGTGGCACCGGTGAGCAATATCTGTTATTTGGTTTTTCATGCTCACTTGTGTCATGTAGGACTGCGAGTACTTGATTCCTGTTCCTTGACTATTCGCACTATCCACATCCGGGAGGCCGTGGACCCCCTGAGCCAGAGCTTGATTCATTTCTATTTCTTGAGGCCACAAACTAGTTTGGGGTTTTATTATTATCCCGTACTTATGCCATTCTTTACTATTTTATTTAAGATTGTGCGAGGAGCACCTATACTGTTTTGGATGCGGAGTGTTTTCACGGTATCGACAAGCCTAGTCACATTTTCAGGTTCCTAGTCGTTTACAGCCATTGACGCAAACCTTAGGTCCGTCTCGGAGTCGGCCTACTTCGTTGCGGGTAGCTTAATGGGGTGGCCCCCTGAAATATTTCTGAATCCTGTGATCGCTTTGTCGTGAATGCCTCGTTGGGTTTTGATTTGGTTTTTCCGAGGTTGATCGAGTGTGTGTTGCTAATTGTGCACCCCTGCATGGTAAATCTTTCTGAAAGCCATGTCCACGGTTATGGACGACTTGGAGCACAGTTTCTCGATCATAGACAAGCATAACTAAAGTACCGCTTTTAATTTGACTAAATACCTGACTAGTAAATAGTGTAATACTCATGGAATGGTTAATAAAACTGCCAACAGATGGGATGTTCGTCCGCTTTCTCGTTGGTAAGCGAGAAGGAGGATGGATCTGTTACTTATACTGTTATAACTGTTGTTACTAATTAACGGACATCCGTCTATCATTGGTTAGGCGTATGGTTAATGAGTATCTATAGGTTTGTTAGTTATTATCTTTTGCTGCAATTGTGTCACCCCAGGTATATGTCCCCTTTAGAAGCATAAAGACTTGCTAAGTACCCCTAGGGTCTCACACGATCAATTGCTAAGTACTCGCAAGATGGATACTTGGTGGAGGAGACAGATGATGTTGGCAACGATAACTCGGTGTAGAGATTTCGGGGATGGGGATCCGCGAGATCTGTGGGCGGGATGTGTTTATTTATGTGGCATCTATGCCGATTTGCTTCTTATCCGTACTCGGATCTTGTTTTCCGCTTCCGCCTGCTACTCTGATGTTTGATGTATGAGGAGCTATCCTAAACTATTATCTCTATCTAGGATATTTGGATCTTGCCGTATGGCATTGCAATATTTCTATTTCTTTTAGATGGAATGGCTCTGAGAACTGTTGTATGGTAGCTTGCATACACACTCACTTGTGTATGTATTTGATCTCTTCGCCTGTTGCCTACGCCGCTCGCTCTTGTCCTGATGTCCTGGAAGTGGTTAGGACGACCGACGGGTCTACACGTGGGCGGTCCCCTGGGCCCCCGCTGTACTATTTTAACCACTTCCGTTTCATCCAGTCTTGAACTTAGAGCGTATGGTCCGAGGTAGTTACATCATCCTTGGACTAGGGATCCATGTAGTAGCTAGATGGCTAGTTCTGCTCCTTTTTGCTTTCATGTCTAGGTCTTGTGAGCTCCATTCATGATCAAGATCATCTATTTGTAATTCTGCATGTTGTGTTTGCGGGGATCAGATGGATATTGAGATGCTATTTCAGATTGATTATTGATTCTATCATGTCTTTGTTATTTGTGATCTTGCATGCTTTCCATTGTTAGTAGCTATCTTGGCCAAGTAGATGCTAGCAACTCCAAGAGTTAGTATTTATGCTCGATAGTGGGTTCATGCCTCTGGTAATATGGGGAAGTGATAGAAATCTCTAAGGTACTAGATGTGTTGTTGCTACTAGGGAGAAAACAACAATCCTCTGTTCATAGAACAATCGTATTGTTTACTTTACACGCAATTCGTAAAGCAATAATCTGTTGCTTGCAACTTAATACTAGAGGGGGTTCGGATGATAACCTGAAGGTGGATTATTAGTCATAGATGTAGTTGGATGGCGGTCTATGTATAATGTTGTAATGCCCAATCAAGTCTCAAAGGAGTCAAGATGATTAGTATATGCATGTATTGCTTTCTCGATGTTTGTCGATTGCCCCGCTGTAATTTGTTCACCCAGCATGTTATCTATCTAAGGAGAGCCACCTCTAGTGAACTATGGATCCCGGTCCTTGTCTTTTACATACAATCTACAATCTTTTACTGCTTTGTGTTTACTTTCTGCAAACTATTACTTCTTTCCATTCGATACGTTTAATCCTTTGTTTTCCGCAAAACACGGTGAGATTGACAACCTCATCGGACAAAGTTCTGTGGTTGTGTTGTGCAGGTCTCCACGTTGCTACTAGCACCAGTAGTGCGCCCTGCCAAGTCTCAGCTAGCAACACCTTTGGGGTGTTTCCTTGCTCCTACTGGTTCGATTAAACCTTGGTTTCATACTGAGGGAAACTTGCTGTTGTGCACATCATACCTTCCTCTTGGGGTTCCCAACGAGCTTTACATCAACACCGATCCAGCATTTTTCTAGTGCCATATACAGAGCCATCAAGCATTTTTCTGGCGCCGTTACCGGGGAGTCAAGGACATCTTCACAAGGGGAGTCCCTCATAACCAATCTCTTTACTTTGTTATTTTTGTTTTGCTTAGTTTCTTTTGCTTTGTTTGCTTGTTTCTTTATCAAAAACACACAAAAATTAGTTTTGCTAGTTTGCTTTCTTTATCAAAAACACAAAAAAATTAAGTCTCCTTTAGTTGCCACCTCTTCTTTAGCTCACCATGTTGATCCCTAAATGCACCCTGAAAGATCTTCCAATTGGTAGTGGTTCTATAATTGGGAAAGATAAAGTAGAGCAAGTCCATCCAAAGACCCAGTAGAGCAAGTCTGGAGCAGAGTCGACAATCTAAAGGGACAATCTGTGTTTCTTGGGATCAACTACCCTTTCTTTGCCAGAACCCCTAGAGCTGTTGAACCTGTAATTGCTCAGGCATCCCTGGCTCCTGATGCTGCTGCTGCTGCTGGTGGTGGTGGAGCTGACAAAGAACTAGCTGCTGCTGCTGCTCCTGGTGAAGCTAACGAAACACTTGGTGATGCTGCTGCTGGTGAAGCTGACGAAATACTTGCTAATGCTGTTGTTGGTGAAGCTGATGAAATACCTGCTGAGGTTGCTGCTAGTGAAGCTGACAAAATACCTGCTGAGGCTGCTGCCAGAGTCCAGGAAGAACATGCTGGTATTGTTGCTGAGGTGCCAGCACTTCCAGTGTTGATAGCAGACTGTGTGTTTGTTGCACACTCACGAGCCTATCATGTTTTACTCCAGATCCGACCTGGAGCCGAATCCACGTTGGGGTGAGGGGGCCTACAATTGGCTCATCAGTGGGGTCGTACGATTTGATGGAGAATGACAGAAGGCTAAACACAGCATCCTGGTTCGTTCCTACGATACCACCAGCTCCAGGGACCTAGTGCTCATACTAGCTGATCCGATGAACCATTTGTCTTTATCTTTATATTTAGTTACGCTTATTTGTGTAACGACTAAGCTGTGATTATTTGTGTAAGACTAAGTTAGGCCTAACTGCGTAATATTCAGTGAAGCCCAGCTTTTCTTTCCACACCCATAACAGCAGAATTGCAACATAGAACAGACAAAGGTAATGTGCATACTAGGCATTTTTTCTCAGGAGAACAACCACTTCAAGTAAATGATACATGGTGTACGCATTTTGAATGCATCACTAGAATGTGCCACCTATTGATGATTGATGACATGGATCTAGCTTTTCTGCGCGTATTTGCATTGAATCGCTCGTTGATTTGTTCACATATTTTTGGCAATGGCTGATGAACTCCACTCTCTTGGTAACATGCTTCGTTAGCGAGCACTTGTTGATGCAATGCAAAGTACAGGACATGGTCTTCATCATCGTTCCATTTAGGTTCCCTATGTTTCATCATCACGGAGCTACTAATTTCAAATGAAAATCTAGTAAACAACATATGTGTACATTGTTAGAGTATGATATAGACACGGTACATACATGTTTTTCTACAATCACAAGAAGAAAACTTGATGCATTTTCACCTTGTTAGCATTGTGCCGAACTGGATGGATGTGGCTTTGGGGTTCGGAGAGGAAGGCGACGTGGCTGGTGCGTGTGCGACCACAGCGACGGCAACCTCAGATTCTGGAGGAGAACAACAGGACCGAGCATGGTCGGCTTGGTGACAGATCTCACCCGGGAATGAATTCTCGTCCCCGCGTCGTGCCATGGGTGCGGCCATGGTGAGGGCGAGCTCCGATTCAGGATGGGGAGGAGAGATGGGCCGAGCAGGTTTGTCCATGTCCTAGCTTCGCGCCATGGCTGCGACCACAGATTGCCGCCCCGGGGGAGAAGAAGACGCGTAAAGGATGCAGGCGCCAACGCTGCAAGCCTACATGGTAGCCACGATGGCAGCGACATAACGGCGAAAACTGACCGGGGGCGCAACTTGACGGGCGTTAGCCTGATATTTTGTACTAAAACATAAAGTTGAATTCGTGCCGAAAAAGACCCTCTGAGTATTTGGCACGCCAACTTTGGGCAACGCAGCTGATTGCAAGCAACTTAGGTACCGTGTTGCCTGCACGCCTCAACTTTCAGGCCGCAAAATGATATTCTCGTCCATGGGGGTAGCGAGTACTAGTGCCACGAGTAGCATCTCCTTGAGCGCTTTGAGCATGTTGTTTGCTTCGTCGTCCCACGTGAATGTGGGGTTCTTCTGCATCAATCGGTAGAGAGGCATTTGCCTTCACACCGAGCATGGGGATGAAGCGACTAAGAGCCGCGACTCACCCGACCAACTTCAGGACGTCGTGTAGGCACTCGGGTTTTTCGATTCGCGAAGTGGTGTCGATCTTGGAGGGGTTGGCCTCGATGCCTCGTTTGGAGACTGCGTACCCCAGGAACTCGATAGTGGGCACGCCGAAAGTGCACTTCTCCGGGTTGAGCTTGATCTTGTACTTCCGCAGATTTGCGAAAGTCTCGCCAAGGTCGGTGAGTAGATCGCCCTGGCGAGTCGATTTCACCACCATGTCGTCGATGTAGACGTGGATGTTGAGGCCGATTTGGCTCGCTAGGCACTCCTACATGCACCGTTGGTAGGTTGCGCCAGTGTTCTTGAGGCCGAACATCATCACGGTGTAGCAAAAAGCTCCGAATGGTGTGATGAAATATGTTTTCTCCTCATCCTCGACCACCATCTTGATCTAGTTGTAGCCGGAGTAGGCGTCGAGGAAGCATAATAACTCTGACCCCGCGGTCGAGTCGATGATCTGGTCGATGCGTGGGAGGACGAACTCCTCCTTTGGGAAGGCCTTGTTGAGGTTGGTGTAGTCGATACACATCCTCCAGGCATTGTTCTTCTTCATGACCAGGAATGGGTTTGCCAGCCACATGAAGTACTTGATTGGCCGAATGAAGCCTACAGCGAGTAGCCGCTGCACTTCTTCGGCGATTGCTCGGTGGCACTCTTCATTGAAGGACCATAGCGACTACTTCACAGGTCGTGCTTTGGGGTCGGCGTTTAGTATGTGCTCAGCGAGTTCCCTCGGGACACCAGGCATGTCAGATGGCTTCCATGCGAAGATGTCGCGATTCTCACGAAGAAACTCAATGAGTGTGCTTTCCTCTGCGGGGCTCATGTTGGTCCCCATGGTGACCTTCTGGCTCGAGGTACGAGCTCGATGGTGCAGGTGTGCGTGGAGGCCTCGAAGGTTGCCTGCGTGGCGCTAGTCGTGGTCGGCTTCTTCAGGATCACCGGGTCATTCTTGTCGATGTTGCTTGTGTATTTCGCGATTTTGTCTGCGTGGTTGGTTTCCTCGGTGATGACGGCGTCGGCGAACTCGATGCCTTTGTCCTCGCAGTCCACGGCCATGTCGGGGTCATTGCGAATAGTGATGATGCCGTGCATCCCAGGGAGCTTCATCATGTTGTACGCGTAGTGCTGGGCCGCCATGAACTTGGCGAATGCATGTCGCCCTAGGACGTAGTGGTAGGGGTTGTGCAAGTTCACCAGCTCGAAGACGATCCACTCAGTGCAGAAGTTGGCTGGTGTGCCAAAGGTGACTGACAGTGTTACCTTGCCGATCGGGTACGCCTTACGACCGGGGACGATGCCATGGAAGGTGGTGAGGGTCGGTTCGACCATCGACTACGGGATTTGCAGCCTCCTGAAGGTGTCCAGGTGTAGGATGTTGATGGAGCTTCCACCATCCATCAGGGTCTTGGGGAGCCAGTAGTCAACCACTTTGGGCTTAACCACCAGGGCGACTCATCCGGGGTACACGATCCTGTTGGGTTCGCAGCATAGAAAACAAAAAAATTCCTACGATGAGAACTATATGCCAAGATCTATCTCCTAGATACAAGCAACAGGTGGATATACATCCATAGAGAACATACCCTCGAAGAAAACAAAGCTTTGTTAACGAGTTGGAACTCATGGATGATGTAGTCATACACTTGGCGATCTCAAGATCGTGATGAAGTCCAACAGGTCCGGCTCCAGCACGTCCATCAGATCCAGCTCCAGCAAGTCCATCACCACCAAGTCCAGCACCGCAAAGCAGCGGTGCATCCATAATCGCACACACATCCGGTACCCCGACAACCTCCGTTCCTCGCTCCAGCAAAGCAGCGGAAGCAGCAACTCCTTTCCAGATAAAGCCACCGGGAACATGTATCTCGCTAATCCGAGACCATGGGGGAATAATACTAGAGGGGGAGAGAGATCCTTCACGAGGAGGTGTCAGTACGAAGGTGTGAGAGGGGGGCCTTTTATAGGAGGAGGGGAGGGTACCCCTCCCATGGCCGGTGCCCATGGAGGGTGTCCCTTCACCTTCCCCATTCATGTGGTGGTAACCCCTCCACATTAAAATGCCCCTTCACATTCTCTTTTAAAGTCTCCACTTTAAATGCATTAAATTTCTGCAAATTTAATGCTCTCCCATTTAATAAAACTCTTTTATTAATTTTATTCAGAATTTTGTTAATTACTTTAATTATCAAACATTCACATAAAACCCCTACAACATTTCAATATTACATTCAGAACCAATTTCTGCAATTTTCACCCGAAACAGTTTCGGTGTCTATTGAAATAATTCCAGCGCTTTCTTAAATCTTTATCTAAAACATATTTGCTCCAAATGGTGCCATTATCCCTTAAGTGTGTCACCCTATGGTTCACGAATAATGCAGACATGATCGAGACCCCTCTCCGATCAATAATCAGCAGCGGGACCAAGAGATCCATACTGACTCCCACACATTCAACGATGACTTATGTGATCGTGAGAACCTTTAATGCTAGTAACTAAATCCCTTTGTCTCGCGGTATATTACATGTCGGAGATTCGATCATCGGTATCTCCATACCTAGTTTGATCTCGTTGCCGACATGCACTCTTTTCTCGTTCCCGTGATATAACATTCTACTGATCACATCACTTGCTTGCAAGCTATCTTAATGTGATATCACTGAGAGGGCCCAGAGTATATCTATCCGTCATCGGGATGGACAAATCCCACTCTTGATCCATGAGCCTCAACATAACACCTTTGTAGCACTGAACCCACATTTATAGTCACCCTGTTACGGTGTGACGTTTGATGTTACCAAGATACTCTTCCGGTGTTAGCAATTAACATGATCTCATGGTCTAATGACTAAGATTATTTCGTATGATGTTATAGCAATATAAACATAATGACTTTGATCGTAATGCTATACTTCGGATGAATGTTCATCACATCATTCAACTAATGTTGTGACCTCGTTATTAACAACATCCAATGTCCATAATCAGGAAACCTTGATCATCTTGTTAATCAACGAGCTAGTTTATATGAGAGGCATTACTAGGAACTTTTATTTTGTTTATTAAACACACATGTATTAACATTTCCAATTAATACAATTATAGCAAAATAAACATTTATCATAAACATGGAATAAGATAATAACCACTTTATTATTGCCTCTCGGGCATATTCCCTTCAGTCTCCCACTTGCACTAGAGTCAATAATCTAGTTTGAAAAACTTTTCATATTGAACACCTATGGCTTTCTGATGTTGCATATACGCTATTGCTAGTGGTTGACATAATCTCCGGATCTGACAGTTACAGGTCCGTGTGTATTTGCATGTCTTTGCGTCTCTACGCATCACTCATTCTCAAATGAGATGGCATTGTATAAATTTGGTCCTTTGGTGAGACCTTTAGTTCGTTCGAGTTAAAATATGTTGATATTATTGCCATACAATATATCTTCATAGTATTAGCCCACTTTAAACCACACATAGTTTGATAACAAACTACATAACACAAATGCCCTCCTTTGCTGTTGTTATAGCAATCATATACTTAGCCTTTTATTGTAGTATCCGTCACAATGTCTCAACTTTGGAACTCATCCAAATCCATCATGGAACATCCTTTCCATTACATTGTGCTACCCATAGTCTAAATTGAGATAAATTTAATTTGTATCTTGTGACAAAACTAGTATCAATGTAACACTTTACAATGAACTCGTTTTAACTATTTGACACTTATACATGATATATTCTTAGTTCTTCCAAAGCTCATAAGAATATATTTACTATCGTACAATGATCATCTTATGAATCATTCTGGTATGTGCTCATAACATTTAGAGCATAGGACATATCTGGATATATACATATCATGGTATAATCGATCAAAATCTTCATGTGATTTTACTCACCAAGTGTTGAAACACTTGAATCTTGATACAATCCTTTCCATGCAGCAAGAACCTTTCTTGTTGTTTCCATATTGAAGCCTTTCAATATCTCATATATGTATGTCTGGCACAACCATATTAGCACCTCAATCTATCCATATAGATATTGATGCCTAATATTCCGGTTTTGCCCAAGTCTTTCATTGAAATCTTATTTTAATGAAATTCTTAACTTGTGTCAATACAAGATACATCATTTCCAATCAACAATATGTCCTCTCTACATAATCTATTAGAAATATGTCTTAGCGCTCCCACTTAATTTCTTGCAAATGCAAGCATCTTCATCATCTCCGATGAATTTAAACTCTTTTAATAGTTTCATCATGGTGAAGCTTCCAACTCCGCTATGCTTACTTCAACTATTGAAGTTTGCATGCCCTTTTAGCACCCTTTGAATTAACCATTCTATTAGAAGAACCTTGTTTTTTTATTCAACTACCATATACCAAATTATATGTAGTGGTTGCTACATTAATCCGTCAAGACTACATATCGCTATGAAAGATCAAATCTTGTCATAGTCAACTCCTTGAACATTGTTGTAAACTTCTTTCCGACATGTCGACTATTACATAGACGTTAAACATCCATGTCTATTTGTTTATAGATCCAAACACGACCGATAGGCTTCACGCCTTTCCGGAGGGTCTTTCAAGTTCAAAACTTGATTTCTCATGTATGGAAACTATCACGGATTCTATGACTTCTAGTCATTTTATGGATTCAGGGCCCATCGTCACTTCTTTGCATGTAGTCGGTTCATCATTGTCAAAACAATAATGACTTGCTTATCAAATCACACTATTTGATTCTTACCGACCCACACGGTTCAATAGGAACTCTAATCTCCGAGATCATAACCTTTGTAATCATGGGAGCCATGAGCATTGTAGCCGCCACCGGGACACTTTCCGGCGCTACGCTACTTAGCACATATATCTAAGGTTCAACAACCTTATCAAAGTTCTATTGTCGTCCCACTTAACTTTTCGCGAAAAATTCCTTCTCAAGAAACTTGACGTTCCAAGTAACAAACTCTTTTATCCTCGGTGTTATGGAGAAATTCCCAACAAATTCTTTGGGATAACCTACAAAGACGTGCTTATCCAACTTTGGTTGTAAACATTTTACTTATGCATAGCATACCAAAATTTAAGAAAAGACAATTCGGGTTTTATCCCAAACCATAACTTATATGGTGTCATTTCAACGAATCACGATGGTGCTCTTTTCAGTGTAAAAGCGGTAGTCTCTAAAGCTTCAATCCTTAAAACATAATGTCAGTTTTATAAATGACACCTTTGATCTTACCATGTCAAACATGTTTTGATTTCATCTCTCGAATATGCCACACTCCTATGGTTTATCAGGAAACACAAATCATGGAACAATTCCTCAAATCTTAGGTGTTTTGCTAAACATGTAACTCAAATATCTTCCTTTATGATCAAATCATAAACTCTTTTATTTTCTTGTTACAATGATTTTTCACTTCATCCTAAAAGTCTTTGAACAATTTTCAAATGTTTCATACTTCTTCCTTATTAAGTAAATATATAGATATATTCACTCAAATTTTGGAGAAAGCATATGAAGCAAAAATATCCATCGCATATGGCTACACATAATAGACTATATACATCAATATGTATAATATCCAATAAGTAAGTCATCCGTTCCTCTTTGGCCTATGGACGGAGTTTCAATTATCTCGAGGAAAGTCTCACAAGCGTCAATTGATCAAAATCAAAGACTCCAAAAATCCATCAACATGGAGTTTCTTCATGTTTTCTTTCCAATATAATTTAAACAGCGATGTCACTTCATAAGTGATCTTTCAATCATTTGTCTTGCGACATTTTAGCAATAGTGTTTATGGATGTGATTTCTCCCACTAGACTTGTAAAAGTTCATCCATCCTTTATGGAATACAGTAATTATTTGAAAAACCATTGTTCTCGTAATACCGGAACAAAATAACAATTATTAAAACAAATCTTGAAGGCTAGGTTTGACGACAACAAAAAACACAATAACACTTTATTTGTTTTCGATGAACATCATCACTTATTCTCTTGCTAGTTACTCAGGCCATTGTAGTTTATGATTTGCGTCCTGTATGACACTTCATACCAACCAATTCGGTATCCAATACCGGTATCCAACACCTAAGAACCACATTGTTTAACAAGCAAGGAATACAACCATAACATGTATATCTTCTATATACCTAAGTTGGACATATCCAACCTTTTCTTTTCTGCCAAATATTTTATAGATTCTCTTTCCACAATTCCTTTTCTTTTAAAAGAATCTATCAACATCAATAGTGGTGTCATTCATATGACACATAGTACAAAGTGTATATAGTCAAATACTAATACCTTTGGACTTGCACTTTGAAGTGGATCACCATCATCAAATGTTTGGTGTTCTTTCAAAAATCCATTCTTTAGTAATCTATTTGTGTAGTAAACATTTTACCTACATCTTATATTCATCCTTATCATGACAACTTTCATGATCAAGCTACTATAGCCTATAAGGAAGAATCACGAGTATAATATTAGTTCCCAAAAACCTTTTGGGAGATTCGGATGCCTAGCATCTCCATTCTTTAAAAATTCTCATAATACGAGAACATGTATTTTGCTAAATTATACTCTATCATAATGCAACCAAAAACATTGTTTCAGATATCACAATATCTTCCACACATGATGGTTTCTGAAACAATTTTTCCACTCCTAGATAATCTTGATATTAAAATAACTTTTGAATATCAAAAATCATGGAGGCAAACATGATACTTTAGATACTAACATTGGAATTCTTACTCTTGATTTAATACTACTTATTAAACTTCATGGAGTAAATAGAGTTTGCTGAAAGTTTGCAATAGGACTTTGATGTCTACGCACTTCTATTCTTGTAGACAGTTGTTGGGCCTCCAAGTGCAGAGGTTTGTAGAACAGCAGCAAGTTTTCCCTTAAGTAGATTACCCAAGGTTTATCGAACTCAGGGAGGAAGTGGTCAAAGGTATTCCCTCTCAAGCAATCCTGCAATCAAGATACAAGAAGTCTCTTATGTCCCCAACACACACAATACACTTGTCAGGTGTATAGGTGCACTAGTTCGGCGAAGAGATACTGAAATACAAGTGGTATGGATAAAAGACAACGGTGCTATAAAATAGCTTGATGGCGTGGAAGAGACTAAAGACAAACTGAAATAAAGATGTAAGCAAGCAAACATGTAACGGATCTAGTTGCAAACGGTGTTTCAATGCTTAGAAACAAGGCCTAGGGATCATACTTTCACTAGTGAACACTCTCATATAAATATAACATCTTCATGATACTACACTGAACTACTCTCCGGTTGGACACTCTAATCCATGGTAGGGCTATAACAGCACACCTCAAAGTAAGCCTTTCCCATCTAGAAAACCCCACACTGTCACCTTGAGCACTAGATGAGTCCAATAAACACCACAATTTCATAAAGACATCCAACTCCAAATATAACTCACAACAAGTATTTGTAATCTCTAGCCTAAGTGTCACCAAGGTGTGCACGTTGTCACTTTCACACACATGGGGAGAGCAGAGATCTATAAAAGCACTTGAGTAGCAAGTTAGATCTATAGATTACAAGCTCATGATCTCAATAAGATCATGCAGAGAGAGAGATGAACACATGGCTACCGATAGAACCCTTAGCCTCGAGAGAGAACTACTCCCTCCTCATCATGGGAATCAGCAACGGCGATGGAGATGGTGGTGGAGATCGATGGAGATGGCTCCGGGGGCACTTCCCCATCCCGGTAGGGTGCCGGAACAGAGACTGTCTGTCCCCCGAATCTCCCCTTCGGTGGCGGTGGCGCTGCGGAACTTTTCGTGGCTGGAGGCTTGATGATTTACGGTTTATGCATCGAGGGAAATATATAGGCAGAAGGAGAGGTCGAGGGGGTGCCTGGGTTGGCCACACCACCCCCTGGCGCGGCCAGGCCTGGCCCGCGCGGCCAGGTGGTGTGGTGGCCCCCTGGCTCCTTTCCGTCTTGTACTCTGGCTCTAGGTGACTTCCGGTAAAATAGAAACTTTGGCTTTTGTCCCGTCCAATTCCAAGAATATTCATTTTCTGACTTCCTGGAACTAAAAACAGCAAAAAACAGGCAGATGGCACGGTGGCTCTTGTTAATAGGTTAGTCCAAGAAATCATATGAAAAGTACTTCAAAGTTGGAACAAAACATAAGAAAGTAGATAAAACCAAGCATGGAACATCAAAAATTATAGATACGTTTGCAACGTATCAAACTTCTAAACTTTTAAATTGACATTCAAAACAATACGATACCAGTTCGTAAAGTAAATATCCAGAATTCTATAGTTCTATTGTCTCAATTAAAACTAAGCATAAGGAAGTGAACAGACGCTAATGACTATAACAAATTATGCAAATTCACTTCGATTTAGTTTATGACAAATTGAGTTCGACTAATCCAAATAAGCAATGAACTCCCACTCAAAAACGACATCCCTCGTGCCTTTTTGGTGATTACATGAACCAAATCCACTACACCAAGTTTGATCATCACGTGAGTCGGTGTAACTTCAAAGGCGAGCATCAATATGGGCATCATACCAACTATATGACAAATGCTTAACCTTTCGGTCCGTATTCCGAGGACATGTCTGTACATGCTAGGCTCGCCAAGTAAGAATCATAGTATTCGCGTGTGTAAAACTGTCTTACACCCGTTATATGAAAGCGTAGAGTCGAGTGCACCTGATCATCACGTGATGTCTCGAAACACGATCCACAGAATGGTGCATACTTAAGGAAGAACATATTTTATCTTGATATCTAAATGAGGGATCATCTTACAATGCTACAAAAAACGCCAGACAAGCAATATAAGATGTGAACATCTAATGTGTAAAGTGAGATTATATGGTACGTGCATTTGATCTCTATCATATGCATCATGGTATGCTCTCTATCATTCCTTTGTGTGTAAGGCCAAGGTCTATGGAACTTACACGTTAGGTGTGTTGTAAGAGTATCTATCATACATCTACTTACAACATTACCATATCATGACACTAGCCCAGCAACGACCTAAACTAGACGCCTCTAATTTATCCATTGTAAGTTTTACGTGGCTTAGGGCTTTCAGAGATAGAACCGTTCTTACCTACGAACATGGAACCACAACAAGGATAACCAAGTTATTAGAAACTCGTTGTGAATCAGATATTGACAACAGTAGGAGAGACAGACACCCGCCAGCCACTTATGCAAAACTAGTTGCATGTCAGTCGTGGAACCGGTCTCATGTACGATGACATGTAAGGTTGGTCTGGGCCGCTTCATCCCACTATGCCACCAATATCCAAAATATATAGAAGATGCAATAACATAATCATCATCGCCCACATATAAACATATGTGTACTACCCGTGCGAAGCACCTACGCATAGATCAGAGCTCTGATACCACTGTTCGGTTCACATCATAGAAAACAAAAATATTCCTACGATGGGAACTATACGCCAAGATCTATCTACTAGATACAAGCAACGGGTGGATATACATCCATAGAGAACATACCCTCGAAGACAACAAAGCTTTGTTAATGAGTTGGAACTCGTGGATGATGTAGTCGTACACTTGCCGATCTCAAGATCGTGATGAAGTCCAGCACGTCCATCAGATCCAGCTCCAGCAAGTCCAGCACCACCAAGTCTAGCACCGCA
The DNA here is from genome assembly GCA_910589775.1 of Avena eriantha. Taxonomy (NCBI): domain Eukaryota; kingdom Viridiplantae; phylum Streptophyta; class Magnoliopsida; order Poales; family Poaceae; genus Avena; species Avena eriantha. Next base: position 265,145,979 of record OU342741.1, on the reverse strand, counting down.
AAGCAGCAGTGCATCCGTGATTGCACACACGTCCGATACCCCGACAACCTTCGTCCCTCGCTCCAGCAAAGCAGCGGAAGCAGCAACTCCTTTCTAGATAAAGTCACCAGGAACATGTATCTCGCTAATCCGAGACCATGGGGAATAATACTAGAGGGGGAGAGATATCCTTCACGAGGAGGTGTCAGTATGAAGGTGTGAGAGGGGGGCCTTTTATAGGAGGAGGGGAGGGTACCCCTCCCATGGCCGGTGCCCATGGAGGGTGTCCCTTCACCTCCCCCATTCATGTGGTGGTAACCCCTCCACATTAAAATGCCCCTTCACATCTCTTTTAAAGTCTCCACTTTAAATGCATTAAATTTCTCCAAATTTATGCTCTCTCATTTAATAAAACACTTTTATTAATTTTATTCAGAATTTTCTTAATTACTTTAATTAACAAACATTCACATAAAACCCCCTGCAACATTTCAATATTACACGCAGAACACATTTCAGCAATTTTCACCCAAAACAGTTTCGGTGTCTATTGAAATAATTCCAGCGCTTTCTTAAATCTTTATCTGAAACATATTTTCTCCAAATGGTGTCGGTATCCCTTAAGTGTGTCACCCTACGGTTCGCGAATAATGCAGACATGATCGAGACCCCTCTCCGATCAATAATCAGCAGCGGGGCCTGGAGATCCGTACTGACTCCCACACATTCAATAATGACTTATCTGATCGTGAGAACCTTTAACGCTAGTAACTAAATCCCTATGTCTCGCGATATATTACATGCCCGAGATTCGATCATCGGTATCTCCATACCTAGTTTGATCTCGTTGCCGACATGCACTCTTTTCTCATTCCCGTGATATAACATTCTAGTGATCACATCACTTGCTTGCAAGCTATCTTAATGTGATATCACCGAGAGGGCCCATAGTATATCTATCTGTCATCGGGATGGACAAATCCCACTCTTGATCCATGAGCCTCAACATAACACCTTTGTAGCACCGAACCCACATTTATAGTCACCCTGTTACGGTGTGACGTTTGATGTTATCAAGATACTCTTCCGGTGTTAGCAATTAACATGATCTCATAGTCTAAGGACTAAGATTATTTCGTATGATGTTATAGCAATATAAACATAATGACTTTGATCGTAATGTTATACTTTGGCCGAATGTTCATCACATCATTCAACTAATGTTGTGACCTCGTTATTAACAACATCCAATGTCCATGATCAAGAAACCTTTATCATCTTGTTAATCAACGAGCTAGTTTATATGAGAGGCATTACTAGGAACTTTGTATTTTGTTTATTAAACACACATGTATTAATGTTTCCAATTAATACAATTATAGCATGCAAAATAAACATTTATCATAAACATGGAATAAGATAATAACCACTTTATTATTGCCTCTCGGGCATATTCCCTTCAGATCCGTGGCGCGTGGTCCTCGTGGCTCCAGTGATGCTTTGTTCAGACCATTGAGGAAGTGAGGGATGTCGACTTGGGTCACCGCATTCACAATGACTACGCGGGCGGGTACCTTCTTCTCGCGCTTGGTGCCGAGCCCGGTGAACATATGTAGTGATCCGACGGCGTGGCCGAATCCGCCAGCATTGCCGTTGTACCTTGGCGGGTCATCATTGTTGCCTTCCCTCGCTCGCCTTGCTTTCTCGATCTCTTTGAGAGAGTGGCAATCAGCGGTGGTGTGGGTGGCGGGCTTTCCTTCCTTGCTGTGGTAGACACAGGATTGGGAGAGCAGGGCCACTAGTCGAATTTTAGCCTCGTGGTGTTGTTGGCGCGGTAGTTTCTGCTGTCGTGGTAGTTTCCTCCATCGCGGCAGAAGTTCTTGGGGTCGCGCTGCCCATAGCCGGCATTGGCGACAAAGTCGACTCACCCGTCACCGCGTCGCTTGCCGGTGAGGTGAGTGTTGCTGTAGCGCATCTCACGTTGTCTGCCGTTGTCGTGGCCGCCTGAGCAACATCTCCCACCCGACTCATTGTCGGAGTCTTGGTTGGGGTCCTCCTCCGTGTAGCGCTTGGCAATCTCGAGGAGGTCGGGGATGTTGTCGAGCATCCGATAGACCCTCTTGATCATGGCGACCAGAGATTCGTACCGGCACGAGTTCTTGAAGAAGTGGATAGCCGTGTCCGGGTGGATGCCAGAAGTGTTGATCCACAGGTCCTACCACCTTTGGACCCAGTGGCGAGTAGATTCACGCAGTCCCTGGATGCAGCTCTCCAGGTCCTCTATGGTGGTGGCACGGGTGTAGGAGCCCTTGAAGTACTTGATGAAGGCATCTCGCATATCCTCCCATGAGTCAATGCTATTCTCTAGGAGGGTGTTGATCCATTACTGGGTCGCTCCCTCCATCATCAGGGGTGGTAGCAAGCGGCGAGCAGGTCAGTGTGGCCGGTGATCCCCATCACCATGAGGTACGTGTCGATCCACATCGCCGGATGGTACATGGGATCATACTTCTCGATGTCCTTCGGCGCTTTGAAGGTGGAGGGGTACTTCTCGCTCGGATCATTGGTCTGAAGCACTACAGGCCGATTCGGCTGAGGGAGCCCCTTGGCTTGGGCTCGCCGTGGTTGGTGAGGGTGTTCCTCAAGTCATTGGCTGGCGAGCACGCCAGGTTTGATTATTGAGGATATGGGTTTGCGTGTCGATCGGCTGACCGTTGGCGACGATCGTGTTGTTCATGCATCGTGGCTCATTAATGGAGAGTGCAGTGTTCGCCGCCCGAGGTTGGAGCTGCTCGGGCTCGAACAGGGGGCAGTTGAGGGTGTTGGCGACCGTTGGACGGCCGCTTGAAGCCGCATGGCTCCCGGATGAGCGGGAGTACACCCGCCCCGCGAGTCGACTATCACGGCTTGCTCCTCGACGACCCTGGCTAGTAGGGCATGGGCGTACTTGACCTACAACGCGCCCTCTCCCGTGATGTTGAGGTTGGTGACTGCAGCTTGCCCCATGATGACGTTGTCCATCGGGGTGGAGTAGAGCGGGAGTCTGTTGGAGTTGCGTGCTTGTGGCAAGATTATGATCTGTGGCTGATCCAGAGGATGCGAGCGGCAGGGTGATGGTGGAGCTCTAGCCGTAGGTGCCCTAGCTGGTGTGCGATTGCCGCCAGGCGGCGCGTTGTGGTAGGAGCGGGGTCGTGTTCATCGTCAAAGTTCAAGGCGCGACCCTAGACGTTGGAGTTTAGGCAACTCTGGAGGCGGCGTTGGTGATAGAGCGACAGCTCCTGTGCTGTTTGCTGCTCAAGGCAAAATTTGTCGTGACCGGATTGTTCCCTGGCCTTGGCCACCTCCAGCTGCTGGCGGTACTCCTCGATCTCTGTAGCCGCCGCGGTCGGTAGGAGGGGCGTGGAGAAGGGATCTGGTTGCGCGGTGATGCTACCCGCCATGTACATGGCGTCGTAGCGACTGGATATGACCCGCGCCTCGTCGGGGGACTACGACCCGGAGTCGAAGTCGGAGAGCCCGAGGATGGAAGGATCCTCGAAGTCCTGAGCATTGGAGACTCGCATGATGGAGTCTTCGCGTGACGCGGCCATGATGGTTCCGGCGACCGAGGCAGGGGACGCCGAGTCGGCGTCGTCGTGGAGGGCCACGTCGTTCGCGGTCCTGTTGCTCCCAGTCGCGTGCTGGTGGCCGAGTCGTATTCGGAGGCGAGTTGGGTGATGGATCGGATCTGCCCCTGCGAGAGCAGATCGCGTGGTAACGATCCGCCGATGACCGTCATCTCCGCCGGGTCGATGGCATCAGTGAACCTGATGAAGAGGTTGATAGTGCCAACCGGCATCACAGCGTTGTGCATGATCGGGCGTGATGCCGGGATGTAGCTGCTGGGTAGGATCTGAAGGATTCCGCCGCTTGCGATCATGCGTCAAGTGGCGATCGGCCGATCGATTGGAGAGTATGGTCTTGCCGTAGAACTCAGGCTTGACCGGCCATGCTCCACGGTGGGATCCTGATGCAGCCTATCCTGTGGACGCTACTACATCCACAACGCCAAGTCCCCAAGATCGTCCCCAAGTCAACCAAGAAGATGGACCAGGAGCAGCCAGCTCCAGAAGGAGAGTCTCCGCCGTCATCGCCCCGGAGAGTCCGCCCAAATCCAGCCGGAGTGTCCGGCGCGACTCGGCTGGAGTGTCCGGCCTGCCCCAGCCCCAACCTGGCGTGGACATTCAAAAGGCCAGTTCGGACACTATCCGGACACTACCCGGAGTGTCTGGCTACCCTGGACTGTCCGGTCACTCCGACCCGGACTGTCCGGCCCAAGTGATGGGCCTGCGAGCCAACAGCTGGGCCCTTGGCCCATGTACCCCTCTATTTCGCACCAAACCCTAGTTTTATGCCCAAACTACCCCTGAACTTGTGGCTGGCCTATAAATAGAGCCCCCACCCCCTCATGTATCCCTTAGGCATAGATGATAGACTAAAGAAAACCCCCTTTATGGAATCTCTAGTTTTGCCTCATCCCCTTCTACCAAAGGGGATCGACTATCGTCACCACCTCGTTGGAGTTTGCATCGCGCCTCCCTCGTTGTACAAGGCCTTGGCATCGGTGTCCCTTTGCCAAGACGTCAAGACCCTCTGCAAGGTGTTCTTCCCTCTCTGCTTGGGATTGACGGGAGCACGTTGACTAATCTTTCCTTGTGAGGATTCTATCGGACCGGTGGCCACCGGTGAGAGTAATCGGCTATGTATCGTGTGTGTTTTGGTGTGTTCATCATTTTCTTCGCGAGGTGTGTGTCCCCTTCCGCTACCTTCTCCCTTTCCCCTCGCTTTCCCATCGATTTGACCACGAGATCCGTGAAGATCGGGCCACCCTAGAGGTTTGTCGTCATCATCTCGTATCAGCAGCTTTTGGTTGCCATGGATTTCTCCTCGATTTGGTCTTTTCCCCCATAAATTCGAAAATCCCCAAAAATAGCCCCAATTTCGTGTTTTGGACCGATCTGTGATTTGATTGCATTTTGGTAGGTTTTGATCCGTGGATTACTTGCTAAACTTGTTGATCTACCTTCCCCTGCGTTTCCATAGCCTAATTCCTTGATTTCCCCCATCAATTTGAGGTTTTGGTCCTAGTTTTTCGGCCAAAACTCGTCCCGTTCGTGTTCTGGAAGTTCTGGTTCGACCAGACCGGACTGTCCGGCCAAAATGGACCGGAATATCCGGCCTAAACTGACCGGAATATTCGGCCTGGCCGGACTGTCCGGCATGCGCGGACCGGACTGTCTGCCCCCCGTCTGATAGAAAAATCTGCTTGACGGTTTTGAGCATAACTTTTGCATACGAATTCGGATTTTGGTGTTCTTTAGCTCGTTTTGAAGAGGAGAAGGAGCTCTACATCATCATATCTGTGGTTCATGCTATCTACTCCATCCAAATTTCATGAGCAAGGCGGAATCCACCAATAAAGGGTGAAGATCGGCGACGAAAGGTATAAAAATTCCGCGACTTCTCCTCACTTGCTTCCCTTTGTGAGCTACACTATCTTTGCGTTCAACAGACACCTATTGAGACTAGTTCCTCCTATGATTGCTTGGGCTATGCACATTTGATACATTGTAGAATTCCGAGCAAAAGTTGTGAGCGCGCTATCTCATATACTTATCTTGTATAGTTGTTGGCACAAGGAAGAGGCAAGTGAAAAAGAAAAGAAAAAGAGAAAAAAATAGAAAAAAGAAAAAGAGAAAGAAAGAAACAAGTGCCTCATAGAATAGGAAGCGTAAGCTCGATGAACATCAAATAGGTGGTACTTATTGTGTATATCTTGTAGCCCACCAATTTATTGCAATCGAACTAGCGTCTCTCCTTGCACTTGTGCGACACGAGCTTATAGTCTTCGCTAGGTAATCATTTGGTTCTTAGCTCACTTTCTCCGTCGCACAAGTCCTATTTATCCCACCATGTGTGTTTCCATGTACATATTTCCTCTTGTGGATTGACTTGTTTTGCTTTGTGATTATTGTGGTTCTTTACTTGCCATTACAATATCTTGATTTCGGATTGTTCTTGGACACGCCACCTTCCATACCTATCCACCATAAGCTTTGTGTGTTTGTGTTTTTTAGTGGTTAGTTGGTTTGGGTGTTCTGCGTGAACTTCACTTTGCTTGGTTTTGATTGCTCTCAAGTGTTGCCACTTGCACGATACTATCTTCCAAGGTAAAGTAAGGTTTGACGTTGCATTCCTAACCCCCTACCACTTCCATATACACCACTTGGTCTTGTGAAACATGTCTAGGGACTCCGAAACTGAGGATGATTTCTATGAAGAATCCACGATGAGCCACCATGCATATGCCTCCACAAGCATGGATGACATGATGGAGCACTACACCAACAATGGCTCCACATGCTTGGGTGATATGGAGTTCGACAACAACAATAACTCCCCAAGCATGGAAGGCTTCAAGAAAGACAACGACAAGCTCCTCAAGTCGCATCGACCAAGACGGAGCCTCCTGATGACCCACAAGTATAGGGGGTGTATCGCAGTATTTTTGAGGGAAGTGAAACCCAATTTATTGATTCGACACAAGGGGAGCCAAAGAATATTTATAAGCCTTAACAACTGAGTTGTCAATTCAGCTGCACCTGGAAACAATCTTGCTCACAGCAGTTTATCAGTAGCAACAGTTTTGTAGTAGGAATAGTAAAGTAACAGCAGTAGTAAAGCAAGGACAGTAGTAACAAAAGCAGTAAACAGTGGGATTCGAGTGCGGTAGCCATAGGGATGGATGGACGGGCATTGCATGGACAAGACAATTCACATAGCAATCAGAACATAGGGCAATTGCAGATAAATAAGATGAAGCACCCAAGTACTAGACAATCCTAGGCATGTGTTCCATATATAGTCATACGTGCTCGCAATGAGAACTTGCACAACATCTTTTGTCCTGCCAGCCCATTTGCAGCGGGGCCTCTAGGGAACTACTGGCAATTAAGGTGCTCCTTTTAATAGAGCACCGGAGCAAAGCATTAACACTCTGTGAACACATGTGATCCTCACATCAAAGCCTTTCCCTTCCGGTTATCCTGATTTCTGTCACTTCGGGGCCATAGGTTCCGGACAACAACATGTGTACACAACTTGTAGATAAGACCAGAAACAATACTATCATAATGAATCAATAATAAGTTCAGATCTGAAATCATGGCACTCGGGCCCTAATGACAAGCATTAAGCACAACAAGTCGCAACAAAGTTAAAGCACTAATAAAAGATACTAGGCACTATGCCCTAACAATCTAATGCCATTACATGAACGATCTCATCCAATCCCTACCATCCCCATAGCCTACAGCGGGGGATTACTCACTCATAGATGGAGGAAACATGGATGGTCGATGGAGATGGCTCCGGGGGCACTTCCCCATCCCGGCAGGGTGCCGGAACAGAGACTTTCTGTCCCCCGAATCTCCCCTTCGGGGGCGGCGGCGCAGCGGAACTTTTCGTGGAAAAACGTCGAACCCCCCGAAGTTTTTAGGTCAGAAGGCTTCTTATAGGTGAAGAGGGAGACTGAGGGGTGCCTAGGGCCACCACACCATGCCCTGGCGTGGCCAGGCCTAGCCCATGCCTGGGGGTGGTGTGTGCAGGCCTTGGCCCTCCTCCGTCTTGTATTTTGGCTCCGTGAGTCTTCTGGAAAAATAGTCACTTTGGCTTTTGTCCTGTCCAATTCCGAGAATATTCATTTTCTAACTTTCCTGGAACCAAAAACAGCAGAAAACAGGCAGCTGGCACTGTGGCTCTTGTTAATAGGTTAGTCCAAGAAATCATATGAAAAGTACTCCAAAGTGTGGACAAAACACGAGAAAGTGGATAAAAACAAGCATGGAGCATCAAAAATTATAGATACATTTGCAATGTATCAACATCCCCAAGCTTAACTCCTACTCGTCCTCGAGTAGGTAAGTGATAAAAAGAAAGAATAATTTTTGAGGTGACATGCACCATCATAAACTTGATCAAAACATTCAAAGCAGGGATCATAGTACTTCAATCATAACATGAAAGACAAAGTTCTAGCAATAAGACAAAGAAACTATGATGCAACATGAAAAGGCACAAACAAAAGATTCATGAATAACAATGCTTTGCAAGACGTTTGTTTGTTTCACCTAAAGAAAACATAGCATAGTGGCATCCAGCTTGTCCCTCAAAGAGTAGCAAACATAAATGCATAGGACACCTTCAAAGTTCACAAGAGTGGCTAGATACAAATAGTTTAAAGCAAGCAATATCAAGGTATGCATAAATCAACAAGTCTTGGGACAATGCACATAGAACTAAGAATGGCCACTATGCTCTCAAGAAAGTGCTCAAAGAATAAGTGGAGACTCAAAAAGTAAAAGTAAAAGGTTTTGAATAGTTTGAAAGGCTTACAAATGCTGAAAGTATGGTACTCATTAGCTTACAAGTGCTCAAAGAATAAGTGGAGACTCAAAAAGTAAAAGTCAACCCAAATAAAGCATCAAAGGAGAATACCACTATACTATGCTTTAATATGCTAAAACAACGCATGATTCATCCAAGGCACATTAAGCAATCTCAATTATTTATAACAAGTCATGCTACAACAAAGAATACTAAGCATAAAGACAAAACAATATCAAGCATGGCACGACAAAGCATAGGCCACAGTCAAAAATGAGCTCTTTTTACCACATAAGCATGAACTTTCCTACTCTTTTCCAAACCAAACCAAACTATTTGCAAACCAATGTATGAAAGAGGGGTCCAACCAATTTATTCAGAAAACTAAGCAAACCAAGCAAACTAAAAAACAAAACGAAAACGAAAAATAAGACGCTCCAAGAACAACACAACTGTGCATGAAACAATATAAATGAACCTGGGATTTTAGTTGATGAAGAAGGGGATGCCTTGGGCATCCCCAAGCATTGACTCTTGTACTTCTTGGATATTTCTTGGGGTGACACGCGTGGCATCCCCAAGCTTGAGCTTTAGTCCATCCTTCATCTCATTATTCATTCCTTCCATACACCTGAAATGTTTCCTTCATACAAAACTTCACACAATCTTTATTAGCAACATTAGTGCACTCAAGATAAAAGGTCTTAAGGTTCAGCTCTAACACCAAATAAACTTCCATTAGAACACTAGCTACTGTAGCACTTCCCTCAAAAAGCTCAATTCCCCAAAAGAACTCAAAAAGGAACCAACAAGAAGCAAATACAGAAAATGGCAGAAATCTGTCAAAACAAACCAGCAGGTAAAGACGAATTTTTTGGAAGACCTTCTGTTGCTCAAATCAAAGAGTGTTGAGCTAACTAAAGTTAGATAACAACCTGGGGCAGAAGCAAATAAATTCACGCCTCAAAAAGATGTTCAGAGATTTTACACGAATGTTTACGGTGAAGCATAGAAATCTGTTTCGGGACAACAACTTTCCAAATCATTACTTCTCTCTCATTAGAGGTTACTCTTGGCACAAAAGGCAAATAAAAAGGATAAGGAGCGGTTATTATAGATGTAATAACTTCCAAGACTCATCTAAAACTTTTGGGTTATCTCCCAATAAGTACTTTTCTTTAACGCCTTTAAGTTAGGCATAAGAAGCAAAGAAAGAATCAAGTGTTCTCAAATGAAGAAGCATTAAGACCAAATTTTGTTTTCATAGGAGAAGCAAAAGAAATCTTCTCTCTCTTGTTGGGTAAGTGTTCTATACTTTTCTTGAATGGGAGTTGATATTTAATGGTGCCTTCTTTCATATCAATGATGGCACCAACAGTTCTAAGAAAAGGTCTTCCCAAAGTAATAGGATAAGAAGCATTGTATTCAACATCCAAAACATAGAAATCAATGGGGACATAGGCATTGTTAACCATAATAATTACATCATTAAGACTCCCCATGATTTCTTTTTAGCATTATCATCAAGTGGGACATTCAAATAACAATCTTCTAGTGGAGGCAAATCAAGCATATCATAAATCCTTCTAGGCATAATAGAGACACTACTGTCAAGATCACATAAAGCTTTGAAATCAAAGTCATTCACTTTCATATTAATGATGGGTTCCCAACCATCTTCTTGTTTTATAGGAATAGAAGCTTTATGTTTCATCTTTTCTTCTTTAATATTTATGAGAGCATCAGTAATGTGTTTTGTAAAGGCCATGTTCATAGCACTAGCATTAGGACTTTTAGCAAGCTTTTGTAGGAACTTAATAACTTCAGAGATGATGCAACCATCAAGATCAAAATCAAATTTATCATCTAAAGTAGTAGAACTATTACTAGCCTCAACACTAGTGATGGTAATAGTAGAAACACTAATGTTTCTAGCAATTTCATCTTCTCTTTCCCACTTAGAAAGTAATTCAACTAATAGTCTAACATTTTCAGCAATTCTTACTTGTATAGCATTAGTAGCTACAAAGGGATTATCATTAGTTTCAGGTTTAGCAGCCATTTTATTCAGAGTAGATTGAGCTTCAGCCAAAGATGCTATATTTCTTTCAGCATTAGAAAGTTTTTCCTCAATAGTTTTATTGAAAGCAGTTTGCTTACTAATAAAGTCTTTAAGCATAACTTCATGTTCAGAGGGAGCACTCCTATTATTGTTGTAAGAATTTCCATAAGCATTACCATTGTTGGGAGGATATGGCTTGTAATTGTTGTTACCAAAATTACTCCTATAGGCATTGTTGCTAAAATTGTTATTTCTTATGAAGTTCACATCAACTTGCTCTTCTTGAGCAACCAAAGAAGCTAAAGGAACATTATTTGGATCAATATGGGCTTTCCATTAACAAGCATAGACATAATAATATCAATCTTATCACTCAAGGAGAAGGTTTCCTCAACAGAATTTACCTTCCTACCTTGTGGAGCTCTCTCAGTATGCCATTCAGAATAATTAACCATCATATTGTGCAGAAGTTTTGTTGCAGCACCCAAAGTGATGGTCATAAAGGTACCTCCAGCAGCAGAATCCAATAGGTTCCTTGAAGAATAGTTCAATCCTGCATAAAAAGTTTGGATGATCATCCAAGCAGTCAGTCCATGAGTGGGATAATTCTTAACCAAAGATTTCATTCTTTCCCAAGCTTGAGCAACATGCTCATTATCAAGTTGTTTAAACTTCATTATTTCACTTCTCATAGATATAATCTTAGCAGGAGGATAGTATTTTCCAATTAAAGCATCTTTGCATTTAGTCCAAGAATCAATAGGATTCCTAGTTAAGGAATTCAACCACTCTTTAGCTTTTCCTCTCAAAGAGAAAGGAAACAATTTCAGCTTAATAATATAACCATCTATATCCCTATGCTTTTGCATCTCACAAAGTTCAACAAAGTTATTTAGATGGGAAGCAGCATCTTCATTACCAATACTAGAAAATTGCTCTCTCATAACAAGATTGAGCAAAGCAGGTTTTATCTCAAAGAAAGTATCTTCAGGAACAGGTGGAGCAATAGGTGTGCTCACAAAATCATTGTTGTTGGTGCTAGTGAAGTCACACAACTTAGTGTTTTCAAGAGTAGTCATTTTTTTGGGTTTTCAAATAAGAAAGCAAACTTGTGAAACTAATTTTTTTGTGTTTTTGAATAACAACACAAGCAAACAAGGCAAAAAGGAAACTAAGCAAAACAAAAATAACAAAGTAAAGAGATTGGTTATGAGGGACTCCCCTTGTGAAGATGTCCTTGACTCCCCGGCAATGGCGCCAGAAAAATGTCTTTTGATGGCGTGAGGTTGACGTGGGAGTTTCTTCTTCTTCTTCGGTCCCCGGCAACGGCGCCAGAAAAATGCTTGATGGCTCAATGCATGGCGCCTAGAAAAGTGCTGGTGCGTGGTTGATGTAGAGCTCGTTGGGAACCCCAAGGGGAAGGTATGATAAGCACAGCAGCAAGTTTCCCTCAGTATGAAACCAAGGTTTCATCGAACCAGTAGGAGCAAGGAAACACCCCAAAGGTGTTACTAGCTGAGCTTTGGCAGGGCGCACTACCGGTGCTAGTAGCAACATGGAGACATGCACAACACAACCACATAACTTTATCCTCAACTTGCGATGAGGTTGTCAATCTCACTGTGTTTTGCGGAAAACAAAGGATTAAACGTATCGAATGGAAAGAAGTAATAGTTTGCAAAAAGTAAACACAAAGCAGTAAAAGATTATAGATTGTATGTAAAAGACAAGGACTGGGATCCATAGTTCACTAGATGTGGCTCTCCTTAGATAGATAACATGCTGGGTGAACAAATTACAGCGGGGCAATTGACAAACATCGAGAAAGCAATACATGCATATACTAATCATCTTGACTCCTTTGAGACTTGATTGGGCATTACAACATTATACATAGACCGCCATCCAACTGCATCTATGACTAATAATCCACCTTCAGGTTATCATCCGAACCCCCTCTAGTATTAAGTTGCAAGCAACAGATTATTTCTTTACGAACTGCGTGTAAAGTAAACAATACGATTGTTCTATGAACAAAGGATTGTTGTTTTCTCCCTAGTAGCAACAACACATCTAGTACCTTAGAGATTTCTGTCACTTCCCCAGATTACTAGAGGCATGAACCCACTATCGAGCATAAATACTAACTCTTGGAGTTGCTAGCATCTACTTGGCCAAGATAGCTACTAACAACGGAAAGCATGGAAGATCACAAATAACAAAGACATGATAGAATCAATAAGCAATCTGAAATAGCATGTCAATATCCATCGGATCCCCGCAAACACAACATGTAGAATTACAAATAGATGATCTTGATCATGAACGGAGCTCACAAGATCTAGACATGAAAGCACAAAGGCGGAGAACCAGCCATCTAGCTACTACATGGATCCGTAGTCCAAGAATGAACTACTCACACATCACACCAGAGGCTTGCATGGTGATGAAGAAGGCCTCCAGGGTGAATTCCCCTCTTCGGCAGGGTGCCAGGAAGAGTTTCAAATCCCTCCCGATCTAGGGATGGAGATGACGGCGGATATAGACTCTTTCGTAGATTTTTGATCGGGTACTTAGGGTTTACATCCCGAGGGCATCTTATATTCGGAAGGGAAGGCCAAGGGGGTGCCAGGGCTGGCCTCACCACCCTCTGGCGTGGGCCAGGCTTGGCCGCGCGGCCAGGTGGTGTGGTGGCCCCCTGATCCCTCTCCGTCTCGTACTCTGGCATCTGATGACTTCCGGAAAAATAGGCACTTTGGCTTTTGTCCCGTCCAATTCCGAGAATATTCATTTTCTGACTTTCCTAGAACCAAAAATAGCATAAAACAGGCAGTTGGCACTATGGCTCTTGTTAATAGGTTAGTCCAAGAAATCATATGAAAAGTACTCCAAAGTTGGAACAAAACACAAGAAAGTGGATAAAACCAAGCATGGAGCATCAAAAATTATAGATACATTTGCAATGTATGAGAGGCCAAATTCAATCCCCTCCAAATCGTAGACGGGTTTGACGCGAAGACTATGTCCAGGATGTTGTCGTGCGGGTAGTATCTTGCTTTGATTATTCTGGCACAAAGGGAGTTTGGGTTCTGGATAAGGCGCCACGCTTGCCTGGCTATTAAGGCTTGGTTGAAGAGGCCTATATCGCGGAAGCCCATGCCTCCTTTCGCCTTTGGCTTAACCAAGCTTTCCCAAGCACACCAATGAACTTTCCTGTGTCCCTGTTCATCTCCCCACCAAAAATCGTGAATCGGCCTCTCGTATTGGTCACAAAAACCCACTGACATCCTAAACATACTCATGACGTGGTTGGGAAGAGCTTGTGCCACCGATTTTATCAGTGTGTCCTTGGCACCGTAGGACATGAATTCTCTGCCCAGTTTGTTAGCCTATTAGTGAACCTGCACATGATCGGCTAGAGCAGTTCACCCTCCAAGCGCCATCTAGAGTGGGGAGGCACAGGTACCTTTCTTCGAAGGTAAAGCTCGAGACTTTAAGTGTAGATTTTATCTCTGCTTGGGCATCCATGGGGAAGATTTGGCTGAAGAGAACTGAACATTTACCGAGATTGAGGAGTTGGCCAGTGCATTTTTGGAAGAGGTTTAGTGCTCTTTCGATGGCCTGTGCCTTATTCCTGTTGGCTTTGAAGAAAAGCAGACAGTCATCGGCGAAGAGGAGATTGGATACTACAGGAGCGTTTCTTGCAACTTTTAAAGGGGTTATGTTACTAGCATTGACCTCGTCTTTGAGAATGCAGGTGAGTGTTTCTCCAACTAACAGGAACAGGTAGGGACCAAGGGGATCACCTTGCCTTAGCCTCGGGAGGGGGTGGATTTCTCTAGGATTTTGCCATTCAACTTCACCGCAAAGCGTACTGAACAGACACAGATCATTATCCAATTAATCCATTGTATCCAATTAATCCATTGGGTGCTGAAACCAAATTTTCGCATGGCCTGCTCTAGGAAGTTCCAATTCACGCGGTTGTAGGCCTTTGAGAGGTCGAGTTTGTATGCACAATGGTTGTTATGGGGATTGTTGCTATGTTGGATCCTGTGGAAGCATTCAAACACAATGAAGGCGTTGTCAGTGATCAGTCGTCCCGGCACAAAGGCACTTTTTGTTTCTGAAATAATGTCATCGAGGATTGGACGGAGATGATTGGCTAGGCACTTGGAAATAATCTTATATAGGACATTGCATAGACTGATCAGACGGAAGTCAGACAGGCTTTCCGGGCTGGGGCCTTTTGGGATCAAGACAATTACTGTGTTATTCACCCCTTCTTCCATTTTCCTTGTTCTAAGAACTCCTTGACGGCTACGATGATTTCGGATTTTAGAGTCCCCAATTTCTCTGGTAGAAACGGGCAGGCAGCCCATCAGTCCCTAGCGCCTTAATGGGTCCAATTTGGAACATCACGTCACTAATATCCTCATCCTTGAATTCCGAACATAGGTCATTGTTCATGTCTTCGTTGATGGGCTGATGAAGCAGCTCAATGAGTTCATCAGGGGTCGTGTTGTCCACAGAGTACAACTTACTGAAGAAATCAGTAGCCATGTTGTCGATTTCTACATGGTCATCTGTCCAAGTGCCATTCAAGCCTCTCAATTTCTTGATTCTGTTCTTTGATTGCCTCCATGATGCTTGCTTGTGGAAAAATTTGGTGTTCCTGTCGCCCTCCTGCAGCCAAGTGACCCTAGACCTCTGACGCCACCTCAGTTCCTCGTGATGAAGTGTTTCATTCAGTTCTGCAGAGGTGCGGTTGATGGCAGCACGTCAGGGGGACTTTGGCTTCTTCCAGAGCGAGTTGATTTTACTTCTTAACCTTTTTATTTTTTTGTCATGTTTTCGAACTTATTTTTGCCCCAGCTATGAAGGTAATCACGGGTGGCAGTTAGCTTGCTGATTAGGTCGCTGGTGTTCCTACTTGGTGGGCTACCTGACCAGGCCTCCTCAAAAACATCCACGAAGGACGGATCCCTCTCACACACTGTCTCATATCTAACTATTTCTAGAGTTGCCAGATTGGGGCGCTGCTCATACTGAAGGAGTACAGGCAAGTGGTCAGATCTTGTTGAGGCAAGGTGTCTGCTTCAGGGAAAGCAAGAGACCAACTATCCGAAGCGACCACTCTGTCAATGTGTGCTTTAACATTTCTTTCATTTTGCTGCTTGTTGTCCTAGGTCCAAGGCTGCCCCGTGAAACTAAGATCGAACAGGTTGCAGTAGGAGAGAGTATCCCTAAACGCTGACATTCTGCCCTCGGACCTCTTAATTTCAGAAAATTGCTCATGTTGCCACATCGTCTCGTTGAAATCCCCGATCATCAACCACGGTTCAGGAGAGTTATCTCTAATACCGCGAATAGTTGACCACATCAGATGATGTTTGCTGCTTTCGATTTGTCGTAGACAAACGTACCCCGCCATGGGCGGCTATTGTAGTCGTCGGTGATGGACACATCAAAATATCTCGGACCCCTAGACAGGACTTTTATTTTTATTTGTTCATCCCAAAACAGAGCAATGACGGCGCCTTTACCTACGCCTATCTCAGTCATACAATTTTTCAGGCCCGGCCTCCATCTCAACGTTTTGATGTTTGTTTCACTCTGTCTTGTCTCGCTGATGAACATGATGCCGGCCTTGTAGGTGCGAACGAGCTGCACCAGGTCTTGAACCGTCCCGGGTCGCCCCCTACCCCGGGGGTTCCAACTTAGGAGACTCATGGCTCCTGACAGGCACTGGCGTTCGTGCATGTCAGTTGACCAGTAGTCCCAAGACTGGTTGCTGCCTGCTTTCCCTCCTCCCCTAGATCATCGTTCTTCAGTTTGTTGGTGTTGGCTGTGTTCCCACCTCTCTTCTTCTTGTACACCTATGGATCAGCGAGTTGCTCTTGGATCATTCCCTCCTCTTGTCCGTTGCGTTTACCCAGCAACCCCCGTCCTTGGATAGGAGCGGGCAGTCCCTCCTTGTTCTTTTTCTTCTCTATAGGGCTAGACTTGAACACAGCCGTGTCGACGTCTGCATCGATGTTGCCCTTCTCCTCTTCCTGCCCTCTTTGCACCCTCTTCCACATCTTCTGCTCCACTTTTGTGACATTAATGATGTCGTTGGAGTCCAAGGTCGCTGACAGGGTAGAGTTCCCTGTCTTTTCCCTATCGATGGTGCTTTTTTGGGTCAGTGAGGGGAGTAGGCGAGGTCGCAGCTGGGAAGCGTTCGATGTTGCGGTTGGGGAAGTAGCAAGTGTCTTGCTCTTGGAGTTGACGATATCCATTCTTGTCGTGTTATCATGAACTGTGAGTTTGTCCATCTCCTTGGCTACAACAACGATGGCGAGCCGCACCTTCGGCGCCGATGGGCATCTTGGACCCATGGCAGTGATGTTGCGCCAGGGCACGTCCATGCGGAGTGCGCGGCTGGCCTGGCCCGCATTCTCCGGCACGTACCACTTGCGGGCATCGTCGACAGGGGTAGGCGGTACCCCCAGGCTGTCGGAGTGGCACCTCCTCCTAAGAGTGGGAGGCAACTCGCAAGTGGCCTCCTTGTGGCCTATCACCCCGCAGAGGAGGCAGAAGTTGGGTAACCTTTCATAGAGCACGGTGATGACCGCCTCCTTGTCGGTGAATTCGTCTTCGAGGGTGATCCACCGTTGCAGGGGACGAGCGATCGGGAGAAGCACCCTGCCACGGAGGATTTTATCAGCGATGTATCCTCTCGCGTTGTTGTCGATGCAGATGTAATGGCCTATCTTCCTCGTCAGGCCCTTTGCCAGCTGCTTGGATAGTAGGTAGAAGGGGATTTTGTTGAATTGTGCCAACACTGGCATTGTTTCAAAGCATACCTCATTGGGATCCTCTTTCTCCTTCAAGGCACGGACCAGCACCGCATCGCCTTGATAGCGGCAGGGCTTGCCACGAGTGACATGCTCAAAGTCGCCCTCCTTAGAGAACTCGAGGACGAAGCGCTTGTCCGCAAGCTGGAGGGATTCGAGCTTGCCCTGATGCGCCAGACATTATGCATATAGTTCACCAGTTGCTTGGAGGAGATGTAGATGACTGAGAGGAAGACCCCTACCGCGAGGAGACGGATAGGAACCGTGCCACGGGCCTTGGCAATGTTGAAAATGATGGGCGCCCGCTCTTCTTCCGTGCGGTCATCGACCGTGGCCTGCTTTCTGTCGCGGCGCCATGAAGGACCCGCGACAGTGCCCTTCTCCCCAGCGGCGCCCTTGGTGAGGGAGTTGGTGCTCGCATCAGCGGTTACAGTGGTCTCCTTGTTCGCGTTCCTGTCGGTAATCTTGCCCTGCGGGTCCATGGCAGAGGGGAGGGTAGAGGCGCTTAGTGGTCGGGGCTGGCGGTGCTCTGACAGGAGTCGTTGATGGGCTCGCTATATAGCTTGTTCGCCGGGGTCAAGGGGATTGTGGTGAAGAGGGGAATAAAGGCGGCCGTGAATGCCTCTAATGGAGGCACCGATGACTGGCAGGTCATTGATGCCGATAAAGCCGCAGCTGCCCGTTGGCGCGGGCAATGGCCTGAATGGAGTTTCCCTGGATTGAATGTCCACATCAAGGCATGCGCCAATCGAGGGATTTTGTGGCAGGGAGGGATTGCAGGGAGGAGGGGGTGAACGGTGGGGGTGGTGGTGGTAGGCGGCTCGATTTGGGGTAGGGGAGTGATTTGGCGTGGGATTGGGGGCGGAGATGCAGGCCTGATGCGGGGGTTCGGGGAGTTGAGGAGATCTTGTAGCCTGGTGCAGAGGTGAGAGATTGATTTCTGCGGATTTGTGGATCGGCGAATGATCTCAAAGGCACGTTCGCGGAACTCTGCTGGGAGGAAGCTTAGGGAGATATGTGGGGGATTTTTGTCTAGATCTTGTGCGGGATTAAGGGGGGTTCTCGATTGTTGGTCTGCTTTGGCTACGAGGATGGTGTTTTCATGGTTGATTCTTGGGGATTCATCGCTGGATTGGGGATCGCTCCCAGGCGGGCGTGAGAGACGAACCGTCATCGCTTGTACTCCGATTTGTCCCTGCACGTGAGCATCTCTCATGTGAAGCCTCGTTGTTTTACCTCCTGGTTCGCCTGTCGGTCGCAGATGGATATATTTTGCTACGTGATGAATCGACGGGGCATTGACTCGTGTGCGAAGCTCGGCCCCAGACCCAATCCCTTCACGTGCTCGTCTCCCCCAGTTCCTAGTCTCGTTCTCCTTTCACGATTTCTCCAAACCCTAGCCGCCACAAGCCCTCCACCTGCTCAGCCGTAGTGGCTCTCCCTCCTCCTCGCACCCCTCTCTATACCACCTCAGCGTGCCCATGCATAGAAGCAGCGCGCCATGGGTCGGCCATTGACGCGGGGAGAGAGGAGGAGCAGGCGGAGGCGGAGGACAGAGGCGTATGAGGTGCAGCAAGCGGAGGCCGAAGTGGAGAAGGTGGAAAGATATCAGTGTTGGAGTTAACCTTGTTTTCTAGAGTTTAATCATGTTTAAGTTCTTCTCCATGCATGTAGTTGGGTCGTCCAAAGCTAGCACCACTAGGCTGCGGCAGTTGTACACACGTGAAAATGAGACTATGTGTGTACATGCAAGTTAATTAGTGGGTAGCTAATTAGGAGGAAAATCATACATTAGCTAGTAGTATAAGGTCTGCATGCATGATGTGTTTAGCAGCAGGTAAAAGCTCCGTTGAATCCCAGCAGCTGAGTTAAGCGGAAGATCAGCGTGGAGGAAGAATAGGAGCCATTAGTTGAGACTTGGTTCTGAACGTAGGAATCCAAAGTGTTCTGTAAACTTGGAAGTGGCTCAAGCTTGTGTGCGTGTGTGTAGTTAGTGGAGAGTGAAAAATGGATCAGCCGGTGTGTGGCTTGCCGTGAGAGTATGTGCATGTTTCCCTTTAAAAGGCTTGTAACCTGTTTGTTATTTGACGCGAGAAAAGGAAAGCACAAGTGCGGCGCTGTGAAAAAAGACTCTGTGTTCTAGTATTCGTGTGTGTCTTCTTCTACCTCTAGCCAGAAATATCAAGCAGGCGGACCAGAAGTGCGCGTCTTTAAGGTCCTCTCCATCATCTTCCTGCAACATGGATCATGGCGGTTGTCCAGGTCCTAGCTACGGTTGGGGACGAAGCAGTGACGGCGGCAACCTCATAGACTCTACACACCCCTAGGTATGGAAGTAGATACTGATGTTTTCCCTCTACGAAGGCCCTTGATTTCGTCACCAGGCTTTAATAGAGCCTCAATTTGATAAGATCTATGGTTTTTGAGTTCCTGGATATATCTGCTTGGTGCTAGACCTGGCAACCAGGCTGGGTGAAGAAGAGGGGATGCAAGCCTGCACGAAGGAGGCGTAGATGTGGGGGCCTGAGCCATTCGCGACGGCGATGTCGTCGTCCTATGACCTGGGAAGAGCCATTGTCACCATCATAAGTGCTGGCCCTCGTTTTAAGATCAATGTTCGTCTTTTTCTCCTCTCTTTCTCTCTTGGCATAAGGGAGCTTGATTTCGCATCCAGCCAAGCGGCATTGCTGTAATAAAAGGGAACCTTTCAGCTCATACGTGCATTTCTTGTTGATGACATTGTGAATTGTGAACTGGTTTAAAGCTTAGACATGGGCAACGCTGATGGTTTTCCGCATGTACGACTTGTAACAAGGGGCCGATTCTTTACGGTTCTTAATACAAGTGTCTAAATACAAAATATGATGGCAGAGGTGGGGTGCCCAGGGGATTGTCTATGTTTGCACAATGTTTTCCGTAATGAACATCTATAGTCTCTATATATTAGCTAGAACACACCATAATTTAATTCATATGTGTTTGTTGGTGTTTTTAAATCTTTAGTATTAAATGGGAGTTGGTGATCGTAGGTCATAGTCAAACATTTTGACGTCAAACATTGGAAGCATCCAGGCCGTCCATTCTACATCTGATGGTATGTGGCACATCGTCTCAATGGTGGCTTAGGTAATTACGTTCCTGCCACCGACAAGTGCAAAATAGTGGTGTACATCGTTCAGAATGCCCCCACTGAAAAAAAGGCAATCAACACCCATCGTCCCTAACCTCCTCCGATGGAACCCTAGCATAGGGTCTCGCCGCCTCCACCCTCCCCCTCCCGCCCCATCTACAACCCCAGCCGCCCCATGTACCGCCCTCCCGCCACATATCGCTGGAGCACCTCAGTCGGACGACCTCCTCCTTCCGGAGAATCTCCAGCCTGATGTGGTCTGAGATCGCCATCGTCATCCTTTCCTAGCCCATCGAGGAGGATCTGCCGCACTAGGACCTTTGCAATTTGGCGCAGGAGTGGACGTATCTGTACAAGTTATGGCGTTAATGCAAGTAGGGATCCAGCTGAGCGGCGATGGGTAACAGCGGCGGGAAGTTCACAGGGAGGGCATCGGCAGTTACGCCACAAGGAGGACGACGAGAGGAAGGTGGCCATGGAACAGTTGAGGTGCGTGTGAAGACAACGACCTACTCCCTAGGCCAACTCCCATCATCCTTCTCTGTTGTTCCTCCCAAGGTATGATACATCACCTAAATCCCTCATCCCCTACCACACTACTCAGTTAATCCTCTGCTATCTCATCTATGTTTGGTTAATTTTGAAGACATCAGCCTCCAATACTTAATCATCAGGTACTCTATCCGTGTTGGTTAATTTTGAGGAGAGAGAGAGGGGATGTGTAAACAGAGATGATACTCAGTTAGTCATCACTCGGGTGATGCTCTTCTTTTGGTTAATCACAATAAATAATATGGGCAGAGCTCAAGATTTTTTTAGTATCGTACAAAATTTCTCTTTAGTAATATTATCTGTACAAGATGTAAAGGCTAATTGACGGACAAAGAATTTATCAAAGAGAGAATAAATGCTTCTGGATCGTTAAAGCAGAGTAAATAAAAAGGAATCAATGGGTCAAGAGCAGTAAATTTTTCTTTGGATGTCATGTAGAAAATATAGATTTATTGACCATGACTCAACTTAATTGTGTAAACCTCTACCATAAGTTGAAGAGTTGGAATTCAATGTTCCTGGACAAAATGAATTGATATGTTTTGTGGATATCAAAGTTCTGTCCAGTTATTGTAAAAATTCATGGTATGACTCTTCTTCTTATAGTGGTGTCCTCGAAATAGTATAGAAATTCAGGAGATAGTAGATTTCTCCGTACCGATTCTTATTATAAGTATTGGAGATCTCACAGATGGCCATGTTGTAGAAATCATGATATATCTTTCTTATGCCAATTGAAAAACAATACATCAGCACTGCGGCCATCTGTCGATCCGCCAGCATACCACTGACTAGGGAAGACGTACTCTAAATCTCCAATTATGGTTCTTCCTTACGAAACCAGCATTCCATTTAATAGAATAAAGTTCTTCTTGCTCAAGAAAACTTCTGTAGTAATGTGAAGGAGAATAATATGGAATTAAAAAAAAGGGAAAATAATGCAGTGTGTGATCAGTCTATCAAAAACGATGGGTGTGTTAGAATTCATGCATATGGTAAATGTAAGTTGTGATGATTTTAACAAAAAAGTACCAGATTAACTCCGAGGATATATCTGTATGCCACTGATAGTCTGATAACTGCTCCAAATACTCCCACCATCAACTCAATTCTGTTGTTCTTTTTTTACCAGATATCCTGAAATATTAGGGAGGAAATTTGAGGGTCAACAATAAACAAGTGATCAAATGATTTTCAGGTGCAAGTAGAATACGTAAACTGGAGTGTTTGGGGTGCTAAGAGTTGCTTCTTACCTCAGTAACATTACTGCAAGCATAAAGCATGCAGCCAAAAATTAGAAGAAAATCACCTTTCAGATATTTGGTTCCTTCTGCAAGATATTCCATAGCTAAATGTTATAATTTTGACTTCTGAGCACACAAATTCAACAATTTTCTTAATGCTTTCGTGCTCCATTTATGAAATAATTTGCAAATCTAGATATGGAACAATAATAGATTGATGCAGGGTATATCCTTACTAACTGGATCAGAGGCATGTAAGTCCGAAAATACTACTAATATAAGGCCAACCACACAAACTCCAACTCCTATGAATTTCCTTGCGTCCATATTTTGTATTCAAAAAGATCCAAGTGAGAACAATGACATGTGGAATCGACCAACAATCCAGAAGCATGACACTCGTCAACGATGTGTATTGATAAGACTTCACAACTGCGTAATAAACCAGCATGAGTAAAATCCACATTGACTATGTAGGACAAAAAATTCAGTTAAGTTAACTACGTATACTGATATAATTAGCTTCAACGTCAATAATGCCAAGGATCAAGTAGTAGTGTCATTTTGTCTGCACAAAAACAAAGTAAAACTTCATATTATTGCTCATGCACAGAGTTCAACATGAGTGTGCTACTTGTTAGCACTGTGACAACTTGTGCCAAGGAAGGCTCGATCTGTAAGAAAACTCGTGAGAACATAATTAGGATAAGCATAAATCTTGTTGTACATGCATAGAGAAAGGTCCAGCGTAGATAGGTCCAGCCTAAGGGATGTGCGGTGGCGGCTGCTTATGGCGAGATGCGCCGCAGATGTGTTGTGGCAACGGCTTGACACACAAGGGCAGGGGCTACTTGATCTATTTGTCCATGTGCAGGCACCGTTGTTCCCATCCCATAGTAGGCACTACCATCCCCGCAGTCTCGCACGGTCATTGCCTTCCCCAACCTGGTCGTGGTGCTGCTACTGTGTGGTATTGGACGAGAAACAACAAGTGTTTTATTCAGGTACTAGGTGGCAACAAGGAGTTTATACTCCATTTTCTTATGATCTATTCGCCCTGACCTGAAAAGAGTATTCGTCAATTTAGTTACACTAATTTCCTTGATATTCACATGTACATGCCATGGTATTGTTTTCCCATTAGTTCTGAAAGATTTGGCTGAGTTTAGGAGCTTTTCGGTATCCTGTGAATTAAGGATCTCACGACTGCTTCTACAAAATTATCAGTTTTCAATGATGGGTGCCGAAGCTCCAGTCTGGAGCATGTTGGAGATTATATTCTGACCTCGCTGTCATGAACCAGAAGTGCAAGATGTAGAGTTTTCCAAGAGGTTTGAGTGTCTGAATTAGAAGACAGAGGATATTTAATTTTCTTAGTGCTCATATCTTTCCTCCCCCACATTGGCACAATGACATCATGTAATTGATCGTACCTTTGATGTTCTTCTCGGATGATGCAGATGATGGATTTTTGGGTTGCTCTGCTTCCTCTTGTACAGGTTTATAGGGCTCTAGGAGTTTGTAATGCCCATCGTCATGAATTGTTGGTTTACTTCCATGCCGGCTTATGCAATGGAGAAGAAGCGAAGTTGTAGAGCATCTAAAGGAGGCTGACATAGGTAATATTGAATGTTGTTTTTATTTATTTAAGATAAGTGCACGATTGGTTTTGAGAAATAGTTTTATGCATGTTTATCCGGCGTGTTGAATTTTTATGTAATATTGAATGCATGTTGAAGTTTAAAATGCTTTCAAATCTACCGGTTTTTCTCATATAATTTATGTCTAATGCCCAGTTCAGAACATTGATACTAGCTAGCTCTACAATTTGGTCAAGCTATATTTTTCAAGTGCATTGCATGATGGTATACGAGCAGCTGGTGTCATCGGGGAGGCTGCCAAGTAGTCGAACTAAAACCTGACGCTACTCCCCATGTAAGCCACCATTTACCTCAAATTCCCTTTTCTATTTTCTAGTTTGTTGAATTAATCAAGGAAACCCCAGCAATCTGCTTGATCTCTAATGTCGGATGTAGACAAACAAAGCTTGTAGGTTTGTCTGCGGAGGTCACAACTATTCTATCCTACTCGGACTCCTCCTTGATAAGGTGTTTTTTTCTTATCTGGTTCTATTTTAAGGGATGTAGATATGTATTGAACAAACGAAGGAGTAAAGTAAAATAATTGGACTAAGAACTTCACCTTACACCTATCATGCTTTATTTCTTTTCCTGATAGTGTTTATTCTCTTTGGATTCCGTAGTGATCTGTCTCGAGTGAGAATAAAATAGAGGGTTAGCCATTACAATCAAGGTCCTCTCATCTCGCCTATATGATGTGCCCTTGTGCAGTACCCAAATATGCTATGACTCATAGGTATATTTGTCATGGGTTTGCTATAATTTGCTCGCATGGGACGTTTAAGCAATACCGAGCTGGGGTTAATCATGAGAAAGTTGAGTGTTGTGCATGAGTGCTGACAGCCAATAAATATGAAATATAAAATTGTTGTGTTGTAGATGCCTTTATAACCCATGATATGAAAAACTTTCAATGTGCTCAGAGAGTAGTACCCATATAACCTATAAGTTTTGCTAACGAAGCTAACCTGCAGTACTGAAGTATGGTAATCTACACTCTACAGTTTGGGTATTTCCAATTATCACAGCAGTATATCCCAACTCTTTAATTGTTGCTTCCTCTTTGGTTGAATCAACCCTTTAATTGTTGCTTCCTCTTTGGTTGAATTTGTTTGATGTCGGTCTGTGGGGTTGGCATGACATTAGATTTTACGAATTTGGCATGGCTCTGTTTTGGGCAGGGATTTATTGTAGATACGGTAAACATAGGCTTTGAGATGTTTCAGATCAGATGCAGCCTGAAGTTATTGTGTCGTATTGTAAAAAATTGCAGGTGCTCCTTTTTCTAATTGTTGGTGTTTGTTCCTGAAGATATTATCAAGTTGCAACTGAACAGTAGTCCATGTAGATTACCTTATTTAGGCTTCCAGACCATAGATCAAAATATAACTTTTTGCTTTCAACTTCACAGGATATTATGTGATTGACTTCTAATTTGTACCCTCTGTTGTTAGCAAAACTGTGTCAGCTCTCATTGTCGGATTTTGGGTATGTATAGGGTGAGGTTTCATAATGATTTGCTTA
This sequence comes from Avena eriantha, assembly GCA_910589775.1. Lineage (NCBI taxonomy): Eukaryota > Viridiplantae > Streptophyta > Magnoliopsida > Poales > Poaceae > Avena > Avena eriantha. The sequence continues at coordinate 265,120,585 of OU342741.1, read as the reverse complement.
GCTTAGGTCTGTATATCTCACAGAACCGCATGACCGACACCTCTAGAAGAGTTTGTAGCCCAGCTCTCAGGTTAGGTCGTTACCCCATGTTCTTAATTCTCTCTGAAAGTCTGATGTTGTTATTCTCTAGAAGTAATAACTCTTCCATCTCAAGTGTACTCAGTCGATCATACAAGAAATTACGACCCAAGCTAGATTGCTGAACTCACAACGATGGACTGCAGGTGGTTTAGCATATGAGAGCTCGTTTTCTATTAGAAAAGGTTTGCAAACTGGCATTGGAGATTACTCAGTCACCGTTCCATTTTTTAAAGGACCAAGAAAAGAATATTTCTTTTTTTAGGTAAAGAAAAGAATTTTTCTATTACTCCCTCCGATCCAAATTAGTTGACTCGAATTTGTCTAGATTTGCATGTATCTAGATTTGTCTTGGTGTTAGATACATCCGACTCTAGACAAAACCAAGTCAACTAATTTGGATCGGAGGGAGTATGATCTTTCTTTCTTGGATTCCATAAGTACTAGCACTTAGATAGAGAGGCAACATTGCCGACCTTAACATATGTGGAGGACAACAATGTTCTATAACACGTGTTTTTTCTGCATTTTCAATTACTCATTCCTAATACAAAAACTATAAATTATTACTCTAGGTGGCTAAACCTTGACAATCCACTAAATAATCACTTTACGTGGACCGCCTAAACTACATGTGAGGAGAACAAAACTTATAATAGCTGCCCTTGAAAAAGGAATGCATAACTAGATTAACATTGTGGTCGTGTTGGCCATGTCTCACTACTTTCTCTTTTCCCCGTTTGGCTTAGCTTTTTCTGTTTTTCATGCTTAATATAGGAGGATTCAGAGAAAGAGATCGATGCAACGATTTAGCTGAAGCCCAACCAAAGATGTGGATCGAAGGTGTACTTCTGTTCTTTACTACTTTTCTACTACTTTTCGTCTTAATTTTTTTTATTTCATTCGGTATGATTGGATATAAGGTGCAATGCTCTTTTGTTACTTCATATACATATGACTATTTAGTGGCCAATACAAAATGTTCAATTAAGTGACCATAAGAGATGCATATATGTGAAAAATTTAGTGAAACTTACCATGCCTACGTACAATCTCAATAAATGGTTTATAAAAGGATTAAAATCCCCAAATCCAATAGTGAAACTGATTGGTATATAGCTTCAATTATGTGCAACCTGATTGTGGTTCTACCATGGTGACGACGTGAGATAGTCCACCTTTCATTATACTTCTTTTAATAGTTATACACAATATATCTTAGTTTCTTGAGGCGCTCTTGCTAATAGGGCGAGTTGAGCAAAAAATAGGGCAAAGGAAGATGTGTGGTGAGCTGTAAGTTAATTTTGGGGTATTTACAAATCTATGTTTGATCCCCGCCCATTGTTTATTTTAGTTATCGGTTATGTTTCTGTGTAGGTTGTTTTTCTATCTGTATAATCCCATTGTGTTTCATAGCAATGACGGCTTTCATCTCCTGATACCTACTATTTTGCTTTGTCGGCTTTTGAATGACTTGAATACCTGAATTTGTGCCGGTGGTTATTTGAATGCATTTACTATTGTCCCTATAACTTCAAGATTTTGACAAGCTATATGAAAAGAGTTTGCTGGGAATTTTTACCTATCTTTTATCCCAGAATAGTACACTGCCGGGTGAGCTGACATGTGCCATTATTGATAAAAGGCTTATTGCTCAAATTTCCTATGCAGATGCACATGCTTCCATGGTGATTAACCAGAGCTGTGCAGTGGATGCCAGACGGGCCAGAACGTGGGACGACTTTGGGCCGAGATTGGTCCATGCACAGACGTTCAGGAATAGGCCTCGACAATCTAAGCTTTAGCTTGATTATACCTTTTTAGCTACTACCGATTAGTGTAAGTCAACATGATCTGTTGGAGAGAGGATTCAGATAACTCACCTTTTCGGGTGTCCATTCAATTATGTATATCATAAGAAATAAACATGTTATTTGCTGTTGACAAATTGAGCCGCATATAACTATGAGTTTACGAGGACGGTGCGCCAATGCGCACCCCTAAATCTAGTTTTTGTGAAAGTTGCGTGACCTGGGACGTTGCTCTGAGGCCGGAGTCCAGCGCCTTTGGGTGGTGCGACTTGGTACGTGCAATGCTAGCTCTAGACGAAAGCAATCTTATACCATTCCCTGTATCGTCCATTGATTCTCTGAAAAGTACATGAAAAATCAAAAAAGGTATAGCTTATTAGTTTCAGTTAGTCAGCTCAGAAAAATATTGGGACCAAACATAGGACTTTTTCATTTTTATTAGAGCATATGGCAACAGAAATTGCAGAACATCATGCCAGATCAACGCATATAATTTAACAACACGGTGGCTTGTCCTTCTAGGTAAGGATATGAAATGTACCTTTAAAATCAGGATGCAGATTATGAATATCAGGTCAAGATACAGATAGTATCTAGATTATGAATATCAGGTCCAATAGTATCTACGTTTCTTTTGCCATGGAATTCCACCGTTAGAATAAATCTATTAAATTAGAATATACTCTCTCCGTTTTAAAATATAAGATGTTTTAGCTTTGTGAATAAAATGTATCTAGTCCCCTTATAGTGTGTAGATTCATCTAGATTTGGACTGAACCTATACACTAAAAGGAGTCTAGATACACTCTCTTCGCAAAGCTAAAACATCTTATAGTATTTTAAAACGGAGGGAGTACATCTACATGTTCAAAATCGGGAGCGATTGAGCTTTGTGTTTGTTGCTTCTACTGAATCCGTAGGGTGAGTGTGAGGCTGGTTGCTGGTGCCTCTCCGATGATTTTCTCTTTTGCTAATAGAATCGTGCAAATAGTGTATGTTGATTGTATCATGTTTCAGAAATACCTGTGTGGAAAATTGGCAGTTCAATGTATATAAGTTCACTACTTCACTCAAGTATCAAAGAAATTCAGGGTTTTTGTTCACGAAATTCATTATTTTTTCAAAAAGTTTGTTTTTATCCACATGGAAATCAAATTATTCTGTTTTGCAGAATATTCAATTAAAATCATATTTATTTATGGTCAACAGTCTGCTCTTCCACAACGACGCACATGCATTGTGCTAGTATCTGATAAGGATTGGTGTTACCACACATTCAGATATACCGATCGTCTTAGCCTAGTAATTATTCCCTCCGTCCAGAAATAACTATATTCGAATGTATCTAGACGTATTTTAATGTATAGATACATTTTAATTTAGACAAATCTAAGTCAATTATTTCTAGATGGAGGGGGTATAATTTTTACCTGTCTATAAGAATGTCGCTATAATTTGGGGGTAAAATGGTAAGGTGAACTTATGCTGATCATGGATGAGGTGAACTTAGGTTGATCACGGTGACGTGAACTTAGGCTGATCAGTCAGATGTAATCAGTTCATGTGGTATGCTATTGCTTGATGTGATTTCTGGTTAAGTGAATAATCTTGACTGCAAGTGTTTCTTGATCTGGTTGCAGGACAAGACTATCAAGCGCTTCTTGGTGAGGAACATTGTTGAGCAAACTGCACTCAGGGATGTGCAGGAGGCTTGTGTTCATGATGGTATGATAATCTCTTTCTTTTTTTCTGGTTTGTCTCCACGGTATTCAATTCAATTCTGTAAAAATAATGTGTCTGTTGTGAAATTTCAGGCTACATTCTCCCCAAGCTTTACGCGAAGGTGGATCACTGTGTCTCATGTGCAATCAATGCTCACATTGTTCGGGTGCTCTCTCGTGAGAATAGGAGAAACTATGAGCAGCCACAGCGTTTCAAGAACTAATTTTTTTAAATAATATGTTTTATTCAATAAATTTCAGAAATAATACACGAATTAAAAAAATTGTAGAACTAGCGCGGTCTCGGTGGTTGAAATACCGATCAGAACCAGTCGGCGGTTGAAATACCGACCAGAACGAGTCGGTGTTTGAAGTGCTGACTGGTCCTGTCAGTTGTTAGTATAAGAGGTAATCAATTTGCCCCTGCTGCGTACCGACCATATGAGCTAGCTTAATCTAGCTATTGTACCTGATTGTTCTGACGCTACGACCATGCAACTGAATGAGCCAAGTCAGGCCTGAGGCAATCAATTTGCTCTGCTGCCTACCGGCCTTATGAGCTAGCTTAGATAGATTGGTACCGTACATGATTGTTCTGACGCTATGACCATGCAACTGGACGAGCGAAGTCAGGCCTACTAGTCGGTAATTTAACAACCGATAGGACCAGTCAGTACTTCAAACACCGACTGGTTCTGGTCGGTATTTCAACCGCCGAGGCCGTCTTAGTTTTATAATTTGCTTAATCCGTGTATTATTCTAGAAATTTATTAAATAAAATGTATTATTTTTTAAAAAATAGCGCGTGCGTAGGGTATTCTCTGGTCATAGTGGTAGTATCATACTATTAGTATCATGCATATGATACTAGTGTATGATACTATTTTTATAGTACATGGTATTATATGGCAATATCATACTAGTATTATATTTAATGATGTGTAGAATCTTAAAATTGTGTACAAAATTTATTTGCATGAGGATTTTCTAGTTTTACGTGCTATGATATGATACTCTAACCCTCTCTTTCTTCATCAATTGTTGTGCCACATTAGATTTTTGCCAATATGGCATGCATGATACTAGCTATGATATTCCCATTAGGACCAACCTTAATCTATTGGTCCTGACTTTTATTTTTCCATCTCCTAGTTATATATATTGTATTTTCCAAATAATACCATGGGTAATGTCCCCTTATGCTATCAAATTGGCCATTGGCTGCTCATTTTTTTGAATGTTGTTTTATTGGCCGTAGGTTAACATATTGCATCTTCTGACTGTTTACATACCATGACATGGTTTTTTCTGCCATGAATCATGTTTATTCTTGACACAAGGCAACAGAAGCTGCTTGTGTTTACCCATTGTTTAATTTTTTTTTCAGAATTGTTTAAAACAATATTATAGCTGATGACTAGTGGAGGCTCTCTGTTTTTTCCGCTTCATGTTTTCCTGCACTTCTCTTAGAGCAACTCAGACACCGGAAACCCGCCCGGCCCGAGAAAAATTCGGCGACCCTGTTTTGAGCGCTAAAAACTGTGAACACGGCCTGGCCTGGAAATATTTCTCAGGCCACCGAGAATGTGTGACCCGTAGCCCTTATCTAGGGTTCGCGACGCAGTCTCCAGGTGGAGATCGGAGATGCGTTTCCCCTCCGCCTCCGCGCCGCTCAATCCTCCCTCGCCGGTGCGGATCCACCACCTCCACCGCCCCATGCCGCCTTGCCACTGCTCAATCGGACTTGGGGAGGCTAGGTGGGCCGTAGAAGCGCTTCCCTGTGTTGCGCCGAAGGGGCCTCCCGTCGACGAGGCGGAGCGCCGGCATGACGCGTGCATGAGCCGGTGTCGGCGATCCTTCAGCGATACGAGGCCAAAGACGCGGAGCAGGGGATCATGTCGTGACGCCGTAGGCCCTGCGCCCCTTTGCCTCCGGCTTTGCTTCCTCCGCCACACCCGCAACGACGCCAAGGCGGGGAGCTCGCGTGGTCCTCGCCTCAAGCTGACCCCATTGTCGTCCTCCCCGTCCTCGTCCTCCTTCCTCATCTCCGACTCCAACGCGCCACCGTCCTCGCACGAGATGTACGTGCCATAGAGCGAAGAATCGAGGGTGATCACGTAGTCGAGCGCCGCGCGATTGAGATGCTGGAGCGCCTATCCGCTCGTGCTGCTCGGGCAAGGGAGAAGCGGGAGGCCGATGACCTCCGCTTGTCTCTTCTCGCAGTGGAGGGCGCCGAGGAGAAGGCGCGGTACAATGCGCGCCACAAGGCGAGGTTCTACACTGGTGCCGTCGCGGTCAGCACGCGGTAATGGTCACCGCGCAGTGGGATCAGCTCGCCCACGTGAAGAAGGAGCTTGTGCCGGTGCCGACGGAGGTCATCGAGATCTCCTCCAACTCCGAGTGAGGTCGCCGCCGCTACCTACGCTCTGGTGAGGTCTCCCAGCACACGTTTGGTTACAATAGGGGTTAGGGCTCGTGACGCCGCGGCCGTTTATGTATTTTGGGTTGTAAATATTATGTATTCCGCAGTGATCTATGAATTCCACGATCGATGATCTACGAATTTTTGCGTGAATTTCTTTTTTAATTCTCAATTCCGTTTATGGTTTTTGTTATGCCGCGACGATTTTGAGCCTGAGAAGTGTGTTTTCGGGGCACCGAGAACGCACTTCCGAGAACACACTTCTCAGGCCAATACGGTGTCTGCTAGAGATGCTCTTACCCTAATTACACGTTTATAGGCGTTTTATTCATTCTATTTATGGTGAACTAGTTGAATGCCCGTGCGTTGCTACTGATTTTCAAAGTTTCTTTGGTCTCCGCAATATATATAAAAGCATTACGCGTGAAAACATCCATGCTAATAAAAAAACTGCGAAAAGATATTAATACGCTACCGCGGAACAACCAAAAGTGTACATAGAGTTGTCACAGGTGCCGACAAGAACTCACAACCATCCGGACCACCCTCTCGGTTTCCTTCATCGCTTCAGAGGACGAACACTGCCCTCAACGCTGCTCAGGCCCGAAAAACATCTTCCATGTACAAGCTTTGCCATTTCGGCGGCGAGACCCCCCTTCATCTTGGCGAGCTATGTGCCATCCCAAATAAAGTTACTCGCGTGTCCAAAATCAAGTAAGGGACCCGTGCATTGCTATGGGGTAAAAAAGATACATATGAAATACATTCATACATGTTTCATTTAAACACTTATCTTAGTTTTAAACAATTGGCCGATAAATTCTGTACTCTTCTAAGGTACCACCTTCTATACACAGTCCAATTTCAATACTATTTTGCATCTTTTTCGTCTCTTTTCTCCGTTCTTCTTGGCCCAGCCGCCACCCTCCTTAGCGCTGCCTCCCTCAAGCGCCTGGGACCTCACGGCTCACACTGCTGCCACCGCGCTCACGTCCTCCTCCTCCTCACTTCCGAGAACGTATGCCCCCTCATCGCCACTAGTTCCAACTCCACCACCCCACCGCCATACAGATCCGCCCTCTATGACCTATCATTCTTCTCCAAATATCCATATCTAGATATACTTAGAACAACTCTCATCAATCAGATTCAACAATGGGGACAAAGGAACAATAGTGACACAAATGGTTTCACCGAGTCATTGCATAAAGTTTTGACTTCTGGGTCTTTGCCTTGTGTTTGAGCTTCATAAAACATCATGATTGATCACAAAAAATATCTCAATGCAAGGAGTGATCCATTTTTTGTCACATAAAGCCTTGTCATATTTTCTATATAGAAAATGCAAAATAGCCACATCAAGACAGAGTAATGCAGGAAAAATACCTTTATGAAATCCTGACACTTGAAATATGATTGATTGATCATGAATCTGTAGTATATTCGAATATTATTATGATGAGAGAAGGGGAAAAACTTATATGACACAAGAATGATCTTTAACCGTTCAAAAATTCAATATTTCATTTAATGACCCCTTTCATCCATTGTAAAAAGATTAGCTAAAGTGTTACACCATGTCCTACAATGCCAGATCAAAGATAAATGCTTTGAAAGTTCTGGTGGATGTGCATTGAGGCAGCGGCCTCAGGATCCATGGTGGGCAACACAAATCAATCTGTGCTAGTTCACAAGATAACTTCGATTGCAAAGGATTCAAGCATCTTAAAATACCAGTGTCATGGCTGGCTGCTGTTGCTGTACATGATAGAGATAATCCCATGTTATCCCAAGCATAGGTTTGGGAAGGCCACCAACAATATAAACAACAGAAGCAAGAGCCAATGCGAATACAAGACTACTAAGAGAAAACATGCGAAAAATACATAGATTCTGCGCTCATTTTTTTCAAATCAAAGAAAGCTATCATTTCCAGAGTGAAGAAAGACACGATCTGAACCTCATGTCCATATTCTAGGGACCCTTTACCAATAACAAATATATAGCTACAAATCTTTAGCCAACTACCATGTGTAATACAAAAGGAGAATATGAATCGCTAACTTGTTCTCCTAAGAAGCACGTTGATCATCTTGTCGTAGTCATTCTACGTCATAAGTCATACCTAAATCCTAAAAACTAGTTGTATTGGTTGCACAACTATAGAATAAGGCAGTTGTTGGTTCTTAACAGAGTTAAGAAACATCGCAAGTGTTTATTCTGTGAATCTAACATAGAATAAAAACAACACAATAGATTATGGATGTGAACTCATGTCAAAATTTGAACTTCTCAAAAGTTAGCAATGAATCAAATGAAAAATGTAGAAATAATAGTCATCAATTGTTGTTCTTATGATAAATTACCATATCACAATATTTGCCATCTACAAATAGAAAAATTATGGGTTTCGGTCCTAAATAGAGTATATTTGATGAGGCACTAAAACAAACATATGGGGTGAGTGAAAAAATATGCCATGGATACCAGCAACGTTAAATATATGCCTTTTCTGTTAGGGGTGATCCCTTAGGGTTGCCCGATCTTTCACGAATCCCCATGGAAATCGAGATGAAGGACATTGGGGATGAGGAAGAGGATGAAATCCATGAAAACACATGCGAAAGAACTCGATGAACACACACACGCGAAATACGATACAAGCTAATAGCTCACGCCGGTGGCAACCGGTCTGACACAATCCCTAGGATCGGTGGCGGGCAAGAACACACACTCTCTCTAACCGACACAGTGAGCGGAAGGCTTGGCGAAATCTTGACAACTTGGAGAAGGGACACCGACTCCAAGGCCTTGTACAACTTGAACGCACTAGGCAAAGCTTAAGAGGTTGGGGATAATTGGTGCTCCTTGTCAAGAAGCATGAGACTATAACTAGATAGATCCATAAGGGTTTCTTCTAATTCAATTATCCAAGTCTAGGGTTTACAATAGAGGTGTGGGGATATATATATATATAGGCCAGCCACATAAACAAGGGTAGTTTGGGGATAAAGGGTAAGTTCTAGGTGAATTATAGAGTTCATGGGCCGAAGGCCCAACTAATGGCGTGCATGACCATGACTTAGGTCGGAGACTCCAGAGTTATTCGGTCAGAGACTCCAAACTGGGCATTGGAGACTCCAGATGCGTTCCAGGGGCTTGCAACTGTGGTCAGGCTTGGGCGAGCCAGAGACTCCAGGTGCGTGTTGGTGGAGACTCTGGGCGCGGTCGGAGACTCTAGGTTTGGTCTGGACTCCGGGTCGATTCCAGAAGCTTGCAGCCTAGCGCGAGGCCGTGCTGGGGTGGAGACTCCGGGTGGTCGTGGCCGAAGACTCTGGTCCTATAGCCGATTTTGAACGTTCTTCTTTTGAGATGGTTTGTTGATGCGTCGGGGCTTCGTACCTGAGTATGCACAATGTAGTGGCATGAAGTAGCAGGCCATTCATGTGTGTATCGAAGTCACATGGCGAAAGGAGCGAGTTGACCTTATCTTGTAGGAGTTTGGCTTGGGTACGGGTCATTGGTCCACTTGGGGGGACTTGGTGGTGAGGATGTAGGGACGTCCATAGGACGGGCTGCATCAGCTCCCCCCTTGGGAAAGAGTCGTCCTCGACTCTTCATCCTTGCCTCTTGATCATCTCCATGAAATGGTGAAAGGTCCTTGACATTGAACGTATTGCTCATGAGATAGTTTGAAGTCAGTATGTCAATGAAGTAGGCATTGTTGTTGATCCTCTTAAGGACTTTGAAGGGACCATCTCCCTTTGGCTCGAGCTTGGAGTTGTGATCATTGGGGAAGCGTTCTTTGATTAAGTGTATACACACGAGGTCACCTTATTTGAAGATCATATCTTTCTTGGTCTTGTTTAGCCTTGAAGCTTTGCGAAGCACTTGTTGCTCGATATTAGCTCTTGCATCTTCGTGTAGTTTCTTCATGGCTTGGGCGCGCTTGTCGATGTCCATGTTGGTGTGCTCATGGAGAGGTAGTGGTAGGATGTCAAGTGTGGTGAGGGGCTCGAATCCGTAGACGATCATGAAAGGGCTCTTCATTGTGGTGGAATGCTTGGCCCGATTGTTGGCGAACACGCCGTGTGGAATGCATTCCTCCTGATCCTTAAGATTCTTGTTGATCAAAATGCAAAGGACTATTCTGAGGCTTTGGTTGACGACCTTGGTTTGCCCATCGACGTGAGGATGCAAGGCGGACGATAAGAGGAGCTTGATGCCGAGCTTGGCCTTTAGCGTCTTCCATAGGTAGCTCATGAATTTGGCATCACGGTCAAAGACTATGGTTCTTGGAACACTGTGAAGACGAACTATTTCCCTAAAAACCAGATTTGCAATATGTGAAGCATCATCGGTCTTATGGCACAAAATTATTAGGGGGTGACCCCTTAGGGTTGCCTGATCTTTCACGAATCCTCTTGGAAATCGAGATGAAGGCGAGTGGTAGGAGAGGGAGAGGATGTAATCCACGAACACACACGCGAAGAACTCGATGAACACACACACACACACACACACACACGAAAACACGATACAAGCCAATAGCTCACGCCGGCGGCAACCGGTCCGACACAATCCCTAGGATTGTTGGCGGGCAAGGACACACTCTCTCTAACCAGCATGGAGAGCGGGAGGCTTGGTGATATCTTGACAACTTGGAGAAGGGACACCGACTCCAAGGCCTTGTACAACTTGAATGCAAGATGCAAATCTCAAGAGGTGGGGGATAATTGGTGCTCCATGTCAAGGAGCATGAGACTAGAATTAGGTAGATCCACAAGGGTTTTTTCTAATTCAATTATCCAAGTCTAGGGTTGCAATATGGAGGGGTAGGGATATATATAGGCCATCCACATAAACAAGGGTAGTTTGGTGATAAAAGGTAAGTTCTAGACGGATTTGGGGGTACATGGGCCAAAGGCCCAAAAGGCCTTTACATGCCTAGCGATGCTTGGGCCACAGACTCCAGGGTGTGAGGGCCAGAGACTCTAGGGTGGTCTTCAGTCTCTGGGCAAGTCTCCGGGGTGGCAGACAGAGATTTCCAGGTGGTGTTCAAGAGTCCTGTCTAGAGTCCTAGGGTAGAGATCCGAGGCGTTGGACCGGAGACTCCGGTGTAGGCGGAGACTCCGGGGTTGTCATCGCTCTTTGGCTTGGTCTCCAGAGGGGTGTGCTAGGAGCTCCAGATAGGGGGCGGAGCCAGTTCGGAATCTAGGCCGGAGACTCCGGGGTTGGAGGCCAGAGACTCCGGGCTTCAGGGTCGGAGACTCTAGGGCTTCAGCCTCTGCAGCGTCTTCTTATTGTCCATCTCCTGGTACTTCCTCTGAGGGGGATTGTCAATGCATCGGGGCTTTGTAGCTGAGAATGCACAATGTCGTTGCATGAAGTAGCAAGCCATCCAAGGATGTATCAATATCACATGAGGAGAGGAGAGAGTTAACCTTAGATTGTAGGAGCTTGGATCAAGCATGGGTCATTGGTCCACTTGGGGGACTTGGTGGTGAGGATGTTAGGAAGTCCGTCGGATGGGATGCATTATCTCCCCCCTTGGGAAAGAGTTGCCTCCGACTCTTCAACCATATCATCTTGATCATCTCCATGAAATGGTTAAAGGTCCTTGACATTGAATGTCACGCTCACAAGATACTTCGAGGTCGGTATGTCGATGACATAGGCATTGTTGTTGATCTTCTTGAGGACTTTGAAGGGACCATATCCTCTTGGCTTGATCTTGGAGTCACGATCCTTGGGAAAGCGGTCTTTGCTTAGGTGTATCCACACGAGGTCACCTTCTTCAAAGATCATCTCTTTCTTACTCTTGTTTAGCCTTGAATCTTGGCGAAGCACTTGTTGCTAGATAGTAGCTCTTGTGTATTTTTGTAGTTTCTTCATGGCTTGGGCATGCTTATCGACGTCCATGTTGGTGCGCTCATGGAAAGGAAGTGGTAGGATGTCAAGCGCAGTGAGGGGCTCAAATCCATAGACGATCATGAATGGGCTCTTCATTATTGTGGAGTGCTTGGCTCGACTGTAGACGAACTTGGCGTGTGGAATGCATTCCTCTAAATCCTTCAAGTTCTTCTTGATCAACACATGTGTGTGTTCTGAGGCTTCGGTTGACGACCTCAGTTTGGCCATCGGTTTGAGGATGCGATGCGGATGAGAAGAGGAGCTTGACTGATGCAGTCTGTCCTACGCACACATCTACATCCTCACCACCAAGTCCCCCAAGTGGACCAATGACTCGTTCCTGAGCCCAACTCCTACAATATAAGGTTATCTCGCTCCTCTCCTCTCCTCATGTGACTTTGATACACCCATGAATGGCTTGCTACTTCATGCCCCGACGTTGTGCATCCTCAGGTATGAAGACATGAATCAGCGGAGCAGACCAGCAACAACCAAAGCACCCAGTAGCTACCAAGATCAACCGGTACTACCGACTACAGACCACGGTACTACCGCTTAGCTACAGCGATACTACTGCCTGGACCAAATAGCCCTAGCTGAGTCCCTAGACCTCCTAGTACCAAGAAGGCAACACTACTCATTCTAGCGGTACTTTCGGTGACCAAACGCAGTACTACCGCTCCTGTAGCACGACGACGAGCCAAGACCGGAACTACCGCCCCTACCCCGCCTCCTATCAGTGAAAGCCAGTACTACCGGACATGAGTTCGATACTACCTGCCATCATAGTGCCTGCGCGCACTAGCTCGGCCCTCGGGCCTTGTAACCCCCTCAATAATTTCCTTTTTGCCCAAATTACCCCTACTTAAGTGGTTGGCCTATATATAGCCCCCACCTCCTCATTTTAACCTCACACATGGATAATTGAATTGGAACAAACCCTTGTGGATCTACCTAATTCTAGTCTCATGCTCCTTTGCTAAGGAGCACCAATTATCCCCCACCTCTTGAGCTTTGCATTGCGTGTTCAAGTTGTACAAGGCCTTGGCATTGGAGTCCCTTGCCAAGTTGTCAAGACCTCACCAAGCCTCCCGCTCGCCGTGCTGATCAGATAGTGACGAGCGTTCAACTTGTCAATGCCAATTGTTATGGACTTGGGTTTTGGAGAAGGAGGGAGCGCTGGAGGCATCAATCGGCTAACAAACAAGCACACAGGGATGCAAGGTTTACCCAGGTTCAGGCCTCGTAGAGGTTCCTACTCCTGCTTGTCTGCTCTTGGAATTATCGAGGGAGTCGAAAGTTACAGGGGTGCGCAGATGCAATCTGGCGATGGTTGTGGAAACTAGGGTTGTGATTGTCCTCCTCGCTGCCCCCTCCTAGCCTTTATATAGATAGGCTAGGTCTCAGGTAGCAGGTGGAGTCAGTTACAGATTAGGGTTCGCCCTTTGAATTTTCTATCTTAAGCTTCTTCTTGCCTTGCAAGCAATCAGAGAGTCCATGGGCCACTCGAATTCTTCATCGGGCCTTGGCAACGCCGTGGGCTTCTGCCGTATCTGGACCGTATATGCCAAACTCGAGTACCTGTAGGGTCCCCGAGTGTCCATTGGAATCATAGATTCGACTGGAGACTTTATGAAGTCTTTCGAGTACATGACTGAGCATTTTTTCGAGTGTTCTATTTGTGCATAGGGATTGTTGATATACGTTCCTGATTTATCCGATGCATTGGTATCAGTTAACTGCCTTAGGGCAAAACAACACAATATACTCAAACTCAAGTCCTCAGACTCGAATTCGGAAAAGTGCTGGCGTAATTCGACTCAGGCCGCGGAGGTCTTACATGAGTCGAATTCCAGTATATAAGTGTGAGCACTCGACACGTCCGTCAAGGCATGTTCATCGTACCTGCAGGCACGGATATATTTCTGGTAGTGCGCAGTAGATGCGTTGCCAGACCTTATTCAAGTCTTATCTTCACGCTATAAGCGCGGCATCCAAATTTTGGTCATCGCGGAGATGATTCGGGTGGCCCAGGAGACGTAATCTCTTTGTAGGGAAAATATGAGGCGGAGTAACCATAGCATTCGAGTGTGGATGTTATCAACACAAAGTACGACGTACAAATAATCATAGGGTGCGCGGCCAGCGCTCCCTATGGGAGTAGCCCCCCGAGTGCCTATTCGAGTTGTAGACTCGAGTGGGGACTAAAAACATTTGCGACTGCTATCGTCTTTGGTTGCTTGTTTCAGTCGAATGTGCTTCCAGCGCTCCCTATGGGAATAACCCACAGTTCACAATCGAATCGTTGATTCGAGTGATGGCTTTGTCTTGAATGCTCGTACACCTGCATAAAAATTCTTTCGGGTGCACGGCCAGTGCTCCTGTTAGGAGTAGCCCCCGAGTGCTTGGTTGAGTCGAAGACTCGAGCAAGAACTAAAGTAGTCAAAATCTTCTACTGCTGGAATCGATGACGTCAGTGCTGACGATGCGATGACCTCAGTTACCCACGTGAGGGGCTTTGACGGGACATGACAAGCGGTGGGTCCTACTTTCTGACTTCGATTCGACTGGGCATGCGTAATCTTCTGTTTTAACTGCGTCTCCTTGATTTCCACGCGTAATGGGAGTAGTGGGGGATGGTTCTTGGTTCACCTTCACCACGTGTCGATGGTGATGTGCGCCACGCGTTCAATAGGGGTTTTGATGGCCGTTGGATGACATCTGCGAGGAGGTTAAGTAGCAGTGCAGCTGTGGTAAATTTTCCTCATATCTCTTTTTGCTCGTGCCCCTTCGCCATTGTTGTTCTCTCTGCTTCCTTGCACACTTCCTCTTCGTGGCACTGGACCAGCTCTGCATTTTCCCTAGTTACTTTCTCCGCTCGCATCGCCATCGAAAGATGGGCAAGAAGAAGGGAGGCGCCGCTGCTGGATCTGTGGCCACCATTGCTGCCACCAAGAAGAAGGGCGGCACCACCTCCATGGGCACCAGTGCCGCCGGCGCTGGGAAGAAGAAGGGTGTGGGCACCCGGGTCACCAATGGCTCCTGGCGTGCGTCCGTCATCAAGTCTTCCGAGCTGCATCTTCTTCGTCAAGATGGAGCTCTTCCACCCGCAGATGATGAATCGCGGGTGCCTAGCGACGAGGTAATCCCTCGTCCTCCTTTGGGTTTCCGGGTGATGTTCCTTGCATTCATCATTCGAGGTCTCTCTCTTCCCCTACATCCTTTCTTCAGGGGTCTTCTTTGTTTCTATGGGCTCCAGCTGCACCAGCTGTCCCCAAATTCAATTCTCCACATCTCTTGCTTCATTACACTTTTCGAGTGCTAGCTCGGAATCGAGCCACACTTCGGCCTCTTCAAGAGGATTTTCAAGCTCAAACGTCATTCAGCATCTAGTTCGGTAGTCTACGATGTAGAAGGCTGCGGAATCCACGCCGACTCCTCCGTCGTCTACTTCGACATCAAGCTCATCGCGTCTATCCAAGGGTGGAGAGACAAGTGGTTCTACATCCACGACCAGAAGGCCGACGGAGAGCACTACGGACTCGCGCCCTTCGATCCCGTGGCAGCTTGTAAGAGGAGGCGTTCCTAGAAGAACGTCGTGATGCCTGGCGAGTCCGAGGAAACAGAGGTGTTGTATCAGCGCGTCTGCGACCTCAAAGGCCGCATAAGAAAAGAAGAGGGCGGCGCCGCTCTCATTCGCACGTGGTTGCGTCGCCGCATCCAGCCTCTGCAAGCTAGAGTCCATCCTATGTTCCGCTCGATCGGTGCTGGCAATGTCACTCGCATATCTGCCGAGGGCATTTCTGCGGGTGAGGTAGATAAGAGGTTGCGACTGGTGACCAAGTATTCCGCCAAGAAGGATCTCCCTAGTGAATCAGTCGTGCCTCCTTTCGATGCCAACAACCCTCCACCGGAGGTAGAGTTTTTTCCGAAGTAGTATTGTATTTGTTCGATTGGTTGCCAAGTGCTTGAATCTGTGCCGTTGTTTCTTATGAATGCAGGACTAGGAAGTGTCTTCCAATTTGCCTCCTCGACCGGAAGGGGTTATCCCTCGCGAAGCGGAGGAAGAGGACGAGTCGGAATCGACTGTCCTGATTGAAGAAGAGGAGGGAGCCCCCAAGTCCAGCGGCCACGACACTCGCAAGCGTTCCCGTAGCAAGGATTCTGACGCTTCTTCGCCGACGACGCCGGAAGATCCTTTTGCTATAGTAGAGGGGCCGATTCCTGCCATGCCTATGCGCGCCATGGCTCCTCCTGCTCGGAAGAAGCTACGACTGCCGAAGGAGTCGTCGGATGACTCCTTTGACCTCGACAAATTCAACTGGTAAGCTTTTTAATACCCGCCAGTTCGTCTTGCTCTCTTTGAGGTTGCTTGTTCTGAAGTTGCGTTGGGTATGTTTTGTAGTCAAGCGGCATTGTCGTCTTCTGACGACGTCCAATTTGTGAAAGAGTCCGGAGTCGCAGACTCTAAGGCCAAGGAGGTGGCCGAACGATCTTCTTCTCCTCCAGTGGTGGCCCACTCCAGCGCCAATTCTTCGAGTTCCCCGCATGCTGGGGAGCACCAGATGGTTTCCCAAACAACTACACGACAGTCATCTTCGGAGTCCCTGGAGGAACATGTAAGTGTCCTTTTTACTGTTTGGTAGTCGAATTTGTACTTTGGGTTGCCGCTGAGTCTTCGTGTCCTTTTGGGGTAGCTCATTGTGAAGGAAGCTGCACGTATCGCAGAGCAAGTTCTTGCTATGGGTCGACAGCATGCCCGGTTGAACAATCGCCACCGCACAGTCGAAGGTTAGCTTTGGATGTTGTCTTTGTCTTCGTGCAAATTTGTCGGCTCAATTGTTGTTATGTCCTGTCCTTTGTAGGTGAGCACAACGAGCTTCTCCGTCATGTTGCGTCCCTCGAGAAGGGGCTTGCCGCGACGGTGAAGAATCGCGATGAAGCAATCGCAGCCTTGGAGGAGTCACGAAAGCGCGAAGAGGATTTGTGTTCTTCCACTGCTGAAAGGGAGAAGTTGTTTGAAGAACAACTTTTCTCGATTGCCAAAGCCCTCTCAGGTAATTTTCAGTTTGATTTGTGTTGCTCCTTGTTTGATGTCGTGTTGCCATGCTAACACATTGTGTATGTAGATGCCGCCGACCTGAGCTTTGACGCCTAGTCCCTACGTCGCGTGGATGCATTGGCTGGCGTTGTTGCTATAGTCAAGGACCGCAGTGTTTCCCTTCAGGTGGCATTGGGGAAGGCCAAGGATGTGCTCAGCCGCCTCCGTGAGGACCTGACTCCCAAGGCCGGGTTAATCGACAATCTTGATGACCTGGTGGAATCCTTCACTGGAGGTATTCCCACGGAATTCAGGAACTCCCAGCGGTCTGTCGCCGCCACCATGGCACTCGTGATGGTGCAAGCCCATGGCGTGGAGTTGGATCCCGCCGCGATCTCTGAGGCGATTCCTGTCGATGTCGGAGGCCAGCAGGTAGTTTTTTCTCCCTTTGCTAGTAGCTGCGCTAAATATGGGCCTCATCTTATCGATACAGTTTCCAAATGCTCTGAGGAGCGGCGGCGAGCGAAGGCAGCAAAGACCGCGGCATCTGGGGCTACCATCGGCAAATCCGTGGCGTCGGAGACTGCCACAGATGTGACGAAGCCCCCGAAGTCAAAGTCGAAGTCTAAGAAGCAAAATGCTCCCTAGTCTTCATGTGTAATAGCCGTAGCTTAGAGTTTTGTCTGAACCATGCTTTTGTGGGGGGGGGGTGTTCCCTTGACATTTTATCAAGTTTGACTGCAGTTCTCTGTTTATCGATGTGTGATGAGTCTCATTTGCCTCTTGCTTGATTGTACCTAGGGTCCTTCGAGTGGTCCTTCGAGTGGTCCTTCGAGTGGTCCTCATGATTTTCCTACCACCGATGAAACCATGGCGCAACCATGTTCAAATGGAGGAATTGTCGTTGCTTTCGTGACTGCACGATTGCATTAAGAAATTGGAGTGTGAGTTGCCCATCAGCCACGGTAGTGCGTGATGTCTACGCACTTCTATTCTTGTAGACAGTTGTTGGGCCTCCAAGTGCAGAGGTTTGTAGAACAGCAACAAGTTTTCCCTTAAGTGGATTACCCAAGGTTTATCGAACTCAGGGAGGAAGTGGTCAAAGGTATTCCCTCTCAAGCAATCCTGCAATCAAGATACAAGAAGTCTCTTGTGTCCCCAACACACCCAATACACTTGTCAGGTGTATAGGTGCACTAGTTCGGCGAAGAGATAGTGAAATACAAGTGGTATAGATAATTATAAGTGGTAACGGTGATAGCAAATAGCTTGAAGGCGTGGAAAAGACTAAAGTAAAACTGAAATAAAGATGGAAACAAGCAAACATGTAACAAATCTAATAGCAAACGGTGTTTCAGTGCTTAGAAACAAGGCCTGGGGATCATACTTTCACTAGTGAACACTCTCATATAAATATATTATCTTTATGATACTACTCTTAACTACTCTCCAGTTGGACACTCTAATCGATGGTAGGGCTATAACAACACACCTCAAAGTAAGGCTTTCCCATCTAGAAAACCCCACACTGTCACCTTGAGTACTAGATAGGTCCAACAAACACCACAATTTCATAAAGACATCCAACTCCAAATATAACTCATAACAAGTATTTGTAATCTCTAGCCTAAGTGCCACCATGGTGAGCACGCTGTCACTTTCACACACATGGGGAGAGCAGAGATTCATTAAAGCACTTGAGTAGCAAGGTAGATCTAATTGATTACAAAGCTCATGATCACAATATGATCATGCATAGAGAGAGAGCTGAACACATAGCTACCGGTAGAACCCTTAGCCTCGAGAGAGAACTACTCCCTCCTCATCATGGGGATCAGCAATGGTGATGGAGATGGGGGTGGAGATCGATGGAGATGGCTCCGGGGGCACTTCCTTGTCTCGGCAGGGTGCCGGAACAGAGACTTTCTGTCCCCTGAATCTCCCCTTTGGTGGCGGCAGCGCTGCGGAACTTTTCATGGCTGGAGGCTTGATTATTTAGGGTTTTGGCTTCGGGAGGCTTCTTATAGGCTAGATGGCAAGTTCGGTGGGCGGCCAGGGGGCCCACACCATGCCATGGCATGGCCTCGGTGGACCCGCGCCTAGGGGTGGTGTGGCCACCCTATGGCCCCTCTCAGACTCTCCTTCTGGCTCCGTGAGTCTTTCAGGAAAATAGTAACTTTGGCTTTTGTCCTGTCCAATTCCGAGAATATTCATTTTCTGACTTCCTAGAACCAAAAACAGCAGAAAACAGGCAACTGGAACTGTGGCATCTTGTTAATAGGTTAGTCCAAGAAATCATATGAAAAGTACTCCAAAGTTGGAACAAAACACAAGAAAGTAGATAAAACCAAGCATGGAACATCAAAAATTATAGATACATTTGCAATGTATTAGTGCGGATGTGTGGAAGTCGAAGGCGGAGAAGGCCACCACCCACGAGAAGTATCTCTTGGAGGAAGTGGCGCAATTGAATGAGAAGTTTAAATGTTAGCTTTCTGCCTTCTCATCTTTTGTTTTAGTCAGTCGCGGCAATGCCTTGTCTTCATACTTTGCTGCTTTCTTGGTGTAGTTGGGAGTGCTCACCATCCGCAGGATGAGAAGGACCGAGTGGTCATTCAAATGAACAACTTGACCCAGGAGCAGCTGCAAGCGAGTGGGTATTTTTGGGTGGACCACGATCGTGCAGTCGCGCTGGCGACCCTGCCGAATCGTTCTTCTTGAGTGCTCCAATGCTTGAAGAAGGTGCAGTCATGTCTTAAGCACATTTATCAGACGATGTTTCCGCTGGACGCCGTCCCTTCAAGCCTGTTGGCTCTTCTGGCAAAGTTTCAAGATATAAGCGCGGTACGCGAGTGCGTTCGTAAAAAATTGGTCGCAGGTGCGAAGGCTACCATGTCGTTGGTGCGACTGCATCGGCCAGATGTGGACATAGTCGGCCGTTGCTGCTGGGCCGCCACCGCCGCCAGAAGGGATGACTTGGAACATGGTGCTAAACTATCAGGCGGTTGATCGGCCGGCGGAGGACATCGTCGACTTCTTTGAAGAGCAGACGAATGTTCATCTTCTACAGCAGTAGCGTAGTTTGTATCCTGCACATAGATGTATTAGTGTTGTAAAGTTCGTATAATTGCGTTGGTTATATTTAGTACCCATTGATATGTGAAGAGCTTGCTAGCTTTTATATTTTTGAGTGTATTGTACTTTGCAGTTCCTTTTCGTTAGCCTGACTTGTGTTTATCTCAACACCTTGCCAACCTATCAGGTGCGTTGCAACTGGGTTGGTGTTTATCAAGGGTTCGATTGGTATTGTGTCATCTACTCAGGATACCGCTATTTGTTCGTAGAACAAAAGTGTAAAGGGGGTGCAGCTCGCGAGTGATGAAATTGCAAGAAAATAAGGGAAAACACAGAGTTTTGGGGCACTTAGCTTTATTTATTCGCAGAACAGTACGAGGGGCAAAGTAGCCTGGCTGAATAGCCTGGCTGAATAGCCTTATTTGTAATGTAAAAATGACTAGGGATAGAAACGATGTAGCTGCACGACGTTCCAGGGGTTGGAGTATGCGACTCCGCTCTCGAAATCTTTAAGGCGATAGGCGCCACCTGGGATTACTTCTGTAATCACGTAAAGTCCTTCCCAAGGGGACTTGAGCTTGAGATGCCCTTGTTGCTTCAGTCGCAAGACCAGGTCTTCTTCGATGAAGGATCTGGGGCGTAGCCTTCTGTTGTGGTAGTTGCGGAGGCTCTGTTTGTAGATCATTGATCTCTCCGTTGCTATCCCACATGCCTCGTCAAGGAGGTCGACAGAGTCTTCGAGTGCATGAGTTGACTCCTTCTCGCTGTATGCAACCACCCGTGGGGCTTTGTAGCATACTTCTGCGGGTAGCACCGCTTCAGCACCATGCACCATGAAGAACGGAGTGTATCCCGTGGCGCTGTTTGCAGTTGTGCGTAGGCTCCAAAGTATGGATTGTAGCTCGTCTGGCCAACATCCAGCGGCTTGTTCAAGTGGCTGGAGGAGTCATTTCTTGATTCCACCATAGACGAGGCAGTTGGCCTTTTCGACTTGACCGTTGGTCTGCAGGTGAGCCATCGAGGCGTAGCTTATGTTGATTCCCAGGTTTTCACAGAATTCCTGGAACTCCTTAGAGGTGAAGTTCGTCCCATTTTCTGGGATGATGCTATGTGGCACTCCAAAGCGGTAGACAATGGACTCGAAGAACTTGACAGCGCTGGCCCCTGATTGATTCGTCACCAGCATGGCCTCGATCCACTTGGTGAATTTGTCGACTGTGACTAAGAGGTAGACATAACCTCCTCGCGGGACTTTGGGAGCTTGCCGACCATGTTGAGTCCCCATTGTGCGAAGGGCCAAGACAATGGTATTGGCCTGAGTTCTGCGCCAGGTGCGTGAGGTTTGTCCGTGAATCGCTGGCAAGCATTGCAGCGTTGGACTAGATCTTTGGCGCCGTGCATGGACGTGGGCCAGTAGAATCCAGCTCGCAGAGCTTTGGCAACGAGGGCGCGACTGCCAGCATGATGTCCGCAGGTGCCTTCATGTATGTCGAGGAGGACGGCCCTTCCGTCCTTGTTGGAGACGCACCGTTGAAGTACCCCGATAATACTGCATTTGTACAGTTTGCCGTTGATGAGGGCAAATGCCTTGGATCATCGTGCAATGTGTCGCGCATCAGTCGGGTCATCTGGCAGCCTCTTGTTGAGTAGGTATGTGATGTAAGGCTGTGTCTAAGATGGCTTGATCATCATGACCCCCATTGGTCCTTCGAGTCCTGTATCGAGCTCCATGTCGTCAAGTGCCATTGGCTCGTTAGGTGGAGTAGCCCCCCGAGTCTGTTGGCATGCTTGCTTTTTTCTCTAGAGCCTTGGGCTTGATGGAGCGCTCGCAGATGCGCTCGAGGAATACCCCAAGTGGTATGGGGGCGCAAGCGGAGCCAATGTTGGCAAGTAGATCCGCCTCTTCGTTGCTTTTGTAGCCCACGTGTCGTAGCTTGCAACCGTCAAAGTCTCCCTCGAGTGTGTCATAGAGGTCACGATAGGTGATGATGTTGTCGCTCAGTGCGTCGCACTTGTGCATTGTTTGGTTGACCACCAGCTTGGAGTCACCATAGATGATGAGCCTCTTGGCGCCGCAGGCTTTCGCCATCCGCATCCCGTGGATTAAGGCCTCGTATTTGGCTTCTTTATTGGAGGCAGTGAACTGCATTCGCAGAATGTATTTCATCTTGTCTCCTTGGGGCGATGTCAGTATGACTCCTACCCCAGCTCCATCCTTTTGCTTGGACCCATCGAAGTGCATTGTCCAAAGGTAGGACTAGCTTGTCGGGTAGCTGGTTCTCTATCCAGTGCACGAGAAAGTCTGGGAGGACTTGTGACTTGATCGCGTCGCGCTTCTCATATGTGATGTCTCGTGGAGACAGTTCGATTCCCTAGAGCGCGACTCGTCCGGTGGTGTCAGGATTATTGAGTATATGTCCAAGCAGGGCGTCGTTTACCACCACGATTGGTTGCTCCTGGAAGTAGTGGCGTAGTCGCCTGGCTGTCATGAAGATGCCATATGCTAGTTTCTGGTAGTGTGGGTACCGCTGCTTTGTTGGCGTGAGCACCTCGTTGAGGTAGTATACTGGGCACTAGACCCCGTGGACCTTATTTTCTTTGGCTCGTTCCACCACGAGCACTGTGCTGTCCACCTGGTTGGTGGCGGAGATGTAAGCAGCAGTGGTTCTTTTTTGCGAGGCGTCACCAGTACTGGTGAGGTGGATAGTAGACGTTTGAGGTCTTCGAATGCTTCTTGTGCCTCGCCTGTGCACTCGAACTTGTCAGCTTTGTGGAGGAGTTGGTATAAGGGCAGTGCCTTTTCGCCCATTTGACTGATGAATCGACTGAGCACGGCGATTCGCCCAGCCAGCTACTGGACGCCTTTTATGTTCTTCGGCTTCTCCATGGCCAGTATGGCCTTTATTTTCTTTGGGTTTGCCTCGATCCCTCTCATAGAGAGGAGACGCCCAAGTAATTGCCCAAATGGCACGCCGAAGGCACATTTGTCCAGATTGAGCTTGATCCGGTAGCGGTCGAGGTTAGCGAAGGTCTCACGGAGATCGTTGATTAACGTGGCTTCCTCTTTGGTTTTGATGACGATGTCGTCAACGTAGACTTGGATGTTGCGACCAAGTTGGTTCTTGAGGCAAGCCTGCATGCACCGCTGATAGGTGGCTCCTGCGTTTTTTAGCTCGAAGGGCATCGTGTTGTAGTAGAACACACCAAAGGGTATTGTAAACATTGTTTTCTCCTGGTCTTCCTCCTTCATTTGAATCTGATTGTAGCCTGAGTAGGCGTTGAGGAAGCAGAGGTGCTCACATCCCGTGGTGGAGTCGATGATTTGGTTGATTCATGGCAACGGGAAGTGATCCTTTGGGCAGTGCTTATTCAAGGAGGTGAAGTCCACGGACATCCGCAGGATATCCGTGTCTTTTTTAGGCACAAATACTATGTTAGCAAGCCAGGTGCTTTCCTTGATCTCGTGTATGAAGTTTGCGTCGAGGAGTGTGTTGATATCCATTCCGACTGCTTTTGATCTTGGTTCAGACAGTCGCCGTATTATCTGCTTGACTGGCCTTGCGTCTGGATTCACGTTGAGTGAGTGCTCGGAGAATTCCCTGGGAACTCTTGGCATGTCCGCTGGACACCAGGCGAATATTTCCCAGTGCTCATGGAGGAATTTGATGAGTGCGAGTTCCTATGCGGAACTCAAGTTGTTGGTGATGAGGGCCGTCTTGATTGGGTCCGTTGGGTGGACCTGGACTTTCTTCGTGTGCACCGACGAGTCGAAGGACAGGTCGGGCGAACTTGGCCTGCTCAGGGGAGGCAGACTATTGTCTGTCGACTCCTTCAATCTTGTGAGTTCCTCCTGCATGTCGAAGGATTGGGAGATTCTGTTGAATTCCCTGTTCCAGCTGTCAGACCTCTCGAAGCTTCCATTAATTGTGATGACGCCGTTTGGACCTGGTATTTTCATCTGCAGGTAGGCGTAGTGCGGCACTACCATGAACCTTGCGAACGCGGCACGTCCGAGGATTCAGTGGTGTTGTGAGGGCCAGTCGATGACTTCAAAATCGATGTGCTCTCGCCAAAATTTTTGCGGCATGCCGAAGATGATGTCGAGGTTAATTTTGCCCAGGGGATATACGCCCTTCCCTAGGACGATGCCGTGGAACGTCGTGTCTGAAACTTCCAGACAAGGCAAAGGGATCCTCATCGCACACAAGGTACTCGCGAACATGAGGTTGATGCCGCTTCCGCCGTCCATTAAGACGTGGCTCAAATCGAATCCCCCAATCTACGCCTCGAGTACGAGGGGACAGTGGCCTGGACGAGGAACTTGACGCGAGTGGTCGCGCTTGTCGACAGTGATGCAGGAGTCGCTTCCACTAAGGTACTCAGTGGTGGAAGGTGGAGAGTTTATCGCCAAATTTACTTGGTGAGTGATTTCCTTCTGCATTCGATTGGAAGGACGCCCTATTTGGATCATCCCCATGTTGCCCACATCTCGAGGATACGGTTCTCCTCCATGATGCTGGGCTAGCGCAGCCGTAGGTGGTGGTGGCCCAGGCGGTGGTGGCAGAGCTCCGTGTGCCACACGCCTGGGTAAGCTCCATAGCCCCGTTGATCGCATCACGATTCATCTGAGCCAGGCCCTCGTGGAGTTTGAGGAACTCGCAGCAATCCTTGAGAAGGTGGCTGGATTTTTTCTTGCGGTCATGCTTGTCGATGTAGAAGTGCACGTTGCATGGTCCGGACAGTTTGTCCTGGATGGATGTTGCGGGTGCCTCGTCGCGAGTGCGGTGCTGCCACACCTGTGTGGTTTTCCTGCTGTCGCCGTATCCACCACTGCGATATCCGTTGTTGCGGTATTGTCGCGTTTGTCGGTGTAGCCGGCTGCGACCATAATTACTTCATCACGGTCCTTGTAGACACATATTCGACGTTTGCCTCGGCGGTCGCGTCTATGCTCAAGGTCGTCGTCATCATCGGAGTAGGTGTGGTTTTTCATCGAATCTTCTCCGTCAGCCCACCGATTCACGATTTCCATCAGGTGGTCGATCGTTTTGGGCTTCGAGCGACCGAGCTCCTCCCTGAGCTCTATACGGCGAACACCGCAGTTGAACGTGTCGATTGCGTAGTCTTCCAAAATGTTTTCTGTGGAGTTTTTGATGATGGACCACCTCTGGATGTACAAGTGCAGCGACTCGCCAGACCTTTGTTGGCAACTTCTCAATTCTTCGATTGATGCGGGCCTTTTGTAAGTGCCCTTGAAGTTCCGCACGAAACTATAGACCAGCTCTGCCCAACTGCGAATGGATCCGCGTGGAAGGTTGTTGAGCCATGCACGAGCGGCGCCTAGCTGCAGGCATTGCATGGCCGTGCTTTGACTCCCGCCGTGCAGCCTGACAGAGGAGATGTGGTCCTCCAACCAGATTTTCGGGTCCTGCAGACCGTCAAATTTTGGGTTCTTCGATAGGAGTTTGAACCCCTTAGGCATTCGTTTCTGCCTGATGGCCCTACTGAAGCATCTGGCGCCGCAGAGCTCCATCTCGTCTTCTTTCAAGTCAGTCGAAAGAGCACGCCTTGCCTACATCTTGTCGACCTTGCGCTGCGTGATGTCATCATGCGCGTCGTAGTCGTGGATGTGCCGCCGTGAGCGACGTCGCCGTGATAGATCGTGACTGTCATCACTAGAGGAGTACGAGTAGTAGTATTTGTCCAGAGCCTTGCTTTTCTTCGGCTCTGGTGTTGTTTCTTTATCGAGAGCGGCCTCGATTAACCCTAGGCCCGTGATCGTAGATCAGTGCATGGAAGCTCATGGATCTCTAGCCGGTGGTTGGTTGTTGAAGAGGTACATGGTGGCCGCTGTCACCGCAGCTTGCGGTGTCTTCAGGAGCACGTTGCCCCGCGTATCCACCTTCATAGAGCTGAAGTCGAGGACTTTCGCGGCTTCTACGCGTTCTTGCTCAGTGAGGTGGGCTAGTCGAGATCGCCTTTTGTTGGCCATGTACTCGTTGCCTTTGGAGGAGGATCCTCCCTGGGAGGAGAGCCCAGCTCGCCGAAGGCTCGACTCTTCCACCACCTTTCTACGCACTTTGAGTTGCATGATCACTTGCTGCTGGCGCTTGAATTCCTCCTTCAGCAGCCAATTGTAGCCCATCAGCATGTCCTGTTGTGTGTTGGGGGGGTAGAGGATTGCCCCATAGAGCTTCTCGACAGCGGGCCCATTCGTTGTCGTTGAGCTTGATCAGCATACGCTCGCCGGTGTTCTCATTCGTTGTGAGGTGTGGCTCTCCTCCTGTCCCGTTATTGGTGGGAGCGCCGTTGGTGGGGCCGCCGTTGGGTATGCCGCCGTTGGGCGGTCCGGTGCCAGCGTTTTCGCGATTGACACCGATGTCACCCGCATTGATGACAGCGTACATGAAGTGGTTAGGGAAGCTGTTGCTCCCACAAATTTCATATCCGGAGCCGCATGCTCCGTGTTCTGTGGCCAGGCCACCCAGATCGGATCCACGACTGCTGTCGTTGTCCGTGCTCCCAGCTGTTGCCGAGGCATTGAGCTCGCTGAGGGTGCTGATTGGTGGTGGGAACCATGATGCTGGAGCAATCGTGGGTGTCGTCAGCTGGTCAGGCATGCGAAGCGTGCCCAGTTGACCAACCTGGAAGCGGAAGCTCCCAATCACCAGGCTGATCCCATCGCCTACGGACTCGAAAGTCGGGCGAGTGGCCGGCGTATGGACGGTGAAGTCGAAAGCGCCGAAGAGCTGGCAAATCTCCACTATTGTAGAGTTGTAGATCGTGGTTTACGGGGACAAACAAGCCGCAACATCAGCATTCCCAATTCCCACAGAAGGCGCCAATTGACGAGGGTTCAACTCGTCAAAGCCCATTGTTATGGACTTGTGTTTTGGAGAAGGAGGGAGCGCTAGAGGCATCAATCGGCTAGCAAACAAGCACACAGGGATGCAAGGTTTACCCAGGTTCAGGCCTCGTAGAGGTCCCTACTCCTGCTTGTCTGCTCTTGGAATTATCGAGGGAGTCGAAAGTTACAGGGGAGCGCAGATGCAATCTGGCGATGGTTGTGGAAACTAGGGTTGTGATTGTCCTCCTCGCCCCCCTCCTAGCCTTTATATAGATAGGCTAGGTCTCAGGTAGCAGGTCGAGTCGGTTACAGATTAGGGTTCGCCCTTTGAATTTTCTATCTTAAGCTTCTTCTTGCCTCGCAAACAATCGGAGAGTCCGTGGGCCACTCGAATTCTTCACCGGGCCTTGGCAACGCTGTAGGCTTCTGCCGTATCTGGACCGTATATGCCAAACTTGAGTACCTGTAGGGTATACCCATGCTAGATAGAGAGATATCTTTGCCCGCCAAACTTTAGTACCTGTAGGGATTGTGTCGGATCGGTTGTCGCCAGCGTGAGCTATTGGTTTGTATCGTGTTTTCATGTGTGCTAACATATTGGTATCAAGAGCCTCATCGATCACGATTTTCTCCACAAATTTTCTTCTATCCAACATAAATTCGAAAATTGCCCCAAAAAAGAGCCCCACGGCCTTTGGATCGATCTTGAGTTTTGGTGCATTTTTGGTGGATTTGATTCGTAGATCTGTTGCTATTGGTGTCGAGCTACCTTCCTTGTTAGTTTCTAGCCCCAATTTTGGTCAGATTGCTGCGAATTTGAGGATTTTTGGGCAGAATCTTTGCCCAATTTGGAGATCTCCACATCTAGGAACCCGCAGAGGGGTTCTACTGGGGATAACAAGCGGTACTAACGGCCTCAAGTGGTACTACCGGATATATCCGGTGGTACTACCGCCCAATCTAGAGAGTTTTTTTCACCATCCCTTTTCACCTCAAGTTTGTGTTATGACTTTCTCCTTTTGTTTGTTCATGTTTCACGTGTCTTTCACCTAACTAACAACAAGCTTCCGCAACACTTTACGTCTCGCGCTCTACGACACCGCAACACCCGAATATCATGCCCAACAACGTCTGCAAGTCATCATCAATACCAAAGGTATAACTTTCTCCACGTTGTTAACCCCATATCTTCTTTTGCGTTCATCTATCCTATGAGAGCAGCTCATTTTGTGTTTGCCTAAGCATTGTACACTTGCCCTTGGAAAGTGAGAGTGTGTAAGCAAAGACAAAAGTTGACATAGGAGTATAGAAAGGGAGAAAAAGAAGAAAAAATAGAAAGATACATAGTCTCCCAATACAAAGAGAGTATCAAGCTTGTAAGCAAAGAGAGAGAAAGCTCGACCAAGGCAAGTGCACATATCCATTGCTTATCCTCTTTTGGCAAACGCGTTGTGGTATGTCCTTGTGTTGGCACAAAAACTAAGCTTAGTCTTTGTTAGGACATTTTGTGCTTATTTTCATAGTCGTGCTAACCCCATCCATCTCCACGTGTGTGTATCCTCGTGTTTTTGTAGATTGTATCCTTATTTTGATATTTGATTCTTTTCCACCTTTAACAATAACATTTTCTTTGGATCGTTTTGTTTGGCTTTCCACCATCCTAACCTTCCACCATAAGCTTTTGAGAGTTTTAGTTCTTTCCTTAGTGTGAGTTTTCTTTGCGATTTCACTTTGCAAGCTTATAGTTCTCAGTTATGGATACTAGTTTAATATAATCTTCAAGATGAGGTAAAAGGCTAACCCCCACCATGTTACCTTCCATATAAAATCCTTGTTTGTCTTGCATCAGGATAGGCACGGTGAGGCGAGCCAACCACCTCCACCAAAGATGAAGAAGAACCGTACATGATGCGCACAAGCCACTACATCTTTTGACAAGAGTTCTGTGATTGTTCCAATGCCCTCGAGACGCGCCAAGACAAGCAATTCAGAGAAACTCAAGCCGAATTCAAGAGCATCGACAACCGATTCGATGGCCTTCAACAACAAATGCATGAAATGCGACAAGGATGCTCCAACCTTTCTGAAGAAACGAGGGCCATGCACATAAACGTTCCCAACCAAAATGAAGCTTTACAAAGGTCGATGGCCGAGTTCGCGTGAAACACAAGAACGCGTTCACACGCATCAAGCTCTTCACGGAACCATTCGAGTGCGTCAACCTCTTCACGCCATCACTCTCCTCATCGACAAGATCCCCATGGAAGTGCTCTAAGATGCAATGAAGCACCCGTGGTGGAAGATGGAAGTTCTTCACACTATGTACCTTCCCCATGGCACGCCGCTATGTTAAGCTATGATGTTGATTTCTCCTCAAGGTCCCAAGCAAGGCAAGAAGAACACCATCATCACGCAAGGGCACTAGTGATCCAACAAGACCAACCGCGTCAAGAAACACGACTGGAACCTCGAGTGTAACCTCAACTACACTATCCCCATACACACGACATTCTTGTAAAAACAAGTGATGACTGCAACTTGGAGGATCAATCTCGTCATCAATGTGAAACTCTTCACGACCCTCCTCTTTGTCATCACCGTAATGAACGTCCACGCCGCCACCATGGTCACCATGACGAGCCTCCTCTACAACATCAACACATGGAGCATCGAATGGTACATGTGGAGCGATGCCAACCATGTAAAGAGGCTCGAGACCATGACCTTCACTAAGAGGCCAACGTGCCTAACCCGCGTAACCAACCGAGGAATGAGCCTCCTCCTCATCCACAACCACGGCAAGAGGCTCCACATCCTCAACACCCTCGTGAGGCCCAAGTGCCTCAACCTCATCAACAACTACGCCAAGAGCAAGGTCCCCAACAATGTCGCGAGAACCAGGTTCCACCTCCCCCAAATGAGGCTCCTCAACCGCAAGTGCAACAACAAGGTCACCAAGCAGACCGCAATGATTGCATGGAAGATGAAGACCGTCAACATAATGGCAAAAACCGCTACCGTGACCGTAATGAGGAAGAAACTTTTGGCAAGCTCAAGTTCACCATGCCAAGTTCAACGGTTTGAATGCTCCCAAAGAATACCTCTCATGTGCGCTTAAAGTGGACAAAATCTTCCGCATGCACAACTATAGTGATGAGAAGATGGTAGCCATGGCCTCGCTTGAGTTCAATGATTATGCAAACCTTTGGTGGGAGCAAGTCCAAGTTGCTCGTGATGCAAGAAGAGAGCCTCCAATCACCACTTGGCACAACAGGAAGGCTCATATGAGATCCCTCTTTGTTCGTACGTACTACACATATGACCTCTTCAACAAGCTACAATCGCTAAACCAAGGGACAAAGACGATGGAAGAGTAAAGAAAATGGAGCTCAACATGATCCACACCAACATTCAAGAGCACGACAAGCAAACAATGGCACATTTCCTCATTGGCTTGAACCACCCAATCAAGCACGTCGTCAAGTTCCAAAAGTACAATAACATGGTTGAGCTTGTGCATATTGCAACAAAGGCCAGGCGTCATGTGCAAGAAGACATCAAATACAACAAGTCGAAGACGTACTTCACCTACAAGCAAGCCTCAACTGCTACACCAACAAACTTCAATGGAAGCTCCTCAAGTACCTCCAAGCCTCGTTTCAAGCCCACACTTCCTCAAGAAAAACCGCCCGCAAGTGGCAAGCATACAAAGGATGACCTGCCCTTCAACGGTGAATGCTACAAGTGTGGAGGAAAAGGACACAAGTCAGGCACATGTGGAAACAAGAAAGTTTTGTTCATACATGACAATGGTGATGAGGAATACTTGAGTGAAGATGAATTTGATGCAACAATCAAAGAAGAAATGGGAAGGCAACATCTGGAAGATGATCAAGAACTCCACATGTGTGAACATGATGCAAGTCCTTCACTTTTCGTCACAAGTATCTTCACCATGCAAGCCCAAGATCATGAAGATCAATGATCCAACATCTTCCAAACACGTGCCGGCATCTATGGGAAATCTATCAAAGTTATCATTGATGGAGGGAGTTGCCACAACCTTGCAAGAACTGAGTTATGTGAGAAGCTCAACCTCAACCTCCGTCCACACAAGCACCCCTACCATGTCCAATGGCTAAGTGATCAAGGGTCCATGAAGATCAAGCACACTATCTCGGTGACATTCTCAAATGGACCATACAAGGACACGGTAGAGTGTGATGTGGTTCCCATGACATTTTGCCATATGTTGCTTGGCCGAACATGTAAATTCGACAAGGGTGCTCTACATGATGGTCGCACAAATGTGTATACCTTCAAATAGCTTAACAAGACATGTGTTTTGCAACTGATGACTCTTAGCCAAATAATTACGGATAACACAAAGGCTTTAGCAAGGGCGCAAACCACACAACCTACTTGTGAGAAGAGTGGTGAGCAAGAGAACCACCATATAGCGAGTGAGAGCCACAATCCAAACTCGAGTGAAAAAACTAAGAGTGTTCTTCTTTCCACCAAAAGTGAGATGCGAGAAGTTAGGAATAACCCATCTGTCTTGCACTATGTACTGATTTGAAAGGGACTAGCGCAAGGAACTAATGAGTTGAAAAATATTCCTCCCTCTTGGATGGCTATTTTACAGGAATTCAAGGATGTGTTTCCCGAAGAGGTCCCACATGGACTACATCTCGTCGCAGAATCGAGCACCGCATCGACCTCATACTCAGCGCACCTCTACCAAACCGCGCCGCCTACCACACAAACCCGGAGGAGATGAAGTTGATCGAACGAAAAATCAACCAACTCGTCTACAAAGGTTTGATCCAAGTAAGCACTAGTCCAAGTGTGGTACCCATGATTCTTGTCCCAAAGACGAATGATATGTTGCGGTTATGCATGGACTGTTGTCCAATTAATGCTATCACCATATGTTATAGACATCCCATACCACGTCTTGACGACATGCTTGATGAGTTGAGTGGAGCTACTATTTTCTCGAAAATTGATCTTCGTAGTGGCTACCATCAAATACGCATGGGAGAAGGTGATGAGTGGAAACCCGGCTTCAAGACCAAGCTTAGTATCTATGAATGGTTGGTCATGCCTTTTGGCTTATGTAATGCCTCATCCACCTTCATGCGCCTTATGAATCATATTTTGAGATCCCTCATTCGAAAGAGTGTTGTTGTCTATTTTGATGATATTCTTGTTTATAGCAAGTCGCTTGAGGAACATGTTACACATGTCAAGGAGGTTTTGGAAATCCTTCGAAATGAAAAGCTATATGCTAATCTTCCCAAGTGAACTTTTGCTAATGACAAGTTGATTTTTCTTGGTTTTGTTGTTTCTTCGAATGGAATTGAAGTTGATGTTTCCAAGGTTAAAGACATAAGAGATTGTCCCATTCCCACAAATGTGAGTGAACTTCGAAGTTTTCATGGGTTGGCCAGTTTCTATCGTTGGTTTGTGAAAGACTTCTCTACCATTCCTTATCCTCTCAATGAGTTGACCAAAAAGAATGTCACCTTCGTTTGGGGCAAAGCACAACTACAAGCTTTTGATGAGCTTGAAAAGAGGCTAACCGAAGCACCTCTACTTGCTTTACTGGATTTCACAAAAACTTTTGAGATAGAGTGTGATGCTAGTGGTATTGGTATTGGAGGAGTCCTCATGCAAAATGGACATCGTATTACATACCATAGTGAGAAACTAGATGGCGC
Source organism: Avena eriantha (assembly GCA_910589775.1). Classification (NCBI taxonomy): domain Eukaryota; kingdom Viridiplantae; phylum Streptophyta; class Magnoliopsida; order Poales; family Poaceae; genus Avena; species Avena eriantha. The sequence goes on along the minus strand of OU342741.1, from coordinate 265,087,954 downwards.
AAGCCTTAACTATCCGATTTATGACAAAGAGCTTTTTGCCTTAGTTTGTGTCCTTCAAGTTTTGCAACATTACCTTTGGACTAAGGAATTTATCATATATTCCGACCATGAGTCATTGAAATATCTCAAAGGCTAAGCCAACTTGAGTAAAAGGCACGCTAAGTGGGTTGAGTTCATGGAATCTTTTCCTTACATCATCATGTATAAGAAAGTCAAAGATAATGTAGTTGGGGACACCTTGTCTCGCAAAAACACAAGCCTTCTTATGAGCCTCGAAGTGAACATGTTGGGTCTTGATGATATCAAACTTTGTATGCTTCCGACCCATTCTTTGGACCAATATTCGCAACGTGTTCCATTGGCAAAGGAGTTGATGATTTCTATTTGCATAAGGGCTTTCTCTTTAAACAAAACACGCTTTAAATTCCGAACTCATCTCTCCAAATTTTGCTTCTCCAAGAGTCTCATGGTGGAGGACTCATGGGTCACTTTGGTCGCGACAAGACATTGGACATGCTCTTGTTGGGGGGATACCCCCGGGTAGGGTCGTGCCGGGGTATAAAGGCCGAGTTAGCCGAGGTTCGGCAAGGCCAAAGCAGATGCTGGCCGGGTCACCTCAAGGCAGGCCGAATCACGGGGTAATCCGGACCTGGGGGCGTCCGCCTAACTAGCCCTCATCCGACTTAAGCGGTAAGTCGGAAGTGTGTGTTTTGCCTCTATGCAGGAAAGGGTATGGCCGGATGAACCATCATCCGGGTCGCAGCAAGCTTCTAGGAGAAGGAAGGAATCTCGCTGGTCAAAAGGAGCCCCGGTACGCACCGCCTGAGCGAAGCAAGCAAGGACAAGACCACCGGGGCGTGGCCGACAAGCATGACGACGCCCGTGTCAGCTGACGAGGGCGCCGCAGTGGCTCACGTAGCTAAAGCATGTGTGACGCGGGGGAAAAAGCACCCCGGTCGGCTTACCACTTTGGGTGGAGGCATATTCTTAGGAATATGCCTCCACGTATGCCCTAGGCCGAAACCGAGCCTCCCCTATAAAAGGGGGGCTAGGGCTTCGGTAGAAGGGGTTGGCTGTTTTGGTCTCTGTACAATTCTGTTAAGGTCTAGGGTTTCAGGTGAGATCTGTGGGTGAGAGTAAGAAAGCTCCTTCTTCCTCCTCTCGCCAATACAGCTCTCGGAGCGCTTGTAATCTTGGAAGGAAATCAATACAAGTTCTTGTGTGGAGAATCACTTCACTATCCCTCCCTAGATTCCCCTAGCGTGTATTAGTCCCCACCTTTAGCCTATACATGGCATATGCCGTGACACCACCACGACAGTTGGCGCCCACCATGGGGCTAGCGGCGCTAGCAGGGGTCAAAATCCGGATGGGAAACTTCATCACCACTGGCGAGTGCATCGTCTCTAGGCTTATTCAGTGCTTTGAAGCGCGGGACTTCGTCAGCGACAATGCGGGCTGTTTCGGCACACGCCCTCTCCCGCGCAACGGCATCTTCCTCAAGCTCGGCGCGCACAAGGTCTACGTTGCGGTGGACGTCTCTTGCGTTCATCCGCGCCACGTTGTCGACGCAGGAAAACCGCCCCTCACTGTGGCTCGCGGGGAGCGTACCGCTCGTTCCCCGGACCATGCAGAGGTAATGATGACAGCGCCGGGTGCGGGTGCGAGCAGGGATCCGGCGCCAGATCCGGGGGTGACGCCCAAGGCACCAAGGAAAGGTAGGGGTCCTCCGCTAGAGAGGCCGGAAAACGTGCTGAGAGAGGCAATGGATAGCTTGGGAAACCCTGTAGTAGCAGCGGGTAGATCCGGCTCGTGCACAAGCTGAGCTGGAAGAAACTAGGCAAAAAATACTAGAGGGCGCAAAGAAAATAGCCGCGGCCCAGCAGTCATTGAACATGACGCTGCGTGAGTACGCCAAGGCGAACAAAGTTGATACTGTAAAGGTTAAAGGGAGAAATCTCATGAGCGAGATGAACAGAGAAGGTGATGTCGGAATCGAGGAATCAAAAAACTGTTTTTCCGTGGGGCTGCCGAGGTATAGTACCCCGGCCAAGAACCTCAGAGCGGCGGATGCAGCTGCATCCGAGTTAGAGGGACTGACGGGTGAAGCCCGACAAAGGCAGCAAGACCAGGTTAACGAGCTGGTTCGGATTGCAAATAGGCAAAATGAGGAACTGCTCAGGGCAAACCCGGAGAGAGCTGGGGCCTCCAAGATCGTCCATTCGGCGATGGGTAACCCGGAGAAATCCGCTGGAGCCACATCGTCCCCTCATGGTGGTCCAAGGAGAGAGGAGGTAGTAACCTCGGCCAGACGGAACAAACAGATTGTCCCGTATGACCCGACACGGGCAGGGAAAGAAAAAGAAGCGCAGAAAAATGATGATCGACGGAGTGTGAGCCGAGGCGAAGCTGGCCGAGGTAACCGTGACCAAGGCAATGCCGGTCAAAGGAACGTTGTCAACGGCAATGCCGGGCAGCAAAATTCAGCTGGAGCAAGACAACCGCAGCAGCGGAACATGCTGAGGCAAGAGCACAGTGCCAGCCGAGGTATACAACAGAAAGGTGCACCGCAAGAGCAAAACCAGTATAACGACGGTGATTCGGAGATGGCAAATGCGGGATACCCGAGACCGGACTATCATGTGATAGGGTCGAGATTGGGAAGCAGGGATTTGATGCCAGACGATGCAAGGCTGAAACTGGATCGACTATATAGGTCGGAGCAGATTGAATGTCAAGGTCCACCGGGTCCAGCATGTTTTGGACCCCGGATCATGAAAGAGCCACCAGTCCTGAACTTTCAGCTGCCCAGGGGCACCAAGACCTATGACGGCAGTACCAAGCCAGAGGATTGGCTGATAAACTATGCTACGGCTGTAAAAATTGCCACAGGCAACCTGAGATGGGCCGTACGGTATGTACCCCAGATGTTGGAAGGCCCCGCAAGGGTGTGGTTGAACAATTTGCCACCAGGAAGCATCAACTGCTGGATAGATTTCGAGGAGATGTTCATCAGCAATTTTTCGAGTACGTATCAAAGGCCAAATAGGCCACAGACCCTAGCTATGTGCAGACAAAGACCCAATGAGACGGACCGGGAGTTTTTGACCCGGTGGTGTACGGTGAGAAATTCATGCGAGGGCGTGATAGAATCACAGGCCATAGCATGGTTTGCACAGGGGTGTAGATATGGAAGCGAGCTGTGGATGAAGTTGCAACGGAAAATGCCGGCAACGTTGGCAGAGATGATCCGGATCGCAGATTCGTATGCGTTGGGTGACCCGACCCAACCGAGGCTCACCTCAAACGAGTCAAGCGATGAATACTATCAGAGGGATGGATCCGGATCATCCCAGAGGAATGATTATAGAGGAAAAAGGAGAGATGATAGACCGGACCACCGGTACGGTTCGCACCAAGTTGCAGCTGTGAATCAAGACCAACCCGGAGCAGGGGGTAGCCAGCGCCAGAAAACTGGAGGTCAATGGACTCCAAGGAACGATGTGAAGAAAACTTGGACGCCGGAGCAAAAGAAGCAGTGGCAAGAAAGGAAAGACCGTCCGAGGTATACATACCAGTTGATGTTGGACCAGCCGTGTAAGTTTCACACGCCAAATCCGAACAACCCAGCGGGTCATACGATGAGGCAATGCGAGTGGATGCGCAAGATCGAGCAAGGTGGTTCGGGGAATGCTCAGGCACCCCGGAAAGATCAGCCTCGGCAGGAGTTACCCCGGCAGCAATTGCTCTCCGGAGCGAACACGCAACAGCTAATGTTGCCTCCCCCTCCGCCGAGGTATGATAACAATGAAAGAAGGGATGCAGTGCATCAGGTAGAAAATCAGCATCAGCCGGATTAGAGGCACCCCGGAAATGAGGGGAGAAACGAGTACAGGGAGCATCACCAGAGCTACTGTGTATTTACCACAGAGGAAACTGATAGAAAAAGCTTGCAGCGTAGGCATATGGAGGTGAATGCGGTAATGCCTGCAGTGATGAGGTACATTCCTTGGTCTGATCAGGAAATCACCTGGAGCATTAGGGATCATCCCAAGCTCATGCCGAGCCCTGGTTCATATGCGTTGGTGCTGGATCCTACGTTCATTGGGCCTAGCATTAACGTAAGGTTCTCAAAGGTACTGATCGACAACGGCAGTAGCATAAATATCATGTACACGGACACAATGCGCAAGTTGGGTATCTCGGAGAACATGCTCCAGGCCACGAGGACAACTTTCCATGGCATTGTTCCCGACATTTGTTGCGAGCCCATAGGCAAGGTCCGGGTCGACGTCTTGTTCGGCACAAGGGACAATTGCCGAAAATTAAAATCTGGAGTTCGAAGTAGTGAACTTAGAAAGCGCGTATCATGCGTTGCTCGGAGGCCAGCATTGAACAAGTTCATGGCAAGTTGTCATATCAGCTACTTGAAGATGAAATTGCCCAGACCAAATGGAGTGATTACCATTGCTGGGGACTTCTGACGTTCGATGGAGTGTGCGTCGGCCGGATCAAACTTAGCCGAGTCACTTGTGATCGCGCAGGAAAAAAGGAAAATTCAGGAGGTGGCGGCATTGGCTCAGTCCACGCAGCAGTATATGCCGGCGCTGAGTAACCCACATGGAACTGTCTCCTTCCAGGCCATGAAAGATACCAAGAAGGTTCCCGTTGATGACATGTTCCCAGAGCGCACTGTAACAATTGGTGCCGGGATAAGCGATAAATAGGAAAGCGAGCCCGTCAGCTTCCTCCGTGAGAATCGGCACATTTTTGCTTGGTCCACGCAGGACTTGCAAGGTGTTCTGAGGGAGTTGGCCGAGCACTCTTTGAATGTGAGACCCGGAGCCAAGCCGGTGAAGCAACCTCTCCGCCGCTTCGCCGAAGATAGGAGGAAAGTCATTGGGGATGAGATAGCTCGGTTGCTAGCTGCAAGATTTATCATGGAGGTCCTCTACCCGGATTGGCTGTCTAATCCGGTGCTGGTGGAAAAGAAAAAGGATGATCCGAACGTGGCAGTGGTTTGGCGCATGTGTATCGATTACACGAACCTGAACAAGGCGTGTCCAAAAGATCCATTTCCGCTGCCAAGAATAGATCAGGTCATAGACTCAACTGCTGGATGTGAACTGTTGTCATTCATTGACGCCTATTCTGGTTTCCACCAGATACCTCTGAATCCGGATGATCAAATAAAGACTGCGTTTATTACCCCGTATGGGGCTTATTGCTATCGCACCATGCCTTTTGGTCTACGTAATGCAGGGGCAACGTACCAGAGATGTATGCAAAAATGTTTGCACGACCAAATAGGTCAAAATGGACAGGTGTATGTGGATGATGTGGTTATCAAGACCAAGGAAAGCAAAATGCTCCTTGACGATATCAGGCAAACGTTCACAAACCTAAGAAGGTTTCGGATGAAACTTAACCCGGAAAAATGCACCTTCGGTGTCCCGGATGGAAAATTGCTCGGCTTTCTGGTTTCCAGCCGAGGTATCGAAGTTAATCCAACCAAAATCCGGGCCATCGAACGAATGGAACTGCCGAATTGTCTTAACGATGTCCAGAAGTTAACAGGTTGCCTGGCCTCGTTAAGTCGGTTTGTATGTCGGTTGGGAGAGAAAGCTTTACCTCTGTACCAACTCATGAGAAAGTCGGATAAGTTCATTTGGACACTGCAGGCTGATGAAGCCTTTACCCACCTAAGGAAAATGTTAGCCACGGCACCAGTGCTAGCCTCACCACTATCAAAGGAGCCAATGTTGCTCTATATAGCTGCAACCAACCGGGTTGTAAGTGCAGTGATAGTGGTGGAGCGCGATGAGGAAGGTAAGTCAGTGCAAAGGCTGGTGTATTATTTGAGTGAAGTGTTGTCAACCTCAAAGCAGAACTACCCACATTATCAAAAAGTGGCGTATGGCGTGTACATGGCCGCTAAGAAATTGAAGCACTACTTTGAGGAGCATCCCATCCGGGTCATATGTGAGGCCCCTATATCCGAGATAATGAGTAACAAGGATGCAAGCGGCAGAATTGCAAAATGGGCAATTGAGCTAGCTCCTTATGCTCCGCAATATGACCGGAGAGAAGCCATCAAATCTCAAGCTGTGGTGGACTTTTTCGTGGACTGGGCTGAGGTGCAGTACGAACCACCACTTCCGGATCCGAACTATTGGCGGATGCACTTTGACGGATCAAAAACCAAAACCAGGCTAGGTGCCAGAGTTGTACTCACGTCGCCAAAGAAGGACCAGTTGAAATATGTGCTACAGATCCACTTCACCGCATCAAATAATGTCGCTGAGTATGAAGCACTTGTGCATGGGCTCAAGGTAGCAAAAGAAATTGGTATACGTCGGATTATATGCTTTGGCGACTCGGATTTAGTGGTGCAGCAAGTGTCCGGAGTGTGGGACGCCCTTGATCCAAACATGGCACTATACAGATTTCATGTGCAGAAGATTTCCGGTTACTTTGAGGGATGCGAATTTCATCATGTACCCCGGGTGGAAAATGAAGCTGCCGACATGCTGTCGAAGCTCGGGTCAACCAGACAAGCAATTCCACCGGGTCTAGCATTAGAGCACCTCAAGAAACCATCCATCAGGCCATCCCTGGAGTCCGAGCCAATCTACGTCCCGGAGACACAGAGTCCGGAGCTGTGCCCATGGACATTGACACGGGAAGTAGTGCGCAAAACCCGGGGACTGCTTCGGCAAACCAGGGGACTGCTTCGCAAGACCCGGGGACTGCTCAGCATGGTCCGGTTGAAGTTATGCCGGTGGATCAGATGGAGATAGACGAGGACGTGTTCCCCATGCAGCCAATACCGGCTTGGGCACTGCCTATATTTCAATTCCTGAAAGATGGAACATTACCCACTGAGGAGGTGCTGTCCAGGCAAACACAGAGGAGGGCAAAGGCCTACACGATCATCAATTCCGAGTTATACAAAAGAAGTGTGACCAATGTCCTCCAGCGGTGTGTTGACCCGGAAGAAGGGCTTGAAATCATCCGAGATATACATCAGGGGGAATGCGGGCATCACGCCTCATCCCGAGCCTTGGTAGCAAAAGCTTTCCGACACGGATTCTACTGGCCAAATTCCTTAGAGCAAGCAGAAGATCTGGTGAGAAAATGTAATGGTTGTCAGAGGTACGCTACAAAGACACATATGCCAATGTCGGAACTCAAGACCATCCCAATCACTTGGCCATTTGCCGTATGGTGCTTGGATATGGTTGGCCCGTTCAAACTAGCAAGAGGAAACATGACTCACATTCTGGTAATGGTGGACAAGTTTACGAAGTGGATCGAGGTAAAGCCTATAAGAAAATGTGATGGAGCTACGGCCGTAACGTTTCTCAAAGATATCATCTTGAGGTACGGTTATCCACACAGTATCATAACTGATAATGGCACAAATTTTGCGGAAGGAGCATTTGCTCGTTTCTGCCGGGATAAGAGGATCCGGCTTGACGTAGCTTCGGTAGCCCACCCCGCATCGAACGGGCAAGTGGAAAGATCCAACGGATTAGTATTATCCGGGATAAAACCCCGGCTCATTGAGCCGCTGCAAAGATCAGCGGGGTGCTGGATAGAAGAACTACAAGTGGTACTGTGGAGTTTAAGAACAACTCCGAATCGATCAACAGGTTATACACCGTTTTTTCTGGTATATGGGGCAGAAGCTGTATTACCAGCCGACATAGAGCATGATTCGCCTAGGGTCACCCAATACACAGAAGCCGAAGTGCAAGAAGCCCGGAAAAATGGTGTTGATCTGCTGGAAGAAGCGAGAGAACTGGTACTGTCCAGATCTGCCATATATCAGCAAAATCTCCGACGCTATCATAGCCGGAAAGTGTGCCCACGGGTCTTCCGGGAAGGCGATCTGGTGCTCCGGTTGGTACAACGTACTACTGGAATGCATAAATTATCCCCCCCATGGGAAGGGCCGTTCATCGTGAGCAAAGCATTGCACAATGATTCTTACTATCTTATAGATGCAAAGCCACAGGAAAAGAACAAGGCGGACAGGTCCGGTGAGGAATCAAAGCGACCATGGAACATAGCTCTACTTCGGCCTTTCTACACCTAGCTAAGAAGTAAATGTATCCGGGTTATCTCATATGTCAGTATGTATGTCGGCAATGAGCTCATCAATGAAATGTGGGCACCTCGAGCAGTAACTCGGGGACTGCCTTAATAATATTTGTTGTCTTTTGTTATTCGTGCGTCGGCTGGAATAGGTTATTCTACTTAGCTCGGATTAGTAGTGTGTGAGCACCAAAAACCCAACTCTTCGACTTGCTGCCGTCCAACAAGAATTGGCTTCATGGCAAGCAAGAGAACAAGTTTGGAATTGCGTAGCACATGAAAAACGACTAAGGAAAAGAACTTATTCGAGCCGACGTTTGTTCTTTGGACTAACCCTGTATTTATTTTCAAGTTATTATGTAGTTTTATTTTTGAGCTATGTCTAAAAGTTTCCAAGTATTGTTAAGACAATTTTTCAAGCTCGGATTCGTAAGTTGTAAAACCGAATCAAGGTAGACACGATCCGAGCCAAAAGATTGAACGAACAAGAAAAAGAAACTCGGGGACTACGCCCAAGTTAATCCGGCATAAGTACTCAGTATCAAAATATCACATGTATTTGGAATACAATTCCACCCGGCATACCGGGGATCTCATGAATTTTCAAGTGTTTTTACTTAGGAGCAGCAGGAGGAAGTTTGGCATCATCGTCGCCCTCTTCAATATCCGAGGCAGTGTCCTCCTCGTCTTCACCCGAGTCATCTTCAATGTTCTCAACTTCCTCTTCGCCTGCGGCTTCCAGGAAGCTCGGACCCTCAGTCCATTCATGAATGGGGGCATATTCAATGAGGCTGTGGGCGCAAGCCTGGCGCCGAGCTACCCACTCCAGGTCATCAGTCCATTTGGATCCGGTGCGCAGGCATGTGAGGAGGCTGAGATCTATCTTTTCATACCACGTCAAAACGTGGTGAAGGACGGTATTGGCAGCAACGCGTCCAGCAGATTCTCGCCAGAGGTCGAGCTGGGTCTAAACTTCTGAAAGCCTTTCAGCGAGCTGCGTGACTCTCTCCGGAGCATCATCGGCGGGCCAGAAGGCATTGAAGACCCGGACTGAAACGTCGAGGAGGCCCCTGCCGTAGTTCTTGATAATTTCCACGGGAGATGACAGGCTGACCAACAAGTCCTCCATGTCAAAGGGAATGCTCTCACCCTCAGCAACGACCGAGTACCCCTGTCTCGGCGGAAATTGGCGACAGCAGCACTTGCAATGGCAGTACCCTCTGGAAAGTGGCCTGGGAAACAAGGCAAAGGACAAAGTTGAGAAAATAAGACATATGAAGTAACCCGAAGAAATAAGGCGGATAAAGGAAAAGAAGTTACGTGAGATGTGACTGTGAATCTGGGTTAACTCCTTGATGCAAGCATCACGCCTTTTCCGAAGCTTCTCGAGCTCAACATTTGCCGACTCAAGTTTGACCTCGGCTTCCTAAAGAAGCTCGCGATCCTTAGCACTTTGGAGTTTGAGGCGCTCGCGTTCTTCGGTGTAGTCCTGGCCAACCCTTTTCAGCTCGGTTTGGTGCTGCGCCTTCATCTTAGCCATTTCATCTTTGAGCTTGGCTATGTCATCATCTTTGGTCTAGAGGAGGGCGAGCTCATCATCTTTCTTCTTCAGCTCGGCTTGGTGCTGTCCTGCTTGTTCGAGAAAATGCAGCATCATGTCAGGCACATGCACACTTTCTTCAAGCAATGCTGAAACCGTGTGTTGGCCTGGCAGAGCCGAGGTATGAATGTTTGCCGAGCCAAGGAGGAAAGATGATGAAAAGCACAGTAAAAACAGACAAGAAGGACGTACCCTTGATCTGCTCCAAGTTCTTTCGCATTATTTTGTTTTCAGCTTCCACCCTAGCTGCGGGAACCGAACAATCAGGTTAGTTCGGCAAGCGAAGTGGAAGAAAAACGAGTAAAGGAATGAGAAAGAAATTTACCCCTTTTCTCGTACTCCGCGATGAGTGCAACCTGTTTTGTGCGTATCCAACAAACGCTGGAATTCAGCACTTCGGCGGTTGGTGGTCACCTAAAAGAGATACAGAAACTTAAGTCAGCCTTGTGCATGTTCGAAGTGTACTGAAATCCGGGCCAAGGGGAACTTAACCCGGCTCTAGGTGTGTGCATGTTCGAAGTGTTCTAAAATCCGGGCCAAGTGGAACTTAACCCGGCTCTAGGTGTGTGCATGTTCGAAATGTACTAAAATCCGGGCCAAGTGGAACTTAACCCGGCTCTAGGTGTGTGCATGTTCGAAGTGTACTAAAATCCGGGCCAAGTGGAACTTAACCCGGCTCTAGGTGTGTGCATGTTCGAAGTGTACTAAAATCCGAGCCAAGTGGAACTTAACCCGGCTCTAGGTGTGTGCATGTTCAAAGTGTACTGAAATCCGGGCCAAGTGGAACTTAACCCGGCTCTAGGTGTGTGCATGTTCGAAGTGTACTAAAATCCGGGCCAAGTGGAACATAACCCGGCTCTAGGTGTGTGCATGTTCGAAGTGTACTAAAATCCGGGCCAAGTGGAACTTAACCTGGCTCTAGGTGTGTGCATGTTCGAAGTGTACTAAAATCCGGGCCAAGTGGAACTTAACCCGGCTCTAGGTGTGTGCATGTTCGAAGTTATCATGGAGCTACGTTAGTTCTATAAAATAGCATCCGGCCGAGTAACAAGTTACTCCCCCGGAGGCTCGGGGACTAATGGTTATTATCTACAATCTGCAAAGGAGAAACAACGGTACCTCCATAATTCGTCCAACGAGGTTAATGGCCTTGGCGGCGGTATTCACCTGATCAGATTCATGGACTACCTCGGCCTTGTTCCAGTTCATGACGAACTCCATCAGGCTCGGGGGGTACCGTTCACCTGTGGGCATATGAGGCGTCAGCAAACCCTTAGCATGTGCTTCCTTCCTCTCCACCAAGGCAAGGGCGGGGCTGGTGTGCTGAACCAACTGCTGGGCTTCGGTTGGCTCGGCAGGCGCGTCCTTTGCCGCTGATGTCTTCTTGGGGAGCATGGACTCAAGGGTGTGTTGCCCAGGCTCGGCAGCACTGGGCTTGGCAGCGTCTTGAATCTTCTTGCCCTTGGCTTGCTGGGAAGAAGAAGCCGTAGCAGCGGTTTTTCCCTGCCGAGGTTGAGAGGACTCAGAAGATGCAGAGGAACTGGGCGCTGGTACTTTCGTTGCTGGACTTGGTGTCGGCGCTGATGTTTTCGCTGCTGGAGTTGGTGCTACTGCCGAGGTTGGAGTTGGTGATGGTTTGGCTGCGGGTACTGGAACAGATGCTAGAGTCAAGGTAGCCTTAGTGGCTGCTGGTTGTGGCGTTGCCGTGGTAGTGGCTGCCGTTGTTCTGGCTGGGCCAGTTCCTCCCGCCCCAGGATGACCCGGAGCAGCCACAGAGCTCTCCGGAATAGGGCTCAGCGGACGTGACCCGTCGTCACGACGGGGTGAAGGGCTGGCCCGGAGAGGTGATGAGATACTGGATCCACTTTGAGGGACCTCCACCGGAGCCCTGTGAAATCAAGTAACGTCAGAAGAAAAATTATGACGAAGTAAGGAAGAGCGAGTTACAGAAGAAAGAAGGACTTACGCATCCGAGGTTTCGGCTGCTCTAGGTTTCCGAGCCCTTCGGGCTGGGGCCTTCTTTCGCCTTTTAACGGGCTAGGAAGGTCCGGAGGAAGAGCTTGAGGAAGCCCCGCGCTTTTTCTTTGATGCCACCGGAACTGGCTCATCCGTAGCAAGGGGAGGATCCTCGTGGATATGACCACCGGAGTGAGCTGATGGCGGAAAAGCAAAAGAAAGGGGGACAGCCTCAAAGGGTTCAATTATCTCGATATCCGAGTAATCTTCATCATCGGGCCAATCTCTAGTAGAAGAGAAGTTACCCGTGGGTCGTTTCGTGGTGTCGGTCATGGGGAGAAACATCTCTTGGTCCGGCTCCTCCTCGTCCGAAGTCACCCGGTCCGGTGCCCACTTAAGGGTCAAATCGGTGCCATCCTCGAGCGTCTGCTGAAGGAATAGCTGAGGAAAAGAGTAAACAAACGAGTCAAAAATACAACAATAACAGACAAGGGATTAGTCCGGGGTAAGTTTGTAGCATGAAACTTGCCATGGGAGGAAGCCGGTCACGGTAGAAATGCTCAATCCCCCAAGTCCAGTCAGAGGAGAAGTCCATGTGAGTGGTGAAGAGAGCCTTAACCCGGCAGAAGATCTCCGTGTTGTTCAGTTCGAAAGATGAAGTCCGGTTGGGATCGCGGCCGTAGCTCATATGGCACACCTTGTGGGTGCGCTTCTGGAGAGGGGAGATTCGGTTGCGCACGAAAGTGATCATTGCATCCTTGTTGCGCAACCCGAGCTCCTTCAACTCCGCGAACCTTTTATTCACTTGGTTGGCCAGGGCCGTAGGTTTCCTGGGAACGGCGTCCCACAGATCCGTGTTCGGCGGACCCGGTGTATAGGGGAGCAACCGAATCAAATCTTCGGTGCCCGTGTTCCAGACGTAAAAGAACGTCCGGGCCCAACCTTTGCAGGATTCTAGCCCTGTGAACCGGGGAAAAACAGAGAACCTCCGGGGTGAGATGGAGGCCGCTCCGAACTGAGTGAGCCGCTTGTCCTCCGGATCAGTGTGAATGTCGGGAATAACGTTGCGACGAAGGGCGAAAAACCGGATCGATAGCTCCTTCGTGGGCCATAATCCGGCGTAGCCTTCGATCGTAGAAGCGAAGGCAGAGAGAGAAGTAATGGCATTGGCTGGAAGATGGTGTGGCTGGAGATGGTAGGTACTGAGCTAATCATGGAAGAAATCGCTCACCGGGAGTCCAAAGGCCCCTTGAAAATGAGACAGGAACACAACAAACTCCCCGAGATTGGGTGAAGGAGCTAGCTCGGCGGAGGCGAGGCGAGCGGCGACGCCGGCGGGGACGCGTCTGGTCCGGTAGAGCCAGTCCAGATCGTCCTGTCAGACCCAGGATCCGGCCCATGCGCCGCGGTCCGCAGCAGTGGCGTCCTCCTCCATCTCTTGCTCAGCAATGGCGAGTTCTTCTTCCGCCATCTGCTCCTCGAAGCCCTCGCTGGCGCTAGAGGCAGCGGGGGACAGTGGCTTGGATTGATGAGGACCCGTAGCGGGAGATTTGTGTCGCAGTGACGATGATGCAGAGGTGCAACGGAGAAGTGCGGCGGCGACCCTACTTTTTGGCAGTGCTGGTGGCGGCGCGGTTGCGAGGAAGACGAAGGGGAATAGCAGCGGGCAGAGGGGTGTGGAGGGGGAAAAATCCTAAGGGACGAACCCCTCCGCTATTTAACCACCCCCATCGGGGGTGAGTGGGATTGCACCCTGGGGACCGGCCACACGCTGTGGCCGTGTATTACCCGTTCGGACCAATCAGTAAGGAGCCACACGGAAGGCCACAGGGCGCAGAGAATCCTGTGACGTGACGCGCTAATGTGGTAAACGAGGAGGCATGCGTGACGTGACCCGCGCACAGTGATAACTGACAATTACTGCGGCGGTTACTGTACCGTCCCTTAAAATAAGACAACATAATGATTACCCTTCACATGGGCAAGCGTACGAGAGAAGGAAGTAAGACCCGGATAGAGCTGTGGTAACCCGGCCGGCAAGTGAAAACTTGCAATGTGCGAAGGGAACGTAAATCCAAGCCATCCGAGGTACAGAGGTAACTCGGCAACAACGACAGGGGCACAAAACGGAACCTGGTGTGGCCTTAGCGGCCAAGGCGGCTAAGGCCGCACCAGCTTCGGGGACTAATGTTGGGGGGATACCCCCGGGTAGGGTCGCGTCAGGGTATAAAGGCCGAGTTAGCCGAGGTTCGGCAAGGCCAAAGCAGATGCTGGCCGGGTCACCTCAAGGCAGGCCGAATCACGGGGTAATCCGGACCTGGGGGCGTCCACTGAACTAGCCCTCATCCGACTTAAGCGGTAAGTCGGAAGTGTGTGTTTTGCATGTATGCAGGAAAGGGTATGGCCGGATGAACCATCATCCGGGTCGCAGCAAGCTTCTAGGAGAAGCAAGGAATCTCGCTGGTCAAAAGGAGCCCCGGTACGCACCGCCTGAGCAAAGCAAGCAAGGACAGGACCACCGGGGCGTGGCCGACAAGCATGACGATGCCCGTGTCAGCTAACGAGGGTGCCGCAGTGGCTCACGTAGCTAAAGCATGTGTGACGCGGGGGAAAAAGCACCCCGGTCGGCTTACCACTTTGGGTGGAGGCATATTCTTAGGAATATGCCTCCACGTATGCCCTAGGCCGAAACCGAGCCTCCCTTATAAAAGGGGGGCTAGGGCTTCAGTAGAAGGGGTTGGCTGTTTTGGTCTCTGTACAATTCTGTTAAGGTCTAGGGTTTCAGGTGAGATCTGTGGGTGAGAGTAAGAAAGCTCCTTCTTCCTCCTCTCGCCAATACAGCTCTAGGAGCGCTTGTAATCTTGGAAGGAAATCAATACAAGTTCTTGTGTGGAGAATCACTTCACTATCCCTCCCTAGATTCCCCTAGCGTGTATTAGTCCCCACCTTTAGCCTATACATGGCATCTGCCGTGACACCACCATGACACCACTCATTACTATTGGCCCAAGATGAAGCGAGACATGGAGCGCCACGTCCAACGATGCACTACATGTGTTCAAGCTAAGTCTAAGTCTAACCATTTTGGTCTTTATATGCCATTGCCTATTCCACTTGCACCTTGGTCGGACATTAGAATGGACTTTGTGTTAGGATTGCTTAGGTCATGGTCATGCTTCTATATTTGTCATAGTGGATCGCTTTTCCAAAATGGCACATCTCATTTTATGCCATAAGACGGATGATGCTTCACGTATTGCAAATCTGGTTTTTAGGGAAATCGTTCCTCTTCACGGTGTGCCAAGAACTATCATACCGACCGTGACGTCAAATTCATGAGCTACCTATGGAAGAAACTCATGGCCAAGCTCTACATCATGATGTTCTTATCGTCCGCATCACATCCTCAAACTAATGGCCAAACCGAGGTCGTCAACTAAAGCCTCGGAACTCTACTTCGTGTGTTGATCAAGAAAAACCTAAAGGATTGGGAGGAATACATTCCCCATGCCGAGTTCGCCTACAATCGAGCCTAGCACTCTACAGGAAAGATGAGTCCCTTCATGATCGTCTATGGCTTCGAGCCCCTCACCGCAATTGATATACTACCACTTACTCTCCATGAGCGCACCAACATGGACGTTGACAAGCATGCCCAAGATATGAAGAAACTTTATGAAGACACAAGAGCTACTATCGAGCAAAAATTTCTTCGCCAAGCTTCAAGGCTAAACAAGAGCAAGAAAGAGATGATCTTCAAAGAAGGTGACCTCGTGTGGATACACTTAAGCAAAGACCGCTTCCCCATGGATCACGACTCCAAGCTCAATCCAAGAGGAGATGGTCCTTTAAAGTCCTCAAGAGGATTAACAACTGTAACATCCCGGTGTTTAGGAACCAACGAAGGGTAGAAATAGAAATTTGTGCATGTGCATGAATTGGGGTAAGTTTTTCGCCAAACTAAACCCTAGGGAGATCAGAGTTTCTTTCACTACTTTGAGTTAGGGTTTAGCTCTCAAGAGTGTTTGCTATGAATTCTAACATGAACCTTAGGAGATATTATGAATTTGGGTGGATAATATGAATTCATATTTGAAATTTGAATAATATAAAAGATTAGTGAATTAGAAGTAATAGTGTTTATTTGATTTCCAAAAGATTTAGTTCTTATTATTGTTTGAATATTAAACAACTATAAAGCAAGAAAGGAAATTGATACCAAAATAAATCTATAACTTAAATAGTTATTTCTGATTTCTTTCCTTTATTCCACAAATAACAAATGAATACAAAGGATTATGAAGAAAGTACTTTACTGAGACAATATTGAAGGAAATAAAAGCTTCATTGATAATAAATACATATTACATTGTTCTTTACAACAGAGGAAAATAAAAGGATTACAATTAAAAACTAATAGGTCAATCCTAACTAAGCCTAGTATAAATCTTCTTAATCTTCACCTGAACACTTGTACCTGCAAATAAAACAGAATTAGGATAAAACAAAGTGAGGGGTTAGTATGAGATTGCTCTCAGTTGTTAATAGTGAAGTGCACAGTTTTCTTAACATCATTGGGCCTATTCTTTTTAAAGAAGGGACAAAACCAGCAAGTGTAGCATATGTTCATTTCACAGTATAAGCCTCAGTACAACCTCATATGCAGAAAATGGGCAAGTTTCACCAGGATGGAAATAGTAGAAGCTGGGGGAGTTTAAAGTCAAAATCACTTGATCTCATCCATAGTCAGAGCAACAATGGAGCTGCTCACACACCTAAATGCATGTATTGAGGTGTCAACAACAGAGAAGAAACAAGCAGTTTAAGTCACAGCCGCACAGTGCAAAGCCAAGCTTTGCTAGTCACTTCACATAGAGAGCCAAACACCAGTTTTTCACCAGCACACACAAGAACACTACAGGTTCTTGCAAACCACCACTAGAACAACCACTTCTCAACACAGCAAACCCAGGAAAGCACCAGCCAAGATGGTGACGTGAGGAGGGGAAGGATTTAGGTGGATAACAAGGTCACAAAGGAGCAGCAACACCAGGAGGAGCAAGCCAAGGCCAAAGGGGAAGGTAGCAGCAGAGTAGCACAAGGCTACCAAGGGTAATCCCTAACATTTGCAATCCAATAGTGAATCTAGAGCATATTCATATGAGTAATCATGTTTATATGTGGATCTAATCATGCAAGTACATGATACATACATACGCAATAAGCCATCAAGTAAAAACAAGTGGTTTTTTACTTTAGAAAGACCTCATAGCAGCATCATAGGTCTATTTAAAGGTAATAGTAATAACACAGTACTCCAGGGAGTTTCTAAACTCTCATAAATCCCATCTATATTTTTCCAATAATACAGTTCAGGAAGAACCTAGAACAAGATCGGATCTTGTGTGCCACTCAGAGGGGGTGTCACAAGACCTAATCTAGCTAGGTAACCAAACATGGAAGTTTCACAGTCCAAGCATATTTAAAAAGGAGTATTTAATCATCTTCCTAATATCACATATTATGAATCATTTATATATATATATATATCCATCTTATCTTCATTCAAGTTCAACAATGTTCTTCATAGACCATAGGGGATCTAGTTTTAACTAGATAGCCAAATACCACAGCTTGGAGGGTACATGGCACATCCCCAGAAGGGTAGCACCTCTGTACCCAACAGCTTCACATTTGCTTGAGTACAAGCTCAAGCATAGTCTCTTAAACATTTAATCATCTTCCTATAAGCTAATAGGAATCATCCAATTATAAATCATCTCTTATTTCATTAAAGAAAGCATCAGACCAAACAACAATAAGCTCAGCAGTAAGCACCACAACTCCATAGGAGTTAAGCTACTAACAATAATCATCTGGGCTTCCACAATAAACAAATCATGCATCAACAATAGTGTTCTCCGGTAGAGAATAGAGTAACTGATATAAGCAACAGAATGCTAACTGACAGTGAATATAATAGCAGGCTTTGATCAACAAGGTGTGACACTACACCACTAACATGCCATTACGTAGGAGAGTAACACAATTAACTGAACAACACTGTAAGGGAGCCACAACCATGGTTCAGAGATGAACCCTAGTAGAGGGTTGTCACAGTAATCACACATGGCGTGGCATACTAGATCACAGAGAAGAGCATAGAGAGGAGCACCGAAAACTTACTTAAGATCCTTGCAAGGTTATCAAAGAGGAAGCAGAGAGGAGGCTGATGGCAGAGAGGAGCGACAGCACGGGGAGCACCCCGAAGGGGCACTACAACCCGCACCAGCACATGTCGGAGGCAGCCGAAGAAGGAGAACAGTACCAACACCGCCGAGGGAGCACCAGAGCATCGAGGGCGTGGCGGACAACCCTAACCCTAGCCTCGGGCAGGGGTCAGCGCAACTAGGAGAGGGCATCAGCGATGAATCGGCTTGGACAGTGTTGTGTAGCAGTGTTGGCTGCGTCATCCTACATAGCAGCGGCAGCCACGGCGGCCGGAGACAGCCGGAATCACGCGCAGTAGTGGCGGCAACATCGAACGAGCGAGGGGAATCGCGAGCGAGAGAAATAGGGGAGAGAGGAGTGGACGCGTGGGGGTACTGGGCCGGTAGGCAACCCAGTACTGCCCAGGGGCAGTTGACCAGCCCTGGTGGGCCGGGTCAGATAGGGCCGGGCCAGGCCCGGGATTTGACACAAGGGTTTAAAAATAAGTATTTACAAATATGCCCCTAAAAAAAATCATCTCTAAAAAATAAATAAAAGTCCTAAAAATATAAAAAATATATCTATGAGCTCACAAAAATATCCTCTACCCACTAAAAATAATAGATAGTAATTTTTAAGTAATTAAATCTAAGTCTAATATAATTATTGTTTTCTATTCCTTTTGCAATTTTATTCAAATAAATAAAATACTTAAAATTGAATAAAATTTACTTTTAAGATCCTAAATGGATTTGCTATGATAGAAAAATACTAAGTTGTATTTTTGAAAGGTAAATAAGTTTGTTAAAAAATAGATTTTTATTCCTTGTTGGAATTTTAAGAAAATACTAGAAAGACTTAAAAATTAAATAAATTCATTTTAAACTCTTTGAATATTACTAGTGACCGCAAAAATAGCAGATATAAGAATTATGTGAAGTTATGGGTCTTTGACTATTACATTTAGTTTATTAATTAAAAGAAATATAAAACCTTGATAAAGTGGGTAAAACACGCAAAGAAGAAACATAATAAATCATTGCATGACATTACTATGCATTGTATATTGCTTCTTTAAATATTGTCCTTACCGGGCAATAATGGTGTTTTGTAGAAACCAGAGCTCAAGGTCAGGTGGAAGTATCTGACTTCACTACCTTGCAGTCACAAGGCAAGTTCATCACTTGCTCATGTCCTTTGAAGAGTCTTTATGAAAGTATTTGAAAATTGTGTGTTAACACCTATGTTCTAAAAGAGACAGAAAATAAGTATTTCCTAAACAAATGAAATGCTATTATCATCCTAAGTGGTGATAAATACTAAGAATGACAATGGAATCTAAGATTCTAGTTGCCAAACAACTAGGACGTAATAACCCATGACATCAGTGATTCTAGCACCATATAATACGCGTTAACCATAAGATTTGGAATGGGACAGAGAAGTCAGCTGGATCTTCTTCCTTTCGCATGGATGGACGACCTGATCATGAGGCTGAGGATTTCTCGTTGAGAACCTAGCACATGGGTGGAACCCCTTAGTTTCCCGTGATTTTGGTGTCTAGATTATCTTGAGAGGCTGCTAGTGGTATATCTGGACCTTTAAGGGAGCTTGCCAGAGAATAACCGTCTCATAGAGTCAGATGCCTACTAGAGTTATAGCCAATCCTATATGGGGCTTAATAGAGGCGGGGCATGTCTTGGAGTGTCATGTCTTCATGCGGGGTCGCGGAGAAGGGCATCGATTGGCTTGGTCATCTATTGGGCCCCACATCAAGGAATTGTGGATAGGAAAGTACGCCCGGTTGTGCAACAAGGATTTGGTCTCTTATGGGTAAAGCAACACACCTCTGCAGAGTGTAACAATTGTGACATGTTACTCCCTGTTCTGGGAAGGAGCTACTAACGCGGTAGGAAAAGAACTCCATGAAGTTCTGGTCAACCTGTGAAGACTGATGGGCATAGTTTTTGATAATAAAATCAATCTTTGAAGAAAGTTTTATGAAAACTACATAGTGCCAATGACTTATAGTCTGAGGTGGTATTTAGAGCATCAAACTTCCCACTGAGCATATAATGAACTTGCTGGGTAACGCTGTTACTCACCCTTTCCTTTGAAACCCTTGCTAGACTTTGAGAAGCAGAAGGATAACCAGGTGTATGCTACAAAAGTCCAAAACAACGTCTACTACAAAGAGCCGGACCTGCCCGGTGGATTCGAATGGGTGGACTATGGGATACACTATGGAGTTAAAGACAACGAGTCAGAGTAGTTGTTAGGCCCAAACTTAGTTATTTAGGTTGAGCCGAGCAGCACGAACCCTATAGAATAAGCTGTTGAGCTCACGTCTTTCTTATCATTGTCTTTCGTTCTTCCGCTAAACTTATTAAGTAAGTTATATGGTTTGTAAGTTTGAACCGTTCAAAGATCTTGATCTTTTGGTATTGTAATAATATGTGAATATTTATAATTTAGACCCACAATGTTTCTGTTGTACCACTCTGAGGGATGTAATATTTGCGGAATGGTGTTCTATGAGTGTTATGTCAATGACTATAGTGGCATGCTGGGTCACCACAACAACAATTCATATGTCATTGACATACCGACCTGGAAGTATCAAGTGAGCAAGACATTCAATGTCAAGGACCTCTCACCATTTCAAGGAGATGATCAAGATGATACAATTGAAGAGTCGAGGACGAATCTTTCCCAAGGAGGGAGAGTTGATGCAGCCCATCCTTAGGGCTGAAATTCGAGCTGAGCCGATCCAGCTCGACTCGACTCGCTATAGCTCGATCAACAGGCGAGCTAGCTCGATTCGACTCGTTTAACAACCGAGTCCAAAAATGAAACTCGGCTCGACTCGCAAAGCTCAACAGCTAAGACCATGTATTAATCGGCCATGTATGATGCTATTTTTCAATACGTAGGACTGTATGATGCTATTTTTCATAATTAATCGGCCATGTATTGGCGGATCAATAGATAAGACATGAACAAAATTAATTAGGAGCATTGCAAGGCAAGTCGACAAACCAGAAGTTATCGCATATCATTCGACAATTCACTAGGATATCTTCACAGTCCACAGTTCAATTCATTACAATATCTCAAAAAATACATACTGTCTCAGACTAGCCGTAGTTAAGAAAGATAGAAAAATAGGATAGTAGCTAAAGCAACTTCCACTGCTACATGTCCATCAACGTACTTCTCTTCAAGCACCTGTAAAATGGAATAAAACACATCATGTTTTGAACTCTCAGTTACTTTTGGATAAAACATATCAGCATTTCTTAGTTCTAATTTCTTAAGCTCAAAACAAAACGCATAAGATTATATTAATTCTAATGGATGAAGCAAGATCTGATTGTACGTAAATAAAATAGCAAGTAGTAATAGCAGATCAGGTTTTGTCGACATACTTTTCATCTAGCTACTTGCCACCACACAATCAGGAAACGGAACCAATTCAACATCCTCATCCTCATCTTTAACCTGTACATAGAAAAAATAAAAAGCATGCAAGTTAGAAACAATATGCCTATGCAAACTAACCGAGAAACTAAATGAGACATACCACTACTCTTGGCAATTTGTTGTCATTGTATGATCCTCGTATCCAGGTAGAAGCGTAGACTAATCTCTCAACCATTGCTGGAAGTAGAGAGCTCCGGTAATCATCAAGAACTCTACCTCCTGTTGAGAAGGTTGACTCGGAGGAAACACGAGTAGCTGGTATAGTCAAGAATATCATTGCCATCCTTGATACAACAGGGAACCTATCAATGTTCACCTTCCACCAATCAAGTAACACAAATGTTGCGTCATCAGGATCTATGTTTGCTTCATCAAGATAGCGGCTCAATTCTGATTTTGAAGCTTATGTACTTGTCGCTTATAGATGCTTCTGAAAAACTTGTCCTAGCTATGCTTGTTGTTGCCCCTGTTTGCATATTCAAAGACCTCTTATCACTACCATCAGCCCCGCTCTTGCTCTTTTGGTATTCAGCATTATAAGTGTCATATATTCTGTACAACTCTTTCCTAATATCATCTACTTCCTCTTTTCCCTTCTCTTCACCATAGATTTCTTCAAACAAAAGGCAACAAACTTTGTCTTCCATCTAGGATCACGAATAGTAGCTAGAGCCATAACATTGTTCTTGTCCTCCCAATACTTGGCAAATTTATCTAGCATTGCATTTGCCTTTAAGAAACTCATTATGAGACTTACTTGCTTTCACCAACTCCATTTTCATAGTCACTATGTAGGGATAAAAGACATTGGTAGTAGGGTATAAAGATCCCGACAAGACCTTAGTTATCTCAACAAATTTTGCCAAGATGGGCTATACCGTAGCATACATGTTCCAATCTGCATGTGACGGCTCCCACTTGTAGTTCAGATCATGATCTCCATATTCATGAAAGGCAACCCTATATGGAGTACAAGCATCAAACATCTTGTGTGTTGAGCTCCACCTTATTGACACATCTAGACATAGACCAACCCCCAATTTCATATTCAACGTTTTACAAACTTCAATGAATTTGTACATGCAAGATGTGGAGTTCTTCATGTATTTCATAGTTTCTCTTAAGCTGTGTGTAAATGGCTACAATGGTTGAGGGCCATCTTGCACTACCAAATTGACTATATGACCACAACACCGAACATGAAAATGATGGGGAATGAAGCTTGGTACTTTCCTAGCAACGAACTTGGCCACCAAATTCTTAGCAGCCACATCATGGAAGATGCATTATCCATGGTGAGTGAAATGACCTTTCCTCTATTTTCCATTCAGCTAGGCATTCCATGACTGCTTGAGCTATAATAACTCCTGAATGTGGTGGATCTAACTCAATAAAGTTTAGAACACAACATTGCATAAACCAATCAACATCTATGTAGTGAGCAACCAAAGCAATGTAGGAAAGTGTTTGGTTTGATGTCCATAAGTCACATGTCAAACTGATATGCTTAACATCTCTAAGACTCTTCTTAAGAAGTTCCTTTTCAGATTCATAAACCTTTATGCACTCCTTTCTAATGGTCTTTCTACCAATGAACTTGTATTTTTGATTCATATGCCTCATCAAGATATTAAGCCACTTGTGTTCTACCATTCTAAAAGGATAATCATGCACAATAAGCATCTTTGCAATTATCTTGCGAGTTTCCTCATGATTATATTCAGTACAAACATAAGTAAGTGATGAACCTTCCGGCTGAAAGCTTAGCGTACCTTGACCTTGAATCTGCCCCTTCATCAAGAATTCTTTGTAATCTTGACATATTTCATTATGCCTATTCAAGCTAGATGTTTTCCCACCCTCCTTGTAAAGAAGTAGATCCCCACAATAGTTGCACTTGGCCTTTGGTAAAGGGTCCCCTTCAACTAGGTCATAGTAAAATGCTTCCAGCATTTTGATGTTTTACCTCTAACTCGCTTTGCCTTTGGTTTGGAAGACACTGGATTACCATTTTTCTGAGAACCACTGCCGCCGCCATCAACTGACCCATCTTCATCTTTAGTTCTAGAATCAACCGACATATGAGAAGGTAAGCTCTCGGACATTTCGTCATTCATATCAAACTTAGCGCCCTCATACTCGTGGTCATAATTCTCCTATAGAGAAACACCAATTGTCCATATTAAATCACATAATATCACATAATGCAACTAGACAAGCTCTCGTAATTCTACATATAGATTAGATGCACATGCACTATCGTCTATAGAGAAACTAGCAAACAAATATTAGATAATGCACGTACTATTCTTCTACACATAAATCAGATAATACAACTAGCAAACTGGCCGGAGTAGATACGATGGTGAAGATAATGCAAGTACTGTTCTTCTTCTACACGCACTATTCTTCCACACATAAATCATAACTAACAATCTAACTTCCCAAATGACAATTGAAAGAACTCACCGATGGTGGAGATGTAGTTGTTGCAGGAGTAGATACGACGACGAGCTGGCCGGAACGTCGGGGACTTGTGGATGTCGATGTCGTGTGTGGGCGTGGTGGTGCCGCCCTCGCACCAGGCTTCTTCCTCTTTCCAATAGTCTTTGATTCTAGACTCGGATGATCCATGGCGTTGTGGTCAAGCATCCAATGGGCGGTGGCCGAGGATGTGTGCCTGGGCGGTGGCCAGCCACCAATGGGCGGTGGAGCAAGGCCCGCTGCCCCGCTCGATGTCGATGCGTCGCCTCCTGTCCTCCCCAGCAAGATGGGAGTTGGGAATTGGATGCCGATGCGCCGCCAGGACTAGGAGGAGAAGTGGAGAACCATCAATTTCCTGAGCATATAGGTGGACTAGGTTAGTCAATTAGTGGAGAAGGCTGAATCTGCGTGTTGGGCTTGATGGGCCAATATGTGCAGGGTTCCTCAAATTTTAACTGAGTTAAACTAGTTAAACGAGTGATCGGTGAACTCGACTCGTTTAACTCGAACTCGTTTAACCAAAAAATGCAAAACTCGGCTTGGCTTGTTGTATTGTGAGTTCAAGTTGAGTCGTGTCGATTCGCAATCTACTTGTTTACCTCACGAGTTTCGAGTTATAAGTCCAGCCCTACTGTCCTACAGATGCATCTACATCCGCACCACCAAGTCGCCCAAGTGGACCAATGACTCGTGTTCAAGCCGAACTCCTACAATATAAGGTTAACTCGCTCCTCTCCTCGTGTGACTTTGATACACCCATGAATGGCTTGCTACTTCATGCCCCGATGCTGTGCATCCTCAGGTATGAAGACATGAACCAGCAGAGCAGAGAAGCAAAAACCAAAGCACCTAGTAGCTACCAGGATCAACCGGTACTACCGGCTATGAACCACGGTACTACCGCCCGGACTAGAGAGCCCCAGCTGAGTCCCTAGACCTCCTAGTACCAAGAAGGCGGCAATACCACTGCTGGCGGTACTACCGGTGACCAAACACGGTACTAACGCTCCTAGAGCGTGACGACATGCCAAGACCGGTGCTACCACCCCTATCCCGCCTGCTACCAGTGAAGGCCGGTACTACCGGCCGTCATAGTTCCTGCACGCACCAGCTCTGCCCTGAGGCCTTGTAACCCCCTCAGTACTTTCCATTTTTCCCAAATTACCCCTACTTAAGTGGCTGGCCTATATGTAGCCCCCACGTCCTCATTGTAACCTCAGACTTGGATAATTGAATTAGAATAAACCATTTTGGATCTACCTAATTCTAGTCTCATGCTCCTTTGCTAATGAGCACCAATTATCCCCCACCTCTTGATTGTTGCATCGCGTGTTCAAGTTGTACAAGGCCTTGGTGTCGAAGTCCCTCTCCAAGTTTTCAAGACCTCACCAAGCCTCCCGCTCACCGTGCCGATTAGATAGAAAGAGATCCTTGCCCACCATCGATCCTAGGGATTTTGTCGGACCGGTTGCCGCCAGCGTGATCTATTGGTTTGTATCACATTTTCACGTGTGTGTTCATCAAGTTCATCGCGCGTGTGTTCATGGATTTGATCCTCTCCCTCTTCCCCACTTGCGTTCATCTCGATTTCCACAGGGAACCGTGAAAGATCGGGCAACCCCAAGGGGTCACCCCTAACATTGATGCCGAGCTTGGCCATTAGTGTCTTTCACAAGGAGCTCATGAATTTTACGTTGTGGTCAGAGATGATTGTTCTTGGCACACCGTGAAGACGAACGATTTCCCTAAAAAATAGATTTGCAATATGTGAAGCATCATCGGTCTTATGACACAGAATGAAGTGTGCCATTTTGGAAAAGCGATCCACTGCGACAAATATAGAATCATGAACATGCTTAGACATAGGCAATCCTAATAAAAAGTCCATGCTAATGCCCAACCAAGGTGCATGAGGAATAGGCAATGGCATATAAAGACCAAATGGGTTAGACTTAGACTTAGCTTGGACACATGTGGTGCATCGTTGGACATGGCGCTTGATGGCTACAAGTGCATAGATCAATTGTAGCTAATTTAGAGAAGAGTATCGTACCCACAGAGAGATATTTGGTTAAGGTCTTTATGCCCCTCGTCACTTTCCACCAAAGGATACTTGTAAGCTGCCTTTGATCTCAAGTAAAGGGTTTGAAAGGTTTTTGGTTGTGTGCAAAAAAAGTAATTAAAACAAGTAAAAGTAAGCAAGTAACAATGTTGTGTGAAAATGTGGTTGAACTCAATAGGGCTAAAACGTTCTCGGGGATGTAGCATACACCACTAGCATGATATTATTATTAATTAAGATAACATACTTCTTGTGTCATGATATGTGTGGAGAGAGCTCCATAATAAGATGTTCACTACAAGGCTCGTAGGAAGCCACTTGTTGAGCCAACAGTG
This sequence comes from Avena eriantha, assembly GCA_910589775.1. Lineage (NCBI taxonomy): Eukaryota > Viridiplantae > Streptophyta > Magnoliopsida > Poales > Poaceae > Avena > Avena eriantha. The sequence continues at coordinate 265,061,724 of OU342741.1, read as the reverse complement.
TGGTCACCTCTAAATAACCACTATGATGTCTGAGAGCAATCACCCATACAAGCGAGCACAATTAAGGGTTTCCCATGGATATCGTAATTAGCTTAGAGAGTCCCTCTATATCCTCCTTTGACCGTGTAGGTTGCAACCGGCGCCAATTTGTCACAGAGCTATTCCGGGCATGTCCCCGAACACATCCAAAGGATTTCTCCCTCCCTTCACTCCCGAAGGCAAATGATATGTCGCTGATTACACGTACCATCTAAAGAGAGAGATCAAACACAAATCATAAATCTATCATAGACTAGTGATGTCTGCAAGTGCACAGATTGTTTGTAGCTAGATTCGAAGTATAGATATCGATCCCGAAGGGAGCCCAAAGGTAAATGTTTATGAATAAAGTCTCTGTCACACTGAAAGTTGTCACATGTCTTCGAGTGAATTGACTGCAAGTGTGGAAATAAGAATGAAATTTGGATTAAACTGGATGTATTTAAATAAAACAAAAATGTAAACTTCAGGAATAAAAACATAAAAGTAAAGAACGATTCGATTGTTTGTGGTTTTCTACAGATGACAAAGAAGGCGCGGGGAGATACAGTTCATGGTGATAGTGACTGTGCCAGGTGGACGAATGGTAAGTGTAACAATTATAATCTTATAAATATATGTGTAGGTAAGCAACCCATAATTAGCCAGAACTCCTCTTGGTAGATTTCATCCAACTTCAATAATCCTACTAGTGTGTTACCAAAACCATGGTCAGTCACTAGACGATTAAGATCCTTCAAGTTGCTTAGCAATTAAGCTCCTTGGATCGACTAATGCAATAAGCATAGTGGTTCCTCGTGATCCTCGAGCCAAACTAGTTTCCCATTGATATCCCCGTGTCACTCGAGGGTCACCGGTCTGCCAGCGAACAAGATCCTATCTATGTAGAACAAAGCATCATGTTGTCTGGGCCCTTAATTGGACAACAAGCATTAGGCATCCCACAGATAGTTAAGCACACATGATATAATAATTAAAATCAATCACAAACTAATGGAAAATATATGGAGGCACATCACATCTCACCAATCCCTTACATCTCCCACGCCCAAGGAAGTTACTCACACATGAGAGAAGAAAGCATCATCGATATAGTAAAATAAATGGAGTTCTTCTCAATATTACCGTTTAGATCCACAATAAGAATAGAAAAGTAATCCAACACAATTCAAGGTAGGAAGAAACAATCTCAAACCCTAATCTTGCAAAGTGAAGATCTCTCTCTCTCTCTCAAGTACAAGGAAAGGCTATGAGGGTGTGATGGCTAGGAGGTCGAAGATCGTGGAGCGAGATGAAGAACGTCTTCCCCTTCTTCTTCAGATCTCTTCTTTCTCCTTTCTGGATGGGATGGCGGCTGCTGTGTTATGATTTCGCATCCCTTCTCTTCATGAAAGTTGTCCCTTTTGACAAGACGGAGGCGGCGGCAACTATACGGCCGAAAAAATATTCCCGCCGTATAGTTGCCCGTCAAAGCTTCTGTATGCCTCCCTTGATTGCTTCCAAAAAGAGACTTGCTTGTTTTCGCCTGAATATTGTGTTTCTCTTGTTAAAACCTTCTGTTGATGTTCAGGACCTGAAACACACATTAAAAACCAAGTTTTCTTTGCTACCGAAATATTAATGTTAGGTAAAGCTGGAAAATGATCAAATCTAGATGAAAACCATCAATAAAAACCATCAAAAATATGTCGAATCTCACAGCTATCAACTCCCCCAAGCTTAGATGTTGCTTTGCCATCAAGTGACAAGAAAATAAGGAAGAATAGTGGAGATTCGAGACTGAAATAAAAGAACAAGCTCGAATTGGTGTCAAATTCTTTTCTTCGCAATTCCTACAATCTTAAACATGATCATACAAGTATTCACAAGATTGCACTGAGTCCACTTCCTAACCACTTATATCTTGCTAGCAAATAAATCATATGCCCGAGCAAGTTTCAAAAGTTTAGCTAAGAAAGTGAAACAAATTCTTTTGGTGTCTCTCTTTGTTGAGAAATGAAAACTTTTTGCTCTTGTTTCTTTAATCAATTAAGAGTACTCAAGTTGGCACCAAAAACATTCAATTTAAGAATAACTCATCTATTCCCACGTCAAAATTTTAAGACTCTCAAAGCACCTTTTTCCTTTCCTTGTTTTTTCAAAAACTTCAGCCCTTTCATAGAGAAATCATGCCACTGTTTTTAACATGTTAATTGGGACTATGTTACGCACTCGTGACCATGCCAATAGATATATGTTGAGCAATAATGGGTCAGAGGAGTACTACAACTTCACTTGGAACATGAAATCATGAGGAGACTAAATTTGTTTCCCGTCATAGCATTGCAACTACAAACGCTCACATAACTTAATAGCCGAAATCAAGTGGTTTCCCACATTTAGATCGTTCGTTGGCCAGCGGAGTTAATAGTTCCCCATGGAGCATGACAATGTTGTAATGACACGCTGATGTCTATGAACTTATATTCTTGTAGAAAGTTGTTGGGCCTCCAATTGCAGAGGTTTGTAGAACAACAACAAGTTTTTCCCTTAAGTGGATTACCCAAGGTTTATCGAACTCAGGGAGGAAGTGGTCAAAGGTATTCCCTCTCAAGCAACCCTGCAATCAAGATACAAGAAGTCTCTTGTGTCCCCAACACACCCAATACACTTGTCTGGTGTATAGGTGCACTAGTTCGGCGAAGAGATAGTGAAATACAAGTGGTATAGATATAAGACAATGGTGCTAAAAAATAGCTTGATGGCGTGGAAGAGACTAAAGGTAAAATGAAATAAAGATGGAAGCAAGCAAACATGTAACAAATCTAGTTGCAAACGATGTTTCAATGCTTAGAAACAAGGCATAGGGATCATACTTTCGCTAGTGAACACTCTCATATAAATATCTTCTCTTTATGATACTACTCTAAACTACTCTCTGGTTGACACTCTAATCCATGGTAGGGCTATAACAGCACATCTCAAAGTAAGCCTTTCCCATCTAGATAACCCCACACTGTCACCTTGAGCACTAGATGGTTCCAACAAACAACACAATTTCATAGAAACATCCAACTCCAAATATAACTCATAACAAGTATTTGTAATCTCTAGCCTAAGTGCCACCATGGTGTGCACGCTGCCACTTTCACACACACGGGGAGAGCAGAGATCTATTAAAGCACTTGAGTAGCAAGGTAGATCTACTTGATTACAAAGCTCATGATCACAATATTATCATGCATAGAGAGAGAGAGATGAACACATAGCTACCGGTAGAACCCTTAGCCTCGAGGAAGAACTACTCCCTCATCATCATGGGAATCAGCAACGGTGATGGAGATGGTGGTGGAGATCGATGGAGATGGCTCCGGGGCACTTCCCCATCCTAGCAGGGTGCCAGAACAGAGACTTTCTGTCCCTCGAATCTCCCCTTCGGTGGTGGCGGCGCTGCGGAACTTTTCATGGCTGGAGGCTTGACGATTTAGGGTTTATGCATCCAGAGGCTTCTTATAGGCGAAGAGGCAAGGTCGGTGGCTGGCCTGGGGGCCCACACCACCTGGTGGCGCGGCGAAGGCTAGCCCGCGCCACCATATGGTGTGCCCAATCTGGTTCCCTACTCCGTCTCTGCTTCGTGTTTCCGTGCTGCTCCGGGAAAAATAGGCATATTGCCTTTTGTCCCGTCCAATTCCGAGAATATTGATTTTCTGCCTTTTCTAGAACCAAAAACAGAAGAACACAGACAATTGGCACTGTAGCATCTTGTTAATAGGTTAGTCCCAGAAAACATATAAAAATACCTCAAAGTGTTGACAAAGCAAAGCAAAGTAGATACTAAACAAGCATGGAACATCAAAGATTATAGATACGTTTGCAACGTATCAACATCCCCAAGCTTAACTCCTGCTCGTCCTCGAGTAGGTAATTGATAAAAAGAAAGAATAATTTTTGAGGTGACATGCACCATCATAAACTTGATCAAAGTATTTGTAAAACATTGATAGCTAGGATCATAGTACTTCAACATAACATGAAAGATAAAGTTCTAACAATAAGACACAACAACTATGTTGTAACATGAAAAGGCACAAACAAAAAGATTCATGAATAACAATGCTTTGCAAGACGTTTGTTTGTTTCACATAAAGAAAACATAGTATTTTGGCATTCAGCTTGTCCCTCATAGAGTAGCAAACATAAATGCATAAGACACCTTCAAAGTTTATAAGGGTGACTAGATACAATTAGTTTAAGAACAAGCAATATCAAAGTTATGCATCAATCAAAAAGTCTTGGGACAATGCGCATAGAACTAAGAATGGCCACTATGCTCTCTCAATAGGTGCATAAAGATAGAATATGGAGACTCAACATAAAAGTAAAAGAAAGGCCTTCATAGAAGGAAGCAGAGATTCAAGTTTCATAAAGAGCTTCCAAAAAATATGGTACTTATTAGCTTTCTGCTCTCATTGCCCCTATCATAAACATCTTGAAGTGATTAAGGTTAAAGTGAACAAACTATGGAGTATATGCTTGACAAAGTATAAGTTGGAAATCTCATGTCCCTTGAATACGAGGGCCGCTCCTCATGCTACTCAAGTTTAGTCACCGGTAAGTTCTTGTCATAGTAAGTACATGTGTATCATAGAGAACCGCCAACGGGGTACCCCTTGCTCGATGATACGGAAGAATCCCCATATCAAAATGACAAGGCAAGCAGACAATGAGCATCTCAGCAATATTCTTATTTACCATGGTAAAATGGTGCCTTTTTCTCTCTTTCCTCTTTTCTCATATCTTTTTTTTATTTTTTTATTTTCTCTTTATCTTTTTCTCAATCTCTATCTCTTTTTTTATAAGAAGAATGTTTCATAGAAAACTCATTATGGTTAAGCTGCAGGTTTCCAGCATGACTGCATTGATTAGACCGGCAGCCCAGGCGTTTCTCTAACACACATACATAACTCCATGGACTTACAAGCTCCCCTTTCATTTCACACCGACGACATCCATAGACAAAAGAGCATGATATCAACTAGGTACAAAGTACAAGTGCAATGTTGAAACCGTTCCCCATGACAACATGGTTCTGCTAATCCACAACATATAAGTGCAAGCATATACAACATAGATGACACAATGGTTCAAGTTTATTAAGGGCAAGAAAAGTAAAGTGTGCCATCAAGTTCGTGAGAGCTTTAATCACTAGTTTTCTCATAACAAGTTTAATTCAGAAGGTAGATAAAAACAAGAATATACTTGGAATAACAAATGCTAATAGGTAGGTATGGTGGACTCTTTGGAATAACTTGGTTTTATTTGGAGTTGGATGCATGAGTGGAACTCATACTTGGTTATGGAGGCTAGCAAAAGACTGGGAGCGACCAACTGAGAGAGCAATAATGGTCATAATCATGCAAAGAGACAAAACATCATTAATTAAAGCATAAAGTGATATTGTAAGTCGAAAACTAAAGGATCATAAAGGCTATGGTGACTTTGGATAGTCATAACATGGTGTGAGCATGCGCCAAGTCAACCCAAATAAAGCATCAAAGGAGAATACCACAATACTATGCTTTAATATGCTAAAACAACGCATGATTCTTTCAAGGCACATTAAGTAATCTCAATTGTTTATAACAGGTCATGCTACAGCAAAAATCACTAAGCATAAAGCCAAAACAATATCAAGCATGACATGACAAAGCCTAAGCCACAGTCAAAAACAAGCTCCATTTATACCACTTAAGCATGAACTTTCCTACTCTTTTCCAATCGAAACCAAACTATTTGAAAACTAATGTATGAAAGAGGGGGTCCAACCAACTTATTCAAGAAAACTAAGAAAATCAAGAAAACGAAAACCAAAAAGAAAACGAAAAACAAGACGCTCCAAGAACAACACAACTGTGCAGGAAACAACAAAAATGAAGTGTTTGGAAGAAACCTGAGATTTTTATTGATGAAGAAGGGGATGCCTTGGGCATCCCCAAGCTTTGACGCTTGTACTTATTGGATCTTTCTTGGGGTGACACGCATGGCATCCCCAAGCTTGAGATTTAGTCCATTCTTCATCTCATTACATCATTCCTTCCATACACCTGAAATTTTTCCTTCATACAAAACTTCACACAATCTCTATTAGCAACATTAGAGTATTCAAGATAATAAGTCTTTAGGTTTAGTTTCAAAACAAGTAAAACTTCCATTAAAACACAAGATATTGTAGCAATTCCTTTTAAAAGTTCAAATGTTCAAAGAGAACTAAAAAAGAAAGAGATTAAGAGGCAAATGCAAATAATGGCAGAAATCTGTCAAAACAGATCAGCAGGAAAAACCCAATTTTTTCGAAGACCTTTTGTTGCTCAAATCGACAAGTGTTGAACTAATGAAAGTTGGATAACAACTAGGGGCAGAAGCACAAACAATTACAGCTCAAACCGACGTACAAAGATTTTTCACAAATTTTTACAGTGAAGCACAAAAATCTGTTTCGGGACAGCAACTTTCCCAAGTCTTACTTCTCTCTCATTAGAGGTTACTCTTCGCACAAAAACCACACAAAAATGACAAGGAGAGGTTATTACTGAAGCAATAACTTCCAAGACTCAACTGAAACTTTTGGGTTATCTCCCAATAAGTACTTTTCTTTAATGCCTTTAAGTTAGTATGATAGTTTGAGAAGATGCTCACATAGGAAATATGAATTGAAGTAAAAGAGAGCATCAAGAAGAAAAATCAAAACACATTTAAGTCTAACCCACTTCCTATGCATAGGACTCTTATAAAGAAACAAGTCATTAAAGCACAAAGCAACAAGCATAGGAAAGCAAAACAAGTGCAACTTCAAGACTTTCAACATAAAGAGGGGAAACCTAATATTATTGAGATGCATAAAACCATGTTTCCCTCTTTCATAATAACTTTCAGTAGCATCATGAATAAAATTAACAGTATAACTATCACATAAAACATTCTTACCATGATCCACATGCATAAAAGAATTAATACTCTCCACATAAGCATAGTCATTATTATTAATTGTAGTGGGAGCAAATTCAACAAAATAGGTATCATTATTATTCTCATCACCATAATCATCAAATATAGGAGGCATATTGTGGTCATAATTAATTTCGTCCTCAATAGTAGGTGGACTGAAAATATCATACTCATCATTGTAATCATCATGTATTGGAGGTATAGTATCATGAAAGCAAATTTTCTCCTCTAAAGATGGGGGACTAAAAAGATCATTTTCATAAAAACTAGCTTCCCCAAGCTTAGACTTTTCCATAGCATTAGCAATAATGGTGTCCAAAGAATTCATACTAACAACACTGCTATTATCATGCAAATAAAGTTCCATAGGTTTTTTAATTTTCTCTTCAAACACTTCATGTCTTAACTCAAGATAAATACTATAAATCTCTCTAATTTTGTTGTTGTTTTACATTAAGCCTAACTAGTGAAAAACAAGAAACAAAAAGAAAAAATTGCAGAATCTAAAGGAAATAACTTCGAGCACTCACACCGGAGGATGTGAGTACCTTTTACTTTACCTCCCGGACAATGGCGCCAGAAAATAGCTTGATGTCTACGCACTTCTATTCTTGTAGACTGTTGTTGGGCCTCCAAGTGCAGAGGTTTGTAGAACAGCAACAAGTTTTCACTTAAGTGGATTACCCAAGGTTTATCGAACTTAGGGAGGAAGTGGTCAAAGGTATTCCCTCTCAAGCAACCCTGCAATCAAGATACAAGAAGTCTCTTGTGTCCCCAAGACACCCAATACACTTGTCAGGTGTATAGGTGCACTAGTTCGGCGAAGAGATAGTGAAATACAAGTGGTATAGATATAAGACAACGGTGCTAGAAAATAGCTTGATGGCGTGGAAGAGACTAAAGGCAAATTGAAATAATGATGGAAGCAAGCAAACATGTAACAAATCTAGTTGCAAATGAATTTTCAATGCTTAGAAACAAGGCCTGGAGATCATACTTTCGCTAGTGGACACTCTCATATAAATATCTTCTCTATGATACTACTCTAAACTACTCCCCGGTTGGACACTCTAATCCATGGTAGGGCTATAACAACACACCTCAAAGTAAGCCTTTCCCATCTAGATAACCCCACACTGTCACCTTGAGCACTAGATGGTTTCAACAAAACACCACAATTTCATAGAAACATCCAACTCCAAATATAACTCATAAAAAGTATTTGTAATCTCTAGCCTAAGTGCCACCATGGTGTGCACGCTGTCACTTTCACACACATGGGAGAGCAGAGATCTATTAAAGCACTTGAGTAGCAAGGTAGGTCTACTTGATTACAAAGCTCATGATCACAATATGATCATGCATAGAGAGAGATGAACACATAGCTTCCGGTAGAACCCTTAGCCTCGAGGAAGAACTACTCCCTCATCATCATGGGAATCAACAATGGCGATGGAGATGGTAGTGGAGATCGATGGAGATGGCTCCGGGGGCACTGCCCTGTCCCGGCAGGGTGCCGGAACAGAGACTTTCTGTCCCCTGAATCTCCCCTTCGGTGGCGGCGGCGCTGCGGAACTTTTCATGGCTGGAGGCTTGACGATTTAGGGTTTATGCATCGGGAGGCTTCTTATAGGCGAAGACACAAGGTCGGTGGCCGGCCAGGGGGCCCACAGCACCTGGTGGTGCAGCCAGGGCTAGCCCACACCACCATATGGTGTGCCCACCCTGGTGCCCTACTCCATCTCTGCTTCATGTTTCGAGAATATTGGCATATTGGCTTTTGTCCTGTCCAATTCCGAGAATATTGATTTTTTGCCTTTTCTGGAACCAAAAATAGAAGAAAACAGGCAACTGGCACTGTGGCATCTTGTTAATAGGTTAGTCCCAGAAAACATAAAAAAATACCTCAAAGTGTTTACAAAGCAAAGGAAAGTAGATACTATACAAGCATGGAACATCAAAAAATTATAGATACATTTGCAACGTATCACAGACGTAAAGCAATATCTTACTGTAATTATTAGCAAAAGTAGTGGCATAATCTCTACTACTTCGAAGCATCCATTTTATCAGACAATTCCATTCAAGAGTGCTATCGAGTCTATTTACATTAAGATGAAATGGGGCTGAGTAGTTATAAAATGAAATCCTTTGGGCTAAACATGGACTCAAGTCATCTTTTGGATGCTTTTTCTTGTTGTAAAAATGTCAGAAATATTTTGAACCAAGTTCATTGCTTATTATTTCAAAGCTAAAAAGGAGACACCGGCGAAGGAAAAGGATTTATAGGATAACAAGCTAAGTGGGGAGTGGCTCAAGTGCAAGTGAGTAAATAACTGTAGGGTAAATTTAAAGTTGCAGAAAAGGTGATGAAAGGAATGTGATACCTCCTCTTGCTTGCTTTGTTCTCGTACTTGAGTCGAACCCCGTCTATATTCCCTATTGCCAAGTCACCTGGAATTGAGCAATCTTCGAGAGAAACGAAGAAACAAATTCGCAATAAAAGTTACAACTAATTTTTTGTGTGTTTTTGGTTTAGGAATGCAAACTAAAAGTAAAAATGCAATTTTGAAGAACTGAAATAAATCAAAATAATAAATAAAATTATGAATGCAAGGTTTGAAGGTTTTCAAACCTCCCCCAAGCTCAGGCTATTGCTAGGCTCAGTTGTTACCGTCATTCGGCGGCAGGTGTGGATACTGCTGGTAGTAGTCGGGGAAGTGGGTCATGAATTGACTGAAGTTGTGAGTTAGGGCACTAACATCCTCATTCACTCCTTGTAGCATGTGTTCAATCTCCCCAATGCACTGGTTGAGCTACAGAAACTCTTGACAGGGGACGTTATTGAACCCCTGCTACTACTGATTGGGCCATGGGTCCCAGGATCCCCCTGTTGTTGTCCCTCCCAAGAAGGGTTGTATTCCTACTCCTGCTCCTGCTCATGCTCATCCTACTACTCTCCTTCTTCATCTTCTTCTTGATCAGGCTGGAATTCAGCTATGATGTCCTCCACTTGATCCTTGGTGAGGATCCAGTTTTCCTTCTCCACAATAGTGAAGGCTTGTGGACAGCGCAACTGAAACTGATCAACCTGTGCATCACCAATATAACCAAACTGATATGCTCGGAGCCTCTTTTCAGCTCGGTAAACACAGAGGAAACCACAAACAGTTAAATATTTGACATCCATAAGTTTGGAGACGTCAACAGGTTGCATAATAGGTAATGGAATTTCCAATGCTAGGACAAGGTGGGTTACCAATCTACCAATGTGAATGTCACCTTTATTTTTATTGCTCTGGTGGCGAAGGTGCTGGAGGAGTAGAGCCGCAGGACTGGGGCTTTGCGGTGCATTGGGGAGAGTGCCTTGGTGATCATGGACATATCCATATTAGCCATGGAACCGGTATCTCCTCTTCCCAACAGTTTATTAGCGAGGAACAAGGCGAAGTAGCAAATTGTTGGGTTCTGAATGGTGGACATCTTCTTTTGGTAGAAGTCCCTGCCACCGTTAATAGAAATAACCTCCAAAGTTTCTCCACTTGAGACTCTATATAAATTTGTAACAATTGACTCCCCACCGTGGGGGAGGCCGAAAGCATCCCAAAATCGTTGGAAAGTTATTTCATATGGCTGCTGGTTTATTGTGAAGCTTACCGTACACGCATTACCTTTCTCCTTGTGGTCATCGTAGAAAGAGGCAAGGAACTCATAGGTGAGCTCGGTGTAAGTATTGTGGCCCAAGTTGGCGAGTAATGATAGCCCTGCTTTTTCACACATGAGGTCAAAGTCCACCCTCAACCCTGCCGCGGTGAGAAAGCTATCATTGGCCCAACATGTGGGCATCACTGTCCTTGATGAAACCATGGCCAACTTGCTGTTGAACTCGGCCTAGAGCCCCGAGCTCTCGCCACGTTGGCGCTTGCTCTTGTGAAAAATGCTACCAATTTTGTTCATCTTGATGCACTAAAAAATTTCACCATGAAACCTTAGGCATATAGTTTCTACATGATAGAACGATTCTATGTGAAAAAATGTAATCCTAACATGAGAAATCAAAAGGAAAAACAAAATAAGCTTGAGTTCATCCACTAGATCAATGTTAGAGTTTCAACCATGGAATTCTGAAAATAAAGCATGGATAGGGAGAGAAACATACCAATCTGTTGATTCCACAACTCAAACGAATGAAATCCATGAAGAATCAAGAATTCTAGGTGGGTTTTGAGGGGTTTGGAGAGAGAATATGAGAGAAAAATGTAAGGAGGAGGAACAACCCTAGCTGCCCCGGTGCGATTAAGTGGTCGTGCCAAATTATACAGCAGGAACTATACGGGCGGGATACGTAGTTCTCGCCATATAGTTGCGGCAGCATCGACAATTAGGGTTTCTTTATGCCAGATCACAGCTATACAGGCGAAACTATAAGGCCGGATCAAAATGGTCCTGTGGTATAGTTAGTCATCAAATCTTCTGTGTCCTCTACATAAAATTTCTTAGACATGCATCGATAACTATACAGTCGGAACTTTATGACTGGAAGTTTTATTCCCACCGTATAGTTGGTCGTTAAACCTTCATTATACTAGAGAAGAAATTTGATGAAGGCATCGATATCTATACGGCCAGAATTTTTATTCCTACCGCATAGTTGGTTGTTAAACCTTCTGTACCTAAGAAAGAAAATTTGTTGATGGCAAAGATATCTATACAACCAAACTATACAGCCAGAATTTTTATTCCCGCCGTATAGCTGGTTGTTAAACCTTCAGTAGACATCAAACGATTTCTATTTCTTCGGGAATTATTTCTTATCCTGAAACTTAGTGAAACACCTTGTTTTTGATAGAAAAATGATAGTAAAAATTGTTGACCAACAATAGCATGTATAGAGCAGGATTTTTAGTACTACCGAACTTCTTCTCCTCAACTGGAGATTCGCTTTTTAATCTAGACAAAATGATTAAGCTAGTTTTCATAGATAAAACTCAAGCTTCTATTTTTATACTTATTCTACGCTTGTTCAATCGATATTTCTACTACTTTTGGACAGCTACATCTTCACGGGCGCGCTTCCACAAGAATGTCTGTGAAAAAGTTGTAGGAATGCGATGAACATTTTATTCTTTAGTTTATTTAATTAATTATATGGGTTGACTCCCATTAAGCATTTTATTAAGAATGGTTGAATAACTCAACCCCTTATCTGTTCTCGAATTCTTACCTTAGGTTGCCCCTTATCAAAGGCACTTACCACATGAATTCATTTTGCCGGTGGAATATATCTTTCTCCTGCTTCCAGCTTCTTCGGAAAATACCGGATGATTTCAGCATCATAAACATTGAAGATTATTTTTCCTTCAGCACAATCAACTGACGCTCCTGCAGTACTAAGGAAAGGTCTTCCAAGTATTATGGATATTTTTTCATCCTCTGGCATTTCAAGAATAATAAAATTAGTGGGAATAACATGCTCATCTATTCTAAGTAGAACATCAAAAACTATACCAATGGGTTGTTTAGTGGACTTGTCAGCCATCTGTAAAGTGATAGTAGTAGGGGAATACTCCCCTAATCCTAACCTTTTATAGAGGGAATATGGCATTACACTAACTCCTGCACCTAAATCACAGAAGGCACTGTGAATATCTGTTTTGGCAATTGAGCATGAAATAGTTGGTATTCCGGGATCTCCTGATTTAGACAATAGCTTCCCATTAGCAGGATAACTAGTCACAATGGCAATGGTTTCAGTTATTTCTTTCTTTCTACTAAGAATATCACAGAGGAATTTAGAATAGGTAGGAACTTTTATTGCATCCGCAAATGGAATTTCTAGACGAAGATCACCAAGTGCCTTTTTCAAAGAATCATAGATTACCTGATCCGGTGCTTTCTTTTTTCAATCTAGATAACGAAGATTTTGCTCACCTTTCTTATTCTTGTCTTTTACCTTTTGTGGGGGATCAGGCTCTTTTGTTGCTGCTTATCGATCTTCTTCTTTTCTACTACAATAACTTCATCTTCATTGCTTATCTCTTATTTTCTCTTGGATCATTTGTCTTCTTGTGCATCATTTTGGTCCTCCATGGTTTGATCTTGTGTTTCTTGAGCAGTATCATCTTGAGGATCCACCAGTGTATCATCTTCTTGGCTTGCTTTGAGCAAGGCTTTTGCTTTTCGATCTTTTTTAGCTTCATATTCTGGTAGTCCTAATGGTTCCCGAACAACTGCACCTCCCCTTGTAACAACATTAGTAGAAACAGGAATATCTATATCATCTTGAAGAAAAATTTGATAACCATATGCTATTTGTTCACATTGGGTTTCAATCATACTAAGGTACTTGTCAAATAATTTTAGTTCTTAGCCAATCTCATCATAATGTTCCGTGAGTTCTGCCAAAATCTTCTTATGTTATTGAAATTGCTTATGCAGGTTATTATGAGATTTTCTTGTCGATGTTTTAATCCTTGAAAAACTTTTCTGGTTTCATCTTCTCTAATAAAAACTTATAAGAAGTCTACTTTGTTTTCCTTAACAAGTTCAGAAGGTATACTTTTTTCTTTCATTGTTTTGCGTACTTCAGGCATAAGATTAGGAGTTATACGAAGTATCCCTTTTTCTAGCTTAGTGCCGAAATCACGATTATATAAATAATCATTCTTAGCCCTAGTAGACATCAATTCCAAACATGCTTTATTAGTTAAAGTATTTATCAATCCTCCTACTGATAAGTCAAGCACCTCTCTGCATTGGGTATTAAGATGATGGTAAAATAAATGGAAAATAGTTGATTCAGAATAGCCATGATTAGGAATTCTATCGATCATTCCAAAGAATCTATTGCAGGCTTGTGGGTAGTTTTCTCCCATGTTCTGACTAAAGTTGCCTATATTCTTTCTAATTTCAGTTACCTTTTTAAAAGGATTAAACCTGTTTATGAATTTAACAATATATTTGTCCCAACATTTAATGTAATGACGAGGGGGAGAATATAACCAGTCTAGAGCCTTACCTTTAAGAGACCAACGAAATAATTTAGACGAGAGAAGTCTCTTGGCAAACCTTTTGGTCCAAGTGTTGTCATCAAATCATCAAACTCTCTAATATGTCTTCCCAGGTCTTCATCTTCCCTTCCACTGAAAGCTTTTTCCTACAAATGTTTAATAATTCCAGCATCAAATCGATATTCTCTAACTCTAGGGTTAGGAAATTCTATTGGCTGTTTAAGGAAAGAGGAGTTTGGAGCACTGTATTCTCTAAGAGTTTTCTCAAGTTTCTTGGGAGTTGTCCTGTAAATGGACATGATTTCCACAAAATCACTCAGGTTTTCAACTTCAACCTTGTCTGATCTTAAAAGTTTTTCAATAATTTATTCACACCTTTGAATAGGCACGCGCTCAAAATAATCTGGTAAATAGGTCCTACCAGAGTGTGTAGACCCTTTGTCTCCTAGGGAGACCATTTTGTAGTAGTAACACCTGAAATGTCAAGAGACAAACACTTAGCGCTTAGCTCCCTAGCAACGGCGCCAGAAAATAGCTTGATGTCTGCAAGTGCATAGATCGTTTGTAGCTAGATTCGAAGTAAAGATATTGATCCCACAGGGAGCCCAAAGGTAAATGTTTATGAATAAAGTCTCTATCACACTCAAAGTTTTCACAGGTCTTCGAGTGAATTGACTGCAAGTGTGGAAATAAGAATGAAATTTGGATTGAACTAGATGTATTTAAATAAAACTAAAATGTAAACTTCAGGAATAAAAAGCATAAAAGTAAAGAACGATTAGATTGTTTGTGGTTTTATGCAGATGACGAAGAAGGCGCGGGAAGATATAGTTCATGGTGATAGTGACTGTGCCAGGTGGACGAATGATAAGTGTAACAATTATAATCTTATAAATATATGTGTAGGCGAGTAACCCATAATTAGCCGAAACTCCTCTGGGTAGATTTCATCCCAACTTCAATAATCCTACTAGTTTGTTACCAAAGCATGGTTAGTGACTAGACGATTAAGATCCTTCAGGTTGCTTAGCAATTAAGCTCCTTGGATCAGACTAATGCAATAAGCATAGTGCTTCCTCATGATCCTCGAGTCAAACTAATTTCCCATTGATATCCCCGGGTCACTCGGGGGTCGCCGGTCTACTAGCAAACAAGATCCTATCTATGTAGAACAAAGCATCATGTTGTATGGGACTTTAATTGGACAACAAGCATTAGGCATCCCACAGATAGTCAAGCACATATAATATAATAATTAAAATCAATCACAAACTAATGGAAAATATATGGAGGCACATCACATCTCACCAACCCCTTACATCTCCCATGCCCAAGGAACTTACTCAGACAGGAGAGAACAAAGCATCATCGATATAATTAAATAAAGGGAGTTCTTCTTGATATTACCGTGGAGATCCACAATAAGAATAGAAAAGTAATCCAACACAATTCAAGGTAGGAAGAAACAATCTCAAACCCTAATCTTGCAAAGTGAAGATCTCTCTCTCTCTCTCAAGTACAAGGAAAGGCTATGAGGGTGTGATGGCTAGGAGGTCGAAGATCGTGGAGCGAGATGAAGAACGTCTTCCCCTTCTTCTTCAGATCTCTTCTTTCTCCTTTCTGGATGGGATGGCGGCTGCTGTGTTATGATTTCGCATCCCTTCTCTTCATGAAAGTTGTCCCTTTTGACAAGACGAAGGCATCGGCAACTATACGGCCGGAAAAATATTCCCACTATATAGTTGCTCGTCAAAGCTTCTGTACGCCTCCCTTGATTGCTTCGAAAAAGAGACTTGCTTGTTTTCACCTGAATATTGTGTTTCTCTTGTTAAAACCTACTGTTGATGTTCAGAACCTGAAACACACTTTAAAAACCAAGTGTTCTTTGCTACCGAACTATTAGCGTTAGGTAAAGCTAGAAAACGATCAAATCCAGTAGAAAACCATCAATAAAAACCATCAAAAATATGTCGAATCTCACAGCTATCAACCGGCCAGTCATACAGACACAAGAATAGATCATCTTTATTGCAAGATCATAATAGTGCTAGGGTCCCCAAGAAAAAAAGGAACTACTCACACATGGAAGCAATCAACGACATCATACTAATCAAATGGATGGATAAAAGTATGGAGATAAATCTAATGCAAACCACAATTGAATCTGGAATTACAACAAGATCTAATAGATGAGAGATGGAGGTAATGATGGTGATGAAGATGCAGCGGTTTGATGATGAAGAGGATGGTGCGATGTCCTCCAATGATACGTCAAGTAGGAGGGATTTTCCCTCTGCCAAGTTCCTCCTTCAGATCCCTTTTAGATGTGTTTTTTCGTGGTTTCTAGTAGGTGTGAATGTCGGATCTCCCTGCCGTCTTCACCAGGAGAAGGTATTTGACAAGGCAGACACGTTGTGCGTCATACAGGCGGATAGTACGGGTGGGCTCCGCTCGTACTAGTGGTCGTTATCGTGGCAAATGCTTTCCTCTCGCTTAGTATTCTCCTAGGTGTGAAGGTAAATCAATAAAATGACTTTTATCACTTAAAAATATCATATTATTACATACTATGATAGTTCCAATTGATATCTTCATAATAGACTTAGTAGTTTGGGATCCTGTTGAAACAAGAGCAAAAAGATGCGCGCAAGCGCAGTGAAATACCAAAATCTCTACTCTATTTATGGAAAAACAAAGGGTAAATATGCTTCAGTTTTGGACTCATCAACTCCCCCAATCAAGATTCTTGCTCGTCCCCAAGCAAGATTGTGCCTTATGGACAAGATCATCATGTTCATGAGGCACGAGTTATTATAATAAATGAGGTAGCAACTGAAACAAGAATATAACATCAGATGTAAAGTTACTTCGGGGGTATTATCATACCCTTACACATTAGATGACTTAGAGGCTTCCACACCTTTTTTAGAATCGATGAAGTTATAAGAAGCATTATGTGATTTAACATATCATATAATCATAAAGTTAGACTGATTGAGCACTTTATTTCAGTAATGACGGTTCATGGTCATTCTTGTTCTTGTATCTCTCTTTTTTCTTGGGCTTCTTTTGATAGCTGTTCTTTTATTTCTCCTCTATTTTCTTTTTCTTTTTATCTTCTTTCTCTCTCTATTTTTTTGGTATAGCCACTTGATCATGCTAACTACCTTGATGGCTTTTTATAACTCGTGACTATAGTATGCTCCCAAAATTATTCTTCTTATAATTTAATCAATACTTTTTTGGTGTGGAAGTCTCTAAATCATGACAACTATACAAGTATCATGACACTCAACCTAGTTCAATCATCTAATGTAATAATCATGTATCAAAAGATAACTTCAAATATCATAAAGTCTCGAAACTCAATGGATATAAATCTTCTCTTGAAAAAAAATGGAGCTCGAAGTTGATGCAACTAATGCAAATTATGGAATTAAAACCTAACATGTGTGCGAGAAAATAAGCATGCTAAAACTGTAAGATAGATTACAAGGTTCTCATAGATCCCCCAAGATTGGAATCAAACCGGGTGGATCAAGTAATCCCTTGTGATTTCTTAATCCTTCTTGGGCGTAAAGAAGTCATCATCTTCCTCTTCTTCTTCTTCTGCCTTGAGGCTGCAGGCAAGACCAATACAGGCGAATCGAGTGGACATCTCTATGATGTTAGCATGTAGTTCTATACTTATTTTGCTTAACGTCTTCCTATCATCAGCCATTTCCATGATGATCTTGGTCAGGAGTTGAACTCTATTGTCGATATCATTGACCTACTTTTCGAGGTCTTTACCCATCATCCATTAAGAGTCAACTCCTTCCCCAATAGTTTTGACACAAGCTTTGGAAATCTTTTCAAGGTTCTTGATCTTTTCTAGAATCTCATCCCGTTTTCCTCCTTTTAGAGAAGAGGACCCCAAAGGAGATTTAAGAGAAGATCCGTGAAGATTATACCTATAGGGATTGAGTGGAGATTCTCCTTTGTTCCACGTGCCTGGGCATCTCCAACTTGCACGGAAACATATCTTCCCATTTGGGGATTGGAACCAATTGCGAAGGATCGTGGGTTGAGGAGGAAGAAGTATCCTTCTTGGATCTCCTTCCTTTGGCTTGTGCTTCAGAAACACCTTCTTTCTTTGTCCAGATCTGCTTGATATGAAAGTGCTGCATAGTGCTTGAGCGATCAAGTGAGATCTGAGATGTCATGGCAAGAAAGGAAGAAAGAAAACGCAAGATCTAAAATATAATGGTGAAACACAATGCAAAAGAGAGAAAAGATGCAAAATACAAGGGAAAAACCCTAGATAAGAGGGGCAGAGTCAGTCACGGGTAACGTTACGGGCAGATCCCGGCCGTACTATGCGCCCGCACTGGTGACTTACTGACTATTATCTTTATTTTTTGACACAAGAATACGAACTAACAGGGAAACACAACATCGGTAACGACCACTGGTACGGGCGCGTCTGCCTGTACGGCCCGGTTGTACCGAAATGTGAGAAATGGAGCGCAGGGTTCTACCCTCTTAACGACCACAGGTACAGGTGCGTCTACTCGTACGGCCCGCGCGTACGATGTCGGAAAATGGTTCAAAAAATCGGAAAATTGAGAGGAAAGCAAAAATCAAGGTGAAACAAACTTAAAGGATTCAGAACAACAAAAATTAAGCAACTTAAAATGTTGTTACCTCACTTTACTGTACTCCTCAACCGAGATTAAGGAGATTAGCTCCACTGTGTAAACTTCCCCAACTCTATAATGCTTCAATCACTGCACATTGACAATCCATGATGAAGAAGAGGGTGTAGTATTTTTTAACCTTACTGCCCCCGATGGGTATGCCTCTTCAATTTCATAAGGTCCTTCCCACCTGGATTTTAATTTGCCTACAAAAATCTTAATCCTATAGTTGTAAAGCAAAACTTTGTCTCCAAATTTAAATTCCTTATTCTCTAGATTTCTATCATGCTATTTATTTACCTTTTCATTAAACATCCTTGCATTTTCATATGCTTCATTTTTTATTTCATCCAAGGCATGAATATCTAAGAGCCGTTTCCCCCTAGCAGTTTTAAAATCGAAATTCATGGTTTTGATAGTCCAACCAGCTTTATGCTTAAATTTTAATGGAATATGACAAGTTTAATTGTAAACCATCTTGTATGGTTTCATTCCCATAGGATTCTTGAAGGTTGTGCGATACACCCATAACGCATCATTAAGCTTCAGTGCCCAGTCCTTTCTTGACATATTCACTGTCTTCTAGAGTATGAATTTAATTTCCCGGTTAGACAACTCCACTTGTCCACTGATTTGTGGGTGATAAGGTGAAGCTATGATTGACTCCATATTTTTGAAGTATATTGCTAAAAGTACCTTTCATAAAATGAGTTCCACCATCAGTAATCAAAAACCGAGGTACTCCAAACCTGGGACAGATGATGTCCTTGATCATTTTGATGGAAGTGGATGCTTCTACATGAGAAGTGGGTATAGCTTTTACCCACTTAGTAACATAGTCAATAGCAACAAGAATATGAGTATAACCATTAGAGTGGACAAATGGTCCCATAAAATCCATTCCCCGAACATCAAATGGCTCTATTACTAGATTATATTTCATAGACATTTCCTGTCTTTTACCAATGTTACTCATACGCTGACAAGCGTCGCAATTCCTAACATATTCATGAACATCTTTAATAAGGGTAGGCCAGTAGCCTGATTTCAAGACTTTAGCTATCGTTCGATCACCAACATGATGTCCTCCATAAGTACTATCATGACAAGATTTGAGAATAGGTCTCACCTCGTGGTCAGGTACATATTTTCTAATTATCCCATAAATACCGTGCCTGTACAAATAGGGATCATCCCAAAAGTAATGTTTTTAATCATTAAATAATGTGTTTCTTCGATTGTAATCCATTCCTTTTGATAGAAACTTAACTACAAGGAAGTTAGCATAATCTGCGAACCATGGGTCGCGAGGTTCTATAACCGCAAGGTATTCCCCTTGCTTCCATTCGTGATAGATGATCGGCAACGTGATTATCCTTACCTCTCTTATCCACTATTTGCATGTCATATTCTTGGAGTAGGAAGACCCATTTAATTAGGTAGGGTTTACCATCTTTCTTAGCTAGAAGGTGTCTTGAAGCCTAATGATCTATATGAACTATTACTTTTGAATTGATAATATAATGTCTAAATTTGTCACAAGCAAAAACCACAGCTAAAAATTAGTTTTCAGTTGTTGCATAATTTCTTTGATCCTCATTAAAACCTCGACTAGCATATTGAATGACGTTAAGGTTTGACCCATCTCTCTGCCCTAGAAGAACCCCAATAGCATAGTATCTAGCATCACACATAATTTCAAATGGCTCATCCTAGTTTGGTGGTTGGATAGCTGGTGCAGTATGTAGCGCCTTTTCAACTGTTCGAAGGCATTAATGCAATTTCTATCAAAAGCAAAAAGGGTATCTTTATCTACGAGATGAGATAAAGGAGCAGCTATCTTAGCGAAATCTTTAATAAAATGTTTATAGAAACTAGCATGGCCAAGAAAGTTCTTTACCCCTTTTATGTCTTGCGAAATCATTAATTTTTCTAAAGTATCCAAGTTTGAACCATCAACTTCAATTTGTTTTTTAGAAACTTTATGCCACAAAACTATACCTTCTCTTACCATGAATCGGTAGTGCTCCCAATTAAGAACCATCTTGGTCTATCTGCACCACTGCAAAATTCTATTAAGATTATAAAGGCATTGCTCAAAAGCGATTCCATACACGACAAAGTTTTCCATAAGAACTTACATGGAGCTTTCCACAAAACTATCAAAGATTTTCCGAACACACTCTTGAAAGGTAGCAGCTATGTTACATAAACCAAAATGCATTAGTCGATAAGCATAGGTTCCATAAGGACATGTGGAAGTGGTTTTTTCTTGGTATTTGGGCTGAATAGTGATTTGATAGTACCCCAAATAAACGTCAAGAATACATAAGTGAGAATTACTAGACATCCTTTCCATTATGCTATTTATGAGATGTATTTGATTATGAGTTTTAACTGTTTCCTTGTTTAACTTCCTAAAGTCTATACACATTTTATAACCTGCTATTGTTCTTGCGAGAATTAATTCATCCTTATTATTATTAATTATAGTTATACATCCTTCCCTAGGTATACAATGAGTTGGGCTCACCCACTTGCTATCTAAAATTGGATAGATAATAACACTATCCAACATACGTATAACTTCTTTTGTTACTACCTCTTTTATTTTAGGGTTCAACCTTTTTTTATTATCAACACATGGTTTAGCATACTCCACCATAGGTATCTTGTGAGTTACTATCGATGATGCGAGACCAGGGTCTTTGCGGCAAGTGCAGAGGAGGATGAGGTGATGGCATGGAGCCTGCAGTGCTCCCCCTTCCTACCCCTTCGGTAGTCATGATCAAGATCGAGGATGGTGGTGAGCCCGAATGCATCATCAATTTTGTCCTCATCCTCTGGGACGCAGACTGGGCCACAAAGGTGAGGATTCCCATGCACTTCGCCCTCGGGCTCGCGGGAGACATGCCAGGAAACATGCAGATGAAGCACTCTGGCTATTGGGGTATGCCCCTTGGGGTTGCTCGATCTTTCATGAATCCCCATGGAAATCGAGATGGAGGCGAGTGGGGAAGAGGGATGGTGTGAGGCCCTCGGATTTAATCCTCCGAGAATCCCTATTATGCACACCACCACGATCCCACTATCAGTCAGTCGTGGCACATAACCGACAAGTATCAAAGTAAACATCCAATACTTAAGCGAATACACGTCATACCTTACTACCATTATGGCTGCATCAATTTAACATCAATGGAACTTCATCAAGTGTAGATCCCGAGCCATGCCTTAACCTACATGCAACTAACTCAGAGAATGTCCTAGCTCGCATAGTCGTCAATGTCACCTTCTTCTCGATATCTTACCAAGTTAATAGCCAGGGACAATGCAAGTGAGTACTTTGAATGTACTTGCAAACCACCATAAGAGAAATAATAACAAGAGGATATGCAATATGGCTATGGTAGTAGGAGGTCTGCATGAGAGGTTATTTTCGAAAATAGTTTCTCTTGTAGATATAACATCTACATATCTTTGTTGAAAACTTTTGTAAAACATGTTTGAAAAGTTTTGAAACACTAGCATTGGGTCACCCATTCTTTCTTCCTTCTAGTCATCTCATGACCAAACTCCTTTACTTCCTTTCCGACCATCTCATGGTCAAAACAAAGACTTTGCTTTTCCGAAATCCTTTTTGAAATCAAAACTAGCACCACTCTATAGTAGTTTGTCCAACCCATCCATAACCACGGACATGGATATTAGAATATATTTACACTCTCCAGAGGTTGTACACTTTACCCACACCATCTAGGTACCCTTCCCTCATCACCTACAGATCGTGGGTCGAATAACCAATCAAGGCCTTCAGAATGCCCACTCCAGTGCAAGCGCCTACCCTATGAGTTGTTCCCCTCAACACCAGGACATCGGGTACCGAGGACCAACTGGAGCGCCATTGTACGCTTTTAATGAGAGGTTCATAGTAATGCATGGAGGCCCATAGACCCTTTTTCCTTCTCCTGGGTGTCGAGTTACATTACAGGGACCCAGAGAAGGCCCAACCTCTAGAGATGAAAATCTCCTGTAGTAGTTGTGAGACAACTTATACCAGAGCAGACAAACTTCTAGCCCAACCGCTTCGCATATAGGAGTAATGTGGTTACACATGTTAAGTTGTTATAGCTAAAGCTGCAAAGAACCAGGTGCGTTTTTGAAAAAAATCCTCCTCTTTCCTTTGTAAAACAAAAACCTTTTTAGTTTCCCAAACTTCTCTTGGTAGGTCAAACCTCACCAAGGTTTTATCATAAAACATTTTGTAGAACTTTTCCGGGGTCTTCCCATCCAATAGTTTTCTTTCGGCTAAAATGGGGTTTCCAAAGGGGTATGGTATTATACACCATCGACCATACTAGGGACAAGTAGGTGTCATCAAGGGGTTGTACTTAGTAGTACACATGTGTAATGGTTTGGAGGAGCCAAGCCACTGCCAAGTATAGATCATCATATAATAAAGCAATGCAGTTTTCATAAAATAGTAGGTAAAACATGCATAAGTAAATCAGTAGGACAAGGCTGATGAGCAATAAGGTGGCTTTCCTGAGATCATCAATTTGGCAATATGTCCCTATACTTCTTCTTATAATACCATAATAACCAACAATAACCATCTTCTTCGGGTCTTCGATATAATCGCATCTATTGTCGTTATGGATCAAATGCAAGTAAACAAAGGCATAATCAACACAGGCCATACACACATCAGTACAATACAACAAGAAAGCATGCAACACATTACTAAATTCCGTAGTTTTTGATAGATTGAGATCATAACATTTGGAATTACTTTAATTGGCTTTGGGGATTTGCTTTTGTGATTTATTTGTCAAATACTACTAGAAGAGGGGTTTGTGCACTAAGTCTTGGGTCTATATGATATCAATGTATAAAAATGATATCATCAGATAGGTGTTGAAATATCAAGGCCACCAAAAGTGGTTTCATGATTTTATCACTTTTGTTTAGTTAGTTATGATTATTCTAGTGAAAATAAACCTTGCTTTGGTGAATAATTCACCAGAAAAGATCTGTAGCTCAAATAAATTTGTCCTTAGAGGATGTTGTATATATTTGGGTTTTTGATTTTTGAGAGTTGGAATCACCTCAAAATAATTACCAGAATTCCCTTGGAAAAATCCCAAAGTCAATTTTGTTGACAGTTTATCTTTTTAACTAGATTTTTTATGGCTCCAAACAGTATGGTACAAGGGACAATGGATAGGTATTACAAATATCTTCCATTAGGAATTCGAATCACTATTTTTGGAGTTGTAAAGCTTCTGGAATAATTTAACTAGTGGAAAGACCATAGACAGAAGTGTTTATTTCATTAAAATTCACCCAAGGCTCAAAATTTCTTGAACTCCTGGGTTTTCATAGATATTTATGTACCACACCACTGAGAGTTGGAATAATGTCGTAACTTACTTGTTTTGATCTAGAGAAATTCTTAAAGTCAAAAACCAATAGTTTTGGTTATTTTTACGACTGCATAACCATGGCTCCAGTTGACATGGGACCAGGGCCAAGTGGTGAGTATGTCAAGTATCTTCCAGGGGAACTTTGATTCATCTTATTTAGATCTCTAGAACTTGGTGGGGAATTTATTTACTAAAAGGAATGATATATAAGAGATTAATTCTCAGAAAATGTAGGCATAATATTTGGTCAAAGTTCTGCTACTGCATGTTAAAGAAAACTTTAGAGGACATAATTTTTTTTGTATCTGGCCTGAACTAGGTATTTTCTATTACAAAATCATTTCAACCAACAGGGCAACCTAGATCTAGAATTAATAAAGGAAAAATAGAAAGGGGGCAGAAGGACGCTAGGCCAGATGGAGCTGGGCCGGCCCATCTAGCGGCACCAGGGTCGCGCGTGCGGGAGCGTTTCAAACTCCGGCCACGGGGCCCGCCGGTCATTGGCTAAGAGGGGACGAAGGGGTAAGGAGGGCTGACCACCGTCAGATTAAAGGAGATCCTATGGCGCCGCATCATTCTCCTCCTCTACGAACGCGTGACCGAGATGGAAACCCTAGCGGGGTCTGGAGCGGGCGGGAGGCTCACCTGAGGCTTCGGGAGGCGACGGTGGGCGGAGGAGATGATGTGGTCAACGACAGCAACCCATTAGATGGGTAGCATGGTGGGGTTCAACGAAGGGGGGTCTGGTGCACATCTGCAATGACGAGTTTGCTTTGGTACTCGCCGGAGCTCTCTCTGGCATGCTGCATGTTGCCAGAAATAGCTTAGGGCGGTTGTGGGGGATGCGAAGAACTGGATGGTGGGCGGCAAGAGGGGGTTTTCAACGACGAGGGTGGATCCGAGTGACAGCACTCGAGTGGAGGTCGCCGGCAGTGGCTGCATGCAGGGATTTCTGCCATCTCCTAGAGAGAAAAAAGAGGAGATAGCTTTGGGGAAGAGAGCAGATGTATGCTAGGAAAGGAGGAGTAGAAGGCAGGAGGAGGAGGAGGAGATCTTTGCTTGCAACCTTGAAGTGCCTTGTCTCTCTTCTTCCTCTCTCGGGCAGTAGGGAAAGGAGAGGGTATTGGGCTCTAGTGTGGAGAGAGAGGAAGTAGGGGAGTAGAAATGAGCCAGGGGAGAGAGGCCCTGGTCTCGGATCTTTTTAACAAGGAGGGGATGGTCTAGAATAGACCATGTACATAGAGGACAAGAGGGAGGGTGCTGGCTAGGTATTGGGCAAGAGTGGTGGTGGAGGGGTCGTGGTGGTTCTTTGTGGGACTGCAGGAAAGCAGGGAATAAGTGAGGGAGCTGCTGCAACATTTTTAAAGGCTAGGGAAAAGAATAGCTCTTGTCTCCTACATAGACAAGCACAAGGGACAAGGGGGTAGATGTTGCTACAGTGCAGTTCGACCAGAAGGTGTTGGTGCTTGCTGTGTTGATCATTCGTGGGCTTTGGTGGTGGTTTCATCAGGTAATGGCTCATGGTTTTGCTTAGACTCCAATTTGACATAGATGATGATCATGAGGAAGTTTCTAGTTTTTTATCTTGGCAAGATGATTTAAAAGTGCTGGTAGATAAATATGGTCATGGTGTACCACCAGGAATTATTTGGCATTTATCTGAGGATTTTTGATCCACTTTGCATCAATTATTCAAAAACAACTGAAATGAATTTAATGAATTCATTTGATAAATTTTTATTTAACAAGTGGGGTTTTGAGTTTGAGAAGGTCGGGAATACTATTTCATACTCTGGAGAATTTTCCCAAGATTTATTGAAGAGTTAAACTATTAAAAACATTTATTATTCCAATTTAGGCATTTAAGAAAATGGAAAAAAAGAAATAATATAACTCTTCAAAAATATTTATTTTTGAAGTGGGATGATAGAGTATGATGTATAGGCCTCAAATGCGCCTAAAGTTGGCAATGTGTTTTGGAGAAATACAGACTTGCTTTTATAGGAGTTTTGATGTTTTTGGTAATTAAAGGAATTTAATTGTTTTGGGGTCAAAACAATTATGGAAAACATTGGATAAATTTGTATCTCCATGGTATATGATGTCCACCATAGGAATCCATCATGTGGAACCTTGGGTTTTGAGAATCCAACTTGATTTTGGTAGAAAACAAGGATAAGAGGATCTTGGGCAAAGTTAATATCATACCATCAAAACTTGTTGGATCATGGAGCTCAAAGTTCACCTTGGTTCTTGAGCTAGATGAATAGATGACCAAGTTCAGTAGATCACCATGGTATAGAGGTTTGAGGTTTACCATTATTGAGCTCTCCAAGGATTGAAGCAAAACTTCGAATAAAATAAGGGTGCCAAAACAGTTTATCAGATAGACTTCTAAACCATGTGGGTTTTAGAAGCACAAGGATCCAATTGAAACAAGTGAATTAGGGATTGATATAACTTCATGAGTATAACAAAATCATGAAAATATTTGGTCCAAAGAAGATAGTATAGAGAGGTGAGCTTCTACCAAAGTAGGCTAGTTGATAAGATTTCCAGAAAAGATTATTTTCTTGCCTGCAAAACCATCAACAACAAGGGGGTTGGAGGCTGATCTAGCCAAGGTAACGAGTGGTCCTTGGTAGTCCTTAAGATGGTCTACAAGATGGTTCAAGTGCATTTCCAGAAATGCACAAGGGTTGGAAATGATGGAGTCCCAAAGATGTGATATTGATAACAGTTTTCTAGACAACCATTTTTTTCAGTTTGAGGGTTTTTGACTAGAATACAAGTGTCGATGTTTTTTGATCAGTTGCCAGGTTCCAAATCATCATCAAGTGGATGACGTTGAAGTATAGGTGGAGTAGAAAGGCTCCATGCTTGATATTGATCTTCATAGACTTGGAAGCTTTTACAAGGAATGAATTCAAAGGTGATCTAGTTAGGGGATTAAATAGTTACTTTAGTAACCAGGGATTAGATCATGATTGGGTAATTTGTTTAGGGTTTGTTATCTTTTAGCTTGATACTAAAGGATGATCTCCTAGAGTATCTCATACTACTTCCTAAGCAAACAAGTTAGATAGCAGATCAAGGCAAATCATCAAACAACAGATCATGGCAATTTATTTTCCAAGCAATTCAAACTGCTACTTGGGTTACCATCAAGCCTAGCTTGAGGTAAACATGGGTATTTTTAAAGGTTGGAGTTTGAATAAGGTGAGAGTCCTTGGTATATTTGCCTGGAGTAGAATTGAAAAGCTTTATGAAAAGGTTTTGGAGAACTTAGAGGTAAGAGTAGTTGAAAGTTCTATCTTGAAAACATAAGGATATTATATATAGCTCTCCATAGTTTGGTAAATAGAGGCTACTAAAATATTTAAGGTTGCAAAGGCAATCTTGGCTCAGGTTTTTGAAATGCCAGAACATTTGAGAATATGAAAATAAGCTAAGATAGTTTTGTGAAATAGTTTTTGTCAACCGAGGGTGTGGTGAGGAGTATACCATCTACTACACATTCAGTTGCAAAAACACAAACAAGCAATCAAGCAAACACTTCACCATTCAACAAGAAAAATATTTTGTTCCCCCGAATTTTTGCATTCTGGACAACTAGTCAGGTTTGCTGAAATTGTGATGTTATAGAGGGGATGAAAACCACGAACACACACGCGAAGATATCGATGAATACACACACACACGAAAACATGATACAAACCAATAGCTCACGCCGGAAGACATCGGTCTGGCGCAATCCCTAGGATCAGCGTCGGGCAAGGATCTCTCTCTCTAACCGACATGGCGAGCATGAGGCTTGGTGAGATCTTGACGTCTTGGTGAAGGAATCCGACGCGAAGGCCCTGTACAACTATGGATGCACAATGCGAAGTCCAACGAGGTGGGGGATAATTGGTGCTCCTTTACCAAAGGAGCATGAGACTAGAATTAGGAAGATCCACAAGGGTTTCTTCTAATTCCAGTTATCCAAGTCTAAGGATTACAATGGAGGGTGGGGGATATTTATAGGCAAGCCACTAAAACAGGGGTAGTTTGGGAACAAAAGGTAAAGTCTAGACGAAATAGGGAATATTCTAGGGCATCAAACCCATAGTTAACTCGAAGCTTGGAGGTTCCGGTGATAAGTCTGGCAGCTCCAGGATTGTCGCTAGAAATTCTAGCGACGCTGATTCTTTCGGTTCACACGGAATGGCTTATAGAGACCTATTTCTGTCGAGTTCCGGTCGGCACCGGGTCTAGGGCCGGGATTTCCGGTTGGTGTTCTGGTCTGCCGGAGCTATTGTCGGGAACTCTAGCGATGGCGTCAGTTCATCGGACCTGGCGCCGGTTTCGTCTGGAGCTCCTTCTTGTGGGTGCTTGGTTCCTTCTCTTGGCGTTTCTTCATGGGATTCATAGCTGAGGATGCACAAAGTATTGGCCTGAAGTAGCAAGCCATCCAAGGATGTATCGAAATCACAAGAGAAGAGGAGCGAGTTAACCTTGGATTGAAGGATCTTGGCTCGAGCACGAGTCATTGGTCCGCTTGGGGGACTTGGTGGTGTAGATGTAGGGACGTCTGTAGGACGAGCTGCATCACTGGCGGTGGAGATTCCCGGAGCGTGACCATCAATGCCCTCGTGCTTGGGGAAATGTACAACACCGCCAACTAGGAGTGTTTCATCACCAACCACCGCATCGCGTGCAGCTCTATGCTATGGTTCCACTACTTAGGCGAGGAGGGCTTCTAAGTGTTGGTGTTTGACCCACTGCTATGTTGCATGTACTACCCCCGCGACCTATGGATCATGTAGGTGGCTGTCCTGATGTGGTTGGGGACACGCCACCGGAGGCGTCACGCGTTCTTCACGAGAGTTGCCATGCAGTTGTGCTCTTAGTCTTTTGTCTTGTAAGCATGACTGTAGCGAACATCTTTTAGCATATCTTTATGTCTACTGCTTTCTTTCCCTTGTTCCTTGCGGAGGCATCAGCCTGGTGTAAGGCTGCTCCTGGCGATAGCTAGGGAGCCCAGCGTGTGTCGCCTGCTAGAGTTGCACCGTAAATGTCATCAGCGAGGCCCTGCCCGTCCTCATCAGGCCATGCCCTGGGAAGCCTCAAGGGGCCACTTTCCGCTAGGGAAAAAGATGGGGTTGCATGGGGAGGAGCGCTGGTGGCTCTAGACCCTGTCGCATGGGGTACTTTAAGAGGCGACCTTCCTCATAGGCTATCTTGTGCTCCCTATGCTAGGCTCACCCTGTCTCCGTGTCTATGGATGGGTGGCCATAGGCTTTGCGT
This sequence comes from Avena eriantha, assembly GCA_910589775.1. NCBI lineage: Eukaryota > Viridiplantae > Streptophyta > Magnoliopsida > Poales > Poaceae > Avena > Avena eriantha. The sequence goes on along the minus strand of OU342741.1, from coordinate 265,032,297 downwards.
GCCCTGTGACACCCCCGGATTAGGGTTAAACAAATCCTAGACCTTAGCCTGACATACGCTTCACCTAAAGCTCAAGCATATCCAATGAGGAATCTATAACACAACAGTAACCCTGTGACACAAATATTTATTACAGCAAGCTCATAAGTGAGTAGAGAAACAAAATATTACAGGTAGAGGTCATTGACCACAAACATCAAACAACGGAAGAAAAATTATGCTATTAAGTATGTCAAACTTAACAAATGGCCTATGAGGCCTAAAGCATAATGATGACGTCCTAGTCCATAGATTCCAGGCTACTATCCGGGAACCCCAAGCTACTCATCGGTGTCGATGTTGTACCAAACTTGTCTTTAGGAACACTTACTCTGCTACAAAAGTAGCAACAAAGCAAGGGTGAGTACAGGGTGTACTCCACAAGACTTATGGCTGGTGGGGTTATTTTGCATAAAACCATCTTTGTTTGTAAAACAAGAGGGTGTAGAAGCTCGTCTAATCAGAATAATTTAAAAAGGGATAAGAGAGCGACATCTCCAAAGTATTAATCATCTTATCCTTGATATCCACCAAGTCATCACCATCCTCATCTCACTACTAGGATCACCCCCTCGTACCCTGAGGAAGCATCCTTAACAAACCCTAGTTGCCAAATTTTACAACTAGGTTAATGTTCCCTATGATCTTCATGCGTGTTCCCAAGTTGTTCATAACCGTGAACACGGATTTTCGAAAAGATTAATACCCTGCGAGGGTGTACAACTTTACCTACACGTTCCAACCTTCTCTTAGATCCACTTGACACACTTCCTTGGTGTGCTGGCAGAGGGAGGTTGACCACGACCTTTACCTTGCTTTCGCCGAGACCATGAGTCACGCCCTAAGGAGGGTTCTGCCGTAATGGGTCAAATATTGAAGCCAGTCCCTAGAGATGTGAGGCGAGGTTGGTTCACCAGGGGCTCTATCGAACCCAAGTAACCCTGTCCACGCTTCCCTACCTGTTATGATGCACCTCCTTCTCCTCCTCTTTCGAAAACATTTTCAACGCATATGTTGAATGGAAAGCCCGAACAATGTGACTCATGGAATCTACTAGGCAAGTTAGTTATGTCGTCAGATTGAGGACAAGTACGCCATGATGGGGTCCTTAGGGAGTGTGGAATAGAGGTGTGTGAGTCGTACAGTGTTCCAGGACGGTGAGCACACAAGTTTACCCAGGTTCAAATCCGTCGACGGTGGATGGATCCTACTCCTGTTAGCAATCTAGTAATACGGCAGAGCCGGAATATGGGTTACAAGGGTTTCTCCTGTGCGAGTTGAGATTGTAGACTATTATGGTGTGCCCTAAAGGCTAGTCCCAAGGACGGCTTATATAGATATCTGACCTAGGGTTTATAGGAGAGACCTATCCGGCTACGACTAAGAGTCGGTTACAAAGTACATCTTGGACTACAAGTAACTATACAAGCCTATGTCGGTAAATCTTCTAGGCCTTCCCATAGCCGGACTAGACTCCGTCTCTTCTCTCTGACTGGGCCGCCCGTGAAGCAAAGATCTAGCCCGAAGTGGGACACCCTGGTCAGCGAGGCACAGTGAGGATACTCGGAAAGTATATCCCCAACAATAGCCCCTAGAAGCCTCCAAGATCTAGATTCGGATTTCATCGTCTAGCTTGATTCATCTTCGACTTGCAGAATCTTGAAGGGTTCCTGAAACTCAAAAGAAAGGGTAGGATCCGAGTCTCAAAGTGAGTCCGACTTATGAGTAAATTATTCAGATTTCTAGCTTGAAATTCAAACTAAGCCAGAACTTGGTCTTTGGTGTAACCTGACATCAGTCAAGTTCAAGTCATGTCACTGATAGATATTCCTGACAGCACGACCGTTTGTGGGTCCACCTTTTGTGGAACCGAGGCGTCGTTTTAATGTGTGCACAGAGATCGAGGCGACGTAATCCTCGCGAGGAGGTTACCTAGCTCCTTCCATGATGCATGGCATGGTTACTATTTACTTTGCACAAATCTTGGTGCAGGTTAGGGATATAAGGGGTCAAGATCTCCTTTTTCTTCCTTACCAGTGCCATTGCCTTCTCCTTCGTCCCAACGCCACCGTGCACAAGTTCTTCTGCTTCCTCCTCCAAACACACAACATCGCCCATCTACGGTCTCCACCGCCCACAAAATTATTGAGGCCTCTTCCTCTGGCATGGCGGTGACAATGGCGACGACCTCTATAGCGACGGACAAAGAAAACTTCCATGGGGTACGGATCATGTGCGTCCTCGACAACAAGAAGCTCCGTATTGTTGAGAAGGGAGGCCTTCTCCGCGCTGGCGACTGGTGGAGTGTCTTCGATCAAACCATCCCCACCCCTCGCGTCGATAAGCGGGTGCACTTTGGCACTCACATCTACAGAGGTTTGAGCTTTCCTCCCTTAGATTTCTTTTCTAAGGTCATAGATTATTATGGAGTTCAACTCCACAATTTCCCCCGAACATAATCTTAGAAATTAGCGCTTACGCTTCTTTGTGTGAGGGTTATCTCGGAATTAGGCTGAGTCTTATTCTATTCTAGTACTACTTCGGTACCCAGAGTAACTCTATCACTTCAGGTAATCCTTACATTACCGGAACTCTTAGCCTAACTGTTAGGAGAGATCGAGTCTATCCTAGGATTAAGGCTAGTGAGTACGTGAAGAAATGGTTGTCCACGTTCTTTTACCATAAGGATAGACCGGCTCCCGACAAAGAGACCGCTTTGCCGACTTTCTTCGATGGTGCCGCCATGCCCCAAGAGTCATGGGATGCGGAAGCTCCAGCTCTCACCGATGATCCGCTTCTCACCAAGAGACGGTTCGGGTACCTGATGAAGCACAAGGGACTAAAAGGATCCGATTTGATCCACTACTGGCTGGCACACCGGATTGAACCCCTCCAGCATCATGGTGACTGACTCATGCACATGATCACCAATAGCAAGATGGATTCTCTCAAGATCTGCTCAAGACAAATCCCGGACAAGGAGTACGAGTCCCAGATTAAATGGTTGATTAAAGACCGGATCGAGAGGAAGATTCCAGATCTCTCTCTAGACATGTATACGACTAACGATCATGTGATACTAGTGAGTTTTCCAGCTGTTACACTTATATTCGAATATGTGCCCATCCATACCTTGTTATAGTTTTTTTGCAATACTGAGATGATACTTATTTCATCTTGCTGACCTCCCCGAGTTGGAGCTTTCTCCTCTTGAGGGATATCCACCTGAGGAACCGGCTCCTCAGGGGGGAGGAGAACTTGTACTAGTGCTGGAGGCATTTACCCGGAAACACAAAACTCTGACTATTTTCATTGGCACAAAAGAAGTGTCTGTTGTGAAGAGGTAACTTTCCTCACAAGGTCTTATATTTCATCTCAAATTCTTTCCGAAGCGCGATCTTGAACTATCACTTCTTTAGAGCTAAACAACTCGTCAAGGGCAAAGGGAAAGGAACCACAACAAAGCCCCTATGCCAGTTAAAGCTAGTTTTGACTTTGCCTACTCCTCCGCCTCCGACTCCTACCCCAACACCTTCTACATCACCAGAGTACTTCATCTCCCTGTGCTGCAGAAGATCCGGCTCAACACTCTGAGCCAACGATCCTTTGCTTGCAAACTGACGTCACCATAAGTGATTCGGCAACTGACATGGGTGAACCCTCAAAGGGTAATGATCCCTCAGCAGAGGTTTTTGCCGATAATCTACTGAGAAATCCGGGTATCGCCAAGCTTGGCATTACTCGAAAAACTGCAGAATAAATCCAAAAGTTGGCTCAACAATGTTTGGAGAGCCGGAATATCACTGCTGAAGAAGAGGCACAAGAAGCCAAGGACATAAAACTCTCCGAGCTTCTTGACTAAGTGCGTCTCTGTGATGACAAGCTAAAGGACGGTGTGGCTCCGCCACCACCAGTGATCCCTCTGATTCTCGCTGAGAAGGTTTCTTTCGAGGTGAACATGAGTCTCAACAAGCTAACCCACAAACACTATGTAAGTCGAAATTCGACTCTCATTTTACTTTATTTTATATCATATCCCCTAGCCCCCAAGCATGAAATTGGATAGAAAATCTAGATTTCTTTCTTTCATAGGATGCCAAAGAATGAACTAGTATAGCCCCCAAGGCTCGCGCTGATATTTAACTTAGTTAAAATATTAGCCCGAGTCTTTAGTAGACTTCTGACTCTGGGTATTATTCTGACTTACAGAAAGTTAATGCTTATAACCAGGAATTGCTGAAGAATATCTGCAATAAACAGAGAGAGACCAGAGCTCTCTGTCTAGAGAATGCTCAATTGAATGTTTCTAGGGATGAAGCTGAAGGTAATCATTTCAATCCTCATACTTGCTCTTCTGATTTTTCTTTTTCATAGCCAAATGCTTATTTGACTGTTATCTTGTTTTTACAGAACTGGTCCACTAGTCATGCAAACTCATTGAAGATGGCGAGAATTTCAAAACCCTGGAGGTGGAGAATGTCGATTTGAGGCGAGAGATGAATAAGCTTAAGGAAGATCATGAGTGTAGTATCAACAGTGTTCTTGAATCATCCAATAAGGCCACCGAGGAACGCGATCGCAAGATCGCTATCCAGGACATGATAATCTCAGATCTAACAGATGAGTTGGCAGGGAGAAGGACATCACACAAGTTGTCCGGGATGAACTCCAGAGTCTTCAAGCGGAGAAAACCGAAGTTGACGATGCCATCTTTGGTAGGTTTTCCTGTCTCTGACCTTTCTTTCTTCTGACTCTAGAAGTTCGGATAAATTTCTGACTTTGCTTTATATATGTAGGTCCTTTGAATATTCTTGGTTCTTCCTCATCTGAGTCTAGCACTAGCCGGCTTACTTCAGTCGGAGATCTTCTTCTCGATTTTTTCCAGTCACTAGAGGACATTGGTGAAGCCTTAAGTGTTTCCCACATGAACAAAATGTCTACTTTTGAGGTGCGGGACAAGGAAAAGGATATGCCCTAGCTTATCCAAGATTGGAACATGTCTTATGCGCGAACCACGGCACATAATGCCCTAACAATGGTTATGAGCCAACATGGAAGCATGGAAATATGGCAAGTAACTAAGGGTTATTCAACTGTTGATGAAGACGATAAGGAGTAGAACATCAAGGACATCATGGACGCCTGTGCCGGATATGGATGTCATGTAGCTGAGCTGACCAGTTACGATACTCCATTCTTCACTCCGATTGAAGTACCACCACCCCCAAAAGAAGTAACTGCTGAAATTTCCAAAGACGATGAGTAGACCAAGTCTAACTTACTTGTCTCAGAAAGATATCAGGATGATCTGGGTGATGTGTCCAGTGAGCCAACAGATCCTGCCTCTTCTCCTGCATCATAATGTACCAGAAAACAATGTGTTATCCTGAAACAATCTGATTGTATTAAGTAGTATATTATTTTGCTAGTGCTTATCTTGTAAGAACTGATGCTTTTTTTACTTCCTTTCAGCACTTTTGGCTTTATTTTGATGTGCCTAAAACTTTACATAAGCACTTTTTGTTTTGCCTATACTTATCATTTATCTGGTTTTCCGCCTCGTCCTTTTCATGAGCCGACAAACCTTCAGCACGGAAACTTTGCCGAGCAACGGAGCTTAATTGCTAAACCAATTTAAACTCAGAAACAAAGCCGGCTTCCAATACCAACAATTCACTACTCGGAAAATACCCGCATCTAGCAATTAGACAAAAACCAAAGTATAAACTAGAAATTTAGATTTATACCCGAAGGTGGCATTTTTAGAATCGGAAATCTAACCAGAACAAATATGAGCATAAAGTACTTTCAAGTATTCTAGGATTTTTGACTATGACATGATCATTTGGAAATAAGATGGTAATATAAAACTTCTCAGAAAAAATATTGAGGCAACCAATACTTTATTTCTCATTGAACATGTACACATATATGATTACAAAGAAATAAATTTTAGGAGTAAAAGGGACGTAGCTGAGCAATATTCCACGGTTTGTCTAATTCTTCTGGGTTTGTACTGCCTCCAGCTGTCTTTATCTTCTTAGTAGCATGTATTTCTTTGATTGGCCGCATATCAATTAGATAGTAAGATTGTGCAATACTCGACTAACCAAAAAGGGCCCTTACCAAACTGGGGAAGATTGTGCTTTTCTTTTTGCACAAGTCGGAGAACCAAGCTTATTGAAAGACTGGTTCCTGACTCTCTGACTATGATACTTGCATAACTTCTACTGATGGGCTGTTGATCCCTGCTCAGCAACGATGCGAACTTCTTCAATTAAATCGAAATCATCTTGTCGATAAATTTCAGCATCCTCTTCGATATTTGTAGCAACTCGGGGAGAAGTATGAATCAAATCACTAGTAAGAACTGCTTCTGCGCCATAGACCAAGAAGAAAGGTGTGTACCCTATTGACCTTTTCGAAGTTCTTCTCAAGCTCCATATCACAGATGGCAATTCATCTGCCCAAGCCCCCGCAGCACGGTGAAGTGGTGCTTCGAGTCTTGGTTTGAGGCCTTGAAGGATTAAACCATTTGCTATTTCGACTTTTCCATTGGCTTGTGGATGTGCGACTGATGCAATATCAAGCCGGATTTTTTGATCATTGCAGAATTCGGCAAGTTCTCCCATAGAAAATTACTCCCGCTGTCCGTAATTATACCGTGCGGATAACCGTATCGGATTATGGCGTCCTCGACGAATCTTTTGGCTATTGCTTTATCACAACTTGTGATGGGTTTAGCCTTAATCCATTTTGTGAACTTATCCACCATTACTAAGAGGTGAGTAAATCCACTTGGAGCTCGTTTGAACGGTCCTAACATGTCAAGCCCCCAGACCTAGAAGGGCCATGTTATCAGGATTGTTCGTAGTTGATCAGCCGGAACATGAGCTTGTTTGGCGTATTTTTGGCAGCCTTTGCATGTCTTGACTAGCCGTTCAGCATCTACCTTAGCTGTAAGCCATAAAAATCCGTGTCTAAAAGCTTTTGCCACTAAAGATTTGGCTATAGCGTGATGTGTTGGGCCACGCAGAGAAAAACAAAACTTTTCCCTACGCGGTGAACCCAAGATCTAGATGAGGTAGTAGGCCATGAGAATTACCACTAGACACGTGGTTGCGGAATCGATGAAGCACGTCGCTTGATGGAGTGTAGTCCTCACGATCCATTCCGATCCACGATTGTCGAAGTGCTGAACGTACAACACCTTCGCCAGTATCCACATGTACGAGGAGGAGCGCCGGTGATGGACTGCTAGGTCCGGTATGGCAGCGACAGGACTAGACTGGACTAGAGCTAGGGTTTCCAACACATGGAGTGACCTAACCGTGTGCTCTAAGCACCTGCGCCCCAGCTTATATAGGGAGTGAAAGTGGGCTCCACTCACTTGTGGCCCATTCACTAAAAGGCCTATATTAGTCACTACGAGTCCAACTCACTAACTCTGTCTGTTTCCTTTTTGTGTCCAACCCAAATATGCTCCCGCTCTTAAGTGTGTGACCCGACAGGCTCATGGTGACCCAGACACGATCCGAGTCTCACTCGTGACCGAGCAGTTGGTAGCGGCTCCTAGCAGAACGTGCCAACTCCCAAGTACCAAAGAGTCATGACGACATACCTTCCAATGCGACTTTTGTCTGAGTCCCTTTTGCCTCACGATATACCTTGTCGAACTATAGGCGAATAATCGTCATCCCTTAAATAGTTCGACTCTCTTTCTCGATCCGAGATAAGTGATTCATCCGACTAACTCTTAGTCGGTCGCCTCGGTTAACACTTAACCGAGTCACACATGGCCATGCTCTCCGAATCATATCTTCCGAGAGGGCCCAGAGAATATCTCTCCAAATGGAGGGGCAAAAATCATATCTCGGTTATTCACATCACGCAGCTTGATTCTTAGTCGACCCGAACTCCGCCTTTATAACTGCCTAGTGATGGAAGATCGTTTGACAGAACCTAAGTCGGTGATTCTCAACTCGGACTGTGCAATAACCTCAAGTCTAAGGATTACATTGATTGAGACATGCAAATGACGACTTGCTCGTTGCATCTCAATATGGGTCAGTCCGACTCGCTAAACTCTTTAGCCGAATCCGTGTAAGTCGGAATAACATCTCTATGCCCATGAAAAGTGGAACCGAGTCATCAGCCGACTTTCACATTAGACTAAGTTGTGTGTCCAGCACAACCTCAACGACCAAGGACAATCAGTATAAACAACATGAATATATAGTTCCACCATTGAATCACATATTCAATGATATATATCAGTAGTTCATACATGGACAATAACTTTATGAATAGATTGGAAATAACATCATACATGATTGCCTCTAGGGCATATTCCCAACATGATGTCCGCATTCTCCTTCATGAATCTCCCTTAGGATTTCCACTCCTTATTCCAGAGAAACATAGCATTGAAAGACCCCAGACACGCTCCGCTTATAGAGCTCACCATTTATTATCATATAGGTTTTTGCTCGTCACACGATCTACTGGCTCAAAACCTCGTCTTCTGGTAATTTTCCGTCTACCAAGAAATCAAGGTAGGGTTTTGTCTAGCTGGGAATCATAGGTAGAACTATTATTAAAGGTGATTCAGATTTAGTCAGATACTCCTCGTCAACTCCTGTGATAGAGGGAACTTTAAAGTGTTCTAGAAAAGCACCATCCGGGACCTTTTTCCGTGCAGAGTCTATTCGAGATAATGCATCTGCTTCCTCATTTTCTGTTCAAGGGATGTGTTGAACCTCAAACACTTCAAACAATTTAGATAGTTCATCCACGATAGCCCTATATGCTGCCATGTGCTTGTTTGCATTACAGTGATCCGACACTTGTTGATTAATAAGATCCAAGTCTCCATAACACATAAGTCATCGGATGCCGTATCCTTAGCAATCTGGATTCGATGCAGTAGTGCTTCATATTCGACAATGTTGTTTGTTGCCATGAAGTGGATCTACAACACATAGAAAAGCTTATCTCCTTGGGGTGATTTGAGCACCACTCCAGCCCCCGAGCGCTTTAGACCCGACAAGATGTAAGGTCTAGTATTCCGACTCTGGTAGGGAAATATTCTCTGTTGTATCTGTCCAATCAGCGACAAAGTAAGCGTGGGCTTGGGATTTGATTGTTGTAGGAGGTTTATACTCAATGTCGAAAGCTGAAAGCTTTAATCCCCATTTTGCGACATGCCCTGTAGCGTTGCTATTGTTGATTATGTCTCTCATGGGAGCTGTGCTAACCACGGTAATTTGGTGCTCCTCAAAATAATTGCATAGCTTCCTAGATGCAAAGAACACACCGTAGGCCAGCTTTTGATAGTGCGGATAACGCTGCTTAGATTTAGTTAGGACTTCACTAAGGTAGTAAGTTGGACACTACACTAGGTGTTCCTGTTTTTCCTCTGGCCTTTCCACCACCATGACGATGCTGATGACCCTATTTGTCGCAGCTAGATAGAGAAACATCGGTTCCTGAGGTTCCAGCACTGTAAGGATAGGAGAAGATGAGAGTACTGCTTTCAGGTCTTGTAGTGCGGCTTCAGCTTCATCACTCTAGACGATTTTTTTGGTCTTTTTCAGGAGCTTGTAGAGTGGTGCGCCTCTTTCACAGAGTCGGCTAACAAACCGACTAACTGCAGCAATGCAACCAGTTAGTCTTTCTATGTCCTTCAGGCGAGTTGGCCTGGAAATGTTCAGTATAGCCTTAATCTTGTCTCGGTTCACCTCTATGCCCCTTTGGGACACGATGAAACCTAACAACTTTCCAACTGGTATTCCAAAGAAGCACTTCTTCGGATTAAGCGTTATGTTGTATTTGCATAGATTGGCGAACGTTTCCTCCAAGTTAGAAATTAGAGTTTCCTTCTTTTTGGACATCACCGCTATGTCATCCACATATACATGTACATTTCATCCGATTTGATCATGGAGGCAACGCATAGTGCGCTATTACATAGCTCTTGCGTTTTTGAGCCCAAAAGGCATCGTAACGAAACAGAAGGTTCCAAAGGGGGTTATGAATGAAGTTTTTTACTTTATCTGATTGCTTCATCCGGATTTGGTGATAACCGGAATATGCATCGAGAAAACATAGGAGTTCCGAGCCTGCCGTAGAGTTGATCACTTGATCAGTTCTATGCAGAGCGAACGGATCTTTGGGACAAGCCTTATTCAAGGTAGTATAATCAACAGACATCCTTATATCAGTGTTGTCCTTTTTAGGGACCATTACAGGGTTGGTCGACCAATCAGTATGGATGACCTCTTCTATGAATTCGGCTAAGTCGAGCCGGGCTAGGTCTTTAGCTATCGCTTTTCGCTTTTCATCACTGAAACGTCGTAAGGACTGTTTGATGGGTTTAGCATTTGGGTGTACATTTAGAGAGTGCTCAGCAAGTTCCCTAGGTACTCCAATCATGTCAGATGGCTACCATGTGAAGATATCTTGATTGGCTTGGAGGAACTCGACGAGCATGCTTTCCTATGCGCGGTCTAAATCTACACCTATCTAGGGAACCTTGGAGGGGTCATCATCCTTCAACAGTGTTGTCTTTGTCTCTTCCAATGCCTTGAACTCCGGAGTCGGTTTTGTCACACCCTTCTTCGTCACGGGCATCTCGGATGGGTCAATGGTCTTCTTGATCTCTTGGTACTCCTGGGCATGCAGTACGACTTTAGCAAAGGCAACATTTTGTCCTCGCATTCTCGTGCTTTCTTTGGGTCTCCCCTTACAGTGATCACGCCCTTGGGACCTAGAATTTCATCATATTGTAAATGTAACATGGACGAGCCATAAAAGCCCAGTAAGCTGGTCATCCGAAGATAGCGTGGTATGCGCTCTTGAACGAGGCCACTTTGAAGGAAAGTGCCTCCGTCCGATAGTTCTTTGGAGTTCCAAAGGTAATGTCCAAAGTGATATATCCTAGAGAATTTGCATTTCTTCTCGGGACAACTCCGTGGAAAATCACAGAGCTATGATTCAGCTGTGTTTTTGAGATCCTCATCTGACACAGTGTTTCGACGTAGAGGATGTTGATGTTGTTGCTGCCTTCCATGAGGGTCTTGGAGAAACCATAACCGTCAGTAAGTGGATTGATGACTAGAGCATACTTTCCTCACCTGTGCAACTTAGGCAGATGATCAACACGGTCAAAGGTGATTGTTACTTCCAACCAGCCCAAAAATTGAGGGACAACCAGAATAGTTGCGTTGAGATCATGCATTACTGCCTTCTTGACCTTAGCTGGTTGAGACCCAAGGAAAGTGACGTAGGTGTCTTTCTTCATTGGGTAGGTCTTCTTTCCATCTGATTTGGGATTTGAAGCTTGTACTTCCTCCATATCGGAATCTTCCTTGGTCTCTTTTTTGTTGTCAGAATTTTTCTTTCCTTTTTTGATGTTGTCACTGAAACGACACTCGACATTTGTGTGGGATGAGCCCCGTTTGGCATTTAAGTGATGCACACACAGATTGTTGGCAATGTTGGCCCAAGAGTAGGTTTTGCTGGGTTGCTGGTCTCCTCTACCGTGGACTCTTGATGTTCCACGACCGTGTCCGTGGCTGCCTCCGCGCCCTCCTCATCCTCGAGACCCAAAAGTAGCATGGACTACTGCTGTTTCCGCGGTGGGTTTTTTCTTCCGAGGTGTTTTTGTGCTTCTAGGTTTGCTGCTTCGGCTGTTTTGCTGACTGTGGCATAGTGTGGACATCCAGTAGTCCTTCTGCATCATTGTCGACATCTGCATACTTGCTTGCCATTTCTATCATCTCTCCCAGATCAGTGACTTTGTCGCACTTCAAGCGGTGACGCAGCAGACCAATAGGGAGTCCCACAATGGAAGGTTCAATCGCGGTTTGATTGTTTACTCCTTCACAGGAGTTCTTGGTGTTGATCCATCATCTGAGATAATCTCGGCAAGTTTCTCCGGCTTTTTGGGTGCAATGTTGTAGGTCTCCGTACAGGGCCTCTGATACGTGCCTTCGAAATTCCAAAAGAATGCACTCTGTATGTCATACCAGTTGTGGATGGTGTTTTCCAGAAGTTCATTTATCCATGATCGTGTCGTCTTCCTCAGCATAAGCGGGAGATACCGGGTTGCAACCAGGTTGTTTCCTCCTTTGGCGATGAAGCAAGCCTGTAAAAATTCCTGGAGCCAAGTGTCTGGCCGGGCTACACCGTCGTAGGGCTGGATGTGCCTTGAGATAGCAAATCCTTCTAGGAAGTTTGTTTATCGAATGCGTGGTCCAAAGCATTTTGGACCCACATAGATGTTGTCCAACTCATAGCGATGTGCCTCTATGTTGGAGTTGATCCGGTGCCTCGCATCACTTGGTGACAGAGAACGCTGTCATGGTTGTTTGTTGTGGCAATGGTGCCTTGGAGACGGACTTCTGCTTCCGCCACCACCTCCTCCGCCATGTCGCCCTCCTTGGCTCCCTCGAGAGCCGCTATGATGGCTGCTTGGTGGAAAGGATGGTGCAAGTGGATTGTTTCCGGCTGAGCGACGACCTCTATCCGAAGCATCATTATTCCGGTTCTAGGGAGGGTCTTGATTACGATGAGCCCTCCTGCCGGCATGACTCGGCATGGTGTACGTTGTTCCTTCCTCCGTCGTTTCCGCTATTGTGGCGAGGTTCAGCCGGACGGCTTGTATGTCAAGGAGGTGACATCCCTTGTCAATCCTTCTCCCGACATTGCTCTTCTTCATCTTCCTTGCGATTGTTCGAATGTCGTCAGGGAGGCTGCCTTGGAACCAGTGCTACAACTGCGTCTCACTCTGCGGCCGGAGCAACGTTACTCCAGTCACGTGTGGCTCTGTGCCGTTGCCCTAAAGATCCGGTTCTTGAGTAATTGTCCTCCCGACGGTCTGGTCGGTAGTGTTGTTTTGGGTCCTGCCGGGCCTTATGTCATGCCAAGCCAGATGCACGCTACATTGGTGAGATTTAGAGACCAATTTTCCGCTTTCAGATTTCGCGGCCTTTTGCTGCTCCAGGTCCTTGGTAAGTAGCTTTACGCCTAACCGGATTTGGTCTGGGTTTGGATTCTTTGCTAGGATATCTCGGGCTATAGCAGTGTTTTCCACTGGTGCTCCATACACCAGATCTCCCTTATTGTTGAGCTGAGGTTCTCGTTTGATGGCGTCACCTTCCTCAAAGAGGGTCTTGTGGACTTCTAGATTTTTGTTAGCCCGTACAGGGACGTTCCGGGTCTTCTGATGTCGCAGGGAGTTGAACTGCCCCACGGATGTAATGCGCTTTTTCTCCTCAAGGATATTGTTAGCTTTATCCAGGTGTACTTGGCGATGTGCTTCTAGAGCTTGGGCCCTGTCTTCCAACTCTGTAGGTGTAAGATCTGCAGTACTAGGGATTGGCCTAGTCAGCGCATCTCCGAGGATTTTATGGGCATCAGAGGTAACCACGTGTCCATCCACCGGAGTGTCTTTTGGCCCGTCTAGGATTAGAGCTCCGTCCGAGTCTTCTTCGTATTCTTTGGCAATTTCCTCTTTTGCCGGAGGGTCCTTCGCCGGAGTCTTCTTGTTCTTCTTTACCCTCTTGGCAGCGCCGGTAGCAAAGACGGCTTTGGGTCCATTTCCTAGAGTCAAGCTCTGATCAGTACTTTTGGACATATGGATGTTGGGGTTTTCTACGAGATCCATATCATCCTATGCTTTGGGAGAGTTTTCTTCGGATCCTTCATCATAGCTTCTCCTTCTTCTGCAGCCTTGGAGTTGAACTCCTCTTCATATTCTGGGAAGAACTTTCAGAAATATGCCGACGTCATCGGATCATCCGAAGATGCCGGTAAGTTGGCATTTGTCTCGAACGCCTCCAACACCGAGTCTTCATTGTCTCCAGCATCGGCAGAGCCGGATCCGGATCCAACATATCCCACAAAGTGCGATACGTGTGTCTTGAGGTAGTTGCGGCTTTCTTCGTTGGCTTCCTAGAAACACTTGATGGTCTCCAGGATTTTTTCAATGCTGGCGCCATGCAACAGCATGTGCCTCAACGTGTGCCTCAAGAAATATTGACCTGCTCCAGCATCAGCAGAGCCGGATCTGGAGTTGTTATTGACTTGCTCCTCCTGAGATTCGACCTAGCTGGGGAGATCGTCCTGAGATTTTACCTCGCTAGGGAGATCCACTTCAGATTCGATGTCCACGGGAAGATCTGCTTTAGGCTCAACTTTCTCCACTATCTCCGCATCAAGTGCGAGTTGGGTGGGATTAGGGTTTTCTGGGATCCGGAACTCTGTAGCCTTCATGGACAAGTGGACCCAGGAACTTCTTCTGCCTCTATCATCACCACTGGGGTGGGTGGGGCAGGTTCAGCGAAATCGAGGTAGACGTCGATCTCGCCAAGTCATGGCCTCCCTAGTCGGAATCCAAGAAGAACGAGAGAGACATTGCTGGCATAGAAGGATGGGACCGACGGTGATTGTCTCGCCGATTCTGATTCATGCAAATTCCACTCGAAACGCAGATCCTCAGTTTCCCCACGCTGGGCACCAACTGTCATCGTATTGAGGAGAAGTACGCCATGAGGGGGTACTCGGGGCATGTGGAATAGAGGGGTGTGAGTCGTACGGTGTTCCGGGACGGTGAGCACACAAGTTTACCCAGGTTCAAATCCTCCGACGTAGGACGGAATCTACTCCTGCTAGCACTCTAGTAATATGGCTGAGCCAGAATATGGGTTACAAGGGTTTCGCCTATGCGAGTTGAGATTGTAGACTATTGTGGTGTGCCCTAAAGGCTGGTCCCTATGACAGCTTATATAGATATCAGGCCTAGGCTTTACAGGAGAGACCTATACGGCTACGACTAAGAGTCAGTTAGAGAGTACATCCTAGACTACAAGGAACTATACATGCCTATGTTGGTAAATCTTCTGGGCCTTCCTGTAGTCGGAGTAGACTCCGTCTCTTCTCTCTGACTGGACCGCCCGTGAAGCAAAGCTCAAACCCGAAGTGGGCCACCCTAGTCAGCGAGCCACAGTGAGGATACCCAGAAAGTATATCCCCAACAAGTTACTCGTGGGGTTTTCCAAGCCTTGTGTGGCTGTACGCTCATCTTGGTTCAAGAGGCAACAACTCAGTTCCTAGTGGTGGTGAGCATGGGACTAGAAAAACCACATCCCACCGTGGCCTCCCATACAAGCCTTAGCCTGTTTAACCCTTACCATTGATCTCACCTCGGCAGTATACCTTGTTCTCCTATCATACTAGATTCTCTACATCTGATACATCATCTGGATGAACCAGCACTGACACCTAAGCATGGCTAAGCAGAACATACATACAATATCTAGCAGTGCACACAAGCCAAACCTAGTTATGCTAGGAGCAGTGGATCAGGTAATATAAGCTCAAGGGAGTAATGCAGCAGATATGATACTCTATCTATTGATAAGAAATCATAGTAGAATCGTATGCATCATGACAATAATTGAAATGCTTTCAAAACCATAGGATTGTATAATGGTAGGACTATGCTTGTCTTTGCCTATTGATAACCAATAAGTAGATCTTTAGACATCATGCACTTGACTTGGTTACAGTTGGTCGAATATTGATCCTCAATCTTTGATGATGTTGATCTCGGTCTTCGATCTCGATATCGTATTCTACCGGAGAGAACCAAACACTGGAAAGAAATGGGAAACAATCAACACATGGCATCGATGCAATTCTCAAGCAAGGATGATGATATGAAAAGTTAAATAGTATTGAAATGGAACCCTAAGGCATGCTTGGCAATTTAAGAGGCGTCCAAGGGGTGCAAACCTTAATACAAGGAAGACCTCGGAATCACCTACGGGAATTACTTTGTTCTTCTAATTAAACTTGACATTTTAATTTTTGAACAATGCATGATTTTGATCCTAAAAGATAGATCTTGTTTTTCTGAACATTTTGTTATATTATTCATATTTTTCTGGTAAACAGATAACTAAATATGATGTTTACAATGTTTATTCAATTCCTAAAATTAAAAACAAAACTAGCAAAACCCTTTTTAACCTGGTTCCAGCAAGCTAGAGGGGCAGACATATGGGCCATAGTGCCAGCTCAGCTACCACGCGAGACAAGAGGGACCCACAACCATTTGACTGAGGCTGACCATGCCACTGCTGACGTCACGATGATGTTAGCATGACATCATCATGCCGAAGCCTTAGATCGATGGCGGGGCCAACACGGAAGGCGATGCGGGGCTGCGTGCAGGTGCACATTGGACTCGCACGAGTGTGCTGAGCCAACTAGTGGCACCGACGCCGAGGATTGGTCACCGGAGTGACCTCCCCGGCGACGAGCGGCGGCAGGGCTTGCAGACAATGGTGGAGGCGGGCTACGACATGCAATATACAAAAAGAAGGGGTCCATACGGACCAGAAGCTCGCCAGGAGCACATCAGGATTAACGGCAGAGTGAGGTCAGGGTCGACGGGGAGCGGAAGGGAGGGTTCGATTGGAGAGATTTCGGTGACGACGACTTCTGTGGTCTAGCTAGCAAAAACTAGGAGAACGAGAGGAGCTCGACGATGGCCTCGGTTCGCCCTAAGGCAGTCGAAGATGGAGGGGACGGTGACGAGCGGTTGCTAGGATTTCGTCCGGGAGAGGAAATTCGGGGGGTAGAGAGATCTAGGGTTCGTTTCTATGGCATAGGGGTCCTTGTAGGTGTGAACCATGTTGGTAGCGGGACTCCTGGCGCTGGCGGGCACCGTGGAATGGACGGACGGTATCAACAACGATAGTGAGCAGCTTGCTCGTCGTCATCTAAGACGACAACGCGAGGGAGAAGATTGAACCGATACCAGGCTCTGACTAGGCTGGTTTGGGCTAGAACCAGGAGAATATAATTTTGCGGCCCGAAAGTTGAGACGCCAAGGCAAAGCGGTACCCAAGTTGCTTGTAATCAGCCGTGTTGCCCACAGTTGGCATGCCAAATACTCTGAGGGTCTTTTTTGGCCCAAATTCAACATAACTTTTCAATTCAAAATATTAAGCTAACGCCCGTCAAGTTGGCCCCCTGTCAATTTTCGTCGTTATGTCCTTGTCGTCGCGTAGGCGTCGTGGCTGTCACATAGGCTTGCAGCGCTGGCGCAGTGGATAGGACAACATGAAGATAGCGTGTATTGACGTGACAACACATGGCCCTC
Organism: Avena eriantha; assembly: GCA_910589775.1. NCBI lineage: Eukaryota > Viridiplantae > Streptophyta > Magnoliopsida > Poales > Poaceae > Avena > Avena eriantha. The sequence continues at coordinate 265,015,085 of OU342741.1, read as the reverse complement.
GTTATTCACGGAATGATTCCCACACCTGGATGGAATGCTCCGCCAAAGTAAACCTAAACAATGAATTGAAGGAACGGCATCGATTTCACGTGTTGGTTGCCCAACCCAATAAGTCGTTTTTGAATGATTCGCGTTAGCCAGGAGTTAGTCTATTTCAATGAAGTAACCAACCAAAAGAGAGTGTTAGGTCTGGGCTACAAAATCTTCCTAGAAAAACTGGAAAGAAAAGAACAAGCTGGTAACGAGTTCCGGTAGAAACTAGAGCGACTTTGGTTCATCTACTTCGGGGCTTATGATATGATATTGGGAGCGGATTGGTTGGAACAACACAGCCCCATGTGGGTTCACTGGAAAAACAAAATCATGAAGTTTGAGCACAAAGGGGAACTGATTACTCTTCATGGCGTGTCTGACAATGTTTCTTAGTTTATGTTCTGATGGAAGTTTCTAAAACTACGAGTTTTGTGATCGATAAAGCGGCGGAGCCAAGGAAATGGCTAATTAGGTAGCCTTCCACATGGCTTTCTCACTATCGAAATCAGAATCTAGTCCTAGCACTTATTCAATGTGATGGCAGGAATAGATACGGGGACATAGGATCTCCTTGGCGCAACCCTCGGGTAGGGAGGAATTGTGCCACCCGCACGCAGGGCCCATAGAGTCGTAATACTTTATTCGAAAGATAGCTGTGGCCTCAGACAATTTACCTACTTGATGTGGGTAATCCTTTTTGCATCTTGACTAGACTCAATCTTTTATTCACTGTTTCAAGTGAGTTCCCCGTGCTATCCTTTTCATTCATGACCCAAGAAGTGGACATCTGGAGGCAGCTCATAGAATCTTGCAATCGAAAACAGAGCGAGAAAACGCCTAAGGTAGCTAGCTGTTAGTTCCACTCTGGACCCAATCCTTTGCTCCTCGCGTACTTGGGAAAAAGACAACAGCGGGTGCAGGTGAAAGAGGGGGTTTCGTCATATCCGTATGCGCACTTGCACTTTTGCTTCAATTTATATTTTAATCTTTGTTTACTCAGAAGCTGGAACGACCATCGCCACGTGTCTCTCTATTGGAGTTCCGTCCCCGTTGTTAAGCACTACCTTAGAAACGCATTGACGGTTCCACCGCTCCCCTATCTCGCAGAAACCACTCTTCTTCTTCCAGTCCTATCTTCTTTCTGTCTTCTCCTTGCCGCCATGGAAGGTCGTCGCACTATAGAGGCAAGCTTCATTTCCCATGACAATAAGAAGATAGACATCATCTACACCAATAAGGAGGAGACAGTTGTGCGAGTCCTGAGGATGTACGAGGATTGGCTTGAGGAATACAAGGACAAGTTCGTGGGATTGGACCTCGAGTACACCCCGGAGGACCCAGAGTACGAGAATGAAGTCACCATTGTTCAACTGGCCATGAGGAAACACGTCCTCGTCTACCACTACTCCTGGTTTGTAGATTTTCTCTCTGTAGTTAACCTATTTCAGGGTTTTCTCCTCTTGTTCTTTATCCATTTTCTCATCTTGAAACTACTGAATTTTATTAAGACCAAATAAAAAGCCAATGTTGAGTCTTGATCTTGCATTTACTAAACTTTTTAAAATTATATTCAGATGTTGATCTTGCATTGACAAAACATTTGTAGTTACAAATTTTGGTGATGACAAAATACATACTTTTAGGACTGACAAGTGTCTGGCGCTGCGCCAATTCCTTGTAGAAAAAAGGAATTGTTTTCTGCATTGTCGACAAAAGAACTGATTTTTTTAAATTTTGACAAGTGGGAATTACAATTCCTACGCACAAGTGGATTGATATTCAGAGACTTGTCAAGATCATAGGGGGTTCGAGGAAGGATGGAATGTCTACACTCGCAACTAGAATCCTCGATGAGTCGTACGACACAATGAAGGAAGATTTCCCTACGGATAGGCACCATTTCTGGGAGGAGAGGCTGTTGTCTGAGTTAAACCTGAAGTATGCAGCCATAGATGCTAACGTAACCTACCAGCTGTACGTTAAGATCCCTTTCTTTCTATGTTTCCTCATGTTTGGCCCAGTTGCAAGAGGGAAGACGAGCTTAGGGGAGCCCTTTGTACCAAATGTAGTATAGATGAGTTGGACGCTGCATATGCAAAGCAAATGGCTGCATCTGAAGCAACTGAAAGAGAGGCTGCAACTGAAGCATCAAACAGAGAGGCAGCATCTTCCAGCGGCAACAACCAGACATATGATGCATCGCTAATTGTGCTGCAGGATGCTGAAGATAGGGAAGAAAATAATGTAAGAAACAGTTGGAATGCTCGCAGTTGGTATCCTAGGAATGATGGCAAGCGCCTCAAGTGGTCTGATGAGAAGTGAATTAATTGTTACTCCTTTGTGTTATGTTTCTGTTTTGTGGAACCCAGGTAGCTTGTCAAGATGGCTAGCGCCTCAAGTGAGAGTAGTGAAATAAATTTTACTTCTTTGTGTTATGTTTCTGTATGTGTCTAGTAGCTTGTCAAGATGGCAGCTCGTTAACTGGTAATTTAAAAGAGTACCTTTTTCCTCTCTTGCTAACAGTTATGTTTCTTTTTGCCCAAATTGGTAGCAAATCTAGAGCAGCTTCTCTCTACGATCATTCGTTCCCTTTTGGCCCTCTTTTTGCCTGATCTGGTAGCAAATCTAGAGTAGCAAATCATAGCAGGCAGAATATATTCATTCAGAAAACAAAACAAATGTAGATATATCTGTGCGCAGCTAAATAGGATATAGCGATAGAAAGTAGGTTGCTTAACGAGGTTCGATACATTCGCTGCCATCACACGCAAAATATACAAAATCAAAAGAAGCTGCTTAGCAGCAGCAGACACGTTCAACCCCTCCTTGCATGTGCCTGCGCCTCCGTCTCATTCCTCTGGCGCTTCCTCCACTTCTTGCTGCCCAGTCCCTTGATCTTGGGGGCCTTGGGATTGATCGGAGGCATGCGACCCTCTTTAATGGCCACCCGATGGAGGTTGCGGAGGTGAATGCCGAGCGCCTGATGTTCATCAATGTAGGCGTTGACATTCATGGTCTGACTGACTTTGGGGGTGTCGGAGCTCAAGCCCTCTGCATGCATCACGATGTAGTTGAAGTCGGTGCCGGTGAGTCTTGTCCTACAGAAGGGGCAACTGTAGACACCATGATACGTCCATTTTGCATCACTATTCTATGTCATCATTCACTATTATTTATTGATATATTTCATATTGAGAGGTGATACTTATGTTATTTCATCTGTTTTTGCATGGTTGATGACTTTTGGAGCATGGACCGCTGCAGTCACGATTCTGATGAAAAAGGTGCTGTTTGGAGGCAAATTTCGCGAAGATCATAAAATCCGGAAAAATATATGGAAAATCCTATTTTTCCAGAAGACGAAGGAAGCCAGAAGGGGGGCTGGAGATGGGCCACAGGGGGCCCACACCACCCCCTGGCGCGGGCCACCCTAGGTCCCGCCACCAGGTGGTGTGTGGCATCTCGCCAAAACCACTACTAGAAAATCGCGTTGTTTTTGTGCATTGCATCATCATGACTGCATGCTCATGTCATCATGCCACCTTGCATTTGAGCATCGTCATCATCATGCATATGTTTGTCTAAACTATTTTATAAAAGCCTATATTTGTTTTCTAAATATCCCCTGTCTTTATTTCAAATTAAAACCCCGGTCTCTTCCAGATATTTTTATTTGCCTAAAAACAGATTACAAAAGCTTTTTATTTAAGTAAATAATATTTATAATATTTTTGGGAGGCAGCCAGCCAGGCCCGAAAGCCCAGCAGGCCACCTCCACGCCCTAAAATAAAACCTAAACTAAATCCCTAACACTTTCTACCAAATAACCTACCCAAACTATCCTACCCAGCCCCTCCATCTCACTTGCACCAACCGGTGCTCGCCACCTCAGCCCCTGTCCCCACTCACACGCAGCAACACACACAGCCGCCACACCTACCCGACCCACTCACACAGCCACCCAGCCGCCACCTGGCCACCGCTTTTTCTGCCCACGCGCGCGTCCCCACGCGGCCGCACGCGGACAACCACCCCGGCCCGCGCCTGGCCCCACCACTCCGCGTCCGCCTCCACCTACCACGCAGCCCCGGCCCCACCCCTACTGCGTGAACCGCGTGTTCGCCCCAGGCTCCTCGATCTCCGCCGCCGCCCTCTCCTCCCGCAGAGCTCCGCAATGTAGTCGCCTTGCCCCGCGCCCGCCTCGGCGCGCCTCACTACCAACAGGAGTCCACCTCAGCCGCCTCCACCCGCTTCTCCGGCCGTCCCCTCGTCCTCCCCGCGTCCCTCGGCCGCCGGCCAGAACCGTCCGCCGCGGGCCCCGACGCTCCGCGCCTTCTCCTCGCCACCGTCGACTCCGGCCGCAGCGCCTCCGTTGTCCTCTCCACACATCGGCCGCTCCTCCGTCAGTCTCACCACCGCCCTACCCGCGCGCCCCTTCCTTCTCGGATCTGCCACCAGTCCGGCAGCGCCTGCCTCGGCAACCGCCGGCTGCCGCCGGGCCACCTTCCCTCCCATCTCCGGTGCCTCCACCTCCGCCCTCTCCTTCATCCTCTGGCCCTCCCCGCGAGCGCGCCCCCTGTTTCCCCGGGCTCTCTGCCGCCGGATCCCCTCCCTAGCTCGACCACGGGACTCGAGCGCCGCCCCCTCTGCTCCCGCCTGCGACACCCTGCACGGTCACTCGCCCGCTGCTCTCGGCTGCCTCCTCGACCTCCCAAGCACGTCTCAAGCTCTTGCCCTGGCGGCAGCGCCGCGTCTCCACCCTCCTGCAGAAGCTCTGCCGACCGGAGTTGTTCTCCGCATGGGTCCTGACCACGTACGTGCTGCCAAGCCGCCTCTAGCATGTCCTATCTCCCCGCCTTTGCAGTCTGAGACATGTTGTTTGGTACTGTTGAAGGTGTGGTTAATATGTGACACTACTGCAGGCCTTTCTGTACACTAGATCGACCTCGGCTCGGCGACTTCTGATGAGACCCTCCACGGATGAACCAGTCAAAACCTAGAGATCGTCTTCATGGATTTGATGTACCGGAGATGCTGACATGGAACCTTAGTCCACCATACGACATGATCCCCTTCACGGGAACCGAAGACCGTACCCAACCGAAGGTGCTCGAGGAATCTCGGACAAGAACTCCTGACACGGATCCTGAAGCCCGATCCCGGAGTCCGACCCCGAAGACCGATCGCGCCGGAGCCGAACCCCCACCGACCCCCGGTGAACACCAAGTTCGCAGAAACCTAATGTGATCCCCTAACCAAGACCCCTATTTTATAAATGCCATCTATATAAAACTTGTTGCAGATTAATTGTTCATCTCGCCTGCATATCATGTGGGTTGGGGGCCTTATGCCGATTCACCTCATAATTAAATATGGAGTGTTTATGCAGAATATCTTTGTCTTATGCCAGACTCCATTTAAATTGGTGTCGCGAACCGATGCCATGTTTTGTCTTGTTAATACAACAATTAATTTGCGGGGTAGATAAATAACTTGAACCTATTAATTAATTATCGGGACCTCGGTTCCGCTTAATACTGCCTAATTGCACCGCATCTGCATCATATCATAATCATGCCGGATCTTCTACCATAGTATTAAATATTGCATCCGGTGTTTGTTCTAGTGTTTGCTTCTTCGCGGATTAGGCCGATGAGTTGATGCGAGTATCGACAAGTTCTCCGGATATGAATCTCCGGCAGTGTTTCCCAGGCGAGCATTCTCCCTCTTTCTACCTATTTTGCATTTATAGTCTTTATTTCCTCATGTTGATCTATTGCTATCCGTGTCACGATGCTTTAGTTTTCCGAACACCAGTTATACCCCGTGCACCCTCTATATTGCCATGGACACCTCCTATTACCTGTGTTTGGTAGCTAGCTGGCCTTGCGAGTCGTAGTTGCTTGCTCAGGTGCGATCTTGTGTTGTCGAGTACCATAGATGTTGGAATGCTGGCAGATGTTTATGGTGGAGTTGTTTATTAGTGGAGATGATCATGACTTTAATTACAACTATTAAAATGCTAGATACAACTAATGCAGAGGCATCGGTGGGCAATAGATGTTATTTGGTTCTTCCACGCTCACTTGTGTCCCGTAGGACCCCGAGTACTTGATACATGTTCCTTGATTTTTCGCACTATCCACATCCGGGAGGCCTTATGGACCCTCCTGAGCCAGAGCTTGATTCATTTCTATTTCTGGGGGCCACAAGTAGTTTGGGGCTTTATTACTATTCTGTACCTATGACATGCTTTACTGCTTTATTTAAGATTGTGCGTGGAGCACCTGTACTGTTTTGGAACGTGGAATGTTTTCGCGGTATCGACAAGCCCAGTCACACTTTCGGGTTCCCAGTCGTTGACAACCATTGACACAAACCCTAGGTCCGTTCCGGAGTCGGCCAACTTCGTTGCGAGTAGCTTAGTGGCGTGGCCCCTGAAATATTTTATGAATCCTGTGATCGCTTTGTCGTGAAAGCCTCGTTGGGTTTTGAGGTGGTTTTTCCGAGGTTGATCCAGTGTGTGTTGCTATTTGTGCACCCCTACAGGGTAAAACTTTCTGAAAGCCGTGTCCGCGGTTATGGACGACTTGGAGCACAGTATCTTGATCATAGACAATCCTAACTAAAGTAGTGTTATAAAATTGACTTAATATGTGACTAGTAATCAGATTCAACTACAATGGAATGGATAATAAAAATGCCAACAACTGGTGGATCCGTGGTGATCTGTGTCCTACTATACCTGTCTAGTAAGTATTGCAACTCCAATGGAATGTGATAAAAGTGCCAACAACCGCTGGGTTTTGGGATTCCTCAGGACAATTATATCTGACTAGTAAATGTTTCTACTACAACGGAATGTTAACTAAAACTGCCCACTACTTATGCTATCAGGATGACTCAAGCTCTATATCTGATTAGTAATTGCTGCAACTATAATGGAATGAGTAAAACTGCCAACTGTGTGAGTTCCTCGGTTTGACTTCCTCGTGTGGTCTCGAGGGGGAATACCAGGATGGGTATGTTTGGTGTTAGCATCAGGTTGGGTCCGAATAGGTCTTTCTTATCCCTCTCTAATAGCCGCCAGTATTACAGAGTCTCTATAGGTTGTTTCGTGTCCCTGCGTTGCCGCTTCAGTCCACCATACCTATGTAGGCGAGAGCCGCCGAATTCTAGCCTCGCCGTGTACTGGCCTCAGTACTGACGCTCCTCTTTTTCCTTTGCCCTTTGTTGGCGCCCCTTTTGTTTTAGGAGGTTTGAGATCGCCGTCATTAGCAGGGTTACCCTTCCGGCTTGGCCTGGGCAGGGTTATGGACGCCATTGGTTATTCTTCAGGGCTCTTAGCCCCATTTGCATCTTGTCCGTAGTCGGACGCCCTATCGAATTCAAGGTGATTTGGATCTTTGTATTGTATATCTGTATTCTTGACTCGTGGAGTCGTGTTGTATATATATATGTTGTGGGTCCCATCGAGGACTGTTGTGTAATGGTATTACTTCATTTTCCACCCGCACGAAAGTGCCTGGTGGGCGTCCTTGAATCGTTTCTATGCGGGTTTGGCGGGAAGCGCTAAAACTTGCATAGGGTCGATTTGAGGGTGTTACAGAGTGGTATCAGAGCTCAGCAGTTGCGATACCCCACAAGTCCAGCCTGTAGGATAACCTAGCTAACGGCCGAAGTAGAGTGTAAAAACTATTTTGAAAAAATCGGTTGGATAGATCTGATTGGGTCTGATTTTACTCCTTACCCCTCTGTTGTTCTCCTCTTACCTCTGCGTGTTTTGAATCTGTTCCCTTATCTTTTTTTCGAGTCCAGAAATTCTCGTGGTGGGGTTTTTCCATCGTACCTTCAGGGTTTCGCTTCCTCCTTTGGAAACGGTGTTTCTACCTCCGGTCTTTGTGCTACCCGAGGAATCCTTCATCTGTTGGACTTCTCTTTGTTCCTGGTTGTGCCTTCCGGTGTTTTCCGACGCGACGACATCCTATACGCCAGATCCGATGCAGAGCCTGCATCACTCCTTTGTTTCTGAACCTCGATTGTCGAGATCTTCAGTCTAATTCTGAGGGTTGGTTGCATAATTCTCCGATTTGTGTGCAGAGTAATGGTTTGAGTGCGCGATGGACTGATCACCATCCGACTACTCTTATCATTCGCTTTTGTATATTGAATCGGTGGATCCAGCAATTTTACTCCGTCTACGGAAGCTAGAGGTGGCTTTATTTGTGGATACTTCTACCTTCGCCCTTTGTTCCCGGAGTGTTCTCTCGACGATCACGGACCAGGACCTCTTGTTTGTGGTGTCGTGAGGATCTACACGAAGTGAGAAGTTTCAGATCACCGACCTTCTTTCCGGTACCATAAGGTGGATCTCGAGGGCGAGATCCATAGTTAGTGGTGTCGAATTGTGGCATCCCGCCAAAACCACTACTAGAAAATCACGTTGTTTTTGTGCATTGGATCATCATGACCGCATGCTCATATCATCATGCCACCTTGCATTTGAGCATCGTCATCATCATGCATATGTTTGTCTAAAACTATTTTATAAAAGCCTATATTTGTTTTCTAAATATCCCCCGTCTTTATTTCAAATTAAAACCCCGGTCTCTTCCGGATATTTTTATTTGCCTAAAAACAGATTACAAAAGCCTTTTATTTAAGTAAATAATATTTATAATATTTTTGGGAGGCAGCCAGCCAGGCCCGAAAGCCCAGCCGGCCACCTCCACGCCCTAAAATAAAACCTAAACTAAATCCCTAACACTTTCTACCAAATAACCTACCCAGACTATCCTACCCAGCCCCTCCACCTCACTTGCACCAACCGGTGCTCGCCACCTCAGCCCCTGTCCCCACTCACACACAGCAACACACACAGCCGCCACAACTAACCGACCCACTCACACAGCCACCCAGCCGCCACCTGGCCACCGCCTTTTCCCGCCCACGCGCGCGTCCCCACGCGGCCGCACGCGGACAACCACCCTGGCCCGCGCCTGGCCCCACCACTCTGCGTCCGCCTCCACCTACCACGCAGCCCCGGCCCCACCCCTACCGCGTGAACCGCGTGTTCGCCCTAGGCTCCTCGATCTCCGCCGCCGCCCTCTCCTCCCGCAGAGCTCCGCGACGCCGTCGCCTTGCCCCGCGCCCGCCTTGGCGCGCCTCACCGCTGACACGAGTCCACCTCGGCCGCCTCCACCCGCTTCTCTGGCCGTCCCCTCGTCCTCCCCGCGTCCCTCGGCCGCCAGCCCGCGTCGTCCGCCGCGGGCCTCGACGCTCCGCGCCTTCTCCTCGCCACCGTCGACTCCGGCCGCCGCCGCGCCTCCGCTGTCCTCTCCGCGCATCGGCCGCTCCTCCGTGAGCCTCACCACCGCTCTACCCGCGCGCCCCCTCCTTCTCGGATCCGCCACCACTCCGGCAGCGGCTGCCTCGGCAACCGTCGGCCGCCACCGGGCCACCTTCCCTCCCATCTCCGGCGCCTCCACCTTCGCCCTCTCCTTCCTCCCCTGGCCCTCCCTGCGAGCGCGCGCCTCGTTTCCCCGGGCTCTCTGTCGCGGGCTCCCCTTCCCAGCTCGAACACGGGACCTGAGCGCTTCCCCCTTTGCTCCCGCCTGCGACGCCCTGCGCGGTCACTCGCCCGCTGCCTCCTCGACCTCCCAAGCACGTCTCAAGCTCCTGCCCTGGTGGCAGCGCCGCGTCTCCACCCTCATGCAGAAGCTCTGCCGACCAGAGTTGTTCTCTGCATGGGTCCTGACCATGTACGTGCTGCCGAGCCGCCTCTAGCATGTCCTATCTCCCCGCCTTTGCAGTCTGAGACATGTTGTTTGGTACTGTTGAAGGTGTGGTTAATATGTGACACTACTGCAAGCCTTTCTGTACACTAGATCGACCTCTGCTCGGCGACTTCTGATGAGAGCCTCCACGGATGAACCAGTCAAAACCTAGAGATCATCTTCATGGATCTGATGTACCGGAGATGCTGACATGGAACCTTAGTCCACCATACGACATGATCCCCTTCACGGGAACCGAAGACCGTACCCAACCGAAGGTGCTCGAGGAATCTCGGACAAGAACTCCTTCACGGATCCTGAAGCCCGATCTCGGAGTCCGACCCCGAAGACCGATCCCGCCAGAGCCGAACCCCCACCGACCCCTGGTGAACACCAAGTTTGCCGAAACCTAATGTGATCCCCTAACCAAGACCCCTATTTTATAAATGCCATCTATATAAAACTTGTTGCAGATTAATTGTTCATCTCGCCTGCATATCATGTGGGTTGGGGGCCTTATGCCGCTTCACCTCATAATTAAATATGGAGTGTTTATGCGGAATATCTTTGTCTTATGCCGGACTCCATTTAAATTGGTGTCGCGAATCGATGCCATGTTTTGTCTTGTTAATACAACATTTAATTTGCGGGGTAGATAAATAACTTGAACCTATTAATTAATTATCGAGACCCCGGTTCCGCTTAATACTGCCTAATTGTACCGCATCTGCATCATATCATAATCATGCCGGATCTTCTACCATAGTATTAAATATTGCATCCGGTGTTTGTTCTACTGTTTGCTTCTTCACGGATTAGGCCGATGAGTTGATGCGAGTATCGACAAGTTCTCTGGATATGAATCTCCAGCAGTGTTTCCCAGGCGAGCATTCTCCCTCTTTCTACCTATTTTGCATTTATAGTCTTTATTTCCTCCTATTGATCTATTGCTATCCGTGTCGCGATGCTTTAGTTTTCCGAACACCAGTTATACCCCGTGCAGCCTCTATATTGCCATGGACACCTCCTATTACCTGTGTTTGGTAGCTAGCTGGCCTTGCGAGTCGTAGTTGCTTTCTCAGGTGCGATCTCGTGTTGTCGAGTACCACAGATGTTGGAATGCTGGCAGATGTTTATGGTGGAGTTGTTTATTAGTGGAGATGATCATGACTTTAATTACAACTATTAAAATGCTATATACAACTAATGCAGAGGCATCGGTGGGCAATAGATGTTATTTGGTTCTTCCACGCTCACTTGTGTCCCGTAGGACCCTGAGTACTTGATACCTGTTCCTTGATTTTTCGCACTATCCACATCCGGAAGGCCTTATGGACCCCCCTGAGCTAGAGCTTGATTCATTTCTATTTCTAGGGGCCATAAGTAGTTTGGGGCTTTATTACTATTCTGTACCTATGCCATGCTTTACTGCTTTATTTAAGATTGTGCGTGGAGCACCTGTACTGTTTTGGAATGTGGAATTTTTTCGCGGTATCGACAAGCCCAGTCACACTTTCGGGTTCCCAATCGTTTACAGCCATTGACACAAACCCTTGGTCCGTTCCGGAGCCGGCCAACTTCATTGCGGGTAGCTTAGTGGGGTGGCCCCCTGAAATATTTTATGAATCCTATGACCGCTTTGTCGTGAAAGCCTCGTTGGGTTTTGAGTTGGTTTTTCCGAGGTTGATCGAGTGTGTGTTGCTATTTGTGCGCCCCTGCAGGGTAAAACTTTCTGAAAGCCGCGTCCGCGGTTATGGACGACCTGGAGCACAGTATCTCGATCATAGACAAGCATAACTAAAGTAGTGTTATAAAATTGACTTAATATGTGACTAGTAATCAGATTCAACTACAATGGAATGGATAATAAAAATGCCAACAACTGCTGGATCTGTGGTGATGTGTGTCCTACTATACATGTCTAGTAAGTATTGCAACTCCAATGGAATGTGATAAAAGTGCCAACAACCGCTGGGTTTTGGGATTCCTCAGGACAATTATATCTGACTAGTAAATGTTTCTACTACAACGAAAAACTAAAACTGCCCACTACTTATGCTATCAGGATGACTCAAGCTCTATATCTGATTAGTAATTGCTGCAACTATAATGGAATGAGTAAAACTGCCAACTGTGTGAGTTCCTCGGTTTGACTTCCTCGTTTGGTCTCGAGGGGGAATACCAGGATGGGTATGTTTGGTGTTAGCATCAGGTTGGATCCGAATAGGTCTTTCTTATCCCTCTCTAATAGCCGCCAGTATTACAGAGTCTCTATAGGTTGTTTCGTGTCGCTGCGCTGCCGCTTCAGTCCACCAGACCTATGTAGGCAAGGGCCGTCGAATTCTAGCCTCGCCGTGTACTGGCCTCAGTACCGACGCTCCTCTTTTTCCTTTGCCCTTTGTCGGCACCCCTTTTGTTTTAGCAGGTTTGAGATCGCCGTCGTTAGCAGGGTTACCCTTCTGGCTTGGCCTGGGCAGGGTTATGGACGCCATTAGTTATTATTCAGGGCTCTTAGCCCCATTTGCATCTTGTCCGTAGTCGGACGCCCTATCAATTTCAAGGTGATTTGGATCTTTGTATTGTATATCTGTATTCTTGACTCGTGGAGTCGTGTTGTATATATATATATATGTTCTGTGGGTCCCATCGAGGACTGTTGTGTAATGGTATTACTTCGTTTTCCACCCGCACGAAAGTGCCTGGTGGGTGTCCTTGAATCGTTTCTTTGCGGGTTTGGCGGGAAGCGCTAAAACTTGCATAGGGTCGATTTGAGGGTGTTACATGGTATGGCCGCCCTGGTCCACCCCTGGCACTCCCGTCTGGCGTATATATTCCTCCCGAAACCCTAAGACTCGGGGAGGGACCACAGAAAGATTCCGCCGCCTCTACGGGGCGGAAAACACCGAGAGAGAAAGATCTCTTCGGCAGATAGATTTCTACCGGGGGAATTCCTTTCCAGAGAGGGGAGATCGTCGCCATCAACACCACCATCAAGCTGGACTTCATCGGGATCATCATCATCATCATCACCATCATCAGTACCCTCATCATCATCTCCATATTGCTGTAACAATTGTGTTGAATCTTGCATAGTTCATAGGGGAAACTTTCCCGGTGTTGATTACTCTTTGTAGTTGATGCTATTGAGTGAACCATTGAATTATTGTTTATGTTCAGATTGTTATACATCATTATTCCATCTCTGATCATGATCCATATGATGTCTTGTGAGTAGTTTGTTTTGTTCTTGTGGACATGGGATAAGTCATTTTGTTAGTAGTGGAGTTGTGTTGAGAGAGATTCAATAGTTTGATATTTAAGTTGTGGTGTACTTCTTCTAGTGGTTTCATGGGAACATCGACTACATGACACTTCATCTATATGGACCTAGGGGAATGCATTGTGTATTTGGCTACTAATCGTAGGGGTTGCTAGAGTTACACAAACCTGGACCCCCATTAGGAAACCATTGCACAAGGACGTAAGGGTCTTAGAGTTTAAAGCTGTGGTTAGGTTTATACCTTAATTACTTTCTTGTACTTACGGATGTTTGCAAGGAGTATAATCACAAGTATGTATTAGTCCTAGGAAGGTCGGTACATTAGCATAGGTTCACCCACACAACACTTAGCAAGCTAAAGAAGATTAATCAACTATATGAAGCGAAAGCACTTGACAGTCTTCCCATGTGTCCTCAAGAATGTTTGGTCATCTTAAGTAATACAACCGGCTTGTCCTTTGCTGCATAAAGGATTGGGCCACTTGCTGCATTTATTCCTACTGTCTTTTATTTACTCATACTTTGTTTACTTGCTTTATCAAAAACCCCTAAAAATCTGTTTGCTAAGTATTTGCAGAGAATTCCTGATCCATACCACTAGCCAGCACCTTCTGCTCCTCATTGGGTTCGACAGTCTTACTTATCGAAAATACTACGATACACCCCCTATACTCGTGGGTCATCAAGACTATTTTCTAGCGCCGTTGCCGGGGAGTGAAGCGCTATTGGAGAGTGGAACTGGTAAAGGAAACTTGTACTATGAGTATTGTTTACTCCTGTTAGTTGCTTTATTTTCGTTATGGATAATCTGCTGAGTTTCTTATTTGGTAATGCTACTACCACTGCTAAGGTAGTAGATGAACCACCACCTACTGAGAATGATGCTTTTAAAATACCTACAAGAATTATTGATCGTGTTATGGATAACTACTATGTTGGGGATGGAACTGTCCATCCTGGTGATCACTTACTTTTTATACATGAATTATGCGGGTTGTTCAAGTGTGCAGGTATTACTACAGATCAAGTTAAGAAGAAGTTATTCTCATTATCACTGAATGGAAGAGCTGAGGAATGGTATAAGCTGCTGAAGAATGGTGAAGCTCTAGAATGGGAGGAAATAGTGCCTCTCTTTTATTCAAAGTTTTATCCTCCTAGTGAGGTTCATAAAGATCGGAATCAAATATACAACTTTTGGCCTCTTGATGGAGAGAGTACAACTCAAGCTTGGGGGAGATTGAAGTTACTAATGCTCAAATTTCCCATTCATGAGCTCCCCAACAATATTATTATCAATAACTTTTATGCAAGGCTCCCTCTACATGATAAGGATTTATTGGATGCTTCTTGTGCTGGATCATTCACTCGCATGGAAGAAGAAGCTAAATGGGATCTTCTGGACTGTATTCAAGACAATGCTGAAGCATTGGAGAATGACAAAGGTAGAAAGTCAGGTATAAATTATGATTATGAATGCATTGAATCTTTTATGGGAACTGATGACTTTCAAAACATTAAAAATGTTTATGGTCTAGACTCTCAAGCTATTGCTTCTTATTTTAAGGCTTTTGCTTCTTATATTGAAGTGCCTAAAAAGAAGTGGAACAAGTATCATGAACCTTATAAAGATATTTCTAAGTGTGTTCCTGCAAGAAATACTGAAGTTTATACTGCTAATCATGTTTTACCTGAACCTTACATTGAGAAAATGCCTTTCCTAGTTAAGATAAAGGAACATTCTATGATAGCTAGTATGGTTAATGAAAGTACAAGTCAAGCTGTTGAACCTGATAAACAAATGGTTGATGAACCCATAATAGCAAATGTGAAAGACTTTGTTACTAAATATGAAGAAGAGGGACACACTATCCTTTGTAAGGATACCTCTAATATTATTTCACAAAGTAGTGTCATGAGAGCTAGTATTCCTGTGTTTTCTGTTAGAATAAGTGATCATTGTTACGATGGCCCTTGTGATAGTTATATTGTTAAGTTTATGCATGATACTGAAAGTTACTATGAGAGAGGGAAAAGTGTTCTAATGCATCTCAATAATATCAAGTTTCCTCGTTTTATGCTGAAAGTTTTTATGTTGCACTTCTTTTGCCTTCCTATGCTTGTAGCCTCTGGTTTCAACAACTTGTTTGTTTGCAAAATTCCCTTGCATAGGAAGTGGGTTAGACTTAAATGCGTGTATTTTTGTTTCTTAATGCTCTCTTTCACTTCAATTCATATTCCTATGTGAGCATCTTGAAAATTATCATGCCCATCTTAATGGCTATAAAGAAAGAGCTTTTTTGGAGACAACCCAATTTATTTTTGCTTTCAGTTTGTTTTTGTTTATTTGAGTCTTGGAAGTTCGGTAATAACCTCTCCTTATCCGTTTTGTTTGGTTTTTGTGTCAAGATCAACCTCTAATGAGAGAGAAGTAATATTTGGGGAAGTTGCTGTCCCGAAACAGATTTTTGTGCTTCACCATAAAATTCGTGAGAGATCTCTGTATGGCGGATTGAGCTGTAATTTTTTGTGCTTCTGCCCCAGGTTGTTATTTAACGTTCGTTAGTTTTGCACTTTTTGATTTGAGCAACAGAAGATTTTTGAAAAAATTGATCTTTACCTGCTGGTTTGTTTTGATAGATTTTGCCACTCTGCATTTGCTTCTTTATTCGATATCCCTTTTGAATTCTTTTTGGGTTTTCGGAAGGAGTTGCTATAGTAGCTTATGCTTTGACGGGTTTTGGTTGAAGTTGGACTCAAAAGGTTTTATCACTTCACGTATACTAATGTTGCTAATGAGAACTGTGAAAAGTTTTGTGTGAAACAAATTTCCAGGTAGTGGAGAAAATGGTGAAATGAGGAATAGAAAGGTTTTTATGACTCAAGTAGTGAGTGTATGAAGATGAAGATATTGATGTTATTCAAGTGGTAACTCTGGAAGAATCTACTAGATACCAAATTCAGAGACCTGCAGAGTCCGTTTTCAAATAGGTAACATTACTGGTAAGAAAAGTTCCGCGAAAATACTATCCAACTATATTTTTGCAGTTTTTAGACAATAAGGAAAGCTATGAAGCGAAAGAGAGATGGAAACGGAGCCAGGGTGGCTCACACCACCCTGTGGCATGGGCCCACCCCTGGCCGCGCCACCAGGTGGTGAGTCCACCCCGGACTCCGCCTCCGACCCGTTTTCTCCTAGTACCTTCCTTTTGTTATGAAACTTCGTAATATATAATCCCCCGGATCCTCCGAGGTTCGTATATTGTGTTTTCGTCGTGTTTTTGTTTCAATCTGTTTCTACCAGGACATACTTTTTGAAGGTTTAGAAGCACAATGGTGTCCGCCAAGGATAAAGGGAAGGAGCCTATGGAGGAAGATCTCCAAGACCCCGGGCAGGAGAAGGAGATCAAGAGTGAAGGTGAAGAGGAGGCAAAGCACACCGGCACTACCGTTGCAAGCATTGGAGTGGTGGTGAACCCTGCCAGGATCAGAAGGACTACACGGATGTCAACTGGAGGGAAACCTCCGCGTCACTATTTGGCACCAAGGACTCCTTCTCCATGCACCAAGAGTCCCTTCCATACCTTTGTCCATAACCATGCAGGAAAAGAAAACTCCAAGAGGGAAGAATGGAAAAAGAATCACAAGAGCTGGAATCCACAATATGACATGATCATACACCGCATCGAGCACAACTTGGAGTTGATCCGTACTCTCACCTTCGAGATTGAGGACTTGGGGAAATTGGTCAAGAATCTCATTGAAAGGATACCACCACCACCAAAGGAGTAATTTGTCATCAGGTTTGGCATCCCCTTGGTTTGTTCCAAGCTTGGGGGAGTGTCGCGGTATCACATCACTATCTTCTATATTTTTACCTTATTAGTAGAGTCATATCATGAATAGAGAAGTTATCATATAGGATGGTTTGCATTATGGAAGTGTCCCCTCTCTTGTTAGATACGTATCCCTTGGTGTGAGTTGCTGTTATGGAATATTGATGAGAAGTTCTATCATCCACTCTTTTGCTTAGCTTTTATTAGTTTTCAATTCGTGGTTATATGATTGATCTTGTTGTTAGTATTGGTATCACTTTGGGAGCATTGAGTTAATTTAGTTGGTTTTGGCAAACCTGGCTCGCTCGGTAGCAACACTATTTTTAAGAGTTGAATGAAAAAGATAGAAGTGCTCTAAAGAAAAATAATTTCATCATCTTTCTTTCTTGATTTGCTCATGAGTTTAGTATTATCTAGTTAAGATCTTTTTTGCTTCCGAGGAAGATTGCATGTTTGTTTTATCACTTGTATGTTTGTTTGTTTCCTTCAACTCTTATAATTGCTACCCAGCCTTGCTATCCAAAAACCTGTACTGAGAGGGAATTCTTCTCGTGCATCCACTTCCTTAAGCCAAAAACCATGCCATTTGTGTCCACCATACCTACCTATTAGCATTATTGCTATTTCAAGTAAATTCTTGTTTTTTCTACCTTCCAAATTAAACTTGTCATGTGAAAATTAGTGATTAAAGCTCTCACGAACTTGATGGCACACTTTAATTTTCTTGCATTTAATAACCAGAACCATTGGGTCCTTCTTTGTTGCGTATATGCTTGCGCTTTATGAGTTGAAGTTAGCAGAACCATGTATCATGGGGAACACTTTCAACACTGCATTGGTACCTTGTACCTAGTTGATATCATGTTGTTTTGCTTATGGATCCCGGCGGTGTGAAATAAAAGTGGAACTTGTAAGCCAAGGGTGGTGTGTGAAAAGAACACACATGAAAAATGACTCTGGTTGTTGTCAGAAACAAGTATAGTACATCATCTCAAGAAACATAATCATGTCAACTACAATGTATTTATGCATCACTAGTCCAGTCATGGTTTCACAAAACATTACATTACAATGTCTCAACAAACATAATAACTGAAATAGTACGGTACGTCATCTTAAGAAACATAATCATGTCAACTACAATGTACTTATGTCTTATTACAACAACGATGGTTTCAGTGAGTGACATGTCCGAAAATCTCAACAGCTCGCGCAACATTATATCGCAATCTCTCAACAAACATAATTACATAAGCATGCTCTAAATGCAACAGCAGTCAATATTACAAATACAGGCAGGGGAACCCCGCGGTCCATATGACAAGCCCAGGGTAGCAGCTCTCATCAGATCTCATCAACGTCGACCACCTCATTCTGTTCAGCCACTACAGGGGCATCTACATCCACTATAACCTGTTCAACAACATCAGAAATGGTACCAAGGAAGAACACCTTCCTGGTTCGCTTCTTTCGCCGCATAATCTGCATAAGATCTTTAGTATCCAAAACATCTATGAATTGCTGCTTCTTATGATGCCACCACCGGATTTTTGCCATCTGCTTAGGGCCAATATTGATTTCCTTACCGATCATCTCTCTCATTTCATCAAGAGTTATGTTTTTGGAATCGACAGTGATCTCCATAATACATGACGAAACTGGCTTATTAACTCCCTCATCAAGTTTTGCCATGTATGAATCCACCTCTATGCATATACTGAACTTATCTAGATCAACATCTGTTGGTCCATATTCTCTAGGAGCAGAAGCTCTGGCAGCAAGATCTCCAGCATCTGCATACATATCATCAATCATCGCTTCAACTTTCACCTTACGATCAGCTACACAACACTCCCAAACCATCTGAAGCTCATGGGAGTGCTCAATTTGCTGATAGGTATCATTCATGTTGCGCCACACCAATTTTGTCCCCTATCTAGAATCCCAGGGAATTCTAGCGGCAAGCATATCTACCAGCTGCGAAACAGACACAACCTCTTTGCAATTCACAAGTAGATGCACATCTTGCCCAAACATAACCCTCTCGCAACCAAAATCAAGCTTTGCAGTGTACTGCCGAACATGAACTGTGAACTCATATAGGTCCCTTGTATCAAAGCTATGCCTAATTTGATTAAAAAGGGGCACATTTTAGTTCATTCGATTCTATTATGCCGTAACTAATCTACTTGCAAGATAAGGCACAGATAAGAAAAATTCACCTCTCGCTCTTCTCTCGTGTTTTTTTCTTCGAGATCTGAGTGCTGCATCCGCCCACCGAAGCCGAACAATCCGCCGCCGGCCTTGCTTTTCTCTTCAACCCGCTGCTCGTGGGTACCTTGGGAGCAGAATCCTTGCTGGCCTCCTCGCTAACCGGGGCTGAAGACCTCGCCGCAGCTACGCGTTGAGCCCCAGACTTGGGCCCCGACGGACCCTTTTCAGTCGGCGACATAGCTACAACCTTCGCCTTACAAGATCCGCTGGGCTGCCGCCGCCGGATTCAGTGTCAGGGGAGGGAGAAAAAAGGTCCTCTGCCGCCGGCAGATTTAGGGTCGGGGAAGGGAAGAAAAGGGATCACCGCCGCCGCCGCAACAAGATTCAGTGTCGAGAGTTAGGAAAGTACAGTAATGGATTTGCCCCTACGACACGTGCAGGGTGGCTAAGAAGAGTGACCGACGAAGGAGGGGCACAGCAGGAACTAGTGTAACAGAATATCCTGACTTAACGGGTGCGATTTGAAAATATTTGGTTTGGTCATCATTCACTCGAAAGACCCCTCTCAGCAATTGGCGTCCCAACTTTTCGAATCGCGGTGATAAAAATCAACTTGGGTACTGCGTTGCCTGGCCACCCCAACTTTCGGGCCGCAAAATGATATTCTCCATGCGAGCACCACATCACCACGATGGGCGGCGCGACAGACGGTGGCCGACGGCGGCGCAGGAGGGCGAGCGAGGCCGTGGGACTAGTCACGTTGGATGCGGGCATGCATGCTGGGCCTAAATGTGGCGGCGCCACTACAAGGTAGTCACTGGAGCTGCGTCTACGACGAGCTCTAGCGGTGGCCGACGACGGCGCACGACGCGAGCTACAAGCAGAGCGAGAGGGAGAGAAAGGAGGGGTCCATCCAGACCGTGAGCTCACCATGAAGACGATGGAGGAGTCGGCGAGGCCGAAGGAGGTCTGCATCGACGTCAATGGCGGCGACGGAGCTCGTCCATGGCGGGGAAGATGACGATGTTGCGCTCGATTGCGGCCGACCGGGGACGATTCCTTCGAGGAGGGGCACTAGCGTGACGAGGCGGAGCCGATGGCGGCGTCAGAGGGGCTCGGGGCGGCCTGCAACGGCGAGGCTCGACGGAGCCCGGGGCTAGGGTTCGGGCTCTGGTGGGGAACGGGAGAAGCACACGCGAGAGGGAGACAGAGGCACAGGGGAAGATGGGCACGGCTCGAGGAGGGTCTTATCTTCTCCTCACGGCGGCAAAATTGATCTTGGCGCGGATGCGGCATCAAGCGGCGGCGGGCGCGCCAGCGAGCTGCTTGCCGTCGTCTACAAAGACGACGAACGAGACGCATCGAACCGGTACGGACCGGGTGGGCCAAGATGGTCCGCAAGCGGGTTGGCTGCGGAAACTAGCTGCTGCACACGAGCGGAAGATAGAGAGAAGAGGGAAGGTGGGCTGCTGGGCTGCACGGCCTGAAGGCTCTGATTCTCTCTTTTTTTAGCAGAAATCTTTTTCCTTTTTATTTTCTCACTTTTCCTTTTATAAAATCATTTCAAATCTGTTTTGAATACTTTCAAAATACCAGAGGCTTTTATAAAACTAGTAAAATATTGTGGGGCCCTCTTAGTCCAGTTGGGCTCCATAATTTTGGCACTTTTCAAAATACAAAACCTTTTTGAATAGGTTTCAAAGAGAGGGGAGGAATAGCTAGGGTTTAGGGTTTTAGCATTATTTCTTTTGCATGCACTTTTAAGAAATGATGCTCATGAATGCACAAACAAACCCTAAATACTATTTAAGTAAAACTGGAGTGTTACAATCATGCATTTGGCTCTTGCTAAACTATATTTGGTTCTTTTCCCACTCCCTCTATTTTTCATTCTAGTGGGTGCCATCTCCTTTATTCATGTGGTGCCTATTCCTATTTTTTTTGCTTGCTTTAAATCTTGCAACATGAGTTCATCACACTTGTCCCTTGATTCTTTTTCTTCCGTCGGTGCCTATTCTAAGCCTACCATCGTGTTGCAAGTGATCCCTCCTTTGGTTCTCTAAATATCTCTTTCATCCCTCCGATCTTGCTATCTCTCTTAAACCATATCACAGTAATTCATAAAACTTGTTTTGCAACTTCTATAATCCATATTCGATTAGGTCCTTACGTCCCACCTCCTATATTTTCTTAGATACAAAATGATTTTAGATAAATAATAAATCATAATATGTTTGCTACAAAATCTTATGCAGGTGCTCACAAAACCGTTTTCAGATTCTATCTCATCTCTATCCATTCAAACTGTAACATGGGTGAACCCCCCTGATTCTATCTAACCTAAACCCAACCGGAGGCTATCTGTCCAGCTTATCTAAATTGAGCCAGCTACTCTGTTCTTCTTTCCTGAACCTGATCAAGTCTGAACCTGAAACGTGTGGCAAGCAGTGCACTCCGACTTCCCTGTTTCTCGTCTTCCAGGACAACCGTGCCTCACACGTGAGCTACCTGCACGCCGCGCGCGTGACCCTCCTGGCTAGCCTCGTCCCTGACCACAAAAGCCGGCACAGCGTACCAGTCAGGGCCAACCACCCCGCTCCATCTTTGTTTTCCCCTCTTCCATGGAAATCAGCCTCCTTCTATGCCATGGCTGCCGCTGTGCGCCCCCTCCTGCCGCTGTCCTAGACGCCGCCAGCTACAGCGGAGGCCAGCCGCAACTCCGCCGTCCCCAACTTCTTCCCGACGGAGTCCGCGAACGCTGCCGCCATGACACTGTCGACACCAAGCTGCTCCTGCGGGCGCCATGCCGCCCGGACTAGCTCGGCTAGTGCCCGAGTCCAAGGTGAGCACCGCCTTCACCTCGCTGAGCCGCCGCCCCGTGCTGTTCTCCGCCGATCCCCTGGCCACCGCTCGCCGTGCCGCGCGTGTGCCGTTCTGCAGACAGCCGCACGCACGCGACGACAGTAGCCCAGTCTGCGTTCACTGAGTTTGTTCGGACGAATCAATTCACCTCCAGCGACGACCATCACGCACCTGCAAAGAGGGCACTACCCTCTCCATAGCCCATGATCTTGCTCAAAACGGAGTACCAAATCTCTCGCAATCTTCACCAAAAGTCGAGCTCATCTCACAGTTATTCAGGACAGACAATTCAGTTTTAAACAATGTTTTTGCTCTCTGTTCCCTGCAAGATCCCAACCATCTCAGTGAATCGCCGGAGGATTTCTTTGTGCATAGTTCTTCTCCTATGTTTTCTCTACATGCCGCATCAAACGGAATCCCAATCGGAGCAGTTGAACGCTCGGAATCATCTCCTGAAGTGGGCACTGTTTTCGCGATCTAATCAATTCAATTCGTCTATAACGCACGCCCTGTCATGTAATCCTTGCATACAACCCTCTGGTCCTTGTTTTTCCTCACTACGGCACCCCTCCACTCCTCAGCACTCTCGCACCTATCCAGTCCAACCTGAGGTCAATCTCCCAGTACGATGAAATCCTGTCCTCTTGGTTCTCTTTTCTCTCTGCAATGTAGGACAAGCTTGGTTCAAATCTGGACATCCTGGCCCTGGTTCAATCCACACGAAACCATCGATACCTTTACTCTATTTTATTCTTTTGTTGTTGCTCCGTTCTGTTCATATCTTACATATATGGGCAGCGATCAAACACCTCCAGCAGTCTAACGCCTAGGGACATTCCATCACCCAGTTCACTTTTGTGTCTATATATATATATATATATATATATATATATATATATATATATATATATATATATATGACATATTTATACTACGCCGGATATAGTTACACCCACACGTGTTTCACACTATATAGGCTGTATCTATCATACCGGAAGGTATGTACGCGTAGTATGAAGTATATAAGAATATTTGGACAGTATATGTACTACTTTTTTGGTAGTATGTAATTTTTATTCACATACTCCTTTTGTACGTATAAATATGACGGTATTTTACATATATAGTGCAAACTATGGGTGTATTTGCAATTTTTTCACCTAACTTGCTTGGAAGTATCTTAGATATAGTATATAAACATACTCAAACAGATAAAGTATTACAAATACTTCCGTAAGCCAGTATATGAGACGTGGGAGTAGTTATACCCGGGAGTAAGAAGTATTTTTCCTATATATATATATATATATATATATATATATATATATATATATATTCTCCTCTACTCAAACCCTCTCTTCTTTTTCTTTTCTTCCCTTCGTATCTTTTAATCTATATGTAATATGAAGAAGTGTTCTATATGGTTTTCGATCAGAAAAATATATGGATTATTAATATGCCATCCATGCCCCTGTTTGCATCATATATCTTGTGGTTTGGGTTAATTAGTCAATCCATCCAATAATTAAATATGAAGTGTATATGCGAGATATCTTTGTCTTATTTCGAACTCCATTTAAATTTGTGTAGTGAACCGATGCCATGTTTGCGTTGTTCATACAACATCTAAATTGCAGGTACCTAAACAACTTGAACCATATAATTAATTGTCGGGACCCCGGTTCCGCTTAATATTGACTAGTGGTATCACATCTTTGCCATGTCATGCATCATGCCCGATCTTCTGCCGTAGTATTAAATAGTGCATTCGGTGTTTCTTTTAGTGCTTTGCTTTTTCACGGATTAGGTCGATAAGTTGATGCGAGTGTCGACAAGTTCTTCGGATAATGAACCTTCAGCAATGTTTCCTAAGAGAGCATTCTCCCCCTTTCTACCTATTTTGCTTTTATAGTCTTTATTTTCTCATGTTGATCTATTGCTATCCGTGTTGCGATGCTTTAGTTTTCGTGCACCATTTATATTCTTGCAGCTTATATATTGCCTTGGACACATCCTATTGCCCGTTGTTTGATAGACAGTCGCTTGCGAGTCGTAGTTGCTTGCTCAGGTGCTGCTTCGCGATGTTGTTGTTCCATCATTGTTGGAAGGTTGACACATGCTTAATGGTGGATATGATCATGGCTTTAATTACAACTTGATATTAAAATGTTGGGAATGGATATAACTAATGCAGAGGCATCAGTGGGCAATAGCTAATATTTGGTTCTTCCACGCTCACATGTGTCCCGTAGGCCCCGAGTACTTGATACATGTTCCTTGACTATCGCACTATCCGCATGTGGGACCATGAATCCCCTTAGCCAGAGCTTGATTCATTTCTTATTTCTTCGGGCCACAAACTAGTTTGGGACTTTATTACTATCCTGTACTTATGTCATTCTTTACTGCTTCATTAACGATTGTGCGTGGAGTACCTGTACTGTTTTGGAACATGAAATGTTTTCGCGGTATCGACAAGCCTAGTCACATTTTTGTGTTCCTAGTCGTTTACAGCCATTGTCACAAACCTTGGGTCCACCTCGGAGCCGGCCAACTTCGTTGCGGGTAGCTTAATGAGGTGGCCCCCTAAAATATTTTATGAATCTTGTGATTGCTTTGTCGTGAAAGCCTCGTTGGGTTTTATTTGGTTTTTCCGAGGTTGATCGTGCGTGTGTTGCTATTTGTGCACTCCTGCAGGGTAAATCTTTTTGAAAAGCCGTGTCCATGGTTATGGACGACTTGGAGCACAGTGTCTCGACCATAGACAATTATAACTAAAGTAGTGCTATAAATTTGACTTTGGCTTGACTAGTAATCACCTCCCCTATAATGGAATGGATAATAAAAGTGCCAACAATTGATGAAATTGGAGTGTCTCATGCTATCTATATCTTCCTAGTAAGTATTGCAACTATAATGGAATGGTTAACTACAACTGGTCACTGCTTATGATATCAGAATGACTCATGCAATCTATATCTGACTAGTAAGTGTTACAACTATAATGGAATGAATAAAACTGCCAACTGTGTGAGTTCTTTAGTTTGACTTCCTCGTTTGGTCTCGAGGGGAAAATACTAGGATGGGTATGATTGGTGTTAGTATTAGGTTGGTCCCGAATTGGTATTTCTTATCCCTCTCTAATATTCGACAGTTGCATCGAGTCTCTATATGTTGTTTAGTGCATGTTTCGCTGCCGCTTCAGTCCACCATACCTATGTAGGCGAGAGCCGCCGAATTCTAGACTCGCCGTGTACTGGCCTTAGTAATGACCGCTCCCTTTTTCCTTTGCCCATTGTCGGCACCCCCTTTTATCTTAACAGGTATAAGTTTGCCGTCCTTAGCAAGGTTACCCTTCCAGCTTGCTCTATCTTTTCAGCATACAACGGCGGGTCCACTGTACACACGATGGCAGAACTGGTCGCACCTGCTTCAGCGGAGGGCGGAACAACATCCGCCAGTTGCGCGGGACCAGAAGGAGCCGAAGAATCATTCAAGAGCTGACAAGAAAAAAAATATACGAAACACTCATCATACAAAAGCAAGCTCACACGCATATATTCAAAAGTTGCTTTCTTGTAAAAAGAAGCAAAGGGAGGCTAGATAAGTTCAAGATCCATTACAATAAAGGGAGACACATTAAAAGTTACAAAACATAGCCTACGATGTTGTATCCTTCAAAGATAGGGTGGCACAAGCGGACGGAGTATTAGATACAAGAGTAGCCGAAGAAGGAGCGCATGTCGTAGCAGCGGCAGCTGAAGAGGGGGCATCAAGATTCTCTGAACCCGAGCCCAGACCTAGGAGTAGCCGAGAATATGTTCTGGCTCTCTTAATATAAGGCTTCAGGTGAACAGCTTGGCCATCGGGGGTGACTGGGACAGAGGAGCTAACCTTCTCCCAGACGACCTTCGCGCCGTGCGCCATCGCCAGGGCCATCAAAGTCTCGGCGCCGCTCCTCGACTGTGTCAAACTATAACCAACAAGGGGGCCGGGATCATCACCGAAAATGGTGACATGATCATGCAGGTTGTTCAGCACGTCCTTGGTTGGAAATATTTCGGCATGAAGATTCTTAAAGGCATGGCGGGAGCGGATAAGAAGGTTGCACTCACGAACACTATTGGCCTTCAAGGTGCTAACAACATCCCATAAAGGATTAACCTTCTTATCTTCATGCATTGTTAGGTCTTGGCCAATCAATTCTGAAAATAAAATAAGAAGGAAAGGATTGATTATCAAAGGGAAGAAATGAAATAAGGATTGATTTTCTTTTTATTTGATTTTGTTTGGAATTGACCTAGATGATGTGGTAATCATCTTTAAACTAATCCTTATCATTTATAGCAATCAAACATGGCAAATGCAAGCATTCATGCATTAATATAAATCACACATGCACTCATATGGGTTTAGGAATACATATTTTTGTTAACCCTAATCTTGAGTGATTAGAACTTGATGAGCTTGTTTAATATTTTTGAGATGTTACAGTCCCCAAACAAACTCAATACCTTTCCTATTAAGTTTATTTAAAGGTGCAACAATAGTACTGAAATATTTCACAAAGCGTCTATAGAACCCAGCAAGACCATGAAAACTTCGAACTTGACTAATATTCATAGGAGTAGGCCAATTTTATATTGCTTCAATTTTAGACTTATCTACCTCAACTCCACTCTTAGACACAACATATCCCAGAAATATGACCTTGTCTTTGTAAAAAGTGCATTTTTCAAGATTACCATATAATTGAGCATCACGTAACACTCGCAATACTTTTCTAATATGATCAATATGTTCAGACTAAGTGTGGCTATAAATTAATATATCATCAAAGTACACAACCACAAATTTGCCAATAAAACTTCTCAAAACATGGTTCATTAATCTCATGAAGGTACTAGGTGCATTTGTTAACCCAAAAGGCATAACTAACCACTCAAATAAACAAAATTTTGTCTTAAAGGCAGTTTTCCACTCATCCCCTTCTTTCATCCTAATTTGATGATAACCACTACGCAAATCAATCTTATAGAAAACAGCAGCACCACTCAATTCATCTAACATATCCACTAGACATGGAATAGGATGATGATATCGAATAGTAATGTTATTAATAGCTCTACAATCTACACACATACGCCATGTACCATCTTTCTTAGGAACTAAAATAACAGGAGCAACACAAGGGCTAAGGCTGACACAAATATACCCTTTGTCAAGAAGCGCTTGTACTTGTTTCTGAATCTCCTTAGTTTCTTTGGGGTTAGTGCGGCAAGGTGCTTTATTAGGCAATGATGCTCCAGGGATCAAGTCAATCTGATGCTCAATATCTCGTAATGGTGGTAGACCAGCAGGTACCTCCTCTGAAAACACATCAGTGAATTCCTGCAAAACATTAGAAACACCAATAAAGAGGAATCATGTCGTTAGAAACCAAAATTTCACCCTTGTACATAAGCACAAGTGGTACAACAGCTGGATCATTTCCAAACTCTCTCAAATCTTCTTTTGTGGCCAACAGAGTGAAATATTCGTCTCCTTGAAGTGCGTGACCAAATGGTGCTGTCATGGCAGGGAAATTGAGATATTCTGTGCTACGGCAGAAATCTGTGCTAGGCTTTGCCGCGACAGGAAAATGACCGAAAATTGTGCCGCGGCAGAGATCTTGGCCTGCTGCTGTCGTGTTGTGCTGTGGTCGAAAAACCACCAAATTCTGTGTCGTGGCAGCATAGAAAGCAGCAAGTTGTGTCGCGACAGGAGGCATTGTCACGGCAACAAAATGCTACAAATCTCCACCATGGTAGCAAAACATGCTGAAAAGTGTGTCACGGCAGAAGATCTATGACCATCAAACACTGAAAGTGATGCTTCATGTCCTGTCGTCCTGTAACACCCCTAGTTTTACAAATAGTAATTAGGATTTGTTTTGTGCATCATGAGCATAGCATGCATCTCATGGTTTGATAAATCTTGCATTAAGATAACGAAGAAAATCCTAAAACCCTAGTTTCCTTCCTCTCTCAAATCAATTGAAAATAGTTTTGAAATTCAAAAACTATAAAAAATTTGGAGCCCAAATTGATTCCCCTAAAGTATTTTAATAAGTTTACAATAGTTCTTGTATTTTGGAAATATCCAAAATAGAAAATAAATTGCAAATACAAAAGGGATAAACGAAAACAAAAATAACAAAATGTTTTAGTAGATAAAATAGAGACAAAGAGTCGGCCCAAGCCTACCTTTCCTCTCTCCTTCTTGCCACCCCGCGCAGCATCTAGTAGACGCTAGCAGCCTGCTACCCTTCCTTTGTCGTGGCCCAAGAGCCGGCCCAACTAGCCCACCCCAGCCTAATATCACTTCGCACCACGTCGTCTTTGTCGACGATGAAGCTTTGCTTCGCTGTTGCCGGCGATGTCGTCCGCCGCTAGAGCTGCGCCAAGATTCACACCACCGATGGCCTCGACGCCTACAAGACCCCCTGGCCGCTGTAGTGGAGAACCCTAGCCCTCCTTCTCCCCCTCGCGTGCGTTCTCTCCCTCTCTGGCTGAAACCTAGCTCACCAGCCATTGTTGTCCGTGCCATCCCCGACCACCCCTCGCCATTCTGAGACCTCCACGAGCTCTGCCTTGCTGTCCTCGTTCTCCCTATCGAAGCGCACATTCCGGGAAGCCTCGTGTTCGCCAGAATCAAGCTCATCCTCACCACCGGCCGATGTAGTCACGTCGTCGATTCGTCGTTGTTCTACCTCCCCTTGCTTCACCGACCCCACCATGACGCTCAGGGTGAGTCTCTGATCCTCCTAGACCCCTCCATTGCTCCCCTCTTGCCCTGGTTCTTGCCCTCCACAACCACCTTCCGCTGTTCGTCGTCGCACCCTGTGCTCCAGCGACTCCACATTCAAAGTAGGTTATCATTGACTTGTCCTTCCCTGCAATAGGCACAACATTGCTTCCAGTCCTGGCGGCAGTATTGTTGTTGTTGTTATTATTATTGTTGTTGTGGTTGGTGGACCTTGGCGGTGCATGGTTGAAGTTCTGGGGATTGTCGGTGTTGTTGTTATTGTGGCCTCCGGGCCTCGGCTTTCCTCTGCCATGATTGGGAAAGGAGGATGGCATAGGCTCTGTACATTTAGTTCCACCTTGTGAGTCCCTCGAGGAGGTGACCGTAGGGCGCGTACTATCCCTGTATAGTCCCTCGAAGATTTAACCATAGGTTCTGCATGCTGCTTGAGGGGTAGTATCAAGGTTCACCCCACTAGTCCCCTTCGGGTGAGGTCGTGGGGCTTGTACCTGTCCCATAGGTTCCTCGAGGAGGAGGCCGTAGGATCTGTACGTTCAGTTCTGCCCCGTGAGTCCCTTGAGGAGGTGACCACAGGGCGCGTACTTTCCCTGTATATTCCCTCGGAGAGGTAACCATAGGTTCCGCATGGTGTATGCTTTCCCTTTGCGCACCACGTGAGGATCATCAAGCACCGGGAACCATGGGTGAGGTCAATTATTGCCAGAGCCAGTCCGCAAGTTCAGAGCTCGACACTTTAGGCCCTAGTGCTGACCGAGGGCAGCAACAGTAGTAGGTACCATGACCAGCGCCTGCTCACATGGTGTGAAAAATGGATAAGCACCACAAAAAAGACGAAGATGCAAATAAGGAAACAAGCAGGTAAAATAGAAGCGAAAACGAGCCATCATTCCATAATCTTAACACCACCGAGGGTGGAAGGTTGTTTGTTACCGCTGCCGCCGTGAGCACAGCTCATGGGTAGAACTTGCGAATGTGATGGATGTTCCAGGCGTTGGGGATCAGGATGCCCTCCTCCGTTTCTAGCCGCGCCGCACGTGGACTTGCGATGTGCGCAACCCGACAAGGGACTTCCCACATTGGAGAGAGCTTGTGGAGGCCCTCGCGAGAGAGGACGCATCGAAGGACCATGTCCCCTACTTCGAAGGTGCACGCTCGTATGTTGTGTCAGTGGTATCGGCGTAGTGCCTACTGGTATCTGTCTGCTCGTACGTTGACCTTGTGGCTATCTTCCTTGATGAGGGTGAGCTCATCGTGACACATCTCCTCTTATGTTGTTTCGTTGAAGGCGAGCACCCTAGGGGAGGCATGCTTGAGTTCTACAGGGATGACAGCCTCAGCACCTTATACGAGGAAGAAGAGGGTCTCAGCTGTTGGTTTGGTCGCGGTGGTTCGGATGGACCAGAAGACTCCTAGGAGAGCGTGCAGCCATCCTCATCTGCACTCTTTAAGGTTGTGGCGAAATCTCTTGGTCTTGACCCCTTCAAGACCTCCGGGTTTGCTCGTTCCGCTTGTCCGTTGCTGTGAGGGTGGGCAACTAATGCATAGCAGATCTTGGTACCAATGTCCTCATAGTAGGACTGGAACAGCCCGCTGGTGAGCTGGCTACCGTTGTCGGTGATGATGCGATTGGGTACACCAATGCGGCACACTAGGCCTTGGATGAACTTTACCGCTGACCGTGCCGAGATGGTTTTGACTGGTTCCACCTTGGCCCATTTGGTGAACTTATCGATGGCGATGTAGAGATATCAATAGACGCTAGGAGCCTGCAGAAAAGTCCCCAAGATATCCAGCCCCCAGACCGCAAATGGTCATGCGAGCGGGATGGTCTACAGCTATTGAGTCGGCTGATGTATTTGTTTGGCATGGAACTGGCATGCCTCGCACGACTTTACCAGCTCTATGGGGTTGGTGAGCGTGGTGAGCCAATAGAAACCATTGTGGAAGGCCTTCCCATCCAGGGTACGCGCCGAGGCGTGGTGGCCGCATTCCCATGCGTGGATGTCGGTCAGTAGCTCTTGCCCCTTGTCAATGGAGATGCATCGGAGGGCAACCTCGTTGGGACGATGACGTAGAGGTCCCCGTACAAAATGCGATACTTCTTTGCTTGGTGTACTAGGCTTGCTGTCGTGTCCACGCTGTTCGGGAGAATGCCGTCCTGGAGATAGCTTTTGATTTTAGTGATCTGATGTCTACGCACTTCTATTCTTGTAGACAGTTGTTGGGCCTCCAAGTGCAGAGGTTTGTAGAACAGCAGCAAGTTTTCCCTTAAGTGGATCACCCAAGGTTTATCGAACTCAGGGAGGAAGTGGTCAAAGGTATCCCCTCTCAAGCAACCCTGCAATCAAGATATAAGAAGTCTCTTGTGTCCCCAACACATCCAATACACTTTTCAGGTGTATAGGTGCACTAGTTCGGCGAAGAGATAGTGAAATACAAGTGGTATAGATAATTATAAGTGGTAACGGTGATAGAAGATAACTTGATGGCATGGAAAAGACTAAAGGAAAACTGAAATAAAGATGGAAGCAAGCAAACATGTAACAGATCTAATTGCAAACGGTGTTTCAGTGCTTAGAAACAAGGCCTAGGGATCATACTTTCACTAGTGAACACTCTCATATAAATATCTTCTCTTTATGATACTACTCTGAACTACTCTCCAGTTGGATATTATAATCCATGGTAGGGCTATAACAGCACTCCTCAAAGTTCGCTTTTCCCATCTAGATAACCCCACACTGTCATCTTGAGCACTAGATGGTTCCAATAAACACCACAATTTCATAAAGACATCCAACTCCAAATATAACTCATAACAAGTATTTGTAATCTCTAGCCTAAGTGCCACCATGGTGTGCACGCTGTCACTTTCACACACATGGGGAGAGCAGAGATCTATTAAAGCACTTGAGTAGCAAGGTAGATCTATAGATTACAAGCTCATGATCTCAATAAGATCATGCATAGAGAGAGAGAGATGAACACATAGCTACCGGTAGAACCCTTAGCCTCGAGAGAGAAGTACTCCCTCCTCATCATGGGAATCAGCAACGGCGGTGGAGATCGATGGAGATGGCTCCGGGGGCACTTCCCCGTCCCGACAGGGTGTCGGAACAGAGACTTTATATCCCCCGAATCTCCCCTTTGGTGGCGGAGGCGCTGCGGAACTTTTCCTGGCTGGAGGCTTAACTCCTTAGGGTTTTGGTATCATGAGGCTCTTATAGGCGAAGGAGGCATGGTCGATGGAGTGCCAGGGGGCCCACACCGCTGCCAGGGCTAGCCCGTGCCACCACATGGTGTGTCCAGCCCCTGGCCCTCCTCCGTCTCGTATTCTGGCTCTGTGAGTCTTCCGGTAAAATAGGAACTTTGGCTTTTGTCCTGTCCAATTCCGAGAATATTGATTTTCTGACTTTCCTGGAACCAAAAACAACAGAAAATAGGCAACAGGCACTGTGGCATCTTGATAATAGGTTAGTCCAAGAAATCATATGAAAAGTACTCCAAAGTTGGAAGAAAACACAAGAAAGTAGATAAAACCAAGCATGGAACATCAAAAATTATAGATACATTTGCAATGTATCATGATCCAGCTCAGCTCCTGGGTTGTGTCCGCTAGGCCAAGCCTGCTGCCGGAGGGTAGCCCGTAGTCGGGCGCGCTTGTCGAGGGTGCGGGCGGGAGCTCCTTTGGGTGGGCAGTTTCCTTTCCGGGGGGTGGCCGAGGGTTTGAACAACCTTTCCTCTAAGACTCTCGGCCATTGGGGCTCCTGTCTGGACGCGCTCTTTGCGATTTCATCCGCTTCGTGATTGTCTCCACGGGGGATGTGGAGCAGGTCCATGCCCAAGAAGTACTTCTCTAGCCTTCACACTTCCTCCAGGTACGCCTCCATGTGCTCATCCTTGGGACGGTAGCTTTTGTTGGAGAAGTTGACCAGGAGCAGGCAGTCTCCCTGTATCGTGATGCGCTTGATGCCGAGGGTAATGGCTGCCTTGAGGCTAGCGATCAAGCCCTCATACTCGGTGATGGTCTTGGAGCGCTTGTCTCCATCCTTGAAGTGCAGCTGCACGGTGTAGGAGAGTTTGTCGCATGTGGGAGACATGAGCACGGCGGCTGCCCCATCGCTGTCCCCGTTGAATGCCTCATCGAAGTTCATGATTCAGCACCCTAGGGCTAGCTTCCCGGGAAGCTATCCTCCCGGTGCTCGCTTCCCCCAAGGTCAGTCCACTCTGCCGTGAACTCCACTAGTGCCCTTGCACGGATGGTGGGCGTGGTGTCAAACATCAGCTCGAAGGGCTACATGTCGATGGACCACTTGACCACATGTCTCATGGCATTGGGGTTGCGCAGGATCGCCTCTAGAGAGAACTTAGTTACCACCCTGATGGGGTGACCCTAGAAGTAGTGGCGTAGCTTGCACGACACCATGAGGAGTGTGTAGAGAACTTCTGCTTCATAGGGTACCTTTCCCGTGTGTCCCTAAGCACTGTGCTGACAAAGTAGACCGGCCGCTGCACGAGCTCCATGATTTTATCCATGGCTTGGTTCACAGCCCCGTCATGAGCTCTCTTCGGGGCGTCGCTGCCTTCAGGCATATCCCCCGGGCCCTTGGGAGGGTTCGCATCACGAGCCTTCGGCTTATTTTCTACCACCTCTTCACGCTCGGCAACCAAGACAATGCTCTCTATTTGCGGCATAGAAGCCAAGTACAATAGCAGCGGCTCATGCTCCCTGGGGGGCACCATGATCGGAGGGCTCGTGAGATACCACTTGAGGGCCTCGAATGCCTCGTCGGCCTCCAGAGTCCACTTGAACTTTCCGGTGCACTTTATGATCTTATAGAAAGGCATAGCCTTCTCGCCGAGCTTGGAGATGAACCTTCCCAAGGACACCACGCACTTGGCCAAATGCTGCATCTCCTTGAGCCACTTTGGCGGGCGCATCAACTCGATGGTCCGGACCTTGTCGGGGTTGGCCTTGATCCCCCGATGCGACACCAGGAAACTGAGGAGCTTGCCCAACAGGATCCCGAACACGCACTTGGTTGGGCTGAGCTTGATGTTCACCCGGCGTAAGTTAGTGAAGGTTTCTGTCAGGTCCACCACCAAGGTGTCTCTCTCGCGAGTCTTGACCACAATGTCGTAGACATAGGCCTTCACATTCCTCCCCATCTGTCCGCCCAACGCAATGCGCATGAGCCTTTGGAGGGTGGCGCCAGCGTTCTTGAGGCCAAACAACATGTAGGTCTAGCAGTACACTCTACACGGGGTGATGAAGGTAGTCTTCTCCTCCTCCTCCTTGGCCATCTTGATCTGATGGTACCCCGAGAAGGTGTCTAGAAAACATAGTAGGTCGCAACCCACCATGGAGTCGACAATTTGGTCTATCCGTAGTAGCGGTAAGGGGTCCTTGGGGCATGCCTTATTGAGGTTTGTGAAGTCAACGCAGAGCCTCCCACCCCTGGTGGCCTTGGGGACCACCACGGGGTTCGAGTGCTAGTTGGAGTGTATGACCTCCTTGACGAGGTGCGCCTTGACAAGCTTTTCCATCTCAGCGATGATGAACTGTTGCTTCTTCACCGACTGCTTCCACGGTCTGCTTTACTGGGTGTGCCATGGGGCACACTGCCAGGTAATGCTTGATTACCTCTCAAGGCACCCCCGTCATGTCTGACGGGTCCATGCGAACATGTCCGTGTTGGCCCGAAGGAAGGTGACGAGGGCCTCCTCCCTCTCGGCTGAGAGGCCGACACCGATGGTGATCATAGCCCCCAATACTACCGGGTTGAGAGAGACCTTCTTGGTCTTGGCCCTCTATTGAGAGAACACTCGCTTCTTATTGCTAGCAACCCCGGTGGTGCACACGGTGCCCTCATTAGGAGGCACCGCTGTCTCAGCGTCTCCTTCTCCCTGGGGCAGGGAAATCTATGGGAGGCCAGTCGAGGACTCTTGTCGCACCGGTGCCGACCCCTTATAGGCCTGCCTTAGTGAGCGCACGACTTTGATCTCATCGCAACACACTGTAATGGTGGCGCCGGCGCCGCCCGGCATCTTTACCAGGCTGTAGGAATTGTGTGTGACTGCCATGAACTTAGCTAGAGCCGGGTAGCCTAGGATGGCATTGTAGGGTAGGCAGATCCGGGAGACATCAAAGTCGATGAGCTCCGTGCGGTGGTTGTCGCTCGTCCCGACGGTGACGGGGAGCTCAATCCGACTGAGAGGCACGGTGGTGCCCGCCGTGACCCCCCAGAATGGCGGGGCGGGGAGGAGGTGCGTGTCGGGCACCCGCAGCTGCCTGAACGCCTCTTCTGAGAGTACATTCAGGCTCGCCCCGCCATTGATGAGGGTCTTGGACACCGCGACCCCGCCGATGGTGGGGGTGCAGACCATGGGCACGACACCCACCAGGCAGGTAGAACCGGGATGATCTGAGGCGCCGAAGGAGACCAGATGCCGTGACCACCGGAGAGGGGCGGCGGTAGCCCTAGGACTTGCCGCCGCCAGCCCCCCGATGAACTACCTGAGGTGTGGTCCGGGGGAGGAAGCCTGGAGGCCGCCCAAGATGCAGGTGACTATTCCGGCTGGCCCTCTAGGCAAGGAACCCTCCAGGCTGAGCTCCACATGGGGACCTCTCGCCATGGCGCCGACCACCAGAAGGTCCTAGGAAACACACCTCAGCCCCCTACCTAGCACGCCAAATGTCGGAGATTTGTCCCGCGGAGGAACTAGGGTCCAACGATCCCTTGGTTTGAGCGGGGGCTGAACATACGATTCCAAAGGAACTCAGCGACGACGACGGTGGTGGAGCAAGAACACGACAGAGAGATGACACCGGTATTTTTTACCTGGGTTCGGGACCCTCGTGAGGAGGTAAAGCCCCTACTCCTGCTTCGTTGTATTGCTCGCGTGCTTTGCGAGGTTACAATGGAGGATGAAAGTCTAGGGTTTTAGATCTCTGGGATCGATACCTTTGCAAGTTAGGAGGAGGGCTCCTTATCTAGGGCAGTGTCAGGCCTGTTCCCCTACTCTATGAACAGGAAGGGTCACCACAATGCCACGCCCCGAGGCGCTAGTCTAAAAGGCTACTTTATGGTGCACTAGGTCTTCGACGCCGGCACTCCCCCATCCACTCATAAAGTGATCTCCTCTTTCAGCCTTTTGTGCTGGCTCGGCATGGCTCACTACCTATTTTGCTTCAAACTGCCACTGAGCCACCGTGCTCTTGCTGAGGCCTCCTACCCCGCGGGCCATAGCCTTGTCGGTCTCACCTTTGACCAAGACCTGGTCTCGGGGATTGTTGGGACAGGGGCATCCTATGCGGGGGTCGCGCTTGTCGTTTCCCTCGAGAAGGAGTCGTGTTCTGCTCATGGCTCCCCCCTCCAGCAGCCCTCCGGAGGGTCGGTCGTGGCGCACCTCACGCGGGGAGTGAAACCTCCCTTGCAAGGTTTACCCGATCCCACAGTAGTAGATAGACATAGATGGATCGTGGTACCCCCTGTACCAGCTATCCGACGATGACAGCTTAGTTGATTTAGATATCTCATGTGTTGAGGTAACCGGTGATTTGGTCACACCGCTTGTAAACGAGGATTGTACAATTAATTTGTATGTACCATGTGATCAAACAACTGAGATAATGCTATTTTGGGTGTACCTATGAGTGACTTTTGTTCCTCCTTTAGTTTTTGCTAATAGGAATGGACATGGTTTACATGATTGTGTACATGAGATACCTACTATTATGAGTGCTCCTCTTGTCAAAATTAGATCTTCTATGGCTTTGAGCGCACCCATTGAATTAAATATTGAGTGTAAACCTTGTGAATTAATAGTTGAATCTGATTCTGATCATATAAACTTGGTTACGAATAGTGAAGTGTTGGATACATTATCTCAAAATACAAAACGTATTCAAAGTGTTGAGAATGGACCAAGTGACCTGGATATTATATCTGATTTGGATAGTATATTGTTGGTTAGACATGATGAAGTGTTAGATAAATTTTATGTTGTTACTTCTTTGTGGTCTATTACAATGGATTCCCCTATGTCCTTGTCACATGCTAGAAATAGAATTGCTGAAATCACATGTTTGAAGAGTGTTTACGCCCTTGATTATACTTATTATTTGGTTGGAAATGATGACGTAGACGATGTTTTTATGGTGCATAGAATTTGGATTACATGTGATGAACTAGCTTGTTTGATAGAGGATAAATATGTGCATATGCTTGATCATTTTTATATGACCTCCAACATTAATATGGTTTTTGAGATGAATAGCTTGTTGCATGAATGCTTATCTAAACGCGTTGTAGCTCGTAGTTTCGAAACAATGAATTGTTCTTTACCAATATTGGGATGGTTCAATGATGATCATTGTAGATTACAAGATGCTATTATGTGCCCCACTTATATTTGCAAATTGGGTTACAATACTTATTTTCAGAATATGACTAATCATCTAATGAACTGTTGTGATGTCTGTTATTCTAGAATGCTAAATTTGAAGAACGTGAGTGGAGTTAAAAAAGATGATATATACATATACCATGTATACACCTTTTCTCTTTTATTAATATGTTTACAAAATAAACATCAGCAAGGACAACTTCATTTTCAAGAAAGGGAGGATGCTAGAGACATGAATAACACAGATATAACCAAAACTATTACTTTTGGCCATGTTTTTAAGGTGAATTCTAATACTAATATTTTTATTATTATTTTAGTATTAAAGACAAAGATACAACACATCTTATTATTACATGTAGAATTATAGAGTTATACAAACCACGCGTTAAGATGCGAGAGAAGACATATACTATACCAATGGAGCTATGCAATACACACATATTTCATGGAGAAGCATACTTTGGAGAGGAGGATGAGATTGCGCCGAGGAAAACTTTAATTTAAGAAGGGGAGGATGATGAGGACATCCCTACTATTGATACACCCACTGCTCCAACGACAATGTTATAGGGACCTTGATAAGGGGTGGCCCGATCTTCTCAGTGAAAAGGTGATGATGTTGATGATCGTGAAGATAACTCGTATGTAGCTAACGAACTCGTTGGTTGTTCCCCTGTCGCTAGATGCAATAGATCTTCATCCCTATAGATATTTCTTAAACACCACACACTTGCACATCAGTCGTTGTGACTCTGGTGGTTTGAGAGCTACCAATTCCCAGTGGAACGACAGATCTCACAGCAATTTCAGTAGTAGACCTTCAGAGCACAACATACATTAAGGGGTTCAATATTCCTTAGCAAAACACAAGAGGGTTATCAAGTTTAGATGAATGCTTGGAAGCAATTCGGTTGATCTAGGGTTTTGTTCAAACATAGTCTAAACCTTCTAATGATGCGAGTACTAGGAATATAAGAGGGGTAGGGGCTGGCCGCCAGGGGCTGGGCGTCGGCCTAAACCCTATTCCCTCTCTTGGACTCGACCTACTATGGTTCATCAGTTTTTGCTCTGGATAGATTTCCGCCATCCGAATTCCAAAGTCGATGCTTTCGCTACTTTTTTCAGTTCTGAATTGGCTGGGCTTGCTTCACGTGGTGGTGTGAACGGTGGGTCTGATCCGAAGGAGAGATTGTCATAGAGACCACTAAGATCCCCCAGATTTGTCTCGATTTATCCACTTTTGTTGCCTTCTTCAATCTGTGCTTCGACTTCCATCAAGGATCCGATGGAAGGTTCTTGTACTTCTGTCGGCGTAGCTTTACAGGTGGGTGGGTGTGGATCTTCTTTCATCGAGTTGATGCTTGGTGGAGAGCATTCTGCCGAATCCGTGTTCCAGCGTTTAGGTTTCCCACAGACGGCGCCAATTGACAAGGGGTAACCTTGGCAATACCCATGATGATGGACTTGGGGTTTCACGGAAAAGAGAACGCTGGGGATTTTGTCAGATGTCGGGAAAACGATGAAAACAAAGTCGCCTGAATATTGGGGAAACACACTATTACAAGTTGTCCTCTAGATTTCGGTACCCTCGCTTGGGCTTCTCCCATCCTATATATAATAGGCCGGGTCTCAAATCCGTATGCGGATAGGTTTCATACACAGGTGATTACAATATCAACTCAATGTCAGTTTATAATCTCTTTCCTAATACAACCAAATCCTTTATCGGTTGCTTCTTTGGGCCATCGTCTAGAATCTTCACGGGCCATAGGCCTTTTACCCAATGTAGGGTAGCCAATTATAATCATCCGTGTAATCATGCCTATGTCAATGCCATACCACTCCACGTCTACAGTCTGTGCCGGCATATGAACCCAGGAAACATCGCCGATCGAGACCGGCAGAATAGAGAAAAAACCCCAAAAGAGAGAATCCATAAGCTGAATTCGATAAAATAAACTAAGACTGTGAACTCTGGTGTACTTACCCTAACCTGGCTGCCTTGCGCATCAAGATCCCCCATCGTTCGCCGGACCGACGTGACAGAATCCACCTACATTGCTCAAAAGAAGAGCGTGCCTTCAAAGCCTAGCGCAGAGGCTTCGTGGAGAAGGAGCCCACGCTAAAGAGTCGGTCCTCAGATTCGCTGGCTACTACTTCGTATTGGATTTAACTCGACCACCGATAACTCGGGCCCACGCTACAGAGCCTGTGGTCCCCAAACATCACTCACCTAGTTTGACTTGAATTACATGGAGTACTTTTGGAAAACAGATCAAAACTCAATAAATAAATAAATAAACCAAAGGCCCCCCTCTCTTTTTGCGAAAACCCATTACAAAATGGAGACGCTCACAAATGCGTACACACACTCACCCCTATGAATGTAGGTACGCACACCCTACACCTATGAGCACTTCAAAAAGATTGGATCTTGATACTAATCCCGCGGGGCTTGATCTTGACAAAGTCACCATTGACACCTTGCTATATATTGATGGAACGTCGCCTCTCACTACCCTCATAACTATCCTTCAAAGTAGAGCGCCAAGGCTTTGTGGTCAAGGAAGTGTTAGGGGGTCAGAGCTCATATTCGCTGGCTGCTATGGGATGTAATTGAACCACTAATAATGTGCCCCCCGATAGTGAGCCCATAGACCCTACACACCAGGGACCATTACAATTACTTTGGGAAAACTGAGCAAAACTTAATATAAACGGAAGGCCCATCGCTATCTTTTTTCCGAAAATCCACTAAAAAATGCACACGCTCACAAATGCATACACACTCACCTCTATGAACGCATGAACGCATGTCCTACCCCTATGAGCTCCTCTGAAAGATTGTGTCCTTACACTGTCCGGTCGGGGGCTTGAGCTTGACGAAGTCACCATAGGCACCTCATTATCAATGGGAACATCGCCTCTTACTACCCTCGTAACCATCCTTCAAAGCCGAGCGTCGAGGCTTCATCGAGAAGGAAGAGCTAGAGGATTCAGAGCTAACATTCATTGGTTTCTATAGGATATAACTAGACCACTAATAACAACAGGGCCCCACGATAGTGAGCCCATAGGCCCCAGACATCAGAGCAAGCACGGTGTCAAGTCTTAAACATATCTCTTAACGGTAGAGTAGGTACTGGTAACAAAAATATTTTCAAGGTGCTTCTAGTGCTAGACTTATGTCTAAGAGAATCAATTGGGAGGGCCCACTAGTCAGTGGATAACAGTCTGTTTTTCTTTTTAGCATGGTTGTGAGGACCCACTTCAGTTCTAAACGCTGGAGAAACGTATTTTTCATAGCTACTTCTGGACACTGCACATGCCCTTAATATATGTAGCTTATTAATTTACTAGCCTCGTGTCTAAGAAAATTGTAGGTCGCTTTGAAACTTTTTTGAAAAAGATTTTGGAGGTACCCATTGGGGGTCCATTAATATATCACAAAACACCAGGAGTTTTGACAATAGGTTTAACTTCTTGCTAAGATAGATTTTGCATCTTGACAATTTAACGAAATTAGGTCAAACTTGAGCTACAAGTAAGCCCGATATAGATTGCTCTTGAATTAAATGTCTTTTCGGAGGTCTATAGGTGCATCTTGTTGTAGTAAACAATTCCATCAGTATGAGTTTCCTACTATCTC
Organism: Avena eriantha; assembly: GCA_910589775.1. Taxonomy (NCBI): domain Eukaryota; kingdom Viridiplantae; phylum Streptophyta; class Magnoliopsida; order Poales; family Poaceae; genus Avena; species Avena eriantha. The sequence continues at coordinate 264,974,219 of OU342741.1, read as the reverse complement.
AGGAAAGAACATTCTCAACTTTCCGAGTGTGACGATGAGATTGTTCTTTCCCGTAAAGCAAGTCCAAACAATATGGATTTGAATGACACATGAGGCAAGCACTACTAGGAAACAACTCTTCTGTGGCGCACCTTTTTTCACTATCTGTGGCGCATTTCCTAGTCGCCACTGATACCTCGCCACTAATAACTTACTTCCGTGGCGCATTTCAAAATGCGCCACAGAAGTCTCAAACTTCAGTGGCGCATATGGCCAATATGCTCTACAGAAGTTGTTTTCCAAAATTCAAAAAAAGGCAGGCCAGATCTCAAACTTTTGTGGCGCATATGGCCAATATGCGCCACAAAAGTTTTTTTCAAATTAAAAAAAGGGCCAGATCTAGATCTGGCCGGATCTGGCCAGAATTAGTGGTGGTGGTGGTGGCGGGCGGCGGCTAGGGCTAGGAGGAGGTTATCGGAGTTGGTGGTGGAGGAGGAGGAGGTTACCGGAGTTGGTGGTGGAGGAGGAGGAGGAGCTTGCCAGAGTTGGTGGTGGAAGAGGAGGAGAAGGAGAAGGAGGAGGAGGCGGAGGTTGCCGGAGTTGGTGGAGGAGGAGGAGGAGGTCGCCGGAGTTGGTGGTGGAGGAGGAGGAGGTCACCAGAGTTGGTGGTGGTGGAGGAGGAGGAGGAGGTCACCGGAGTTGGTGGTGGAGGAGGAGGAGGAGGAGGAGGTCACCGGAGTTGGTGGTGGAGGAGGAGGAGGTCGCCGGAGTTGGTCGTCGGAGTTGGTGGTGGTGGAGGAGGAGGTCGCCGGAGAGTGGAGAAGGAGGAGGGAGAAGGGGAGAAGTGTGGAGGAGAGGAGAAGGGGAGAAGTGGAGAAGTGTGGAGGGGAGGAGAAGTGGGGAGGGGAGAAGAAGTGGGGAGGGGGAGAAAAAGGAAAAAGGGAGGGAGAAGGGCGCTGGCGGGATTCAAATTTCGAATCCCGCCCAATACTTTTGTGGCGCATATGGGGGAAATGCGCCACAGAAGTTTCTCCCCGTTTTTATTTTTTTGCAGTAAAAAATCTTCTACCTTAAATAACTTTTTACTCTTTTCGAAATTGGGGATTCTGTAAAATTCAGAACGGCCATAGGTGGCTGAATTCTAGTAGGGAATTTCGAGACGATCATTTTGATAGGTTAAAGATTTTTTTTCGACATCGTATGCAAAAGTTATAGCCGTTTTACCGTGCCATGACCTAATTTTGCAAAATACATCGAAATTTATGTTTTTCAATTTTGTTTAGATTTATACCCTAAAATCTAACTACAACTCAAAGGAATTATTTTTTAAAGTTTCTATCCTTTTTGTCTATTTTTTACAAAACTGAAAAGGCGATCCATGGGGGGGGGGGGTGTGGGATCTGTTTTCCTCCCCTATATGCTTGTTCTGTGGCGCATACACCTATATGCGCCACAGAAACATCACTTTCTGTTGCGCATATGGACATATGCGCCACAGAAGTTCCCCCCTTTTTTTGCTGCTTGGTTCCATCAACCTTCTGTGGCGCATACGTCTATATGCGCCACAGAAGTTTGGCACTTCAGTGGCGCACACGAAAATATGCGCCACCGAGATATGGACTTCTGTGGCACATATTGTTTTCGTGCGCCACTGAAGTGCCAAACTTCTGTGGCGCATATTTTCTAGTGCGCCACTGATATATATCTGTGTCGCATGGTTTTACATATGCGCCACTAAATATCTTGTCTATCTATAGGTTATTTCCTAGTAGTGAAGTTTTCAGACATATATTGTGGACCAACATGTTGTACCTACGATTCCCCATGTTTTATGAGTTCTCAAACTTCCTAGCTAACTTTGCCCACTTGATTGATTTTATGCCGATTTATCAAAATTATTAGGTAAAAATTGAACTATCACAAGTAAATAGTAGGTTTTTTTGAAAGTTTGACGAAAGATCTCTTGGAGGTACCCATATATCAGGGGGAGGGGGTCAATTAATATATGGGGAACCACCAAGAGTTTTGATGATATATAGGTACAGTTCAACTTCTTGCTAAGATTTTGCATCAATTTAATGAAATTAAGTTAGACTTGAGCTACAAGTCAGCGTGATAGACTGCTCTTGAATTAAATTTCTTTTTAGAGGTAGATGGGTGCATCTTCTTGTAGTAAATAATGTTGTCGGTGTGAGTTTCCAACTACCAGGGAAGAACATTCTCAATTTTCCGAGTGATGTCATCATCATTCTCTCCCGTAAAGGAAGTTCAAAGAATGTTGATCTAAATAAATGCCACAAGACAAAGTTTTCACACGCACACACACACAGGCACGTGCCACACTCGTATATACTGTATGAAATGTGATTTAATGAACATTAAGTTGTTATTAAACAATAGTCTTGTTAGAGAAAAAGGCAGACATTAAGTATATTAATAATAACTATCTACACATATTTAGAATTCAACCTACTATGCTATCAATTTTTTTTGTCGGGGTGGGTAGGGGGACATGATGGTTCTAGAACATGGTGGGGTTTGCTCTAGGTACTATTTAAAACGAATCCAACTACTCTAAACCATTGGATCTAACAGCCCAATGGTCAGGATTGGTGCTATGGATCCAATTCAAAACTACCTACCTAACTCCATTCACTTGAATGACTTTATGTTGATTTATCGAAAATAGGACAAATTTGAACTAGCATAAGTAAATTTTAGGTTATTGTGGAAGTTCTACGAAAAAGCTTTTGGAGGTACCCATTGGGGGGTCACAATTAATATATGAGAAACCAACCAACCAGAGTTTTGATGACAAGTTGGATCAAGACTCGCAAATCCAAACATTTTGCTAACTGTTGGATCTTCTTTTCCATTCATAGCATCTAGAAAGATTCTATTAATACTCTTGATGAGAACGATGAACTCTAGTATGCGCAAACCTCAAAACACACACTTCATTGCTTAGTTTTAGGGTCCTTGTGCTAAATGCATGGACTTGGATGCAATTTTCATTTTTTATGAGGTCCTTAATAGGTAACTTGTACTTCCACCAACCGTGTTCACTCTTAAGCACCTCGCTCCTACGAGACCAACCATTCGACTGGCCATTCGTAGTACTTCTTATCTTATTTTTATCTTATCTTATCTCTTACAATACCATACCACGCACTACATATAGTGTACGGATTAACTTTGAACATTGAGCGTCGGATCAAGACTAGCAAATCCAAACATTGCTAATTGTTGGATATTCTTTTCCATTCTTAGAATCTAGAAAGAATCTATTAATAGTCTTTAGCACGATGACCGCTAGTATGCGTAAACCTCTAGCTCAAAACACACACTTCATTGCTCAGTTTCAGGGTCGTCCTTGTGCTAAATGCATGGATTTGGATGCAATTTTCATTTTTATGAGGTCCTTGATGTAAATTGTAATTCTACCCACTGTGTTAACTTTCAAGCACCTTGCTCCGACGAGACCAACCATTAGATTGGCCATTATTCGCAGTACTTATTATCTTATCTTTATCTTATCTTATATCTTGCATATAATACCATACCACTTCATATAGTGTACAGATTAACTTTGAAACATTGACCATTGGATCAAGACTAGCAAATCCAAACATTGCTAACCATTGGATCTTCCTTTCCATTCTTAACATCTAGAAAGATTCTACTGATAGTCTTGAGCATGATGAACACTAGTATGCACAAACCTCAAAACACACAGTACTTCATTACTCGGTTTCAGGGTCCTTGTGCTAAATGCACATACTTGGATCAATTTTCATTTTTATGAGGTCATTGATGTAACTTATACTTCCACCGACCACTCGAGCACCTCGCTCTTACGAGACCTACCATTATATCGGCTATTCGTAGTACTTCTTATCTAATCTTTATCTTGTCTATTATCTCTTACAATACCATATATACCACCACTACATAGTGTAGGGATTAACTTATTTTGAACATTGACCATTGGATCAAGACTGGCAAATCCAAACATTTCTAACCGTTGGATCTTCTTTTCCATTCTTAGCATCTATAAAGATTCTATTGATAGTCTTTAGCATGATGAACACTAGTATGCGCAAACCTCAAAACACACAGTACTTCATTACTCGGTTTCAGGGTCCTTGTGCTAAATGCATGGACTTGGATGCAATTTTCATTTTTATGAGGTCCTTGATGTAAATTGTAATTCTACCAACCGTGTTAACTCTCAAGCACCTTGCTCTTACGAGACCTACCATTAGATCGGCCATTCGTAGTACTTCTTATTTCCATTCTTCAACATCCTTAATCTTAGCGGGATCAACAGCAACTCTGCCTGCCGACAAGATATGTCCTAGGAATCCTACTTCCTTTAACCAGAACTCACATTTGCTAAACTTGCCATACAACTGATGCTCTCTAACGGTTTCAAGGATGGTTCTTAGGTGCTGTTCATGGTCTTCTTCTGACTTGGAGTAGATCAGAATGTCATCGATAAAAACAACGATAAACTTATCCAGAAAGTTCATAAAAATCGTATTCATGAGGTTCATGAAATAAGCGAGGGCATTGGTTAATCCAAAAGACATGACATTGTACTCATACAATCCATATCTGGTGGTGAAGGTGGTCTTTGGAACATCTGTTGCGTGAATCTTCCATTGATGATAACCAGTTCTAAGATCAATCTTAGGAAACACTCTGGCACTAGTCAGTTGGTCAAACAAATCTTCTATCTTTGGTAGAGGGTACTTGTTCTTGATGGTGACGTCATTCAGCTTCCGATAATCTGTACACATGGTTGGCACCATATTTCTTATCCACAAATAAAATAGGTGATCTCCATGGCGATGCACTTGGTTGTATCAAACCTTTTCCCAGCATATCTTCAAGTTGCTTCTTCAGCTTCACTAATTCAGATGGGTTCATACTGTATGGCCTCTGACCGATGGGTCCAGTTCCCGAAATTAGTTCAATTATAAACTCGACATCCTGATCTGGGGGCATACTGGGCAATTCATCTGGGAACACATCGGGGTATTCACAGACTACTCTAACTTGGTCAATGGTCGATTGAGCTAAACTCTTGTTGCACTTGAATTGATGGGGTAGCGTCTCAGATACATGTTCTACTGATACTCCGGTGCTACTGGTCATGGTTATGGCTTTCTTGGCATAGTCGATTATTCCTTGATGTTTTGACATCCAATCCATTCCTAGTACTAGTTCCAAACCTTTGGTTCCAAGTACTATTAGATTGGCATAAAAATCTATTCCATGGATTCTGATAGGCACTGCCTTGCAAATTTTTCTAGCTTTGGTGGTTGAACTAGGTATTTGAACTATCATAATATGCTTCAAATTTGTTGGTCGAATCTTACTAGTGCATGAAAATTCTTCTGTAACAAACGAGTGCGATGCTCCAGAATCAAACAACACTCTTGCTAATACTGAGTAAATAGAAAACATACCCAGAACGACATTTGGCGCTTCCTAGGCTTCTTTAGCATTCATGTGGAAAATACGGCTGGTATGGTTGTGCGGGTTTCCTTGGGCAAACCTTTTTCCAGGCTGGACACGGCGCTGCTGTTGGGCAGGTGCAGTAGCATTGGTTGCTACGGCAAGCTTCTTGGGGCACTCGTTGGAGTAGTGACCCGTGACTCCACATTCAAAGCAAGTGATCATTGACTTGTCTTTCCCTGCGACAGGCACAACATTGATTCCAGTCCTTGGGGCAATATTGTTGTTGTTGTTGTTGTTGTTGTTGTTGTTGGACCTTGGTGGTGCACGGTTGAAGTTATTGGGGTTACCGGGGTTGTTGTTGTGGTTGTTGTGGCCTCCTGGCCTCGGGTTTCCTCTGCCACGATTGGGATAGTTTAGACGGGTCATAGGGGTCTATTGTTTCTGCGTGCATATCCTACAGACGGATTGGGGCGATACTTAGGGGTATGGTGGGGTCCAAGTTGGTGCATCATGCAGCGCTTACGGTTCTCACTGGCTTTGTTGATCTTTCCTCCATGTGGATTGCAGAATCCACTAAAGCTTATAGGTCATCAAAGGGAATGTTGACTAATACTGTTTGCACCTCATCATGCAGGCCATTCAAGAATCTCTCCTTCTTCTTTGCTTCAGTGTCTATCTCACCAGGGGCGTGCCTAGCCAGAGATAGGAATTTGTCACGGTACTCTACCATAGTCATTCTTCCCTGCTTCAGCTCCCTGAATTCATCCCTCATCCTCTTGATCAAACCTGGAGGCACATGGGTCCTGCTGAACTTGAGCTTGAATTCTTCCCAAGTCATCATCTGTCCTCCGTTCATGGTATGGGTGCTGTTCCACCAAGATCTTGCATAGCCTGCCAGATAGTGGGTGGCAAACAGCACCTTCTCATTGGCATCTACTCCTGCCACTTCTAAGTTGTTTTCCATGGTTTGTAGCCAGTCATCAGCATCTAAGGGCTCTTCTGATTTGCTAAACATGGGAGGGTTGGTGTTTTGGAAGTTCTTGAGTTTGGATCCATGGTGATCTTGGTTTCCATGGCCTTGATTGTTGTGGGCCATCTGGGCTATCTATCGAAGAGTGGCTAGATTGGCTTGACGTTCTGCTCTACCGGCTTCATGGTCAGATACAAGCATTTGCAGAATCTGAAGCATTGGATCCTTGGATGAGCTGCTTCCACGGGGGTTTCCACGAGTCATCTAAAGATTGATATAGATCATAAGACAAGATGGAAATTTTGTATGGTTCATGGGTATGGTTTACAACACTTTAAACTTTGAGAATGACTAAGGTTTGAACACTAACAACTCCTTTTTCATTCATTCATTCCAAGCACACAATACAAACACACACCACAACTACAAAAACATATGGTTTTAAGAACCATTCTGTGAAGCTACGTTACAGTGGGACCGGGTACAACTCACACCTACGATAGTGCTCAGGTGCGACTACTCATCATCAGGACTGTCGGGCTCCTCATCATCAATGAAGTAAGTGTCATCCTCGTCAGTGTGGTCCTCCATGGTGACGTCCTCCAGATAGTCATCATCATCACTGAGGTAAGAGTGGATATCACCACGGATATCTTCCCCTTCCTCTTCCTTCTCCTCAAGCTAGATCTCCTGGCCGTGGATGGTCTCCTCCAGGGTGGCTACCTTCTAGCGAAGGCAAGCGATGATGCGGTCCTTCTGGTCACGTTGACTACAAAGTGACTTGCGCTCCTTGGCGAGGGTTTGCTTCCTCTCAGTAGCTTCAACATGATTCTGGTTGGTGTAGGCACAGGCGTTGTCCAACTCCTTCTGAGTCCCATGCAACATGAAGTCCAGGTGGTCCACATGATGCTTCAACTCCGGATGTGCCGGCATGGCCAAAGGCTGTCCATTAGAGTCACGCCTTGCATAGTGGGCAAAACGGGTGTCGTTGATCTGGTTGATGTTTTGTGCACACATACGAGCGAGTGCCTCCTGCATAGCTCGGGCTAATCCGTCTAGCCAGTTGTTCTCCCTTACACTGAACTAAATCTTCTTCGAAAGAGGTGGCTCCATTTCGCCTCTCAGATCCGCCACTATCAGCCATTTGAGTTCCCCTCCTTGTTGGTCATTGAGCTGTGCTCCGAAGAACTCCGAGTGCGGGCCTCCAAGGTACTCTGAGAGCTGATCCAAATCCCTCTCAAAGATAAGTTGTCCTCCATTGCCCAACTGATAAAACTTTCTATATTTGACCTCCATCTATAAGCAATTAAGATGAGTAAGTTAGTGAGGTGATCAAGTGTGTCAGATTTTAGGTAGAATTTGCAAGAATTTTGAGGAACATGTGAACTCTTTTTGAAAGAATCTCAAGGATAAGAGTGAGAATAGGTTTTTGTAAATACTCACTTTCTTTGTTTTGAAACTAAGTTTTTCAGACGTCCATTCTAACTAGGGTCTCCTATGGTCTGGATGGCTCTGATACCAACTTGTCAACACCCAGATTTTTAAGTCCAGATGCCAGTTATGCCGTACATTGCAATCCCAGGATTACCATTTTTGCGAGACATAACAGAATTGGTACCACAGTACATCATCCATTACAAACCATAATAGTCTTACAAATAGTTGATCTCATGATCAAGTCTTAATACAAATCAGGGCAGCTGAAATATAATGTAGTAGACTCGATCTTCATGGTCACAGGCAATGCTGATGATGGGAGATGATCCTAGTTGTTAGACCTCTTGTTGTCCATCTTCCGGGTAGTCCTCCTCATAGTATGGCCATGGGAATAGCCAGGGACAAAGCCATGAGTACTCTTTAAGTACTCGCAAACTATCACTAGTATAAGTAAGGTAAAACTAGTAGGAATCTAAAGCTCTAGGTTTGTTTGCAAAAAGCTAGGTTTATTCCAAAAGGATTTTAAGAGTAAAGACCTAATTTAGTTCTCTACCTTACTTAAGTGGGAACCCAATTTTCGTATCGACAACTCTGTTGTGGTCAAGTCAAAGTCATTGTTCAAGTCACAAGTCATTTTGAAAATATCTGACAACGGAACAGTATGGCCACTCCAACTGTCCACAACCGCGGATGTGGCTATTTGAATAGTTTGACACTCTACAGAGGTGGTACACTTTCACCACAAGATTCGATACATCTGTCAGGGATACCCTGAATCATCATACGTGGTACGCGGATAATCAATCCTAACCTTTCAATTACACACCCTAGTATAGGCACCTCCCCTATGAGTTTGGCCTCCTAGCCATGGCCATCTACCATCCTGGGCACTGCATAGGTGGACATTCATATTCACGAGGTAGCCTCAACTCAACCTCATTCGTAAGGGAACCCATACTAAGACATATAAGCTTCTAGTTAAGCCCTACCCAACTCAGGTATTGTGGTTGTACTATAAAATTGGAATGGTATCGCATCCGAACCCAACCATCAGTTTTTATCAGAGTCAAGGCTCATGCCTCATTCAGTTTCATCATCATACCATTGTGTTTCATAACACATGTCAAAACATTTCAATAGAATGAATCATCATTCCAAGGTTTGCATAATCCTTTTCTCCAAGTGCTCCCATCTAAAGTGATTAAGTTTTAGCTTAGCACTAGCCACTAGTGTTGAGGGTATCACTATTGAGGGGTGCTAATCAAGTATAAGTATCCAAGACTAGTTCTATGATCTTGAGTATATCCATCCTATTTTGCACTAATCACAATTCATTAACTAGGTAAGAAACTTTAGTAAAGGGAAAAGCATAAAGCTTGCAAGTAAAAACTGGGAATTGGTATAATTGATATTGCATAACCAGGCATGCCTAATGCATCTAGCCTAGGTTATCTTGCATGGATGTCTTGTATTAGTTAGATTACACGGATAGCTTGCCTTGTTGGGTGCAGTCATTGAAGTTCTCTTTTTCTTCCTCGAAGTACTCCTCCTCGTCGTAGCCCGGGTCGGTACTAGCATCTATAAGAGCTCCTTCTCCCTCTTGTTTTACAAAACAAAGATGGCTTTATGCAAAATAACGACACCAGCCATAAGTCTTGCGAAGTACACCCTGTACTCAGCCTTGCTTTGTTGATACTTTTGCAGCAGGTAAGTGTTACCATAGAAGATGAGTTTGTTACGACATCAACATCGACGAATAGTTTGGGGTTCTCGATCGACAACCTGGAATCTATGGATTGGGAACTCATCGTTATGCTTTAGGCCTCTTAGGCCATTTGTTAAGTTTGCTATACTTAATAGCATAATTTTTTCTTCCGTTGTTTGGTGTTTGTGGTCAGTGAACTCTGCTTGTAATATTCTGGTTCTTCGCTCAGCTATGAGCTTGCTCTAATAATTTTTGTGTCGCAGGGTTACTATTGTGTTACCGATTCTTCACTTGATATCCTAGAGATCTAGGTTAAGCTTTTGTCAGGAAAACGTATGGGATTTGTTTAACCCTGATCCCAGGGGTATTACCAGTTTTGGTATCAGAGCAGTACCATCCGTAGGAAACCTTTCTACTGGTCGATGTTTAGTCTAGTGCTTGTGAAAACTATTTCAAAGATGAGAAACTGTGCTCCAAGTCGTCCATAACCGCGGACACGGCTTTCAGAAAGATTTACCCTGCAGGGGTGCACAAATAGCAACACACACTCGATCAACCTCGGAAAAACCAACTCAAAACCCAACGATGCATTCACGACAAAGCAATCACAGGATTCAGCAATATTTCAGGGGGCCACCCCACTAAGCTACCCGCAACGAAGTTGGCCGGCTCCGGAACAGACCCAGGGTTTGCGACGACGGCTGTAAACAACTGGGAACCCGAAAATATGACTGGGCTTGTCGATACCACGAAAACATGGCGCGATCTAAAACAGTACAGGTGCTCCACGCACAATCTTAAATAAAACAGTAAGCATGTCATAAGTACAGAATAGTAACAAAGCCCCAAACTACTTGTGGCCCCAAGAAATAAAAATGAATCAAGCTCTGGCTCAGGGGGGTCCATAAGGCCTCCCGGATGTGGATAGTGCGAATAGTCAAGGAATAGGAATCAAGTATCTTGGGGTCCTACGGGACACAAGTGAGCATGAAAAACCAAATAGCAGATATTGCTCACCGGTGCCTCTTTCATTAGTTATCCCATTACTACTCAGGTTAAGTTGTTTAAGTACCTCGTTATCCATCAGACACTCACATACCCTACACATGATGTTCTACGACCCGCATGGCTCAAACAACTCCTGTAGTAATGGCTCATGGGATGGAGGAACAAGCTTCGGTGGGGTTTAAAAGTAAAGGCTATGCAGTACTTGGGATTCAATTTAATGCAATCGTGACTCAATGATGCAAGAATAAGATAGAGGCAATAGGTACTATATGTATGCAAGCATGTGGTAGTGCTTGCCTGGCAGCTCAGTTGAAGCGAGAGACGGATCTGGGTAGAACTCCTGTGGTTCCTGGTAATTCTCCTGCTGGGCGTCTATTCGAAGAAGAACCAAACAAACAAGGGCCAACATAAATAAAGTGCACAATCATATGAATAAAATGCGACAAGCAAACAAGCATGCCATAATGAATGATGAACAATTTACATGGCATTAAAGTAGCATGGCAAGGGTGAGGTGTGGGGACAAGAATAAAGCATTTTATTATTTATTTAGTCAAGTTTTATTGCCATAAACAGTTCTGAATTTTAATAATGACATGATGCATGCTTCAATTCAGAACAAGGAATGCGTAGATAGAACGGGCTCGTCGCGCTGATCGATTTAGACATATTATTTGTTGAATTTGGAGTTATAGAATTGAAGTTGTTAATTTATTAAGAAAAGGGCATTTTATTGTAATTTTAATCATCTCGAAATTTAAAGTGCTCAAACATTATTTTGAATGGCATATTTGAAATCCTCTCATTTTTCTGATTCAAAAACATATATCATTTGTATTATTTGGATTTGTAATTTAAAAGTTATTTAAAAACAGATTTGAATTTGTATTTAAACATTTACTGAAATTATTTTATTTAAACAGAAAATCGTCAGGTTTTTTTACACCCAGCCAGAACTAGCCCAAGTCACTGACGGGTGGGGCCGGTGCTAACTGGGCCCAGCGGGTAACGTTGCACAGCCGCGGGTTTTTCTCACTCGGGGCCTAACTAGCCACTACGAATGACAGATGGGGCCAGCGGGTTATGGGCCCACGTGCTAGTGGCTGAACCCGCAGAGGCTGATAGGTGGGGACGTGCTAGAGCGCGGGTTGAGGTTTACGAAAACCGGGGTCCCTTTTTGTAAAAAGGACAGGGAGGCTGACCGGTGGGGCTCCGTGTACCGCGGGTTGAGGGCGAATTAAAAAGGGGGGCTATTTGTAAAGTGGCCACATGCCCCTGTTGATCTTTTCTGACGAAACTGTCGAGCGGATGGTGCTCGACAGGGGGACGTGTGACGCGCGCGACGCGGGGGAATTGAACCCACGACCTAGCGGACGCGCGCGGCGGCGGCTGCCGCTGCGGTGGAAGGGAGGCTGTTGACAGGATGGAGTAGGGCGGCTAGGTAAGCGGTACGCGACGCGGGGTCGAGCAAACGCAAGCGCACGCCGGCGCCCAGAGACCGCTCGGCGAAAAGTCCGGCGGGTACGGACCTCGACGGCGCGAGAGGAAGTGTCAAGGGGGGTCCAGGGCTCACCGCGGGGTGGTCGACGGTGATGGATCGGGCTGGGGGGCGACGGAACAGCGACGATGCAGACGAACAATTGCGCTAGGGTTTCGGTGTGCGCGTCGGGGTGCCGCTGGTACAGGGCGTCTCGTCCTCGCTGCCGGGTACGGGGTGACGCAGGGGCTCCTCTGGTCCTTTCTCGACACCCAAAACTCCACGCCGCCGGCTAGAACGAGTGGTGGAGGTGGAGACCGACGGTGGCCGACGAGAGAGGAGATGATGGCAGGGGAAGGAGTGGGTCGGTGCAGCGGCTCGGGGTAGATCTGGGAGAGGCAGAGGGGTCGTGAGAGGGGTAGATAGCAGAGGGAGAGGGGAGGGTTCCGTGGGGGATCGGTAGAGAGGAAAAGGTGGCCTCAGCCACCTTTTTGGCCTCTTCCTCACGTGCTCGAGCTGGGGCTCGGCCTAGGTGTGGCTGCAGGTGGGGACGGCGAGGCTGAGAGGCTGGCTCGGGCTGGTGGGGCTGCATGGCAGGGAGAGAGGGAGAGAGAGAGGGTGCTCGGGTAGGAGCTAGGGTTGGAGGGAGTAGTTATCTAGGGTTGGGAGGAGGGCTTCGGCATGGGGTAGAGAGGGTAGCTAGGGTGGGTCCCTACTGGCAGAGGGAGAGAGAGAGGAAGGTGCTCGGCATGGGATGGAGAGGAAGAGAGATGATGGCTTAGGGACTAGAGAGAGATTAGTGAGAGGGTAGGGTGTTAGGGTTTGGTTATAATCACACTTGGTCATACATGGATGGAGGGTGAGAAGGAGAGGAAGGGGAGGACATGGTGTAGGGTTTTAGCATGATTAAAAAACAAGCTCCACCGAGTGTGTGGTGATGACATGGAGATAGAGATGAGAGAAAAAGGTGGTGAGGAAAATGATCTCACATGACCATACATGGGTACATGCACTTGCGAGAGTAGATGAGGAAGGAGAGCTTGATGCACATGGCAAGGATACAAGATCAAGGTGGGAAGGATTGAGAGAAAGAGAGAGCTCAAGAAGATGATCCCCTCAGAAACCAAAGAAAACCAAAGGAGATCCAAGGGTGGTGATGGTTGCATGGCCCATGCAAAAGTATTAAATGCCATGTTTTATTCTTGTAAAAACAAAGTAAGTAGTCATGGCATTTATACATATGCATTCCAAAATATGGAGTAGATCCAAGCTAAAGGAAATAGAATTGGATCCATCCCAACCCACATGAGCTAGATTAAATGCTAAAGGAAAAGATAATAGCTCATGGTTAACTAGGATGGTGGAATTATAAGGTGGTGACAAAGAAGGTGATGGGGTTGAATGAAAGATATGCCCCCAACTCAATTTGGGCATCAAGCATTTATCAAGAGTCAAAGACAATTTATCAGAGCCAAATACAATTAATAATGCATATGAAAGAAGAACCAAAAGGAAAAAGGTTTTATATGATGCTCAAATGCAAGGTGGCCTGATGACATGAGCATGATATAATTATGATGCAACAATTATATGTTGGAAGTAGCCATTATATTACTACAACAAGTAGCATTACATATGTTAGACAGATGGGATGCTACATGATGGATCCATAGTGTTCTGTTCTAAGACTCCAAGTTTCCTTTCGCCTCGTGTGCCTCCTTTTCATTTGTTTGGGTACTTCAGAAGTTGTTTCTTCTCTTGGAAGCTACCTCGTGGTTACTACCTTGTAGTACCCTCTGTACTACTAATAAAGTAGTTACTCCTTTTTTGGGTTTTAACGCTTGGACTTGAACCAAAGAATCCCCGATTGTGCTGGATTCTGCTGTTGTCTATCTTGTACATGAAGCTGACCTTTAACCCAAGATCCATTTTTTGATCCTTGTCATTAATGTTTATGCGTTGCCTCGGGATGGCTAGTACCTTCTACTCTAGCCTTCAGGCTTGTGGTTATTGTCGTGAATAAATTATGACAAACAAAGGACTTCCCCTGCCACCAGCTTTGGAAGATGTTGTTTAATGGAACCAAATAGATCACGACAAGAGTACCCCTCGTGAGTCTCACTTCTATACTCGTGACTCTGCCACATCCTACCTTCTATGAATTGGTTTTCGGAAGATTGATAAACTATGCATCCACATCTCAGGATTCTATCCTGGGCATGTTCCTTTTCCCTTGTTGTTTTCTGACCTTTGCCTACTAGTTGGTAGCCAAGTAGTAAATGTGCATCGGTATCTTCCATTGCAAGATACTTTCTGGTCCATCAGACAACCCATTTCGATATGTCAGGAGAAACAAACTCCAGTACCTCGTCATATCTAGGACCAAGTCAAAGTGTTGTAATCCGCAGAACAATAAGCGTTGATTAGCTTATGTTCTGTTCTATCTTAAAGTATCACACTCTTATATACTAAGAGGTCATGTTGAGTTTAATGACTCCCTTAATGATGTGATGCTCTTACACATATTTACCCACCCTTCCTCTGAGTTTCGCGCTCGAGAATGATTATTGCTTCGAACTCCAAGGACAGTTTAGTCATTCTTAGCGTGACTGGTTAACCATGTCACTAAGAAAAGGATGATTGTGCTACCAAGTCCGTTACTCTGGTGCATTCTCTTTGGTCAAAGAGTTAGGCTTGTGCTGAAGCTCTGAAATTATGTCTTCTTGCCTCACAAAGCAAGTTTCCTCTCGAACTAAGTGACAATTGGTGGTTCGTGATGTTCTAGACGTATTTTGAGAAGTGTCGCCATGTTGCCTCATGACCGTGGTTGTTAAGTTCTTGAGCAAGCTAGTTCTCTGAACCGCTCCTTCTCCAAGAATCCATACCAGATACCCTTGAACCAGTTGGTTGAGCTTAAACAACAACTTGGAGAGTTGTAAGACAAAAGTTCTATCAGACTTGTTCCTCCTAGAGGGATGTCTAGTTTTGTTCGCGATGAAGAAAGATAGTGTTTCCTTCATGGGAATGTTATCGCCCCCACCTTTGATTTGATTCAGGCTATCGTCAAATCAAACTCAGTCCTAGGGATTATCCTGATGATGTATTTACTCGTGATATTTCACCTAGGTATATCATCATGTCCATTGGTCTGACCAATGTATATACCTTGTTCATACAACATATGAGTCCATCTTCTTGGAGTATATTGATAAGTTTGTTATTAGGCCCATCGATGACATCCTTATCCTCCCCAAGCTAGACGTGATTCATATGGAACAGTTGGCATTAATGTTGGAAACCTTTTGAGAACTATCTTCGTGTTATCTCAAAGTATGTGTTCTGGATGTTAGAAGTAACCTTCTTTGGTTCACGTGCAATAGTTGAAAGATGACGTCGTGGATTCGAGAAAAGTTATCTCTATTTTCTCAGGAATCATTTCAAGTCAGTCAAGCATGGGCGAAGTATTCTTGATATGGTAGGTTGATACCCTCCAACCTCGAGAATATTCTTTAAGCACGCTAAGCCACTAACTAATTTGTCATGGAAGAGAAGAAGTTCTAAAAACTTCAATATTCTCCTAAATGTTTTCCCAATAAGGATTCAATTGTGTTTTGTTGCAATCAATTCATGTAGGGGAAATTATCTTTTGATAACTTGCTAATACATGTGTTTCGCAACCTAGCTCATCATTTTGGAGCTTTACAATGTAGTCCATGTCTTGAGAATCTAGTAACTTTACCTCTACGGTAAATGTTACAACCTTTCTGTTCAGACCTATTGAGTCTGAAGTATCTTTCGACTTAACCGAATCTGAATCTCAAGCAGATATGATGGTTAGTGTTCATCAAGGTTTTTGACATAGGTCCCTTTGAAAATCCGGCAAGATTGATGTAATGGTTGGCACATTTAGTCGGAAGACCTATTGCCACATTCTTTGATCAGAAATAACAACCACTCCTCATAAGGCTTCTTCTATGACTTATTATAGGAGATGTGCTCATGATTTCCTTTGTATCCGAAGTTCGACCTTTTACCTGATGTTCTTTTTCTCGAACATCAAGGAGAATATTTAAGTAGCATTGCTAAATGTCTCTCGATTGATCCTCCAGACCCTTTTATGTTGGTAAGAATCTTGCTGTGCCAAGTAACTGAAGTCTAAGAATGAAGTTTCTTTTTCCTCATGTCATGAGGAATCTTCTTATATATTCATCATAGTGGTGTAAAGTGATATCGTGATCCTTGGAAAAGATTTCGATAGACCTAGATGAATAAAGAGTTTCCTTCGGTCTTTCTATCATGTTCGAAGAGCGACTATGATTTTGGTAATCAGAAGTTCCTCTTGTTACATATTTCTCGTGACTCTTATGAGTCCTCTCCACCAAAATAACCTTTCTATCTCAACCATCTGTTGAACCAACAAGTGATCCTTCTATATCAAAAATAGTTTAACAACTTGGTTCTCTCGATATGTCTCTATACCCGTGAAATCTCTACTTAAGTTGTATAGTGGATTTTCATCTCTCAAAGTATGTGGTCGTGTTCTTTCCGTTGTACGCTCTCCTTTTTAGAAGGTTAAAACTCTTCTAAGCTCCATGGTCTCAATGCTTATGAAGACCATCTATCTAACAACTTGGAAACCATCTCCTTTTGTTTCCTCTATTACCTTGCCATGTTTCATGCTTGTTGGCTCTAGAGATGTTATGAAACATCTATCCACAAGTTGACCATGGGATACTCAGTTGTGGTTTGTGTCTTTCCCTCTCTTCGTTAGTGTGTGCAGCTACCTCGAAGAAATGAAGCACTTCATTCATTCAATGATGGTGGCATGGATCAACCTCTCTGAGAAGATCGTTGAAGTTTAGTGTAACCCTGTCTCTTCTATCTTCCTACCTAGGAATCTTGGGACGAGATTTTGTTAAGGTGGATAGAACTGTAACACCCCTAGTTTTACAAATAGTAATTAGGATTTGTTTTGTGCATCATGAGCATAGCATGCATCTCATGGTTTGATAAATCTTGCATTAAGAGAAAGAAGAAAACCCTAAAACCCTAAAACCATAGTTTCCTCCCTCTCTCAAATCAATTCAAAATAGATTTGAAATTCAAAAACTATAAAAAGTTTGGAGCCCAAATTGATTATAAGGGCCCCTAAAGTATTTTAATATGTTTACAACAGTTCTTGTATTTTGGAAATATCCAAAACATAAAATAAATTGAAAATACAAAAGGGATAAAACAAAATAGAAATAACAAAACGTTTCAGCAGAAAAATAGAGACAAAAGCCACCTGGGCCGAAGCCCACCTTTCGTCCCTCCTTCTTGCCACCCCGCGCAGCATCTAGCAGCCGCCAGCAGCCTGCTGCCCTTCCTTTGTCGTGGCCCGAGTCAGCCCAACCAGCCTACCCCAGCCCAATACCGCTTTGCACCGCGTCGTCTTTGTCAACAACGAAGCTTTGCTTCGTTGTCATTGGTGATGTCATGTGCCGCCGGAGCTGCACCAAGATTCACGCCACCGACGGCCCCGACGCCTACAAGACCCCTTGGCCGCCACAGTGGAGAACCCTAGCCCTCCTTCTCCCCCTCGCGCGCGTTCTCTCCCTCTCTGGTCGAAACCTAGCTCGCCGGCCGTTGTTGTGCCCGTTGTTCCCGACCACCCCTCGCCGTTCTGAGACCTCCACGAGCTCCACCTTGTTTTCCTTGTTCTCCATGTTGAAGCGCGCGTGCTGGGAAGCCCCGTGTTCACCGGAATCGAGCTCGTCCTCATCGTCAGCCGCCGTAGTCACGTTGTCGATTCATCGTCGTCTGACCTCCCCTCGCTTCACCGAACCCACCATCGCACTCAGGGTGAGACTCTGGTCCTCCTAGACCCCTCCGTTGCTCCCCTCTCGCCCTGGTTCTTCCCCTCCACAGCCACCTGCCGCTGCCGCTGTTCATCATTGCACCTCGTGCTTCGGCGACCCCCTGCAAGCGGCGCTGCCAGTTTCTGGTAGCTCGCGTCGCCCTCTCGCCAGCAACCCCACCCGTGCGTCTAGGCGCGCACGGGATCGAAAAATCCATGCTCGACCTGGGGCTCTGCCATTTCCGACTTCAGCATGACACAGTAATCCCTTTTGTTTTTGTTTTAATGTTTTCTGTAATTAATTTATTAAATAAAAATGCTGATAGGTGGGTCCCTAATGTCAGGTTTTAATCATTTTGGAAATGATTTATGAAATTAATAAAAGTCTGACATGTGGGCCCAGTTGGAAATAATTTAAATATTCCAAAAATGTTTAATTGTTTTAAAATGATTTAAAAAAGGATTTAAAATGAAAAAATCTTAACTGATTCATTTTAAGTCAGAAAAATATGTATAATATATCAAAATGTTCAGAAAAATGAGATCTATATCATAGCATAAACATCATGCATTGTTAAACAACTTAAATTACAAGTTTAATTAGAAGAACAAATCAACCCCTCTCATATGCATCCAGGGTTTCTCCGAATTAGGGTTTGGACCCCTTGGACCCTGTTTAATTTGGAAAAGAATGTCTTAGGGTTTCAATTCAATGTTATTTAACTTGTCATATCATCATCCTTGCTTGAGCATTGCACAAATGCCATGTGTCGGTTATTTCCTTCCTTTTCGGTGTTTTTGCTTCTTCTCGGTAGACCTCGGAGTTGATGTGAGCAACGAGATCGAGTCCAAGATTGAAGACCGAAATTAATACCATCGAAGAGAAGTACTTGATCAACGGTGAACAATGTCAAGCGGATTAATCCTGAAGATCTATAGTTGGGTATCAACAGGCAAAGTCAAGCATAGCCCCACACATGATAAAATCCTATGCTTTCAAAGTATTTCATTCTTGTCATGTGCATATGATTCTAAATTCTTTTATTGATAGATATATCAATCCTATCTGATGCATGTTACCTTTGTAGCCTATAATTCCTGATCCACTGCTCCTAGCATACTAGGGTTTGGCTTATGAGCTTCGCTAGAGCTATTTATATCTGTTGTGCTTAGCCATGCTTAGCTGTTACTGCTGGTCCATCCGGTTGATAAATCAGAGCTACGAATGAACCTAGTTGGATAGGATGACATGGTATGATCATAGATGAAAGTTAAACATGCTAAGGCTTGTATGGGAGGCCATGTCGGGTTGTGGTTTTTGCTGTCCATACTTGCCACTACTAGGACCTGAGTTCTTGCCTCTTGAACCAAGATGAGCGTACAACCACACAGGGGCCTAGAAACCCCCTCGACCAACTAACTTGCCTAGTAGATTCCATGAGTCACACAGTTCGGGCATTCCATTCAACATATGCATTCTGGCCGTTCTTGAAGGAGGTGCATTCATACAGGTAGGTAAGCGTGGCAGGGAATGGGAGAGGCACGGCCTCCGTAATCTCAAACCCTGTTCACATCTCTAGGGACCGACTTAGGGACTTGACCCATTATGATGGCATCTCCTTAGGAGGTGACTCATTATCTCGACGAAAGCAAGGTAAAGGTCGTGGTCAACCACTCTCTACCAGCCTTCCATGGAAGAGGGCTAATTAATTCTGGCATTAAGAATTGGTCGGTACGTGTGGGTAAGGTTGTGTACCCCTGCTGGGTAATAATCTTTTCGAAAAGCCATGTCCATGGTTATGGACGACTTGGGAACTGATTCAAAGATCATAGAGAAGAATAACCTAATCGTAAAACTTGACAACAGATGTGAGGTGTGCTTAAGGATGCTTCCTTAGGGACCGAGGGGGTGATCCTAGTTGGTAGGTTCAGCTGATAAAGTTTCGGTGGATATCAAGATGATGATCAATTCTTTGGAGATGTCACTCTCTTATCCCCTTTTAAAATATTCTGATTAGATGAGCTCACTCTCCCCCTTGTTTTACAAAACAAATATGGCTTTATGCAAAATAATGCCACCAGCCATAAGTCTTGTGGAGTACACCCTATACTCAACCTTGCTTTGTTGATACTTCTGCAGCAGGTAAGTGTTACCATAGAAGATGAGTTCATTACGACATCGACATCGACGAGTAGTTTGGGGTTCCCGACCGGCAACCTGGAATCTATGGATTGGGACGTCATCATTATGCTTCAGGCCTCTTAGGCCATTTGTTAAGGTTTCTATACTTAATAGCTTAATTTTTCCTTCCATTGTTTGGTGTTTGTGGTCTGTGACCGCTTCTTGTAATATTCTGGTTCTTCGCTCAAGTATGAGC
The DNA here is from genome assembly GCA_910589775.1 of Avena eriantha. Taxonomy (NCBI): domain Eukaryota; kingdom Viridiplantae; phylum Streptophyta; class Magnoliopsida; order Poales; family Poaceae; genus Avena; species Avena eriantha. The sequence goes on along the minus strand of OU342741.1, from coordinate 264,953,960 downwards.
TTCTATAATAATTTTTGTGTCGCAGGGTTACTGTTGTGTTACCAATTCTTCACTTGATATCCTCGAGCTCTAGGTTAAGCTTATGTTAGGAAAAGGTCTAGGATTTGTTTAACCATGATCCCGGTGGTATTACACATCCTGTCTTCATCATGCTCAAGATTGACTCCTATTTTTTGATAGGATTCATTAACAATTTCTTGCGGTGACATTGGTCTAAGTATAACATCCTTGCCTTGCCAATTGAATTGATATGTGTTAGCCTTCCCATTGTGACGAACATCACGATCATAGTGCTAGGGACGTCCTAACAATAAATGACAAATGGTCATAGGAACCACATCACATTCAATAATATCTTTGTAGGCTCCAATCTGAAATTCCACATGTACCATGTGGCTGACTTTCATCTCACTAGCATCACTCAACCATTGAATATAACAAGGACTCGGGTGTGGATAGTATTTCAGCTTCAACTTGGTACATAACTCTTTACTAGCCAAATATCTATAGCTCCCTCCATCAATAATCACCTTGCATGCCTTCCCATTACCAATATCAGCTTTGGTCTGGAAAAAATTACACTGCTGCTTAGCAGGGCTTGGACTAACTTGCAATACCTTTGGTGAACACAAAAATCTCCATCAAGTGTGTCTGCTGAACGATCGATTTGTCATGTCAAATGGTCCCAGAGTGCCTCATACTCGCGCCAAGTGACCGTGGACTCCGCATCCTTTTTCTGCAAAACCGTATCGGAACTAGTAGCCATGATTAGTGCATTAGTGCATAAAACAAAATAGGTGGTGGTGCTCACTCACAACTCACGGTAAACTGAAAGAGAAAATGGATCTTACCGTTCCAAGGAGAATGAAAGCACTTACCACTCACATAGGAAACCGCATACACGTGTGTGATCAAGCAAATACCGATGGAAAAACTTATCACACGACAAATATAGTTGTAGGTATGGAATCCTAACTACACCACAAATAACTCCTAGTGCTAATCGTATGAAAGGTAACCCAAGAACAAATCACATGCGTAGATGAACATGGCCACACAACTATAAAAACCAGGATATGTTGCAAAGCTCAAGAGAGACACTAGCAAGGCTCGAAGTCACAAACACAAGATTTCTCAACTATTAGCATGTCCAAAATTATGTATGAAGCCAACAAAAAGTCAAACTCTCCTTTTTTAATCTCAATTCCTCATGTACCTATTGTGTTTGTACACGAGGCTCTCTCTATTTTTTGTACTCCTGTTTTTCTAGGACAATGTCCTTTTTTGACTAAACACACAAAGCCGTCTACCACTTGCTACGCACCCAACTCCAATGCGGAGCCTGGAGGAGCGGATACTACTCTCAATGGGTAGTTCCTAACACCTTTGAATAGATGGGATGTGTCTAAGGTTGCGAGAGAACAAACTGAATGCTTTGTGGACTCAGGGAAAAATAAAACAAGGGACACCGTCTGTCGTGGCAGAAAAAGTGGCCGTTCCTGTGCCACGGCAGAGAACGTGTTTCGTGCGGCGGTAGAAGTGTGTCGCGGCAGCCAAAACACGCTAAACACGTGCCGTGACAGAGGGTGATGCCATGCGGTAGGGAAAATTCACGCCAAGCGCGCTGCGGAAGGGTGTGCAGCAGGAGGACTATGTCACGATAGAAATCGCGGTAGAAACTATGCCACGACAGGACTCGTGGAAGGGAAAGCCGACATGCGGCAAAAAATTGGACGCAACGGTAGAAAAACGACAAGCCAAAACCCAAAACAACTAGGAAACCGATCAGATCACAAAGAACACAACGACCAACAACTAAAAGTCAATCTATGGTGTAATCTAGGCTATGGAAAACTAGGACCCGAATATTTTTTTGGCTTTTTTGGATAGGAAACGAACTTAACTAGACTACGAGATGTAATTGGGGAGTGATCACTGAGGGAACAGTGGAATCTGATACAAAGATGATAAGTAGTGGCCCAATCTTCCCAATGAACAGGTGATGATGTTGATGATGATCATGAAGATAACTCGTATGTAGTTGACGAACTCGTTGGTTTTTCCCTGTCGCTAGATGCAACTGATCTTCATCACTATAGATATTTGCAAACACCACACACTTGTAGAGCAGTCATTGCGACTATGGTGGTTTGAGAGCTACCAATTCCTGGTGGAACGATAGATCTCACAACAATTTCAGTCGTATACCTTCAGACCGCAACACACATGAAGGGGTTCGATATTCCTTAGCAAAACATAAGAGGGATATCAAGTTTAGATGAATGCTTGGAAGCAATTCGGCTGATCTAGGGTTTTGTTCAAACGTAGTCTAAACCTTCTAATGATGCAAATACTAGGAATATAAGAGGGGTAGGGGCTGGTCTCCTGGGGCTGGGCGCCGGCCTATACCCTAGTCCCTCTCTTGGACTCAACCTACTATGGTTCGACTCAACTTGGAATGGATACAAAATGACCCAAGGTGGGTTCAGCCTTATATGGCTCGTAGGCCTGCATGGTGCCGACCTATAGCCTTCGGCGCAGCAGCTAAGTGTTGTGGCGCATCCCTCCCCTGCCTGGAGGACATCCTCATGTAGGCTGCCTACCTCCCTTGTGTCCAAGTGCATGACTCTTCTCTTATCACCAAGTGTTGCAGCTCTTCTCCTCCTCACATTATGTCATCTTCCACAAACCTGAGTCCCATTATCAAATATATCATTGTCAACTAAGAATAAATTCACCTGGTCTTGTAGTAGCTTAGCACGAGGCCTAGTGATAGGTCCAATTCTAATGTCATCTATGGGAACCTTCTTTGCAGCAACGGTGTGATCATCATCAATAGGTGAAGATGGAACAAATGTAGGGATGTCCTCATCAGACCTCTCACAAGAGGTTATGCATGACTACTCAATTATCAGCTATTTTTGTTTCTTGGAACACTTCCTAATAAAAATGAGAATATGATGCTGGCTAAATCAGACATGTTGATGTTACTGAGGAGGGATGGACCTAGCAAGGACATGAGGGACAAGCATTGGAGCATGGTTGATGAGGATAAAATCATAGAGTATGATGATTCTACTAGTTTAAGATGGAAGGAAATACTGAGCCTCATTGAAAAATGTCATAAGGTGAATTCATTCCTTCTTGGATATGATACTTTGATTTATAAGAACTTTATACTACCTAAATCATTGTGTTATTATTTGACTAGATTTAATATCTGTTGGACTAGCGCCAGCAGGAAGGAGAGGGAGGAAGGCGAGGAGTGCGATGTGATGATCGTCCAAGGATGCACGAGGGAGGAATAGGAGGCATGCGCGATGGGGGAGTAGAAGATCATCAAGAAAGGCGTGACGATTTCTGCAGAAACCAGAGTGTCCGGCGTGTACCACCCGGACTAACCAGCCTACCCCAAGACGTGCCCAGTGGCTGCCATTTGGAAGGCCAAATCAGAAGCCACTAGGAATCCAACCGGAAACTCTGAAGTTTCCACCCGAATAGGACTATCCGGTGTTTACCACCTAGAATGTCTGGCCCATCTACCCCGGAATGTCTAACCCCACACGGTTCGTCCGATCTGGAAGTATTATCTAGAGTTGGAAACGTCTCTTTTTCGGTTGTTGGTCATTCTAGCCACCCTTATAAGCCCTGGAACGCCCCTTAGCTTAGTTTACACCACATTTAGAGTAAACCCTAGATTAGTTGAGTTGCCACTTGCATCCAATTGAACCCCTGCACCAATTTGCATCGATCCGGTGTATTTGCTACTATCAATCAAGTGTGATTAGTTGATCCATTTGGATTTAGCCAATTGCAAGTTTCGTGTGATCTGCTGTTCCATTGGGAATTGGAAGATTGCAAACCTCTTCATGGTCAGCGGCTACATGCGCAAGTGTGTGAAGTTGCAAATATCTACAAGTGTTGAGAATTATTGCATTGGCATCAGGGATGGATCAAGAGGTTTGTGAGCATCATACAACTTATCTCCACCAACTACCATCTCTCGCACCCCGCTTACTGAGAAGATCGGGCCACCCCCATATCTACCTGAGTTTTCCGGCCTTGTGTCTGACAATTTGTGTGCTTCAATACTGCACTGTGTCATATAGCTGAAAAGTCAAGAAAAAAAGAAGGAAGAATCAAAAAAGGGAGAAAAGAGATACAAAAGTGACAAAATAGAAATATCAAAGTTGTTTGGAGGCCTAGTATCATAATAGCACTCGTAGATTAAGCAATCTTGTGCCTATCTTTATTTTGAGCTATTACTAGCGTCTCTCTTGTGCATTGCAATATTCCTGTTCATAAATTGATGTGCCATGTCTATCTCCACATGTGTGTTTCCTTGGGTGTTTGTCACACGATCAGCACCCGTATTTTCTTTGGTGTAGTTAGGTATCCATACCAATAGCTCCACTTCATACTCCTGCATTTTCGTGTGATCGTTCTTGTACCCTCGGTATTCACTTCATCACATCCCTGCACGTGTCGTTTATCCAAGTTGGTAACATTTTACTAATTCACTTTAGAACGGTAAGATTTCCTTTTCTTGCAGTTGTGAGTGAGTTGTGTGGGATCCACCAAAAGATTTTTTATTTTATGCACAAACCTACTAATTATGTGTTCTAGTGTTGATGTGATACAGAAAAAGGATGCAGATGATTATCCCTTCCCATTAAAATACCATTGAAGTAACACATTTTGGGAGGAGTCAGGAGCGGTTCCTACTTCAGGTTTGTTCCACTTGATGATAGAAATCTGTGGTAGACGTCCTGCTACTACCATTGATACTTGTTATTTTGTGAATTTGGTTAGTGTTAAGGTTGTTGAAAAGATACAATTTGTCTCACGTGCATTACCAAACCCATTTATGTTAGCAACTTCTGGTCATGCACTACCAATTACTCAGATCGCATGTGTTCCACCCACCATTTATGGTCCTATAAGATATATTTCCTATTATGTCATTCCTAGAGCATTTAATTCCTGCCATATCGTGTTAGGTAAAAAGTGGTGCGGTCAATTCTAGGTTGTGTTTGGTAGTGAGTATTCTGATCCTACCATATTTTGGAATGATAAGTACACATGGTTAGCATGTACACATATTAAGCAATTTCAGGAGATTAGGTGTCAAAACCTATGTACAAATGTAACCGCCAAAATACAACCACATGTTGACCCTATCGTAGAAAAACTAAGAGTGAGGGTGGATGAGACACATGAGGTTTCTACTAATGTAATCATCTCTACTCCTAGTGTTATTTCTTGTGATATGTAGGTTGCTTTTGAAGAAAGAGGATATATCGTTGCCTACAACATGTGAGGAGAACACTATTGATATCAGTACTGATTTGGACCTACAGCCAACAAGCATAACATATTGTGAGTTTATTCCTTTGTTGATGCCTCCTTGTGACTTTCCTTGTACTAATTTTACAGAACCATGTGATACTTTACCAAATTCAAATTTCGATCATGTGGTGCTGATTATACATAAGGAAATACTTGCTCGAACACCACCTACTGATATTGTGTATTCCATCGTGCTAAATGAACCTATGAGTATGAGTTGTGCTATGGATAAGATTTCTGAAATTTCATGTCTGAATTCTAGCACATATTCTCTTTGTTTCACTTTCAATCTAATTTGTGAATATAGCATGGATGAAAATTCTCTTGTGGATCACATATGCTTTACTTCTTATAGAATTGTTGAACTAAAAAAAACTGTTTTCAACCATATATGTAATATGTCACAGTATTTTTGCTATGGGACAATGGTTCATTTTTGAGAAATTATGAAAATACATTCTAGTCTAGTTGATATTTTACACCCAACACAAATTTTACCTATGTTGGATTGTTCTAATGTTGCTAGAATAGAACCCGAGTTTTCATATTCGTTGTGCTTGTCCCAAAAGTCTTTATCCAGTTGTGCTACTAATGTATACTTCACTTATATTTGCAAATTGAGTTACATTTTCCATATTGGAAAAATGATCATGTTCATAATAATCAGGGTCACACAGTTGAAGCATGGTATAAATCAATTTGGTTTTCACATATTCTGAATTGGTTTGCTCTTGTTCATCACAAATTTGATCATAGATCTTCTTTGAGAAAACTGAATTCAATATTGAACAACAAGACTATCTATCTAGTTGTTTTTTCATAATGATCATAATAATTCTTTGAACTTCTCTTATACCTGCAATTTTGATTACAAAGTGTTGCATTGTTCTTTGTTCCCATATGATAATTATGTGTTCTCTATTTGCAATTTACGTTGTGTTTTGTATATTGGGAATATTATGCATGTTTACAAAAATGATACAACATGTTATATATACATTGTGCATACACGTTGCTCTTTTTGTTTCTCCCACTTTCAGCTTACCCAAAGCCGTAGACGGCTTTTTCTGAAGAAACAGAGGATGATGAGGATACAATCATCGAGTATGATTTTTCTGCTAGTTTAAGCTGGATAGAAATATTGAGCCTCATTGAAATTGTCATAAGGTGAATTCATTCCTAGTTGGATATGCCACTTTGATTTATAAGAACTTTATCTACCTAAATCACTGTGTTATTATTTGACTAGATTTAATATCTATCGGACTAGCGCTAGTGGGAAGGAGAGGGAGGAAGGTGAGAAGAACAATGTGATGATTATCCAAGGATGCGCGAGGGAGGAGCGGGAGGCATGCACGATGGGCGAGAAGAAGATCATCAAGAAAGGCACTACGATTTATGTGGAAACTGGCGTGTACCACCCGGACTATCCAGCCTACCCCAAGAGGCGCCCGGTGGCTACCATTCGGAAGGCCAAATCAGAAGCCACCCAGAATCCAACTGGAAACTCTGAAGTTTCTACCCGGACCAGACTGTCCGGTGTTTACCACCCAGAATGTCAGACCCACCTGGACAGTTCGTCCTAGCTACCCCAAAATGTCCGGCACCACATGGTTTCGTCCGATCCGAACATATCAGCTAGAGTTGGAAATGTCTCTGTTTTGGTTTCTGGTTGTTCTAGACGCCCTTATAAGCCATGGAATGCCCCCTTAGCTCAATACAAACCATGTTTAAAGCAAACCCTTGACTCGCTAAGTTGCTCCTTGCATCCAATTGAACCCCTGCACCAATTCATATCGATCTAGTGTATTTGCTACTATCAATCATGTGTGATGATCCATTGGGATTTAGCCAATTGCAAGTTTCACGTGATCTGTTGTTCCATTGGGAATTGGAAGATTTCAAACCGCTTCGTGGTGAGTAGCTCCGTGCGCAAGTGTGTGAAGTTGTGAATATCTACAAGGGTTGAGATTTGGTGCATTGGCATCAGGGATCGATCGAGAGGTTCGTGAGCTTCATACAAGTTATATCCACCAATTACCCTCATATACTACCCCCGCTCACTGAGAAGATCGGGCCACCCCATATCAATGGTCGTGCATGGAGATTGCCACAAGCATGTGAGGATTGATGATGACGCTACAAGTGGAGATTTCAGGACTTTGAAGCCACCATAATACTCTAAGGATACTTGGACAAACTTCACAAGATACCAACTCATATTGATCTTCCAAGGCTTTATTTGGTGTTGCGTCACCTTATTTTATGGGTTAAACCCATGTATTTTCGAGTTAGATAATATAGGGGGGTTTTAAAGACTTTTTGTATGGAGGATGGCCCATCTGGAGGTGTTTCCAGCTGGCCCAATAGGGTTGGACGAAAATCCTCTCTTCCTCCATATAAACCCCCTCCCAGCCATCATTAGAACATGGATTTTGTTTAAACTAAAAATTAGCCAATTGCTGCAACTATCGTGTACTTCGGTTTTGTCGAAGGACTCGACCAAGACCGCTACTCGAAATCCCACATCAATAAAGCTTTCATCTTTATTTTGCAATATATTGATTGCATACTTAGTTCTTGCTTATTCTTGATTGCTCTTAGGGATTAAGGACCATCGTGGTTAGGCTGATCGTGCATCTGCAAGATCAATAACCTCTAGGAGATTGGTTTAGCGATTGCATTGGTGCAATGTTCCTGCATGTTGTAGTCAGATCATCAAGGTAAAACTCCACTAGATCGATTTATCACGTCTCATCAAAAGATAAAGCATCAATCTCCTATCAAGTGACAGCAAACCTGATAAGGATCACGCTAATGATCCTAGGAGTTTTGCCCGATCTTTCACAACGAGTTAACTAGGTAGGTAATCTCCCAATTACATGATGAACGCAACCTAAAGAAGTGGAACGAATCCAGGAACAACGTATTGGTATATAACATGCCTCAAACCATAGCTCAATAATCCTTTATGCATAGAAGAACCTTCATAGCAAATCACTCAATACGATAGATAACAGGTAGCGCCATCCCGGGAGGGATGATACACTACCCATGTGACACAATGTCTAAATCTCAATTTTGAACTCCCAAAACCCTAGCCGCCTGGCTCCTTTATATAGGAGACCTACAACTAGTCAGTTGGATAGGCCCAAACCAAAACACATAAAACCTATGTGGCCACAACTGACCTAGTGATAGCTCCAAATTTGATCACTTTTTATCATTGATTTTCCTCTTGTTTTCACTGAATTTCACTGAAGATTATCCTTTCTACTAACATTAACATCGCAATTAGAAAATACTTGGTATCTTGTGATAGTTTTCAGGCAATGAACATTTACGGAAGATCTAATAACATTTATGGGATAATTACACCTAAATAACCAAATCCCCAATTGGAACCCTTCCACTGGAGGTGTCCAGAATGCTTAACGACTGTCGGTGATTTGTCCCACAAAGGAACTAGGGTCCAATGATCCCTTGGTTCGAGAGGGGGATGAACACACGATTCCGAAGGACGTCAATGATGGCGACGGTGGCGGAGCAAGCACACGACAGAGAGATGACATTTAGGGTTTTTACCCAGATTCAGGACACTCGTGAGGAGGTAAATCCCCTACTCCTGCTTTGTTGTATTGATTGCATGCTTTGCGAGGTTACAATGCAGGATTGAAGTCTAGGGTTTATATCTCTAGGATCGATCCCTTCCAAGTTAGGAGAAGGGCTTCTTATATAGGGCAGCGTCGAGCCTCTTCCCTGGTCTATGGACGGGAAGGGTCACCACAGTGCTGGCTCCTAGGTTCTAGTCTACAAGGCTACTTTTTGGTTGACCGAGTGGTGGACTTGGACGTGCCTCCGCCAGTTGGTAAAGTAGCCTCCCCTTTCCCCAGTTTTATCTTCATTCGGCGCTGCCTGCTGTCCCCTTAACACCTGAACGACAACTGGTGCACCCATTGCCTTGAGGTCTTTGGTCCCCCTACTGTAAGAAAGGATGCGTGGACCAGATCTTCCTTTTCCAAGGCAAATGGCGAGGGCGGAGTGGCCACACGCCTTGTCGCGACCCGGCCCATCTGCTGATTGCTCAGAGGTTTTACCAAAAGGCCCCGGGCACGCTCCAAGACACCCTCGGGGGGTTCTATAGGCGCTTCCCTTTGGTAGGGTGTCCCCTCACGAGGGCCCCCCTCGAGGGCGGGCCTGGCCACGCCGGCCATAGGAGGTAGCGAGTGCTCGTGAGGATACGGCCTCTCAAGGCGCTGGGGGCTGCCAACCGTCAAGACATGGTACCCTAGTTGCTAGGGTCCCGACAGTAGCTCCTGGGCATTTGGCCTTCCCGTGTCCCTCAAAGGGGCTGTAGGGGCAAGCGCCTAAGATTGTTGGAAGGCCTCGGGGCCCGACCACAAAATCATGATCTTGCCCCGCCTTTTCCTTGACTGCAGATTTGAGGCGCTCGTAGGCTATTAACCGTTAGGCTCGAGTGTGCCTCTCCCGCTCCGGGAGTTGCTCCCACGACGCGACGGCATGTGGGACCCCTGCTGTTATATCTTGTGCATGGTGCAGCGATGCATCCTTTCTGATGGCCCCTTTTATGCTAGGGCGTGAACACGTGAGCTCTCACTCTTCGCCTTTGTTCCCCCATTCCCCTATGGCATGCTCACGCAAGGATGCACACCTCCATGGTGCCCAAGAATTTCTCAGCCGCTGAGAATGGCAAAGTCGTGGCGGTGGTGGCGGAGGAGACTCTCTCGGCCAAGCGAGGCTGGGGGCAGCCGCGAGGCAGTGGCCGACGTGCGTCCCAGGAAGGGCCTCTACCCAAGCTGCTGCGCGGGCTGGGAGGAGCACTCCCGGGAGGTGCGGAAGATTATGCACGGGTTGTGGGTGCAAGCACCATCTATCTGGTCCGAACGTCGACCCGGGCCGCGCTTTTCCCCGATCGGGTGTTGAAGTTGAGGGTGTTAGTGAGTCTGAGCCAGTCACCGACATTGTCCTAGTCCTGAAGGACGACAACTGGTCCACCAAGGTATGGCTTCCGTCGCAATTCTCCCATACCTTAGGGGCCCATCTCCAAGAGTCTATGCCTTTGACACACTCAGGGGGCGATGATTGGTGGGCTATGGAGCTCGAGATCCCTACACCTAGGGTGGTGTACTTCCCCTTGGGCTGGAAGAGATTCATCCGTGACCATGAGACCGGGTGCGGCTCGGTACTAAGGTTCCACCATGACACCGAGAAGGGCTTCACAGTGGTGGTGTGTGATGCCATGTCGTGCCATGCGGATTATCCCCACCACCTCTAAAGAGACCAGGGAGTTGGGGGCTCGGCTATGGCGTTGCCACCGAAGCTTATTCGCCCCCGTTAGTGCAGAAGCCATGACCTCTTCTGGTTTGTCTCATGGCCAAGTTTGTAACGAAGGCTATCATAGAAGTCTGTACGCGGCCCTCTATGCTTGCTACAGCTCCTTTTTGGCCTATAAGTGGGACTTGTCACATATGTCCGTAAGCGGATATTTGCGTCTACTATCTATTCCCTTGCATGTTTTTTTGTGATGCTCGGGGCTTTGATGTCCATGGTGCAGGGCTAGCCCGGTACACAGGCGAAGACTAGCAGGCACGGTGCATTTCCTGGTGAAGCTGCCCGCAGGTCCACACCTCGAGGCGAGGCCTCGTGAAGTGGGGACTTGTGGGGTTGCGCCCTGTCGGTTGAACTCCCGAGGTGGTGTCAGGGGCCGGTGTCCTTTCTAGGTGTCCCTAGCCGGTGGTCCGTAGGGAGCCTTCGTATGCTTCCAGGCCCAGCCGTTTGGGCGATGTGAGCCATGGGCGAGGTGCTCGGCGGTGCTACTGGGCGACAAGTCCCAGGCTTAGCACATTAGGTCATGCGACTCCCTGGTCCCCTAAGGGGTGAATGCCTCACGAGACACGCTTAAGAAGTCTCAAGGAGAAGATCATCGGGTGTAGAGTAGCGGTTTTTGGTTTCATAGGGGTCAGAAACCATAAGCGAGGTGACCCATAGTCGCGGGACAGGCCGTGGGTTCAGAGCCCGATGGTTTAGGTCCTGATGAGCTTAGGCATGGAGGGGCAGTGCCTCAAGGTCCATCACGAGGATAGAACTGGGTCTAGGACCATAGGTGAGGTAACTCACGGCCGAGGGATAGGCTGCGAGTTTAGAGCTCGACTCTTTAGGTCCTAACAAGCACAGGCCATGGAGGGGCAGTGCCTCACAAGCCGTCACGAGAATAAATTTGGGTTAGGAACCGTGGGTGAAGTAACTCACGACCGAGGGACGGGTTGCGAGTTCAGAGATCGACGCTTTAGGTCCTGACGAGCTCGGGCCACAGACGGGAAGTTCCTCACGAGCCGTTGCGAGGATAAAACTAGATCAGGAACCGTGGGTGAGGTAACTCCTATCCAAGGAACGGGTCGTGAGTTCAGAGCTCGACGCTTTAGGTCCTGATGTGCTCGGGTCACGGAGGGGCAGTGCCTCACGAGCTGTTGCGAGGATAAAACTAGGTCAGGAACCGTGGGTGAGGTAACTCAAGGCCGAGGAATAGGCCACGAGTTCAGAGCTCGATGCTTTAGGTCCTGACGAGCTCGGGACGGGGAGGGGCAGTGCCTCACGAGCCGTCGTGAGGATAAAACTGGGTCAGGAAGCGTAGGTGAGGTAACTCACAGCCGAGGAACGGGCCGCGAGTTCAGAGCTTGATGCTTTAAGTCCTGACGAGCTCTAGTCATGGAGGGGCAGTGCTTCACGAGCCATCGCGAGGATAAAACTGTGTCGGGAACCGTGGGTGAGGTAACTCATGTCCAAGGAATGGGCCACGAGTTCACAGATCGATGCTTTAGGTCCTGATGAGCCCAGGCCATGGAGGGGCAGTTCCTCACGAGCCATCACGAGGATAAAACTGGGTCAGGAACCGTGGGTGAGGTAACTCACAGCCTAGGAATGGGCCGTGAGTTCAGATCTCGACGCTTTAGGTCCATACGAGCTTCCCCGTAGACCTTACAAGGAGAGGGCCATAGAGAAAAGCACACACCACTAGAGGCCCGTACACGTGCCGCATGAGTATCTCAAGGACCAGGGATCGTGGTCGAGGTAACTCATTGCCAGGACTATCCTTTCAGTTTAGAGCTCATCACTTTGGCTCTGATGTTGATGGGGGACTGGACCGGTAAGGGGTACCAGCCCTAGCCCCTGCTTGCATGGAGTGTGTGAGGAAAATCTGGCGATGTGGTTTTTTGGAGAAATACTTTTTTGGGTAAAAACCAAATAGCCAAGCGTGCGTGTAGCAGAAAATCCAAGGGAGCGCCGGAAGTGCAGGCTTATTACAATGCCACCATGGTCTGCACGGGGTCTAACGAGAGTCGAAACCGTAAGGGGTGAGGGTTTTTTGGTATTCACCTTCAAAAAGTCGTGGAGTCAGGCGCTCCATTCAAAGAGGTTCGTCCACCTTCCAGCTGCCTGTCTGTTGGCCCATCCGGCTGGTCAGTTGCCGCCATGAGGGCTACAGGTGTTGTACGCACGCTGGGTGCAGTCCATGGTGAAGTCCGGAGCCCCGCGTGGTCGCCGTCCTCGGGAGGCACCTTATCCCACGCGAGAGTGGGCGGTGGTGCCCCCAGGCTCCTCTTGAGGTCACGAGCACCGACTACGTCTTGTCCATTGTGAGGTGGGAACAAGGCGGATGCTGCTTCATCCTACTTGAGCCTCCAACGTAGTCGAGGGCCTCCACGTCCTTGGGATAGGTGGCGGCAGCGGTCTTGTAGGCATGTTCCAGGGAGCTTAAGGCTTCCACTTCATCACAATGGACCTTGATGACTCTGGCGTTGCTTCCAGTCATCTTGATCATGTTGTAGGCATGGTGAGAAGCAGCCATGAACTTGGCTAGCGGGGGTAGCCAAAGATGACGTCATATGGGAAGTTGATGTGTTCAACGTCAAAGTCGGTGAGCTCAGTGCGGTAGTTGTCGCTCGTCCCGAACGTGACGGAGAGGCGCACCTGCCCGATGAGTATGGTGGATCCACTGGTCACTCCGGATAATGGCATGGTTGGCATCAGTTTGTCGTACGACACTTGTAGCTGGGCGAAAGTCTCGGTGGAGATCACGTTCAGGCCCGTGCCTCCATCGATGAGGTTTTTTGCAACCGCGATGTTGTTGATGGTGGGGGTGCAGATCAGGGAGAGGGTGCCCACGGGCCTAGTAGAGATGGGGTGGTCACTGGCGTCGAAGGTGATGGTGCGCTGAGACCACTTGACCTTCGGCAAGGGGACTCTTGGCCTAGCAGCTGCGACATCGCGAGTGAGTAGCTTGAAGTGTCGGTTGGACGTCGGGGCTTGGGAACCACCGAGGATGTAGGCTATGGAACCCTACAGCACTTGGTAGCCCCCGGGGTCCTCGGCATGTCCTTTCTTTTGCGGGTGCGGGTGCTGTTGCACATCGTTGGCTTGATGGCCCGCAGGGGGCATCGCATCCATCAGAGTTATTGTTCCAGCGGTCGCCTCCTCGACTGCATCTTCCCTAGCCACCTCTCTCACCGCCCGGCCTCCCTTCCTCTGGCTGATGCGCAGGTCACGAAGTTTCTTGAGCTTATAGCAGTCCTAAGTGGGGTGGCCTGGCTTCTTGTGGAAGTGGGAGTATGAGCTGTTATCTCGCTCCCTTTCGACTTTCCCCTCGCAAGGGCTCTTCCGAACTGGCTCTGCTACTAGGACGGTGGCGGTATTGCGCTTGGGGTCCTTGTCCTTCCCCTTGGATGATTCTGAGGCCTTGGGGTGGTTTCTGCCTCGGCGAGGCCAAACATCCGCCTAACCTCCGCCTTGGCGCACTTCTCGTCCATGACGAAGAGCTCGGCAGCAGTAGTAAGGCTCTCACCTCGGATCGCGATCTTTTCCCTCATCTTGATGTCCTTCATGCCTTCGGAGAAAGCAGTGATGATGTTGGATTCTGAGATTCTTGGGCTCTTGATGCGGACTCGGCTGAACCTATACAGGACCTTGAAGAGGGTCTTTCCATGCTACTGGCATATGTTGCGGAGGTCGTAGTAGGTGAGCGGGTGCTCGTAGGTTCCCTTGAAGTTGGAGATGAAGAGGGATATGAGCTCTTCCCATGAGTCGATCGACTCCTCTGGAAGGTTCATCAGCCAGGTACTAGCCGTCTCCTTTAGGCATAGGGGGAACCAGTTTGCCATGACACGATCATCTCCTCCTGCCGCCTCGATGCCAATGGTATAGAGTTGGAGAAAATCGTATGGGTTGGTTGTACGGTCATAGCACGCCGGCATCTCCAGGCGTAACTTGTGGGGCCAGACCACGCGGCGGAGGCCTTTGGTGAAGGCGAGGAAGCCATTGGCCTAGACTGCCTTGTTGTTGGCGAGGGTCGTGCGGTTCTGCTGCCTTGTGGCCATGATTTCCTCAGAGAGGCAGTCCTCGTGCTCGCGTGGTGGCGCCACGGCTGCGGGAGGTGAGATGATCTGGCAGCTGTTCGCAGGTGGCCGAGTGGTGTTGTCCGGCTTGGTCACCTCTCCACGTCGACGGGCCGGATGTGAGCACCCGACACCTAGCTCCCCGCCTTCCGGCCGAGCCCTCGGGCCCTCAAGGGAGAGGGTGGTGACATCAAGGAGTACAACGACCCGGTTGTGCGACCTCTCTTGGCCCTGCTCAGCCGGCGGGTGGTTCAGGAGCTCACACACCATGCACTTGGTGGCCTTGGGGGTGAGCTGCTCGGGGTGGCCGCAGGATGAGGTGGTGTAGGAGAGCGACATGACGCCATGCAAGGAGGGAGCGGGCTCCCACAACGGGTGGTAGGAGGAGCCCCCCTCGTCCTCTGTCCATGGAACATGCTTGGAGGCGGAGCGCCGCGGAGCCGGCTTCGTATGGGCTCTTGCTTGCCGTGCGATGGAGGGCTTGCTCGGTGCGCATCTTGTTGCCGGTCGACATGCTGCCTAGGTTGTGGAACATCTTGAAAGCACGCCTCACCCCCTACCTGGCGCGCCAAATGTCGGAGATTTTTCCCGCGAAGGAACTAGGATCCAACAATCCTTTGGTTTGAGAGGGCACTAAACACACGATTCGGAAAGAACTTAGCGATGGCGGCTGAGCAAGCACACGACAGAGAGATGACACTGGGGCTTTTACCCAAGTTCAGGACCCTCGTGAGTAGGTAAAGCCCCCTAATCCTGCTTTGTTGTATTGCTCGCGTGCTTTGCGAGGTTACAATGGAGGATGGAAGTCTAGGGTTTTAGATCTCTTAGGTCAATCCCTTCCAAGGTAGGAGAAGGGCTCCTTATATAGGGTGGCGTCGGGCCTCTTCCCTCGGTCCATGGACGGGAAGGGTAACCACAACGCTGCCCCCTAGGTTTTGGTGTACTGGGCTACTTTTTGGGGGACTGAGTCTTGGACCTAGATGCACCTCCGCCAGTTGGTAAAGTAGCCTCCCTTTTCCCCAGTTTTGTCTTCATCTGGGGCTGCCTGCTATCCCCTTAACACTCAAACGGCAACTAGTGCACCCACTACCTTGAGGTCTTTGGGCCCCCTATTGCAAGAAAGGGTGGGCAGACCGAATCTTTGTTTCCGAGGAAAATGGCAAGGGTGGAGCGGCTACGCATCTTGTAGCGACCCAACCCATTCGTTGATTGCTTAGCGGTTTTACCAAAAGGCATCGGGCACGCTCTGAGACACCCTCAGGGGGTTCTGTAGGCACTTCCCTTCGGGAGGGTGTTCCCTCACGAGGGGCCCCTCTTGACAGCGGGCTCGTCCGTGCCTGCCATAGGAGTTATCGAGCGCTCGCGAGGATACGACCTCTCGAGGAGCTAGGGGTTGCCAACCATTGGGACGTTGTACCCTAGTTGGTAGGGTCCTGACAATGACCAGCGGTACAGCCAGGACGTGCCCATACCGTCCGCCCGTACTACACGCCGCCAACTCTATTATATCTATACAAGTAACTTTCATGAAGGGAAGGCGATGAGAAGGACGACAGAAAAGAAAACATAGCCACCGCAAACTCATTCAGATAGGGTGAGATCAGATCTAGAAAAGGAGAAGAACTTCCCCTCATTCCTCGACAATTTTCAACTCCTCAACCACACACTCCATCATCTTTCCCATCATTACTTAGATAGAGAGATTGGCAATTGTAAGATTACGGTTTGATACTTCGATCTACCTTTCGTTTGTATTTGATTTGATCTTCAGTCGCTATTGTGGTTTGCTACATTAACTTTGAGATGATTCATGTTTGCAATATAATTATGCTTTTGATTGTCTTCCTCTCATGTCTGAGTAAATCCCCATAGGCGTGGGAGATGTAGGTATTAGTGAGATGTTTCATCCCTCCTTTAAATCCATCCATTTATGATTGTTGTAGTGTTTATTAAATAGTGAGGATGATTATTTATGTTCGCCTAATGCTTGTTATCTAATTTAAGGGCCCGGGTAACATGTCTAAGTATCTCATAGTTATGAGCTTGTATGCTAGCGAGTCGGCGACCCCCGAGTGACACGGCCGATATCAATGAGGAGCTAGTAATACTCGAGGACAACAAGGAACCATCAAGTTTAAAGCTTGGTCCAGTCGCAAGACCTTAATTAATGTGTTGACCATTGTCGTAGTAACAAGTAGACGGATCATTGAGGCTAGGAAGAATTGGCCATGAGGACTCCTAGTAGGTATATGGGTTGCTTGCCTAATCACTTATTCCACTTTATCCATTTGGCACTTTCACTATCACCATGAACTATTTCTCTCCGCGTCTAACTTCTCATATGTAGGACCTTTAAACACCTTTCGTATCCTTTACTTTTATGCAATTTAATCCTTATTTATTTCCTAAGAAAGTTTCATTTATCATTTACTCGCCACTATACACCATTAGCTTTTGTAGTCAAATCACTCTAGACCGGTGACACATTGAGTGCGACAGAAATGCCGCATAAAACACTTACCTAGGCTCCTTATCGGGATTGATATAAAAACTGAAATTAATACTTCCATGAAAACATTATCTGAAGAACCTATGCACTTGCATGCCATCACCTAGGTAAATAACATAGACACGAATACACATAGATGAAATAACCTTTGACTGAAACATTACATGTCATAGGTCGTCCTGGCATGCCAATCATCCATGGGATGCCCACATTATCCTCTCCCCCTTGGAGAGGTGTTGTACTCAACGCTACAAGGTCTTCCCTAGAATGTGGTGTCATATCAAAAAAATCGCCACTCTTCACCTTCTACTTCAAAGTCAATTCTTGCTTGTCTGCCACACCACATCCTCGCTCTCGGCTAGCTTGACTTGATGTTGTACTTGGCGCCTCCCTCCTTCTCCATAAGAGCTTCTAGTTTGGTGCCCCCATATTCTTCTTGTCATCTATTGATGGAGCCCTTTTAACGTGAATGTGAACCTTCTTCAAATGTCCCATGAAAACAGGTGCAATGCCTCCACCACACAATTGGCAATCACATTGATCATTTCCTTTGTTCACACGCTCTCCTGCTCCATATTCACCGGTACAGGATCATCACGACTATCATCGGCTTGAACGCATTTATCAACACAAACTAGAAGTCTAGAATTTGATGCATCATCCTTCCTTTCTTCGCTAAGAGGCTTGACTTCAACCGACTTGTAACTAACAGGCATAGCTGAAACAACTAGCTTGTCATCAATAGGCATAGCTGAAATACCATGAGTATTGATGCTCCCTGCATCATGCTCCCCTTCTTGAACTATGACCATCCTCGGTCGCAAATTATCCTTGTGTGTTTTCTCCTTGCGCACCACCAACACCACATCAGATGTGATCATATCATCCGCCATAGGCTTCAGTGTCCTTTGTTTGTCATCATGCACAAAAGTATAAGTATTGGCTCGTCCTGTATGCATAGCATTGTGATCATTCTTCCATGGATGCCCAAGTAATAACCCACACACCTCCAATGCCAACACATCACACTCTACATCATCAACATACTCACCAACTATAAATGGCACATGCACCCTATGTGTAACCTTCAGCATACCGTAGCTATTCAACCATGCGAGATGCTTTGGTTCAAGAATACGCCACGTGGACAAACCCAAAGATGCCACCATTTCCTTTCTTATACCATTAGTATAGTTGCCACCATCAACTTGCACACTTTTCCTTCAATCATACACTAAGACTGAAATAAATTATAACACTAACCTCTATCAACTATCGTGCAAGTGCCATGATGTACCCTCTTGAGTTGCACATTCACCCACACAATGGTACAACCTCATCTGGAGAAATCACATTTTCCTCTGCCTCGAAAGGTGCCAAAAATTTAGCACGTAAACACTTCTTGTAACCCTCCCAACTAGCTTCTATTGGGACACCCTTCGCACGTGTTTCTGCACCCCACCATATGTATATTCGTGCATCCACACTCATCGTTATTTAAGTGTGCAAACCATAGTGTCATCCGGCTTGAGATTACATAGGCCAAAACCACGCTCCATTATGTGTTCCCATAACTTATAGTCTGTCGGTGTTGCAGTATGTAAGAGCTTCTAGTTCAATTGATGTAGTCCGACCTACAGTCATTTCCACATCAAGGTATCCAACTTATGCCAAGTCGTCATGGAATCCGAGGGTGAATCCTATACTAAATGCGAGTACAGTTCCTACCCTTTTGAATGGTATACTACTTCATACTCCATCCCATGACGATGATAGGTTCATGCCGGCAAGTACGGAGGCAAGGGAGGAATCCCAGAACATCAAGCCCAACAAGACGGAGGCTTGGAAGAGGAGACAAAAGAAGCAGTAGCCGAACGACCGTAGTCTCCGGTCCTACTGCCTAGAGTGTTCGGCCATCAGCCCCAAAGTCCCCTCCCAGGACTCCGGACAGGACTCCAGGCCCCTACATGGAGCTCTATGTCCACCACCCCAGAGATAGCTCCAGAGAGCGTGACCACACCGGAGTCTCGGCCAACCTTGGAGTCTCTGGCCCTCCACACTAGAGTCTCCCGCATACGCACCGGAGTCTCCGCCCCTGGACTATGGCAAGGACTATGCCCCTACTTCTAGAAGATATAGCGAGGACCCTAGAGTCTACCTCGGAGACAACTCCGGAGTTTCTGGCCACACCGGAATCTCCGATCCTCAAACCCAGAGTCTCCGTCCTATGTGATGGTCATACGTGCCAACAGCTGGGCCCTTGGCCCATGTACCACCCCCTAGTTTTATGCCGAAACTACCCCTATTCTAGTGCTTAGCATATATATAGAGCCTCCACCCCTTATTGTACCCCTTAGCTATAGATGATAGACTAAAAGACAACCCCCCTTTGTGGAATCTCTAGTTTTTGCCTCATCCCATTTACCAAGGGGCCCGACTATCGTCACCTACCTCGTTGAACTTTGCATAGCGCATCCATCATCGTACAATACCTACGTTTGCGAGTGTGTGGGCATAGGTGCCAAGACCCTATCCAAGGTGTTCTTCCCTCTACACTTGGGATTAACGGGAGCACGTTGATCGGTCTTTCCTAGAAGGAATTCTATCGGACTGGTGGCCGCCAGTGAGAGCAATAGGCTTCATATCATGTCGTCTATGAGTATGTTCATGGTGTTCTTCACGAGGTGTGTGTTTGCTTCCACTAACTTTTCACTTTCCCTCGCTTTTGCCATTGATTTGACCATGAGATCCGGGAAGGTCAGGCGACCCCTGAGGTTAACCCTCGCATCTCGCATCAGAGCCCAAGTTGCTCATAGATTTCTCCCCATTCTTGTCCACCAAATTTTGTCTTGAAAATTAGCCAAAATTTAGAGTATATCTGTCGATACTATTATCATCTGGTATTAGCAGCTTTCGGTTGCCACAAATTTCTCATCGATTTGGTATTTTCCCCATAAATTCGAAAATTCCACCAAAAATAGCCCAATTTCGTGTTTTGGATCGATCTGAGATTTGAATCAGTTTTTGTAGGTTTTGATCCATGGATTACTTTCTAAACTAGTTGATCTACCTTCCCCTGCATTTTCATACCTAATTCCTTGATTTCCCCCATCAATTGGAGGATTTGGTTCGAGTTTTCTGCCTAAAATGCATCCCAGGCGAGTTCTTGATGTTCTTGAATCAAACAGACGAGAGTCTCTGGCCCATGACCGGAGTCTATGGGGTTAGTGAGGTTATACCGGAGTCTACAGGCCCCGAGACCGGATTCTCTGCCCTCCCCTACAGATAGAAAAACTATTTCAGCATCCTCATAGTTTTGAGCATAACTTTTGCATCCGAAAATAGATTTTGGTGTTCTTTATCTCGTTTCGAAGAGGATAGAAAGATATACATCATCATACAAGTTGTTCATGCTATACACTCCATCAAAATTCCGTGAGAATGGCGGAATCCAACAAGAAAGGGTGAAGATCAATGATGAAAGGTATAAACATTCCACAACTTCTTCCCACTTGCATTCCTTTATGAAGTACACTATCTTTGCGACCAGCCAATATCTATTGAGACTAGTTCCTCCTATGATTGCTTGGGATTTGCACATTTCAGGGTGTTGATGATGTCATGATCCCACTAGTGGACATGATGACTTGCAATGATTGGCATGCCATGGATGGTATTTGTGACATTATATTTGACTCATTCATATTTACATGTACTTTGCCTTTGCATAATGTTGATCATGTGAAATCATGTGATTGTGATGCTGTGGCCATAGACTCCATGCTATAAATGTTTCATTTACCGTACTTGCAATATAATGATGGAACATCCCAAAACTTTTCAAATTTTGGAATGTTAAATTAAAATAAAGTTATTTGAATGGTTGCTATTTTTTCCTTATCGTTGTTTAAATATTCAGAAGAAAAGAAACTTTTGAAAGTTTATGAAAATAAAGCAAGTCCTATTTCTAAACAAAATATTTTTGAACAAGTGGATAGGGAAAAACCATATTTCAAAAGCTCTTTAAAGTTTTTTTGGAAAAAAACTTTTAAAAATGGTTGTGATCAAACCTAAAACCTCTTGCCAGATAGTTTCATCTACAAAACCCTTCTTGCATAAAACAAACCCTAATAAAAATATTGGGTTTATGGAAATATAAGCTTTAATGTTTTGTTTCCCATATTTGATAAATGTTTCATTTTGAGCCAAATATAAGAGTTATACTTTAACTTTCAAGATTTTCCATGAGGACATAATGGCAATAGGTTAACAAAAAGGTGTTGTATAAAAATATTATTTGGGAAAATCATTAAATTTTGAAAGAACTTTGGTGTCTAAAAAAAGTAAATTAAGCATTTTATTAAAGCTATTTTGGTGGCCTTTGTTTGCTATAAGATTTTCTAAGATGAAACCTACAAACCCTTATTTATAAAATCAAGATATGAAAATTTATTGTTTTTGTTTTGATTTGGTTTCCTAAAAATTCCAAAACATCTACTTTGTGTTCTCGTAAAATTTCCCTAATTTTTTATTGAATTATAATCAAAATATAAACCCTATGGGGAAAATACCCCTATGGTAATTTTATTACCCATTTTAAAATATCTTTATGACTATTTTTTTGATAGGGTAGAAATAAACCAAATTCTCCAATTTTATATTTTTAAGAAATATTTACAAATAAACCAAGTCCTAGCCTAGCCCAGCTAGCCTTTCCCCTCTCCCTGGCCACCCTCCTTGCTGTCGCGTGAGCGCCACCTAGCGGCCCATTCCTGGCCCAATTCCCTTCTCCCTCTCTCCCTGCCAGCCCGCCCCAGTCTTCCCCAACCCCCTGATGACCCCTTCTCGCTCACGACCTCAGCGAACCCACACCATCGCGCCACTCCTCCACCTTCCCCACTTGTCGTGAACCCCTCCCCTTTAAAGACACTCCTCTCCTTGCCATTCTCCCCCACTCCACTATCAAAACCATGTCGCCAGGCTGCCGCAATTTCTCACCGAAGTCCGCACCACCGCCGCCATTTTCTGCATGTCGCCGTCAACTTCGTGAGCTACAGCCGCCAATCCTTGGCTCTCTTGTTTTCCCGCGTCCTTCTGCTTCCCTTAACCAACTTCTCAATCTTTTTTTCGTAGCACTGTAGCTCCGCCACTAACGCCCGAAGCTCGCTGCTGACCACCTCCTCCATTCGCGCCTCGACGACGCTACAGGAAGCGAAGATCTATGGAGCATCGAACATAGTCTCCGCAGTGCTCACCCAAATGGCGTAATCCCCTCTGAGCTCTCCTCCGGCCGCTACAGCCCCCTTGCCGCCGACAACTGCACCATCCATCGCCATCTCCCCCAAGGCCGGTGCCCCCAGTGAGCACCTCGCTGCCTTTCATTCCCTGCCGCGAGATCTCAAAGCGACGGCCAGGATTAGACCCTAACCGCGAAGCATTACCGGCCTATTCGGTGCTTCTACGTGGATCGTCCGATCAGCGCGCCGTGTCAGCATGCTGCATGGCTGCTTCGTCAGCGAGACGTCGGTACACCATGCCCACTATGTATTTCCTGATTAAAAGAAATAGGCAGAAATTGTTTGTGGATTGCAAAATTCTTTGAAAATCAAATACTAGTCAAAAAATGAATGTAATATATGTTTAGATTCGTAAAAATGTGTTGAATATTATAGAGTTTTAAATTTTGAACTTTGCCGAACGTGGTTATTTTTAAATATTTAACCTCTAGCATAGAGTATTTAAATCATCGTAAATAATCTATAAATCCAAAAATTGCAAATAATACCTTTATGGAATACTTATGACTAGTACTATAGCAAGCCACTGTTAGATTTCAAACCTGAACATATTAAATTGAACAATATTACAGATTTACCATTTAGCCATTTTAGGCATAACTCTTTGCAAATGTATTTTTGAATGATACATTTTGTAAAATGCTCCCATTTGAATACCCTATCCATTAGTATTAGAGGGTAAAGTTATCTTAAAATATTACTCTGGGTTTATTAAATTATAAAACCTTATTTCCCTCAAACGCTATTTTGGACTTTATTAAATTATGGAAGTGGTATTAAAATGAAACCTTTTTGCAAAATGTTCAGAAATGGTTTATTTTTACAATAGGGATAAATGAAACACTTTGTCAAACATAAACACAACATATTAGAAGCATTTGACCTAGTGCTACTATAAGCACTATGTGATCAAAAGCAACCATATGAATGTAAACATTTCAAATCTAAGACTAGTAAAGTATTTTGGTGAACCAAGTCTTTGTATAATGAAACATGTGCAACCTAGCCCAAACATTTTGGTATTCTTTGATGGCTTTCGTTGTTCTGCCTTGATTGATGTGTCTGTTTTGTTTTTTTATTTGTTGCAATGTTTGTGAAGAGAGTGAATCCGACAACTTCAACCAGAGGCAAGTTCACTACATAAATTCCTAATATTTTCCTATGCACTTAGTGTTTTCTTAGTATGCATGTGTAGTCTTATATTGTACTATGTTATGCAATGCAACCCAGTTAGGTCAGTCACATGTATCCTTAACTGTTGCATAGAAGACAATGTAGGAGTTGAATACTTAGCTCTGTAGTAGTTCCGTGAATGATTTCACAACAAGTTTGTGATTATGAAAGTGTATTTTTAAAGGTGGAAAAACAACTTAATTTAATGAACTACTTGGGTGTTGGAATTGATATTTTATGGTGGGGTGCTAATTAGGAGTTATCCCTTTCAATGGCTCGCTCATGTCTTATGTGCGCATGCGAAAAGCCACCCAGGCTTAAAGACATTGGAGGCATCCAGTGTTTTAGAAGCTTCAATGTATAGCCACATGTCACATGGCTCTATCCTGACTAATTATGTTGTGGAAACCTGGCCTAACGTGACCAGCAGATGTAGATGGTGGAGGTTGTATGGGTCCATCTATGGATCAGGGGACTACATCTGAAAGGTCTTTTCTCGGTCTTCTCCTGACCGTGCCACATCTAGGTGGTATGTGTGTAGGGGATTACCGGGTCTAGGTAAAGTGTACAAACCTCTCGAGAGTGTCAAATCTAAGTACTTAGCCATATCCCTGGTTACGTACAATTATGAGCGACTAGACACTAAAGTTAACCAAGAATCTCATCATTCCAATTTCTTCAATTAGAATTTTGATGGGTGTACAAGGGTAGGAGGGTTCACCGGTTTCTATCGATGGTACCCAGGTTTACTACTTTCAACCAGTGGTACCGCTTAATAGATGGAAAATGTGTTTATCAAATGATAGGATAAAACGATTGCTTTATGCAAATTCAGCCAAACTCCACCATTCCAAAATGCATGTACAATATAGGTTGTGATTTGTGTCCACCATAAATAGTGAACTTTCCAATACATTCAAAGTATTGATCACTCGTGTCTACAACCTTTCATGCTGCAGGTTGCCTAAAGATGAGTAAGGTATAAAGTTAGGGTTACGAGTCTATGCTTAGCATGTTTTCGCCTGTGGCTCTTGATGGAGCTCTTTATAGTTATCAGACTTCCGTTGTTGATCTTTCTTTATGAGGAGCTAGCCCTTCTGCTATGCAACTTGTATGTGATTTATGTAAAGTTCTGGATCATGCGATGTAATAGAAATATGACCATTATTTTGTGATATTACATCCTGAACTGTGTGTGCTAGAGAGTTGATCCAGAGACTAGCACCAAAAATCATAGAGACTTGCACCCCCACCGGGTCGGGTCGCTTTAGATGTTATCATAGAATTGTGTTGATTGTAGGTTTGTGACAATATAACTGGTTAGAAACTTGAAAAGTCCCTAGGCAAATGAAAATATTATGTTGGATCAAAATCTTGTATTTTTACATCATCCTTATTCTCGTATGACTCTTCCTAGCCAATATTTTTTTCGTTTTCCAAAATTTAGATGACCACCCTCAATGATGAAAACAACAACATCAACCATAATCACGAGATGTGCCTTGCAAAGCAACGTTAGGTAGATGCTCTTATTGCACCCATGAAGCCCTAGAGGAGAAGGAAGATGGAACTCCTCTAGATGCACCCTATAGTGTGACCACCATCATAGCATCTTCGTCTAGACCATATCTATCGTGTTATTGTCTTGATCATCACCACTATTGTGGTATGGCATATCTTAGTTGTTTGTCTGCTTTTTTATAATGAACATCATAGTTTGTGAACTGAATTGGTCATGTTTGAATTGTATCTTGGTTTGATATGTGTTACCACGTGGCTGATGTTTACCTCATTAACCTGTTAGAAACCAAGACACTTAGAAAGGGTTTGAGAAAAATTATTTTGATTCCAATGTTGTAAATCAAAATTTTATTCATGCATTTTACCTCTCGTAATTCTGTCATTGACAAATGTTCTTACACTCTTCTCAATTTTCAAAATGATAGATGGAAGAAGAGTACACACTCTTTTTCACTACCGGAGATGCTGGAGACCACCACTTTTGCCACAACATGGCCAAGTTAATTGATAGTGTGTCATTTCCTCGCCTAGAGTTCAGGGGCAAGAAGTTGTCCATGGAGCCAGGACTTACACGCTTTGAGATTGAGACCAGGATCTGCGGGCCACTCATCACACCAATGACCCAAGTCATAGTGTATGTCCATAAGTGCAATGGCTGGAAAGGTGGAATCGAGATAGCCATGCATGATGCCATGTGCCACCTCTTTTTCATATTCTGGTATGTTCTGCCGAATGACTCCTTCCGTCAGTTCGGAAGGCGCACGATTGATGGTACTCTCGTTTGGTACACGAACGTGAAAGAGAAGATGACCCCATGTGCCTTTTAGTTGATGGAGATGGAAGGCCTCACTACTAACATGGAGGACATGATTTAGTATTAGATGGGGAAGAATGATTATGCCCATGCCACTATGTAGTAGATGAAGAACACTATGGATGGGCAGCCTACCTACATCAGCACCCTAGTGACTACAACATTGAATGTAGGACAACATGTTGATGAGCTGCTCAAGGAGAATGCAGCATTGAAGAAGCAGCTACAGGAGATCCTTCAGGCCATACCAGGAGCTTCTGCCACTCCGGTAGATCAACTGATGAAGAAATCCAAGAAGGAAGACCGCGATGAGGACACGGAGATAGCGCTTGCTAGGATACAGCCATAGATCTCAAGCAAGGAGGCACTAATGCAGCAGAAGCTTGAGAGGAGCGTTGAGTACAAGAAGCGCCTCGGCCCCGTGCTTAGGTTGGATCAACAACATTGAGCCATACCATTAGATCATCAGTATCGTGTTAGTTTGTTGACCATATCTGCTTGTAAGATATGGCATCACTAGATCATTTGCTTTCGCCCTTTGGAACCTTGAATCTTTAGGCCTGTTTGTTTTATTGAACCTTTGCTCTGGGATGAATGTTGGATTGTTATATTTGATATGGATGTTGGAATATTATGTTTGATGTGAATTGTTGTGTACTTGATTCCCTTTTGTGACCATGATAGTTACTTGAGTGTAGCTCCCCCTTGGACCCTCTTTGCATAAACCTGTCCATGCCTAAACCCTCCTAGAATGGACATTACATAGAGTGATGTTAGAATAAGAATCATAAACACTCAAAGTAAAAATATCTATTTAAAACTTAGTAGGTTTTTCATTTAAGGGTGGTAGCACCCAAATGATTTTCCAAACCCTTTCTTACTAGCTTTTCCAGACCCGGGACGAGATTCCTTTTAAGTGTGGTACTTTCTAACATCTCAAAACTTTTCAAATTTTGGAATGTTAAAATAAAATAAAGTTATTTGAATGGTTCTTATTTTTTCCTTTTCCTTATTTAAATTTTCAAAAGAAAAGAAACTTTTGAAAGTTCATGAAAATAAAGCAAGTCCTGTTTCTAAACATAATATTTGGAACAACTGGATGGGGAAAAACCATATTTCAAAAGCTCTTTAAAGTTATTTTGTTTTATGCAAAACAAAAAACTTTTAAAAATGGTTTTCATAAAATCTAAATCCTCTTATCATATAGTTTTATCTACAAAACCCTTCTTGCATAAAACAAACCCTGATAAAAATATTGGGTTTATGGAAATATTATCTTTAATGTTTTGTTTCCCATATTTGATAAATGTTTTATTTTGAGCCAAATATAATAGTTATAATATTACTTTAAAGATTTTCGATAAGACCATAATGGCAATGTGTTAACAAAAAGGTGTTGTATAAAAATGTTATTTGGGAAAATCAAATATTAATTCTATTTTCAATTTTGAAAGAACTTTGGTGTCTAAAAAGAAAGAAATAAACCATTTTATTAGAGATATTTTTGGTGGCCTTTGTTTTCCATGAGCTTTTCTAAGATGAAACCTACAATCCCTTATTATAGAATCAAGATATAAAAATTTATTGTTTTTGTTTTGATTTGGTTTCCTAAAAATTCCAAAACATCTATTTTTTGTTTTTGTAAAATTCACCTAATTTTTATTGAATTATAATCAAAATATAAACCCTATAGGAAAATACCCCTATGGTAATTTTATTACCGGTTTTAAAATATCTTTATGATTAAAATTTTATTTTGTTTTTGATAGGGTACAAATAAACCAAAATATCCTATTTTATATTTTAAAGAAATATTTACTATTTATTTTAACAGGTTTTAAATTGTTTTGGGAGTCTAAAAGAATTAAAACATAAAAAGAAAAGAAATAACAAAAAATAGAGCAGGCCAGCCAACTGGTCCGGCCCAGCTGTCCCAGCCTAGCCCAGCCATCCTTTCCCCTCTCTCTGGCCACCCTCCTTCTTACCGGGCGAGCGCCACCTAGTGGCCTATTCTCGACCCAATTCCCTTCTCCATCTCTCCCACTGACCTGCCTACCTGCCCCAGTCTTCCTCAACCTCCCGACGACAAAATTTATGTGCTAATTACACCTAAAGAACCAAATCCCCAATTGGAGCCCCTTCTATTGGAGGCATCCAAAATTCTTAAATAATGTCGGAGATTTGTCCCATGAAGGAACTAGGGTCCAACGATCCCTTGGTTTGAGAGGGGGCTGAACACACGATTCTGAAGGAATTCAGCGACGACGATGACGATGGAGCAAGAACACAATAGAGAGATGACACCGGTTTTTTTACCCAGGTTAGGGACACTCGTGAGGAGGTAAAGCCCCTACTTTTTCTTTGTTGTATTGCTTGCGTCCTTCGTGAGGTCATAATGGAGGATGGAAGTCTAGGATTTAGATCTCTTGGATCGATCCCTTCCAAGGTAGGAGAAGGGCTACTTATATATGGCGGTTTTATAGGCCCCGGGCACGCTCCGAGACATCCTCGGGGGGTTCTGTAGGCGCTTCCCTTCGGGAGGGCGTCCCCTCACGAGGGGCACCTCTCGAGGGTGGGCCCGGCAGCGCCCGCCATAGGTGGTATCGAGTGCTCGCGAGGATACAGCCTCTCGAGGCGCTAGGGGCTGCCAACCGTCGGGACGTGGTACATGTTGGGGATATACTTTCCGGGTATCCTCATAGTTCCTCACTGACTAGGGTGGCCCACTTCGGGTTAGAGCTTTGCTTCACGGGCGGCCCAGTCAGGGAGAGAAGACGGAGTCCAATCCGGCTACGGGAAGGCCCAGAAGACTTACCGACTTAGGCCCATAATGTTACTTGTAGTTCAAGATGTACTCTGTAAACAACTCTTAGTCGTAGCCGGATAGATCTCTCCTGTAAACCCTAGGCCGGATATCTATATAAGTCGTCCTAGATAGAGCCTTTAGGGCACACCACAATAGTCTACAATCTCAACTCGCATAGGTGAAACCCTTGTAACCCATATTTCGGCTCTGCCGTATTACTGGATTGCTAGCAGGAGTAGGATCCGTCCAAAGCCGGCGGATTCGAACCTGGGTAAACTTGTGTGCTCACCGTCCCGGAATACCGTACGTCTCACACCCTTCTCTTCTGCACGCCTCGAGGACCCCCTCATGGCGTACTTGTCCTCAATCCGACGACAGTTGGCACCCACCATGGGGCAAGTGAGCTTCAGATCTGCGTTCCGAGCGGAATCTGCAAGAATCGGAATCGGCGAGACTATCACCGTAGGTCGCATCCTCTACGCCAGCGACATCCCTCTCATCGTTCTCGATGAGACTTGGATTCCGGCTAGGGAGGCTGTGACTGCCTACAGAATCATGTCTTTTGGCGAGATCGATGTTTACATCGGTTTCGCTGAACCTGCCCAACCCACCCTGCGGTGATGATAGAGGCAGAAGAATATTCTGGGTCCCCTTTGTCCGCGGAGGCGGCAAAGTTCCGGATCTCAGAAAACCCGAATCCCACCCAGCCCGCACCAGTTGCGGAGATAGTGGAGAAATCCGAGCCTAAAGAAGACCTAGCGGTCCATGTCGAATCTAGAGTGGATCTCCCTGGAGAAGTCGGATCCCAGATTGACCCACCCGTGGAAGTCGAAATTCAGGAGGAGCATAACAACAACACTGATTCCGGCTCCGATGACGCCGGGAAAGACAGACCTTTCCTGAGGTATACACTCAGATGCATGATACTGCAAGGCGAAAGCGCGGAT
Source organism: Avena eriantha (assembly GCA_910589775.1). Classification (NCBI taxonomy): domain Eukaryota; kingdom Viridiplantae; phylum Streptophyta; class Magnoliopsida; order Poales; family Poaceae; genus Avena; species Avena eriantha. The sequence continues at coordinate 264,924,134 of OU342741.1, read as the reverse complement.
GTAATCCTCGAGACCATCAAGAGTTTCGACATGGCTGATCGCGAAGGCCGCAGGTACCTCAGGAAGCACGCGTCGCACTTTGTCGGATACGTGGGATCCGGATCCGGCTCTGTCGATGCTGGAGATAACACCGACTCTGTGCTGGAGGCAATTGGAACAAACGCCGACGTACCCGTATCCTCGGATGAATCGATGACGTCAGCAGATTTCCAAAAGTTCTCCGCGGAATATGAAGAGGAGTATAACTCCAAAGCTGTAGAGGAAGGAGAAGCCATGTATGAAGGATCCGGGGAACACTCTCCCAAAGCGCAGGATGACATGGACGTCGGATATAATCCCGAGGTCCAGATGTCTGAAAGTACCGATCAGAGCTTGACTCCGGGAAACGGACCCAAAGCCGTCTTTGCTACCGGCGCTGCCAAGAAGGCAAAGAAGAAGAACAAGAACCCGGCAAAAGACCCTCTGACAGAGGAGGTGATTGCCGAGGAATATGAAGAAGACTCGGATGGAGCACTTATCCCAGAAGAGCCGAAAAAAGAAGAATCGGTGGATGGACACGTGATCACAGAAGGTGCGCATAAACTCATCGATGTTGCACTAACCACACCTATCCCTACAACTGCAGAACTTACTATGGAAGAGCTAGACGAAAGGGCCCAAGCCCTAGAAGCGCATCGTCAACAACTCCTAGATGAAGCCAAAAACATAGAGGAGGAGAGAAACGCATGGCAACTCAGGACTACATGTCTCGGTTGCATCAGAAGACCCAGAAACGTTACACAGGTGACGGTAAGTTTCCGGAAATGAACAACGTCCTCTTTGAAGGAGATCTAGGGATGCCTCGTCTCGACAGCAAAAGAGACCTGGTGTACCCAACGCCGGTACAGAACACTATCGCAGCACGAGATATCCTGTCCCATAACCCAGGCCCAGAACAAGTTCGATTGGGCATCACTACTCGCCATGGGTCTGCAGCATAAGATGGCTGCGAAATCCGGAAGTGGAAAACTAGTCTCGAAATCCGACCAATGTCACACGGACTCAACCTGGAATGATATAAGGCCCCAGCATGTTCTGGAACAGCGTCACCATTCCGACCGACGGGAAGATAACCACTCTAGAACCGGATCGTCAGGACAGCATCACAGAACCACACGTGACTAGAGCAACGTTGCTCCAGCGGCCGAGCAAGAGGCCATTGCTACACTGTATCCGATGAACCCTCCCCGACGAGAGTCAAACAATCGAAGGGGAGAAGATAAAGAGAAACGTCGGGAGGAGGATCATCAAAGAATGCCACCTCCTAGCCATGCAAGCCGTCCGGCTGAGCCTCACCGTGGTGGGAACGACGGACGAAGGAACGACAGAAACCATGCTGGGACAAGCCAGCAGGGGGCTCGTCGTAGTCAAGATCCTCCCCGGAACCGGAATAATGATGCTCCGGATGGAGGCCGGCGATCAGCCGGAAATTATTCAGCTGCCCCACCCTCTCCACCAAGCAGTCATCACAACGGCTCCCAAGGAGGGCAAAGAGGACGACGAGGCGGAGGAGGTGGTGGCAGAAGCCAAAGTCCAGCTCCAAGGCACCGCAGCCACAGCCGGCATTCAGGACGATCTCTATCCCCGAACGACGCAAGGCACATGATCAATTCCAACGTAGAGGCGCGGCGGTACGAAAACGATGATATCTACATGGGCCCAAAATGCTTTGGACCACGCATCAGAGCGACAAGATTCCCGGAAGTATTTGCTATCTCAAGGCATATCCAAGCCTACGACGGCATTGCTCGGCCAGATACCTGGCTTCAGTATTTTTTCCAAGCTTGCTGCATCGCCAAAGGCGGAAACAGCCTGGTCGCAACCCGATATCTCCCACTTATGTTGCGGAAGACAGCGCGATCATGGCTCAATGAACTTCCGGAGAACACCATCCATAACTGGTATGACATGCAAAGTGCATTCTTTCGAAATTTCGAAGGCACATATCATAGGCCCTGTTCGGTCGGAGACCTACAACGTTGCACCTAGAAAGCCGAAGAAACTTGCCGAGATTACCTCGAACGATGGATCGACACCAAGAACTCATGTGAAGGAGTAAACGATCGAACCGCGATTGAAGCTTTCATCGCAGGACTCCTAATTGGTCTACTACGTCACTTCTTGAAGTGTGACAAGGTCACTGACTTGGGAGAGGTGATAGAAACAGCGAGCAAGTATGCAGATGCTGACGACGATGCAGAGAGATTACTCAATGTCCTGGCTGTGCCTCAGTCGGCTAGACAACCAAAGCAACAAGCTCAGAAGCGCAAAAATACCTCGGAAGAGAAACCCAGCGCGGAAACAGCGGTGGTTACCACTGTTTCTAGGTCTGGAGGACGAGGAGGAAGTGGCGCCGTGGGCATGGCCGTGGGACTTCAAGGGTCCAAGGTAGAGGAGAACAGCAACCAGGCAAAACCTACTCTTGGGCCGACATTGCCAATAACCCATGTGTGCATCACCTAGACGCCAATGGGGGCTCGTCTCACACCAACGCTGAATGTCGTTTGAATGACGACATCAAAAGAGATGATACCGTGGGCTACAAAGCTAAGCGGAAGAAGGGAAAGAAAAATCCCGAAAAGGACAAAGAGACCAAGGAAGATTCCGACATGGAGGAAGCTGATGCTTCAAATCCCAAGTCGGAAGGGAAGAAAACTTTTCCCACCAAGAAGGACACTTACGTCACTTTCCTCGGATCTCAACCAGCAAAGGTCAAGAAAGCAGTTCTCCACAAGCTCAATGCAACAGTGTCGGCTGTCCCCCAATATCTGGACTGGTCAGAAGTGGCAATCACATTTGACCGCGTTGATCATCCGCCTAAGCTACACAGGCGAGGAAAATACGCCTTAATCGTCAATCCACTTATTGACGGTTATGGTTTCTCCAAGACCCTCATGGACGGTGGTAGCAGCATCAATATCCTTTATGTCGAAACGCTATCCCGGATGAAGATCTCGGAAACCTAGCTGAACCATAGCTCTGTGATCTTTCACGGAGTTGTCCCAGGAAGACAGGCTAATTCCCTAGGAGAGATTACTTTGGATGTTACCTTTGGAACTCCAAAGAATTATTAGACGGAGGCACTTTCCTTCGAAGTGGTCCCGTTCAAGAGCGCGTACCATGCTATATTCGGACGCCCGGCTTACTGGGCTTTTATGGCTCCTCCGTGTTACATTTACAATATGATGAATATTCTAGGTCCCAACGGCGTAATCACCATCAGGGGAGACCCGAAGAAAGCGCGAGAGTGCGAGGATGGAAATGCCGCCTTTGCTGATGCCGTGCTACATGCCCAGGAGTACTAGGAGATCAAGAAGAGCATAGATCCATCCGAGATGCCCGCAACGAAGAAGGAGGTGACAAAGCCAAATCCGGAGTTCAAGGCATCAGAAGAGATGAAGAAAGCGCCGTTGAAGGATGATGACCCCTCCAAGGTGACCCAGATAGGTGTAGGCCTAGGTAGCGCATAGGAAAGCGTGCTTGTCAAGTTCCTCCAAGCAAATCAAGATATCTTCGCATGGCAGCCATCTGACATGACCGGAGTACCTAGGGAACTTGCCAAGCACTCTCTAAATGTAAACCTGAACGCTAAATCCGTCAAACAGTCCCTACGATGGTTTGGCGATGAAAAGCGTAAGGCAATAGCTAAGGAACTAGCATGGCTCGAGTTAGCCGAATTCATAGAAGAGGTCATCCACACTGAGTGGTCGGCCAATCCTGTAATGGTCCCTAAAAAGGCCACCACTGATTTAAGGATGTGTGTTGATTATACTGCCTTAAACAAGGCTTGTCCAAAAGATCCGTTCGCTCTGCCTAGAATTGATCAAGTTATCGATTCTACGGTAGGCTCGGAACTCCTCTGTTTTCTTGACGCATATTCCGGTTATCACCAAGTTCGGATGAAGGAATCTGACAAAGTCAAAACTTCATTCATAACCCCCTTCGGAACCTTTTGTTTAGTTATGATGCCCTTTGGGCTGAAGAACGCAGGAGCTACATACCAGCGCACGATGCAGCGTTGCCTCCATGACCAACTCGGACGCAATGTACATGCATACGTGGATGATATCGCGGTAATGTCCAAAAAGAAGGAAACACTGATTTCTGACTTGGAGGAAACATTTGCCAATCTTCGAAAATACAACATCATGCTTAACCCGAAGAAATGCTTCTGTGGAATACCAACCGGAAAATTGTTAGGTTTCATCATGTCTCAAAGAGGCATAGAGGTGAAGCGAGACAAAATCAAGGCTATACTCAATATTTCCAGGCCAACTCGCCTGAAGGACGTACAAAGGTTAACTGGTTGCATCACTGTGGTCAGTCGATTTGTAAGCCGGCTTTCTGAAAGAGCCGCACCATTATACAAACTCCTGAAAAAGACCAAGGATTTTGTTTGGACTGACAAAGTTGAAGCTGCACTACAAGATCTGAAGAAAGTACTCTCATCTGCTCCTATCCTTGCAGCGCCGGAACCTAAGGAACCGATGTTGCTCTATCTTTCTGTGACAAATAAGGTCGTTAGTATCGTCATGGTGGTGGAGAGACCAGAGGAAAATCAGGAACACCTGGTGTAGCGTCCGACTTACTTTGTCAGCGAGGTCCTGACAGAATCAAAACAGCGGTATCCGCACTATCAAAAGTTGGCTTACGGTGTTTTTCTAGCATCACGTAAGTTACGACACTACTTTCAGGAGCATCCAATTACCGTGGTGAGCACAACTCCCAACAGAGATATAATCAACAACAGTGACGCCACAAGACGCGTCGCCAAATGGGGCATAGAGCTTTCAACTTTTGATATTAAGTATAAACCTCCGACAGCAATCAAATCCTAGATCCTTGTTGACTTTGTCGCTGATTGGACAGAGACGTAGGAGAACATGATCCTCCCTGAGTCGTAATATTGGACCCTCTTTTTCGATGGGTCTAAGGCTCGAGGGGGCTGGCGTGGTGCTCAAATCACCCCAAGGAGATAAACTTTTATACGTGTTGCAGATCCACTTCACAGCGACAAACAATATTGCCGAGTATGAAGCACTGCTGCATGGAATCCGGATTGGTAAGGATATTGGCATTCGACATTTGATGTGATACGGAGATCCGGATCTTGTTTCTCAACAAGTGTCGGATATTTGTAATGCAAATAAACACACGGCAGCATATAAAGCTGTCGTGGATGATCTATCTAAATCGTTCGAAGGGTTTGAAGTTCAACACATCCCTCGAGCAAAAAATGAGGAAGCAGACGCACTATCTCAGATAGGTTCTGCGCGGAAAGAGGTCCCGGATGGCGCTTTTTTAGAGCACCTCAAAGTTCCCTCAATAAAGGGAGTAGATGAGGAATATCCGACCAAATCCGACTCACCTTTGATAGCAGTTCTGGCTGTAATTCCCAGCTGGACTCAACCCTACCTAGATTATCTGGTAGATGGCAAATTACCCGAAGACGAGGTGTTAAGCCGACAGATTATCCAACGAGCAAAAGCCTATACTATTGTTAAAGGTGAGCTCCATAAACGGAGTGTTTCTAGGGTTTTTCAGCGCTGTGTATCTGCGGAAGAAGGAGCGGAAATCTAAAGAGAAATCCACGAAGGCGAGTGTGGTCACCACGCTTCAGCCAAATCTTTAGTGGTAAAAGTTTTTAGACACGGATTTTTCTGGCTTACAGCTCAGGCAGATGCCGAACGATTAGTCAAGCCGTGCAAAGGCTGCCAAAAGTACGCCAAGCAAGCTCATGTTCCAGTTGATCATCTTCGAACAATACATATAACATGGCCCTTTGCGGTCTGGGGGCTTGATATGGTAGGACCATTTAAACGAGCTCCAAGTGGATTTACTCACCTCTTAGTGATGGTGGATAAATTCACCAAATAGATTGAGGCTAAACCTGTCACTAGTTGTGATGGAGCAACAGCCAAAAGATTTGTCGAGGATGTTATAATCCAGTATGGTTATCCGCATAGCATTATCACGGACAATGGGAGTAACTTCTCTATGGGAGAATTGGCTGAATTCTACAACGAGCAAAATATCCGGCTTGACATGGCGTCAGTCGCACATCCAAAGGCTAACGGACAAGTCGAAAGAGCAAATGGTTTAATCCTACAAGGCCTAAAACCGAGACTCGAAGCACCACTACGACGTGCTGCGGGGGCTTGGGAAAAGGAACTACCCTCTGTAATTTGGAGTTTACGAACAACTCCAAACAGGTCAACATGATACACACCTTTCTTCTTGGTCTATGGCGCAGAAGCAGTTCTTCCTAGCGATTTGATTCACACTTCTCCTAAAGTGGCCGCCCATATTGAAGAGGATGCCAAGATTTCTCGACAAAATGATCTCGACTTAGTCGAAGAAGTTCCCATCTTTGCTGAAATGAGATCTACAGCCTATCAACAGAAGTTACGCAAGTATCATAGCCAGAGAGTCCGAAATAGATCTTTCAATAAAGGTGATTTGCTTCTCCGGCTTGTGCAACAAAGAAAGCACAAACTTTCCCCAGTATGGGAAGGGCCCTTCTTAGTTAGTCGAGTATTGCACAATGGATCGTACTACTTAACTGACATGAGGCCAGTCAAAGAAAGACCTGCTACGAAGAAGAGAAAGAGAGTTGGAGGCAGTACAAATCCGGATGAGTTAGACAAACCATGGAATATTGCTCAGCTACGTCCCTTTTATTCTTAGTTTATCCTTCTTTGTAATCATATATATGTAAATGTTCTGTGAGAATAAAAGTTTTGGTTGCCTCAAGATTTTTCTGAGAAGTTTTTTACCATCTTATTTCCGAATGATCATGTCATAGTCGAAAATCCCAGAATGCTTGAAAGTACTTTATGCTCATGTTCGTTCTGGTTTAGATTTCCGATTCTAAAATTGCTACCTTCGGGTATAACTCTAAAAAAATTCTAGTCTTTACTTTGGTTATTTGTCTGATTGCTGGATGCGGGCATTTTCCGAGTAGTGAATTGTTGGTACTGGAAGCCGGCTTTGTTTCCGAGTTTAAACTAGTTTAGCAATTGAGCTTCGTTGCTCGGCAAAAGTTTCCGGTGGAAGGTTTAGTCGGCTCAGGAAAGAGACGAGGCGGAAAGCCAGATAAACGATAAGTATAGACGAAAAAGTACAAGTTCTTGTGTAAACATTTCAAGCACACAAAAAAAATCAAAGCCAAAAAGTGCTGAATATATCAAAAGCTTAGCACTAGCAAAGTTAAAGTACTGCATATTTACAGACGCATCATGTTTTTCCGGAATAATACAAAAAAATTTGATCTATGGTGCAGGAGGAGATGAAGGAGCTGTCGGCTCGCTGGTTATGCTGCCTTGGTATCATTCCGAGATGTCCGCATCCGAGGTGGTGCGTTCATCGTCGGAAACTTCTACGGATTCTTCTAGAGGAGGAGGCGGAGTATCCACGCGGGTGAAGAAAGGGGTCTCGTAGCTGGTCAGGTCAGCCACGTGACACCCATATCCGGTGCAGGAGTGCATGATGGCTTGAAGGTCCTGCTCCTGGTCGTCTTCATCTACTTTGCAGTACCCTCTGGTCACTTGCCATATCTCCATGTTTCCATGGTGGCTCATGACCATGGTGAGAGCGTTCTGCACCGCAGTCCGCGCGTAGGACATGTTCCAGTCCCGAACAAGTTGCGGAATCTCGTTTTCCTTGTCCCGCACCTGAAAATCTGACATGCTGTGCATGTTCGGAATCTTGAGAGCTTTGCCGATGTCCTCAAGGGATTAGCGGAAGTCATGAAGCAGGTCACCGACTTGGGTAAGCCGGTGGGTGCGGGGCTCGGTGGAAGAAGAGTCCGTCAAGTTCAGAGGACCTATACACAAAACAAGTTAATAAAAATCCGACATTGGTAGAAGTCGAAGAAAAAGACAAAGTCAGACAGATGGAACGTACTGAAAATGACGTCATCAATTTTGGTCTTCTCCTCCCGGAGACTCTGGAGTTCAGCCCGGAGCGCCTGGGAAAGGTCCCTCTCTCTGCTAAGCTCATTCTTGAGGTCCGAGATTATTTTATCTTGAGTAGCGATCTTGCAATCACGCTCTTCAGTAGCCATGAAGGAGGATTCAAGGATTTGAGCTATACTCTTTTCATGATTTGCCTTGAGCTGGTCCAGCTCTTGGCAAAGCTCCTTGTTCTCCACCACCAAGGTCTTGAGGTTCTCGGCCTCTTCGATCATGGCGCATGATTGTTTCACCAGCGCTGTAAGTCAATAAGAACAACAGTTCAGAAAAATTTGACATTGAAAATAACAAAGACAAGGTTTGAGTCTCGGAATGTTTACCTTCGGCCTCATCCTTGGCAACTTTAAGTTCAGCATTTTTAAGCCGGAGAGCTTTGATCTCTCTCCGCTTATCGCAGACATTCTTCAGTAAATCCTGGTTATAGGAACATACTTTCTATAAGTCAGAATACCCAAAGTCAGAAAGCTACTTAAGACTCGGGCTAATATTTTTGCTAATATCAGCACGAGCCTTGGGGGATACACTAGTTCATTCTTTGGTATCCTAATGAAGCATAAACACAGATTATATATCCTACTGCATGCTTGGGGGCTAGAGGATATGATATAAAATAAAGGAAAAATAGGAGTTGGAATTCCGACTTACATATTGTTCGCGGTGAGTTTATCCAAACCCGCGTTCACTTCAGCGGCCACCTTTTCGGCGAGAGTCAGAGGAATCACTGGGGTTGTTGGAAGCTCACCAGTCCTAATCCTCTCGTCGTGAAGGCGCACCTGGGCAAAAAGGTCGGAGAACTTGACGTCCTCTTCTTCTTGCGCTTCTTCTTCGGCGGATAAAGTACTTTTCTCCAAGCATTGCTTGGCGAGCCGCTGGATTTCTTCAGCAGATTTCCGAGACAGGCCAAACTTGGCAAGTCCCAGATTGCTGATACGGTTTTCAGCGAAGGTTTCTGTCGAGGGATCATTACCCAAAGAGGGTTCACCCTTATCTAGATCTGACTCACCCATGGTGACGTCAGTTTGGGATTCAAGGATCGCAGGCTCCGTTGAAGGAGCCGGATCTTTTGCGACGACCGAGGAAGGAATGGTCGCTGGCGTTGCAGAAGGTTGAGGGGCAAGAGTCAGACGAGCCACAGTGGGGGAAGCTATGGTCAGCTTTGTCTATCGCAGGGGCTTCAAAGAATTTCCCTTCCCCTTGCCCTTGATGATCGATTTTGCTCTGAGAATGTAGTAAAGTCGGAAACATTACATCTCGGAAAGAAATTCGAGTAAAGTACAAAGGCGGAAGTTGTGATTGAAAGTTACCTCTTCACGACGAGCACCTCCTTTGTGCCAACAGCCACTGTCGGAGCTTTACGCTTCTTGAGCGCAAGGTCCGGCAATGGGACCACCTCTGTCTCCTGAGAAAACTCATGAGGACATCCTTCGAGGGGAGCAAGTTCTGACTCGGGGAGGTCGGCAAGCTGAAAATAAGAAAACATATCAGTATTGCAGTATAACTCAAAGATTGAAACACATAAAAGGTGTACTGATGGAAGCTTACCAGCACTACATGGTTTTCCATCGTATGCATATCCAGAGAAATCTCCGGGATCCTCCTCTCGATCCGCTCCCTGATCAGCCACTTGATCTAGATTATGTAGCCTTGAGTGGTGTAGGATTTGGGGCTGATGCGGAGGGAGTCTTTCTTGGATGACGTGATGGAGTGCATCAGTCGATCCCCATGGTACTGAAGGGGCTGGATCCGGCGTGAGACCCAGCATTGGACCAAGTCGGATCCCTTCAGTCCCTTGTGTTTGATCAAGTATTCCATCCACCTCTTAGGGAGGATCAGATCGTCGGTAAGAGCTGGAGCAGCTTCATCCCAAGAAGGTTGGGCCGTGGCAGCTCTGGCAACAAAAGCCGGCAAAGCAGTAGCTTTGCCGGGAGCCGGAATATCCCTATGATAGAAAAACGTGGTTGGCTATTGTTTGACTGAGTCACTAGCTAGAATTTTGGGATATGCGCGCTCGCGTCTAAGCGAAAAACTAATAGTGCCGGTGATGTAAGGAACACCGGCGGTAATGGAGTTTCTCCGGACATGAAAATAGTACTGGAAAAAAGTCAAACTCAGCCTAATGCTGAGAAAGCCCTCACACAACGAAGCGTATGCGCTCATCTCTAAGAGAGATTTGGGAGGAAGATGATGGTGAACTCTGTAATGATCAATCACCTCGGAGAAGAACCCCGAGGAAGGAAACGACAAACCTCTGTCGAGTTGGGTGCCGAAGTGGACCCGCTCGCCGTCGCGCGGGTTGGGGACGGTTTCCTCGAAGCCGCTCCGCCAGTCACCGGCGGCAAGGAGCCCTTCCTTCTCCACGTTCTTGAGACCCTCATCATTGAGCGCGCAGGGAATCCAGAGCCCGCGAAAGCTCTCTTTCTCCCCCACCGCTTCCGCCGTCGCCACCACCGCCGCTACCGCCAAGCCAGAGGAAGAAGATGAAGCCATTTCTCCGACGAGCAGTTGACCTAGAAGGGGCGGCGCTGGGAGTTCTATGGGGGAGGAACGGGGGAGCTCTATGCGCGCAGGGAGATTAGGAGGAGAGGAAAAGGCAAAGGACTGGTGAAAGGAGAAGGAGAAAATCCTAACCCCTTATATCCACCTAACTGCGCCAAGATTCGTGCAAATGCTACAGTGTAACCGCCACGCATCATGTAAGGAACTGGGAAGGACCCACCCGATGATTACGTCGCCTCGATCTCCATGCACGCATTAAAACGGCGCCTCGGTTCCGCAAACCGCGGACCCACCAACGGTCGTGCTGACGGAATGTTTGTCAGATGATGTGACTTGACCATGGCTTGTGTCAGGTGGCATTAGGAACCAAGTTCCGGCTTAATTTGAAATCAAGCTAGAAAATCCGAGTAACCTGTTGATAGGTCCAACGTATTTTTAAGACCCGGATCATATTTTTGTTTTGAAGTTTCAGGAACCCTTCAAGATTCTGCAAGCCAAAGATCAAGCTAGACGATGATGAATCCGACTTTGGATCTTGGAGGCCTCCGGGGGCTGTTGTTGGGGATATACTTCCGGGTATCCTCACAGTTCCTTAGTGACCAGGGTGGCCCACTTTGGGTTAGAGCTTTGCTTCACGGGTGGCCCAGTCAGGGAGAGAAGACGGAGTCCAATCCGGCTACGGGAAGGCCCAAAAGAATTACCGACTTAGGCCCATAATGTTACTTGTAGTTCAAGATGTACTCTGTAAACAACTCTTAGTCGTAGACGGATAGATCTCTCATGTAAACCCTAGGCCGGATATCTATATAAGCCGTCCTAGAGAGAGCCTTTAGGGCACACCTCAATAGTCTACAATCTCAACTCGCACAGGCGAAACCCTTGTAACCCATATTCCGGTTCTGCCGTATTACCGGATTGCTAGCAGGAGTAGGATCCGTCCAAATCCGGCGGATTCGAACCTGGGTAAACTTGTGTTCTCACCGTCCTGGAATACCGTACATCTCACACCTCTCTCTTCCGCACGCCTCGAGGACCCCCTCATGGCGTAGTTGTCCTCAATCTGACGACAGTACCCTAGTTGGTAGGGCCCCGATAGTAGCTCCCGTGAATTTGTCTACACGTCTCCCTCGAAGGGGCTGTAGGGGCAGGCGCCTAAGATGGTTGGCATGCCTTGATGCCCGACCATGAAATCATGATCTTTCCCCGCCTTTGCCCTGACCGCAGGTATGAGGCGCTCGCGGGCTATTTACCACTAAGCTCGAGCGTGCTGCTCCCACTCCAGGAGTTGCCACCACGACGCGACGGTGTGTGGGACCCCTATAGTTATATCCGGTGCATGGGGCAGCGATGCGTCCTTTCTGACAACCCCTTTTATGGTAGGGCGTGAACACGTGAGCTCTCACTCTTCGCCTTTGTTCCCCCTTTCCCCTGTGGTATGCTCGCACAAGGATACACACCTCCATGGCACCCAAGATTTTCTCAGCCACCGAGAAGTGAAAAGTTGTGGTGGCGCTAGAGGAGGAGACTCCCTCGGCCAAGTGAGGCCGGGGGCGGCCGCGAGGCAGCGGCCGGCGTGCGTCCCCAAGAAGGGCCTCTACCCAAGCCGCTGCAAGGGCTGGGAGGAGCACTCCCGGGAGGCGCGGACGAGTATGCGCAGGTTGTGGATGCAAGCACCATCTATCCGGTCCGAATGTCGACCCGAGCCACAGTCTGCCCCGATCGGGTGTTCATATTGTGGGTGTAAGTGAGTCCGAGCCAATCACCTACTTCATCCTCGTCCTAAAGGATGATGACTGGTCCACCAAGGTACGGCTTCCGTCGCGCTTCGCCCATACCTCAGGGGCCCATTTCCAAGAGTCCGTGCCTCTAAGGCACTCAGGGGGCAGTGATTGGTGGGCTATGGAACCCGAGATCCCTGCGCCTAGGGAGGTGTACCTCCCCTCGGGCTGGAAGAGCTTCATCCGTGAACATGAGATCGGGCGCGGCTCAGTACAGAGGGTCCGCCATGACACCGAGACGGCTTCTCGGTGGTGGTGTATGACCCCATGTCGTGCCGCGCGGATTATCCCCACCACCTCCGAAGAGACCAGGGAGTTGGGGTCTCGGGTACAGCGTTGCCACCAAAGCTTATCCGCCCCTGTTAGTGAAGGAGCCACGGCCACTTCTATTTTCTTGTATTGTGGACACATTTGTAACGGAGGCTATCGCAGAATTCTATACACGACCCTCTATGCTTGATACTTCTCCTTTTGGGCTTATAAGGGAGACTTGTCGTAGATGTCTGTAAGCGGATGTTTGCGCCTACTATCTACTCCCTTGCATGGTTTGATGTGATGCTCGGGGCTTTGATGTCCATGGTGCAGGGCTGGCCTGGTACCCAGGCGAACACTGGCAGGCACGGTGCATTTCCTGGTGAAGCTGCCCGCGGGTCGACACCCGGAGGTGAGGCCTCGCGAAGTGGGGGCCTGTGGGGGTTGCGCCCTGTCGGGTGACCTCCTGAGGTAGTGTCAGGGGCCGGTGTCCTTTCCGGGCATCCCTATCCGGTGGTGCGTAGGGAGCCTTCGTATGCTTCTAGGTCCAGCCATTCGGGCACTGCGAGTCGTGGGCGAGGTGCTTGGCGATGCTGATGGGTGACAAGTTCCAGGCTCATCACATTAGGTCCTACGACTCCCTAGTCCCCTGAGGGGTGAGTGCCTCATGAGACACGCTTCAAAACTCTCGAGAAGAAGGTCATTGGGTGTAGCACATGATGTTTTTGGTTTCATAGGGGTCGTAAACCATAGGCGAGGTGACCCATATCCGTGGGATGGGCCGTGGATTCAGAGCCCGATGCTTTAGGTCCTGATGAACTCATGCCATGGAGGGGCAATGCTTCACGGGACATCATGAGGAGAGAGCTAGGTCAGGGACCGTAGGTGAGGTAACTCACGGTCGAGGGATGGGCCGCCAGTTCAGAGCTGGACGCTTTAGGTCCCGACGAGCTCAGGCCATGGAGGGGCAGTGCCTCACGAGCCGTCACGTGGATAAAACTAGGTTAGGAACCATGGGTGAGGTAACTCATGGCCGAGGGATGGGCTGCGAGTTCAGAGCTCGATGCTTTAGGTCCTGACGAGTTCGGGCCGCGGAGGGGAGTTGCCTCATGAGCCGTTGCGAGGATAAAACTAGGTCAGGAGCCGTGGGTGAGGTAACTCATAGCCGAGGAATGTTCCGCGAGTTTAGAGCTCAACGCTTTAGGTGCTGACGAGCTCGGGTCGCGAAGGGGAAGTGCCTCACGAGCCATTGCAAGGATAAAATTGGGCCAGGAACCATGGGTGAGGTAACTCATGGCCGAGGAATGGGCTGCGAGTTTAGAGCTCGACGCTTTAGGTCTTAACGAACTGGGTCCGCAGAGGGGCAGTGCCTCACAAGCTGTTGCGAGGATAAAACTAGGTGAGGAACCGTGGGTGAGGTAACTCACGACCGAGGAATGGGCGTCGAGTTCAGAGCTCAATGCTTTAGGTCCTGACGACCTCGCTCCATGGAGGGGCAGTGCCTCATGAGCCATCACGAGGATAAAACTAGGTTAGGAACCATGGGTGAGGTAACTCACAGCCGAGGAATGTGCCACGAGTTCAGAGCTCGACGCTTTAGGCCCTGATGAGCTTAGGCCACGGAAGGGCAGTGCCTCTCAAGCTGCCGCGAGGATAAAACTGGGTCAGGAACCGTAGGTGAGGAAACTCACGGCCGAGGAACAAGCCACGAGTTCAGAGCTTGACACTTAAGGTCTTGGCGAGCTCTAGTCACGAAGGGGCAGTGCCTCACGAGCCGTCTCAAGGATAAAACTAGGTCAGGAACCGTAGGTGAGATAACCCACGGCCGACAAATGGGCCGCGAGTTTAGAGCTCGAGGCTTTAGGTCCTGACGAGCTCAGGCCGTGGAGGGGCAGTGCCTCACGAGTCATCACGAGGGTAAAACTAGGTCAGGAACTGTGGGTGAGGTAACTCAGGACTAAGGAATGGGCCACGAGTTCAGAGCTCGACGCTTTAGGTCCTAGCGAGCTGCCCCGTAGACCTTACCAGGAGAGGGGCGTAGGGGAAAGCATGCACCCCTAGAGACCCGTACACGTGCCGCACGAGGATCTCAAGCACCAGGGACCATGGGAGAGGTAACTCATGGCCGAGACTATTCGATGAGTTTAGAACTCATCACTTTGGCTCTGATGTTGATGGGGGACTGGCCCGGTGAGGGGTACCGTCCCTAGCCCCCGCTCACGCAGAGTGTGTGAGAGAAATCTGGCGTTGTGGTTTTCGGAGACATACTTTTTTGGGGAAAAACCAAATAGCCAAGCGTGCGTGTAGCACAAAATCCAAGGGAGCGCTGGCAGTGCAGGCTTATTACAATGCCACTAAGGTCTGCACGGGTCTAATGAGAGGTAAAACCGTAAGGGGTGATGGTTTTTTGTGATTCACCTTCAAAAAGTCGTGGAGTCATGCGCTCCATTCGGAGAGGTTCGTCCACCTTCCAACAACCTATCTGTTGGCCCATCCAGCCACTCAGTTGCCACCATGAGGGCTGCAGGTGTTGTACACGTGCTAGGTGTAGTCCATGGGGAAGTACGGAGCCCCCGCATCACCGCCGTCCTCGGGTGGCACCTCATCCCTCACGAGAGAAAGCGGTGGTGCCCCCAGGCTCCTCTTGAGGTCGCGAGCGCTGACCACGTCCTATCCCTCGCGAGGCGTGAATAGGGTGGCTGCTGCTCTCCTTGCCAGGGTGTTCTCTTGGGCTACCATCTACTTCCTCCTAGTTGAGCCTCCAACATAGTCTAGGGCTTCCACGTCATTGGGATAGGTGGCGGTAGTGGTCTTGTAGTCGTGTTCCAGGGAGCGTAAGGCTTCCACTTCATCACAACGGACCTTGATGACTCCGCCGCTGCCGCTAGACATCTTGATCATGTTGTAGGCATGGTGAGTAGCAGCCATGAACTTAGCCAGCACGAGGTAGCCAAGGATGACGTTGTACAGGACGTTGGTGTGTGCTACGTCAAAGTCGATGAGCTCGGTGCGGTAGTTGTCGCGCCTCCTGAACGTGACGGAGAGGCGCACCTACCCGATGGGTATGGTGGATCCACTGGTCACTCCGGAGAACGGCATGGTCGACATCAGCTTGTTGTACGACACCTCTAGCTGGGCGAAAGTCTCGGTGGAGATCACATTCAGGCCCGTCCCTCCATCGATGAGGGTTTTCTCAACCATGATGTTGTTGATGGTGGGGGTTCAGATCAGGGGAAGGGTGCCCACGGGCCTGGTGGAGATGGGGTGGTCACTAGCGTCAAAGGTGATGGTGTATAGAGACCACTTGAGCTTCGGCGAGGGGACTCCCGCCCTAGTAGCTGCCACTTCACGAGTGAGTAGCTTGAAGTGCTGGTTGGGTGTCGGGGCTTGGGAACCACCGAGGATGCAGGCTATGGCACCCTACGGCACTTGGTAGCCCCTAGGGTCCTCGGCATGTACTTTCTCCTAGGGGTGCGGGTGTTGTTGTGCGGTGTTAGCTTGATGGCCCGTTGGGGGGCACCACATCCCCCGGAGTTGTTGTTCTAGCGATCGCCTCCTCGATTGCCTCCGCCCTGGCTGCCTCGCTCGCCGCCCGGCCTCCTCGTCCTCTGGCTGATGCGTAGGTCACAAAGTTTCTTGAGCTCATAGCAGTCGTCGGTGGGCTGGCCTAGCTTCTTGTAAGAGTGACAGTATGAGTTGTCGTCCCGCTCCCTTTTGACATTCCCCTCACGAGGGCTCTTCCGATATGGCTCTGCTGCCCATGATGGTGGCGGTATTGCGCTTGGGGTCCTTGTCATTTCCCTTGGATGAGCCTAAGGCCTTGGGGGTGGTTTCTGCCTCTGTGAGGCCAAACATCCACCCAGCCTCCGCCTTGGCGCACTTCTCGTCCATGATGAAGATCTCGGCAGGGGTGGTAACGCTCTCACCACGCATCCTGATCTTTTCCGACATCATGATGTCCTTCACGCCCTCGGAGAAAGCTATGATGACGTTGGAGTCTGAGATTTTGGGGATCTTGTTGCGGACTCGGCTAAACCTCTGCAGGAACATGAAGAGGGTGTCTCTAGGCTGCTGTCGTATCTGGCGGAGGTCGTAGTAGGTGAGAGGGTGCTCATAGGTTCCCTTGAAGGTGGATATGAAGAGGGAGCTGAGCTCCTCCCATGAGTCGATCGACTCCTCGGGGAGGTTCATCAGCTAGGTACTAGCCATCTCCTTTAGGCATAGGGGGATCAAGTTTTCCATGACACGATCATCTCCTCCCACCGCCTCGATGCCTATTGTATAGAGTTGGAGAAACTGGCATGGGTTGGTAGTCCCGTCATAGCGCGTTGGCATCTCTAGGCGGAACTTGTGGGCCCAGACCACGCGGCGGAGGCCTTTGGTGAAGGCGAGGAAGCTGTTGGCCTGGACCGCCTTGCTGTTTTTAAGGGCCGTGCGGTTCTGCTACCCTACGGCCGCGATTTCCTCGGCGAGGCAGTCCTAGCGCTCATTTGGTGGTGCTGCGGCTACGGGAGGTGAGATGATCTGGCAGTTGTTCGCGAGCGGCAGAGTGGCGTTGTCCGACTTGGTCGCCTCTCCACGCCGACAGGCCGGAAGTGAGCCCCCGTCCCCTGGCTCCCCGCCTTCAGTCCAAGCCACCGGGCGCTCAGGCAAGAGGGTGGCGGCGTCAAGGAGTTTGGCGACCCGGTCGCGCCACCTCTCTTGACCCTTCTCAGCCAGCGGGTGGTCCAGGAGCTCGCACACCATGCGCTTGGTGGCCTCAGGGGTGAGCTGCTCGGGGTGGCCACGGGATGAAGCGGTGCGGGAGAGCGACGTGACTACATGCGAGGAGGGAGCAGGCTCCCGCGACGGGCACTAGAAGGAGACCCCTCATCCTCTATCCATGGAATATGCTCGGAGGCGGCATGCTGTGGAGCCGGCTCCGTATTGTCCTTGCTTGCCGCGCGACGGAGGGCTTGCGTGGCGCGCATGTCATTGTCGATCAACATGCTGCTGAGGTAGTTGAAGGTCTTGAAAGCATGCCTCAAACCCCTACCTGGCGCGCCAAATGTCAGAGATTTGTCCTGCGAAGGAACTGGGGTGCAAAGATCCCTTGGTTCGATAGGGGGATGAATGGACGATTCAGAAGGAACTCAGGGACAGTTGTGGAGCAAGCACACAATAGAGAGATGACACCAGGGTTTTTTACCCAGGTTCGCGACCCTCGTCAGGAGGTAAATCCCCCTACTCCTGCTTTGTTGTATTGCTCGCGTGCTTCGCAAGGTTACAATGGAGGATGTAAGTCTAGGGTTTTAGATCTCCGGGGTCAATCCCTTCCAAGGTATGAGAAGGGCTCCTTATATAGGGCAGTCTTGGGCCTATTCCCTGGTCTATGGACGGGAAGGGTCACCACAATGCTGCCCCCAGGTTCTGGTCTACAAGGCTACTTTTTGGTGGACCGAGTCTTGGACCTAGACGCACCTCCGCCAGTTGGTAAAGTAGCCTCCCTTTCCCTAGTTTTGTCTTCATCCGGCGCTGCCTGATGTCCCCTTAACACCCAAACTACAACTAGTGCACCCACTGCCATGAGGTCTTTGGTCCACCAACTACAAGAAAGGGTGGGCGGACTGGATCTTCCTTTTCAGAGAAAAATGGCGAGGGTGGAGCAGCCGAACCCCTTGTCGCGACCCAACCCGTCTGCTAATTGCTCAGTGGTTTTACTGAAAGGCCTCGGGCACACTCCAAGACACCCTTGGGGGGTTCTATAGGCGCTTCCCTTTGGGAGCGCGTCCCCTCACGAGGGTCCCCTCTCAAGGGCGGGCCCGGCCGCACCTGCCATAGGAGGCATCAAGTGCTCGTGAGGATACGGCCTCTCGAGGTGCTGGGGGTTTCCAACCGTTGGGACATGGTACCCTAGTTAGTAGGGTCCTGACAACGACCAACAGTATGGTTGGGACACGCCCGTACCATCCTCCCATACTATACGCCGCCAGCTCTGTTATATCAATACAAGTAACTTTCATGAAAGGAAGGCGACGAGAAGGATGACATAAACGAAAACACAGCCGCCGCAAACTCATTTAGAAAGGGTTAGATCAGATCTGGAAGATGAGAAGAACTTCCCCTCATTCCTCAACAATTTTCAACTCCTTAACCACACACTCCATCATCTTCCCCGTCATTACTTAGAGAGAGAGAGAGATTGACAATTGTAAGATTAGGGTTTGATACTTTGATCTACCTTTGGTTTGTATTTGATTTGATCTTCAATCGCTATTTTGGTTTGCTACAATAACTTTGAGATGATTCCTATTTGCTAAATAATTATGCTTTTGACTATCTTCCTCTCATGTCTAAGTAAATCCCCATAGGTGTGGGAGATGTAGGGGATTGGTGAGATGTGTTGTGCCTCCTTTAAATCCATCCATTTGTGATTGTTGTAGTGTTTATTAAATAATGAGGATGATTATCTATGTTCACCTAATGCTTGTTATCTAATTTAAGGGCCCAGGTAACATGATCGAAATATCTCATAGGTATGAGCTTGTATACTAGCGAATAGGCGACCCTCGAGTGACACAGCCGATATCAATGAGGAGCTAGTACTACTCGAGGACAACAAAGAACCATCAAGTTTAAAACCTTGATCTAGTCGCAAGACTTTAACTAATGTGCTGATCATTGTCTTGGTGACAGGCAGATGGATCATTGAGGCTAGGAAGAATTGGCCACGAGGACTCCGAGTAGGTATATGGGTTGCTTGCCTACTCACTTATAAATAAGAAATATCACTATCAATTATTCCACTTTAACCATTTGGCACTTTCACTATCACCATGAGTTGTTTCTTTCCACGCCTAACTTCTCATTTACAGGACCTTTAAACACCTTTCACATCCTTTACTTTTATGCTATTTAATCCTTATTCCTAAGCAAGTTTCTTCTATCTTTTATTCACCACTTTCCACCATCAGCTTTTGCAGTCAATTCACTCAAGACCGGTGACACCTTGAGTGCGTCAAAAATGGTGCATAAAACACTTACCTAGGCTACATATCGAGATCGATATAAAACTGAAATTAATACCTCCACGAAAACATTCTCTAATGAACCTGTGCACTTGCAGGCCATCACCTGGCTAAATAACATAGAAACGAATACAAATAGATGGCATAACCTTTGACTAAAAATTACATGTCATAGGTCGTACTGGCATGCCAATCATCCATGGGATGTTCACATTATCCTCTCCCCCTTGGAAAGGTGTTGTACTCAATGCTCTAAGGTCTTCCCTAGCATGTCACGTCATATCAAAAACATCGCCACTCTTCACATTGAACTTCAAAGTCAAGTCTTGCTTGTCTGCCACACCACATCCTCACTCTTGGATAGCTTGACTTGATGTTGTACTTGGCGCCTCCTTCCTTCTCCACATGAGCTTGTACTTTGGCGCCACCATATTCTTCTTGTCATCTATTGATTGAGCCCTTTGAACGTGAACGTGAACCTTCTTCAAATGACCCTGAAAAACAGGTTCAATGCCTGGACCACACAATTCGCGAACATGTCAATCATTTCCTTTGTTCATATGCACTCCTGCTCCAACTCTCCGTGTAGATGCTCCAAGAACTCTGGTCTATGACCCTCGCTTCCATATGCACCAGTACATGATCATCATGACTATCATCGGTTTGAACGCATTTATCGACACAAACTAGAAGTGTAGAATTTGATGCATCATCCTTGCTTTGTTTGCTAAGATGCTTGACTTCAATCGACTTGTAACTAACAGGCATAGCTGAAACAACTGGCTTGTCATCAATAGGTATAGCTGAAATATCATGAGTATTGATGCTCCCTGCATCATGCTCCCCTTCTTGAAGGGTGACCGTCCTCGGTCACGGCGCCTTCTCCTTGCGCACCACCAACACCACATAAGATGTGATCATATCATCTGCCATAGGCTTCAATGTCCTTTGTTTGTCATCATGCACAAAAGTATAAGTACTAGTTTGTCCTGCATGCATAACATTGTGATCATACTTCCATCGACGCTCAAGTAACAGCCCTCATACCTCCAATGGCAACACATCACACTCTAACTCATCAACATACTCACCAACTGTAAATAGCACATGCACCCTATGTGTAACCTTCAACATACCACATCTATTCAACCATGCGAGATGCTTTGGTTCAGGAATACGCCATGTGGACAACCCCAAAGATGCCACCATTGCCTTTCTTATGCCATTAGTACAGCTACCACCAGCAACCATCAACTTGCACACTTTGCCTTTAATCATACACTAAGACTGAAATAAATTATAATGCTGAGCTCTATCAACTGTCGTGCAAGTGCCATCATGTACCCTCTTGAGTTCCACATTCACCCACTCAATGGTACAACCTCATCTGGAGCAACCACCTTTTCCTCCGCCTCAAATGGTGCCAAAAATTTAGCATGTAAATGATGACCCACAAGTATATGGGGTGTATCATAGTATCTTCGATAAGTAAGAGTGTCGAACCCAACGAGGAGCAGAAGGTGTTGACAAGTGGTGTGGACCAGGAATTCTCTATAAATACTTAGAAAACGGATTTTTAGAGTTTTTTGATAATGCAGATAAATAAAGTACGAGTAAATAA
This sequence comes from Avena eriantha, assembly GCA_910589775.1. Lineage (NCBI taxonomy): Eukaryota > Viridiplantae > Streptophyta > Magnoliopsida > Poales > Poaceae > Avena > Avena eriantha. The sequence continues at coordinate 264,902,968 of OU342741.1, read as the reverse complement.
AAGACAATAATAATAATTGCAGCAAGTGACCCAATCCTTTCTTTAGCAAAGCACAAGCCGGTTGTATTACTTAAGATGACCAAAAATTCTCGAAGACACACGGGAATATTGTCAAGTGCTTTCGCTTCATATAGTTGATTAATCTTCTCTGGTTAGATAAGTGTTGTGTGGGTGAACCTATGCTAATGTACTGACCTTCCTAGGACTAATACATACTTGTGATTATACCCCTTGCAAGATAGGCAACTACAACAAAGTAATTAAGATAAAAACCTAACCATAACCTTAAACTTTGAGATCCTACACTCCCTTGTGCAAAGGCTTCCTAACGGGGGTTCAGGTTTCAGTCACTCCGACAACCCCATGATTAGTAGCCAAATACACAATGCATTCCCCTAGGCCCATAAAGGTGAGTATCATGTAGTCGACGTTCACATGACACCACTAGAAGAATAACACCACAACTTAAATATCAAACCATTGAATCTTTCTCAACACAATTCCACTACTAACAACATGACTTCTACCATGTCCTCAAGAACTAAACGAACTACTCACGAGACATCATATGGATCAAGATCAGCGATGAAATAATGATAAGTAACAATCTGAACATGAACAATAATTCAATGGTTCCACTCAATAGCATCTACTACATCAAGTAATCAACACTAGGAAAGTTTCCCCTAAGAACTATGCAAGATTCAACCCAATTTTTATAGCGGTTCAGAGTGGTGCTGATGGTGTTGGTGGAGATGACGATGATGAGGATCCCGCTGAAGTCTAGCTTGATGACGGTGTTGATGGCGACGATCTCCCCTCTCCAGGAAGGAATTTCCCCGGCAGATTTCTGCCTGCTGGAGAGCTCTTTCTCTCTCTGTAGTTTTCGCGCCCCAGAGGCGGCGGAACTTTTATGTGGTCGCTCCCCGAGTCTTAGGGTTTCGAGGGGATTATATATGCCAAAGGGCGATGCTGGAGGTGGGCCAGGGTGGCCACACCACCTGGTGGTGCGGCCAGGGGTGGCCCGCGCCAGGGGGTGGTGTGGCCCCCTATGGCCCATCTCCACTTCCCCTTCTGGCCTCCTTCGTCTTCTGGAAAAATAGGAATTTCCGTATATTTTCTGGGATTTTCTGATCTTCGCCAATTTTCCACCTGGACATTGCCTTTTCCATCAGAATCCTGACTTTAGTGGTTCATCCTCCAAAAGTCATCAACTATATATAAATAGATGAAATAGCATAAGTATCATATCTTAATATGAAATATATCAATGAATAACAGTAGATTGTGATATAGAATAGTGATGCAAAATGGACGTATCAACTCCCCCAAGCTTAGACCTCGCTTGTCCCTGGTGACCCACAAGTATAGGGGGTGTATCATAGTATTTTCGATAAGTAAGAGTGTCGAACCCAACGAGGAGCAGAAGGTGCTGGCTAGTGGTATGGATCAGGAATTCCCTGCAAATACTTAGCAAACAGATTTTCAGGGGTTTTTGATAGTGCAAGTAAATAAAGTACGAGTAAATAAAAGACAATAAGAATAAATGCAGCAAGTGGCCCAATCCTTTCTTTAGCAAAGGACAAGCCGGTTGTATTACTTAAGATGACCAAACGTTCTCGAGGATACATGGGAATTCTGTCAAGTGCTTTCGCTTCATATAGTTAATTAATCTTCTTTAGCTTGCTAAGTGTTGTGTGGGTGAACCTATGCTAATGTACCGACCTTCCTTGGACTAATACATACTTGTGATTATACCCCTTGCAAATATCCGTAAGTACAAGAAAGTAATTAAGGTAGAAACCTAACCACATCTTTAAACTCTAAGACCCTGACGTCCCTTGTGCAATGGTTTCCTAACGGGGGTTCAGGTTTCTGTCACTCCGGCAACCCCTACGATTAGTAGCCAAATACACAATGCATTCCCCTAGGCCCATATAGGTTAAGTGTCATGTAGTCGACGTTCACATGACACCACTAGAAGAAGTACACCACAACTTAATTAACAAACCATTGAATCTTTCTCAACACAATTCGACTACTAACAACATGACTTCTCCCATGTCCTCAAGAACAAAACGAACTACTCACAAGACATCATATGGATCATGATCAGAGATGAAATAATGATGTATAACAATCTGAACATAAACAATAATTCAATGGTTCCACTCAATAGCATTAACTACAAAGAGTAATCAACACCAGGAAAGTTTCCCCTAAGAAATATACAAGATTCAACCCAATTGTTACATCGAGATGATGATAGTGCTGATGATGATGATGATCCCGATGAATTCCAGCTTGATGGTGGTGTTGATGGCGACGATCTCCCCTCTCCGGTAAGGAATTCCCCCGACAGAATTCTGTCTGCCAGAGAGATCTTTCTCTCTTGGTGTTTTCCGCCCTGCAGAGGCGGCAGAATCTTTCTATGGTTGCTCCCCAGCTATTAGGGTTCCGTGGAGATAATATACAGCAGAGGGGAGAGCTAGGGGTGGACCAGGGTGGCCACACTACCTGGTGCCGCGTCCCCGAGTGGCCCGCGCCAGGGGATGGTGTGGGCCCCATGTGGCCCATCTCCGCTTCCCCTTCTGGCTTTCTTCGTCTTCTGGAAAAATAGGATTTTCCATGTATTTTCCCAGATTTTCTGATCTTCGCGAATTTCATCTCCAAACAGCCCCTTTTCCATCAGAATCCTGACTTCAGTGGTCCATCCTCCAAAAGTCATCAACCATGCAAAAAAAAGATGAAATAACATAAGTATCATCTCTTAATATGAAATATATCGACGAATAATAGTAAATTATGATATAGAATAGTGATGCAAAATGGACGTATCAACTCCCCCCAAGCTTAGACTTCGCTTGTCCCCAAGCGAAACTGATCTCAATAAACATGACCTCAAGTTTATGGAGTGAAGAGTCGATAAAAGAATACGGACAAGAAGCATCACAGTCATCAATACATAGATCATATTAGAAGACAACTCACTATTATATAACTTAACCTGCAATAGGTAAAGGAAACACAATAAAGATACATAAAGTAAATCATAATTGTAATGGCAAACTTAGCTCTTGGTCGAAGAATAGTTGACAATTTGCTAGAGTTCACAAATAATTGATTTTCAATGATAGCTTTCAAAGTAGTAAACACTAAGATAAGAGCAATGTGCAAAACAAGGAACATAAGAAACATGATTGAATAAATCATCATATGAATGAATGAAACACAACAACTCAAAATACTTGCTGAGATAGAAGGGAATAGGTTTACTGACTGAACAAAAAAAGTAAAAGAAAGGCCCTTCGCAGAGGGAAGCAGGGATTTCAAGTTTCATAAAGAGCTCCCAAAAATTATGATACTAATTAGCTTTCAGCTCTCATTGCCCCTATCATAGACATCTTTAGGTGATTAAGGTTAAAGTGATGAATATGAGGATATGCTTGACAAGTTGTAAATTGAAAATCTCATGCCCCTTGAATACGAGGGTCGCTCCTCATGCTACTCAAGTTTAGTCACCGGTAAGTTCTTGTCATAGTAAGCACATGTGTATCATGGAGAACCGCCAACGGGGTACCCCTTGCCCGATGATACAGAAGAATCCCCATATCAAATTGACAAGGCAAGCAGACAACAAGCATCTCAGCAATCTTCTTATTTACCATGGGAATATGGTGCTTTTTTCTTTCTTTCCTCTTTTCTCATTCTCTATCTCTTTTTTTATAAGAAGAATGCTTCATAGATGCTCATTATGGTTACGCTGCAGGTTTCCACCATAACACCATGGATTAGACCAGCGGCCCAGGCGTTTCTCTAGCACACATGCATAACTCCATGGACTTACAAGCTCCCCTTTCATTTCACACCGACGACATCCATAGACAAAAGAACATGATATCAACTAGGTACAAAGTACTGATGCAATGTTGAAAGTGTTCCCCGTGACAACATGGTCCTGCTAATTCACAACTTACAAAGCGCAAGCATATACGCAACATAGATGGGCACAATGGTTCAAGTTTATTAAATGCAAGAAAGTAAAGTGTGCCATCAAGTTCGTGAGAGCTTTAATTACTAATTTTCACATAACAAGTTTAATTTGGAAGGTAGATAAAACATGAATTTACTTGGAATAGAAATAATGCTAATAGGTAGGTATGGTGGACACAAATGGCATATGTTTTGGTTTAAGGATTGGATGCACGAGAATAATTCCCTCTCAATACAGGTTTTTCGCTAGCAAGGCTGGGTAGCAAGTATAAGAGTTGAAGGAAACAACTAGGCATACAAGTGATAAAAACAAACATGCAATCTTCCTTGGAAGCACAAAAGATCTTAACTAGAGAATACTAAGCTTATGAGAAAATCAAGAAAGAAAGATGATGAAATTATATTTCTTTAGAGTACTTTTTATCTTTTTCATTCAACTCTCAAAAATAGTGTTGCTACTGACCGACCCAGGTTTGCCAAAACCAACTAAATTAACTCAATGATCCCAAAGTGATACCAATACTAACAACAAGATCAATTATATAACCATGAATTGAAAACTAATATAAGATATGCAAGAGAGTAAATGAAAGAACTTCTCATTAATATTCCATAATGGCAACTCACACCAAGGGATACATAGCTAACGAGAGAGCCGACACTTCCATAATGCAAACCATCCTACATGATAACTTCTCTGTTCATGATATGACTCTACTAAAAAGGTAAAAAGATAGAAGATAGTGATGTGATACCGCGGCACTCCCCCAAGATTGGAACAAACCAAGGGGATGCCAAAACCTGATGACGAGTTACACCTTCGCTGGTAGTGGTATCCTCTCAATGAGCTCTTTGATCAGTTTCCCCAAGTCCTCAATCTCGAAGGTGAGAGTACGAATCAACATTGAATTTTCCTCGATGCGGCTCATGATCGTGTCGGGCTGCGGCTCCTAGATCTTGTGATTTTCCCCCACTCTACCTCCTTGAAGTCTTCTTTTCCTGCATGGCTAGAACGAGGCAAATCCCAATTGGAGGGTAGTTTCTCCTTGGGTATATTCTAGTATTGATGCTCATGGATAAGGGTATGGAAAGGATTCTTCGTGCGTGGAGGAAGTGACCATGGATCTGAACAGGGAAGAGGAGGCTTCCCTCCAATTGACGTAATCTTGGCAAGGTTTGCCACCACTCCAATGCTTGCAATGGTAGTGCCGGTGCACTTTGCCTCCTCTTCATCTTCACTCTTGATCTCCTTCTCCTGCCCGGGGTCTTGGATATCTTCCTCCATAGGCTCCTTTCCCTTATCCTTGGAGGACACCATTGTGCTTCTAAACTTTCAAGAATAGTTCCTTGCAGAAATAGATCGAAATGAAAACACGACGAGAACACGATATAAGAACCTCGGGGGATCCAGGGGATTATATATTACGAAGTTTCATAACAAAAGGAAGGTATTGGGAGGAAACGGGTCGGAGAAAGAGTCCAGGGTGGCCTCACTACCTAGTGGCACGGCCAGGGGTGGGCCCATGCCACAAGGTGGTGTGAGCCACCCTGGATCCGTTTTCGTCCCTCTTTCGTAGCTTTCCTAGTTGGATAAAAACTGCAAAAATATAACTAGACAGATCTTTCGTGGAACTTTTCTTACCAGAATTGTTACCTATTCGAAAACGGACTCTCAGGTCTCTGAATTTGGTATTTAGTAGATTCTTCCAGAGTCACCATTCGAATATCATCAATATCTTCATCTTCATACACTTATTGCTTGAGTCATGAAACCTTTCACTTCCTTATTACACCATTTTCTCCACTAACCTGGAAATTTCTTTCACACAAAACTTCACACGATTCTCATTAGCAACATTAGTATAAGTGAAGTGATAAAACCTTTTGAGTCCAATTTCAATTGAAAACCATCAAAACATAAGCTACTGTTGCAACTCCTTTCGAAAACCCAAAAAGAATTCAAAAAGGAAATCGATTAAAGAAGCAAATGCAGGAGTGGCACAATCTGTCAAAACAGAGCAGCAGGTAAAGATAAATTTTTTCGAATATCTTCTGTTGCTCAAATCAAAAAGTGAAAAACTAACGAAAGTTAAATAACAACCTGGGGCAGAAGCACAAATAATTACAGCTCAATCCGATATACAGAGATCTCTCACGAATTGTTACGGTGAAGCACAAAAATCTGTTTCGGGGCAGCAACTTCCCCAAATATTACTTCTCTCTCATTAGGGGTTGATCTTGACACAAAAACCAAACAAAAGGGATAAGGAGAGGTCATTACCTAAGTAATAACTTCCAAGACTCAAATAAACAAAAACAAACTGAAACCAAAAATAAATTGGGTTGTCTCCCAAAAAGCTCTTTCTTTATAGCCATTAAGATGGGCATGATAATTTTGATGATGCTCACATAAGAATATGAATTGAAGTGTCAGAGAGCATTAAGAAGCAAAAATACACATGTTTAAGTCTAACCCACTTCCTATGCAAGGGAATTTTGTAAACAAACAAGTTGTTGAAACCAGAGGCTGCAAGCATAGGAAGGCAAAACAAGTGCAACATAAAGACTTTAAGCATAAAACGAGAAAACTTGATATTATTGAGATGTATGAGAACACTTTTCCCTCTTTCATAATAACTTTCAGTATCGTGCATAAACTTAACAATATAACTATCACAAGAACCGTTGTAGCAATGATCACTTATTCTAACAGAAAACACAAGAACACTAGCTCTCATAACACTACTTTGTGAAACAATATTAGAGGTATCCTTGCAAAGGATAGTGTGTCCTCCTTCTACATATTTAGTGACAAAATCTTTCACATTTGCCATTATAGGTTCATCATCCATTTGTTTATCAGGTTCAACAGCTTTATTTGTATCTTAACTGGGAAAGGCATTTTCTCAATGTAAGGCGCAGGTGAATCATGATTAGCAGTAGAAACTTCAGTATTTCTTGCAGAAACACTCTTAGCAGCATCTTTATATGGTTCATGATACTTATTCCACTTCTTTTTAGGCACTTCAATGTAGGAAGCAAAAGCCTTAAAATAAGTTGCAATAGCTTGAGAGTCTAGACCATAAGCATTTTTATTATTTTGAAAGTCATCAGTTCCCATAAAAGATTCGATGCATTCATAATCATAATTTATACCTGACTTTCTTCCTTTGTCATTCTCCCATGCTTCAACATTGTCTTGAATATGATCCAGAAGATCCCATTTAGCTTCTTCTTCCATGCGAGTGAATGATCCAGCACAAGAAGCATCCAATAAATCCTTATCGTGAGGAGAAAGCCTTGCATAAAAGTTATTGATAATAATATTGTTGGGGAGCTCATGAATGGGACATTTGAGCATTAGTAACTTCAATCTCCCCCAAGCTTGAGTTGTACTCTCTCCATCAAGAGGCCAAGAGTTGTATATTTGATTCCGATCTTTATGAATCTCACTAGGAGGATAAAACTTTGAATAAAAGAGAGGTACTATTTCCTACCATTCTAGAGCATGAACATTCTTCAGCAGCTTATACCATTTCTCAGCTCTTCCTTTCAGTGATAATGAGAATAACTTCTTCTTAACTTGATCTATAGTAATACCTGCACACTTGAACAACCCGCATAATTCGTGTATAAAGAGTAAATGATCACCGGGATGGACAGTTCCATCCCCAACATAGTAGTTATCCATAACGCGATCAATAATTCTTGTAGGTATTTTAAAAGCATCATTCTCAGCAGGTGGTGGTTCATCTACTACCTTAGTAGTGGTAGTAGCATTACGAAACAAGAAACTCAACGAATTTTCCATAATGAAAATAAAGCAACTAACAGAAATAAACAATACTCACAGTAGAGGTTTCCTTTACCAATTCCACTCTCCAATAGCGCTTCACTCCCCGGCAACGGCGCTAGAAAATAGTCTTGGTGACCCACAAGTATAGGGGGTGTATCACAGTATTTTCGATAAGTAAGAGTGTCGAACCCAATGAGGAGCAGAAGGTGCTGGCTAGTGGTATGGATTAGGAATTCCCTGCAAATACTTAGCAAATAGATTTTTAGGGGTTTTTGATAGTGCAAGTAAATAATGTACGAGTAAATAAAAGACAATAAGAATAAATGCAGCAAGTGGCCCAATCCTTTCTTTAGCAAAGGACAAGTCGGTTGTATTACTTAAGATGACCAAATGTTCTCGAGGACACATGGGAATTCTGTCAAGTGCTTTCGCTTCATATAGTTGATTAATCTTATTTAGCTTGCTAAGTGTTGTGTGGGTGAACCTGTGCTAATGTACCGACCTTCCTAGGACTAATACATACTTGTTATTATACCCCTTGCAAACATCTGTAAGTACAAGAAAGTAATTAAGGTAGAAACCTAACCACAACTTTAAACTCTAAGACCCTGATGTCCCTTGTGCAATGGTTCCTAACGGGGGTTTAGGTTTCTATCACTCTGGCAACCCCTACGATTAGTAGCCAAATACACAATCCATTCCCCTAGGACCATATAGGTGAAATGTCATGTAATCGACGTTCACATGACACCACTAGAAGAAGTGTCACATCCCAAATTCTAGATTTGGCACTGCATACATACATGCCATTGCATTCATGATCATATTTGCAAAAAAATCAGTTTTAAAGTCTATTGGCCAAAGCGCTACCTATTTGTCTTTCCATCTCTTATACGAGAATACTAGGACTTTTGTCTTGCATCTGCAAGAGAGACCCCTTTTAGACTTTACAGATGTATGGTTGCGTAGAGCTCGTCTCTACGAACCCGTAGGACTTTGTTTCACTCAAATTAGAGCTACAGGTCAAAAGTTAGGCCTATTTTAGTCTTTGCTGAATTTTCAGATTCAGAAAATTCAGAAAAACAGTCAGTTCAGTTAGCTGATAGTTGGAGAGACAAAAAATAAAAAAATAATAAAAATTTCGGCCGCGGCAGCCGAGCCGGCCCAGCCGAGAAGGCCCGCCCGGGCCCAACTCCCGCCGCCGTACGCCGCCGCACGCGCGGTGCGTAACCGTCCGCCGCCGCCCGCACAGTGCCGCCGACAGGTGGGCCCCACCTGTCAGTGCGCCGCCCGCCACCTGCCGGGTCCGACCCGGACTCCAACAGCTGCCGCCGGAATCCCGATTTCCGCGGGATACACACCGCCCCACGACCTCTCTCCGCTACCCCCTTTTAGCCCACGTCTTCCTCGTCGAAACCCTCCCAAAAACACTACCTAAGCCGCCGCCAAGCCCCGGCGATTTCTCGCCGGAATCCACCGCCGCTGCCGCCCAATCTGCTCGCCGCCACCATCGGAGCTCGCCGCCGGACGCGCCGACCCCGCCACCCCCGGCTGCACCCCCGCCGCCCCTCGCAGACCCGTCGCCGCCGCCGGAGCGCCGCCGCCGTCGCTGCCGACATTCACCGCCGCCGCCGCCAGGTAAGCCGCCGCCAGGCCTGCTCCCGGCCGTCGATCTAGCCGCGAACGGCCCAGATCTCCCCTGACCGCGGGATGACCGGTCAACCGCCGGTCCACCGGGACCCGCTCGTCAGCGGGAATATTCTCCGGAATATTCCCCCGTTGATTTTCTGAGATTGTTTAATTTCCAGAAAATAGATCCAACTTCAAAAATTCGCAGGAAAAGATTTACTGGGCCAAATTTTGTAAATAATATGTTGTTGGATTCACAAAATTGTGTAGTTTTTGTTTATAAAATAATATTTCAGTTTTACTGTATGTTTTTCTCTGAGACTTTAAAAGTCTTAAAACACTATAAAAATTATAGGAAAAGTTCTGTAACGCCTTTTTGCGTAATTCCAATTGCCCCTGGTTTTAAATTACGTTACCTACACAGTAGTATTTTTGCCCAGGTCTTACAACTCTGTTTACTGGAAAGTCTTAGTGTTTTGCCTAAAAGCCTATTATTTGGGTTCACAAATTGCATAGCCTTGTTTTCATTGCATTAAAGATTTTCCATGCATCATGCAGTAGTAGAAAACATCAAAGAACACCAAGAGGTTACTGAAAACCTTGTTGTCTATCATGCATGCATTTGTGCACCTGCTTATGTTTGGTATGTTGTTTATGTGTTGTTTTGTGTCGTGTAGATTGTGACGAGTGCAACGCTTGTTTCTGCGAGGATTGTACCCTCGACTCCTACCGCCAAGGCAAGTAGATGCTATTTTGTTCATACCATTCTCCTACTATTTTCTCTTATGCATGTGTAGTGTATTTCTGGAGTTATTGAGTAGGAACTACTATGCTATGCTATATCCTATATATTGTGGTAGGAATCTCCTTGTAGTTGAGCCCCGCTCAGTAGATGTGCTTAGACTTGCTGTGAAGACGGGAAAAGGGGATCACACTATGGTGGAGTTGTGTTTGCTTCAAACTAAAACAACTTAATGTTAATGAACTACCTGGGCGGAATGGTTGGATGGTCATTGGAGTGTGGTTAATGGTGGGGAATGCCGCCTAGGGTACTGAGAAGGATTGGTTCTCTTTGTTATGGTAGCTTACGTGTGTAGCCATGTGCCAGTAAGAATGGGTGGCTGGTTGGACTTAGTAGGTCATGGTGATCCGAACCTAGCGTAGCCAGAGATGTAGTGAATGATAGGTTGGGACCGGTGCGCAGTGGGGTTTGGTGATCTACCTCCCGAAAGGTCCCATCTTGGACTTCTCCCTATCATCACACAATATGCGTGTGGTGGTACGAGCTGGGTTGGCCAGGTCACATGGGTAAAGTGTACAAACCCCTGCAGGGTGTAAAAACTAAGTGCTTAGCCGTGTCCCCGGTTACGGACGATTGAGTTGCTTGATCTTGAGACTATGACATATTCTCACTCACCCTTATTTCCTAATTACTACAACTTGATGGGTGAACTTAATGGGTTGCTGTGAAATAAATGGTTTATGAAAGTAGGATCAATGTGTTTGAAAAGTGCAAGCTAGCCAAAGCTCCACTAGCCAAATAAGCATGTAGGTGCTAGGTGCATTGTCTCATTTACCTTAGCGCTACTTGCCATACATTCCATGTATTGACCCTTCGGGGCTGCTACGTTTCATGTTGCAGGTTATACCGATTCCGAGTGATTCGATATAGGTCGCGGTACTCCACTCGACACCTGTTCCCTCGTGGGAAATTTGAAGATGGAGTAGTATATTTATTTGTGTTGCTACTTGAGTTATGTGTGAGCTAGCCTTCAAGCTAAGCGACTTTTGTAATAAGTGAATCTTCTGGATCTTCGTTATTTATGATACACGGATTATTACTTTGTTATTTCATCTATGTTCTATGTAAGCCAATGAACCGATCCAGGGATTGGCATGTTGCATAGAAGCTACAGTCTTTTCAGTACTATAGTGTTATAGATGGTATCAAGGTCGTGTGTTGACTGTAGGATCGTGACCTAGGATTGGAATAGGAAGCCTTATGTTTACTTAAGCCTATTTTAAATTCTGTCTTTATCCTTATGCCATTCACTCTAGTAAAATTCTTTTCTTTTTCTATTCTCACTCTTTCCTCTTTACAATTGATAGATGGGTGATGCTACCAGAGTTGAGTATGTTGAGCTTCAATCACCAAGGCCCTTCGCAAGACAGCTGGCGGAGCTTTGCAAGACACTGGACATGCTGATGCCGATGTTCAAAGGGAGAAGGATGAACACCTATGTGCCTGGAGATCGCGTGTGGGAGATCACCACGATTGTTCTTGCGGACCCCACTGTTCCTGGTATTGAGAACCTAAACCTCACCAAGAAGTACCTTACCTGGGAGCAAGGAGTGGAGTCGGCCATGCACGAGACCCTGTCACGCCTGTGCTATCTCCACTGACACCGACTACCGGCAGGTTCACCCTTCCTTGCATTTGGAGGTCGGAATGAGCAAGGACTTGTGATGATTACCACTGGTGATCGGAACAACGTGCCACTCCAAGCGAAGCAGCTAGAAGACATGGAGATCAAAGCTTGGGAGAGGGAAGAGAAGTTGATGCAGCAAAGAGAGGAGCTGGATTATTTTCAGGGCACTGTGCACCTGCAAGGGTATGAGATGGAAACCTTGCACACTGCTGTGAATACAATGGAGCAAGCCCTCATTGGAAGAGATGCCACGATTGCAGCGTTGAACCAAACCATTGTGCAAAGGGATCAAGTTGTGGCTGAACGTGATCAAACCATTGTGGACATGGCTGCCCAGATTGCTGCCCATCAAGCACATCAGAATCCTCCACCAAACAATGGTAACGGTGATGATGTGAATGATGATGATGATGATAGTGATGATGATGATGATGCGGACAATGGTGGAGGAGGTAACAATGATGATGGTGAAGGAAGTGACGGTGGAAGAAACGATGATGATGATGGAGGAGATGCAGCGGGCGCTTTTGTTGAAGGAAGTGATGAGGAGGACCCCGAAGAGGTGGAATTCGAGGACTCAAGTGAAGAGGACTCGGGAGAGGTGTACACACCACCACCGTGGCATGCACCAGGAGCGAAGCGTCGGCGCATGGACGCCAGAACCTACTGCAACCTATTCATCAAATAGCTAGAGATGGTCCTCCAAAACTAGTCTTCGTTAGGGATATTCGTTAGTCTTAGACATCGATCAATGTAAACTTCTGCACTTTTACCTTATTGTGTTTAGATTGCTCAGTTAATTACCTTAAAGTTCCAGGAATTTTCATGAGATTTGTTAAATGATTTTTGGACAAGTTTGGGGAAATTTCGTGCCTTTACTGATGCAGTTTTCTGCCTGACCAGTTTTACCGCGCGATTTTTATTTCCTTACTGGTAAATCGCACTATGCTAATATTTTAGGATCTGGAGCGTAATTACCTGTAGCATCTGCACAAAAATTGGCTAAAATTCCTGATGAGTTTAAGGTTCTCAGAAAAATTCCTGAACAGGACCAAACTGTTCTGCCAGATTTTCTGGTTTTGCTTATTTTGCTATTTTGCTTTGCCAAACGCTGTTACCAACGCTTCTAAACTATTTTGTAGCTATATACTGTTAATGAAAACCTGGAACTATGGTTGTGCGTGTGTTTGATCTTGTGGTGATTGCTTATGATTGTGTGGCTTGAGCTTGTTGCATGGGTAGAGGGTTATCGCTTATCTGTAGTTGTTTCTCTCTAATCTTACCTGTGCTGAACCACAGATGTCACGCCGCCAACCAGATGAGATGGCTCAGCTCATGGCTGCTCAAGCACAGCTGACCCAAGTGATGACACAATTCCTGGCAACCCAGAACAACAACAATAATAATAATAACAACAACAACAACAACGGGAACAATCCGCCGCAGGGGGATGCTCTCACTAGGTTCCTGAGGCTGAGGCCAGCTAAGTTCTCCTCTGCACCTGAGCCCATGATTTCTCTCGAATGGCTTTGTTCTGTGAACAAGGACCTGGTGACCGTTGGTTGCACCGATGCTGAGAAGGTGAGGTTTGCTGCTCACTTGCTGGAGTGATCAGCTGCCTCATGGTGGGATGCTTTCCAGATTACTCACCCGCTGGAGACAGTTACCTGGGCTATGTTTGAGGAAGGGTTCAGGACGAACCACGTTCTGCCGGGACCATGAGCCTGAAGAGGAAGGAGTTCCACAACCTGCGCCAGACCAACCGCATTGTGGCGGATTACATAGAGGAATTCAACAATCTCTCTCGCTATGCCCCTGAGGATGTGGACACTGATGCCAAGAGGAGGGATTCCTGGATGGTCTCAGTGATGAGCTCTCACTTCAGCTATCCGTGGTATATTAACCGACGTTTCAGGAGCTGATGGACAAGGCTAGAATTCTGGAAGGGAAACAGCAGTAGGTGGAAAGACGCAAGAGGAAGAACAACCATCACTCCTTAGGATCACACCACCGTGCTCGCACCTCTTATGATGGACACTCGGGACATTCTAGACATGGCGGAGATGACCACAGCCACCGTGGAAGCAATGGACATCGCCACGATTGTCTCAGGAGTGACAATCACCACCGTGGAGGAAATGACCGCCACCATAATGGTCACAGGAGCCACCACAGCAACTCTGGGAGGAACAATGGACATGACTATGTGAGCAAGAAGGATCTCAGCAATGTGGAGTGCTACAAATGCAAGAAGCTGGGTCACTATGCTAGTACCTGCCCAGAGAAGAACACAGGAGTGGGACCCAAGCTTGGACCCAACCAGAAGGCGAATGTGAACCATGTGAATGTGGAGGAAATCCGTGAGGAGTCGGATCTCGTGATTGGTAAGTTTCCAATCGATTCCCATATTGCACTTGTTCTATTTGATACTGGCGCATCGCATTCATTCATATCACGGGCATTTGTGGATAAACATAAGTTAGCTACTGAGTCACTAAAAGGGACTATTAGAGTGAGCTCACCAGGAGGAGAGATGCTAGCTAGTAAGGGATGCCGTGATCTTACCATAGGAATTGGAGCACACAGCTTCCCAGCACATTTGGTAGTTTTGGAGTCGCAAGGACTAGATGTAATACTTGGCATGGATTGGTTGTCCGAGCATGATGGCCAGATAGATTGTGGACAACGTGCCATCACTCTTAGGACACCACGAGGCATAAAGATTAAGTTCAAGTCAGCAACACGTCTTGAGGGTACTAAGGTGAACTCTCTTAAGGGGGTTAGCATGGACACCGTACCCGTAGTAAAGGAGTACCCCGATGTGTTTCTGGACGAGCTGCCAGGGATGCCACCTGACAGGGACGTAGAGTTTCTTATTGATTTGATGCTGGGAATGGGACCGATAGCCAAGAGGCCATATAAGATGGATGTGGAGGAACTGAAGGAACTAAAGAAGCAGCTTAGGGAGCAATTGGACAAGGGATTTATTCAGCCCAGTTCATCATCTTGGGGCACGCCTGTTCTATTCGTGGAGAAGAAGGACAATAGTAAGAGATTGGTGGTTGACGATCGCTCGCTTAATGAAGTGACCATCAAGAATAAATACCCATTGCCCAATATAACTGACATGTTCGATCAGTTGGAAGGAGCGAAGGTATTTTCCAAGATCGATCAAAGATCAGGGTATTTCCAATTGAAGATCCATGAGGAAGACGTACCCAAGACCGCCTTCACCACTAGGTATGGGTTATATGAGTATACAGTTATGTCTTTTGGACTAACAAATGCTCCGGCATATTTTATGACCATGATGAACAAGGTATTCATGGAGTACTTGGATAAGTTCGTGGTGGTATTCATCGATGACATATTGATATATTCTAAAGATGACAATGAGCATGAGAAGCATTTGCGCCTAATTATGGAGAAGCTGAGGGAGGATAAGCTATATGCTAAGTTTAGCAAGTGCGAGTTTTGGTTGAACACTGTGGGATTCCTAGGACACATAGTGTCAGGTGAAGGAGTTGCAGTTGATCCAAGCAAGGTGACGTCAGTTACAGAATGGGAGTCACCCAAGAATGTGGGAGATATTAGGAGTTTCTTGGGACTTGCTGGATATTACAGGAGGTTTATAGAAAACTTCTCCAAGGTTGCGAAGCCAATGACTGAGTTATTAAAGAAAGAGAAAAGATTTGAGTGGATGGAAGAGTGCGAAGCTAGTTTCCAGGAACTGAAGCAACACCTAGTGACCGCACTTATCCTGTGTTTGCCAGATATACAGAAGGATTTCCAAGTGTATTGTGGTGCCTCTCTCAGGGGCTGGGTAGTGTACTGATGCAGGATGGGAGAGTGGTATCCTGTGCCTCGCGCCAACTCAAACACCACGAGAGGAACTACCCCACGCATGACTTGGAATTAGCGTCAGTTGTGCACGCGCTCAAGGTATGGAGGCACTACCTGATGGGTAAGCATTGTGATGTGTTTACAGATCATAAGAGCTTGAAATACATATTCACAAAGAAGGAGTTGAATATGAGGCAAAGAAGATGGTTGGAGCTCATAAAGGACTATGACATGAGTTTGCAATATCACCCAGGGAAGGACAATGTTGTAGCAGATGCGCTAAGCCGCAAGGTGTATGCTAATGGTTTGACCGTGGGAGAGCTACCCAAGAATTTGTGTGAGCAATTCAAGGATCTTAGATTGGAGATAGTATCCGATGGATATTTAGCAACAATCGAAATCAAGCCAACACTTCAGGATAAGATTTGTGAAGCTCAGAAGGAGGATACTGAACTGAGGAGAGTGAAGGAAAACATAACCAAGGGAAAGGCGGAAGGATTTCGCGAAGATGAGTAAGGAGCACTATGGTATGGAGATCGTTTGTGCGTGCCCAACGATCAGGAGATTAGGAGGTTGATTCTCCAGGAAGCTCACGACTCGCCATACTCCATACACCCTGGTAACACAAAGATGTACATGGATTTGAAGGAAAGGTATTGGTGGGTTAACATGAAGGGAGATATTGCAGAGTATATTGCCTTATGTGATGTGTGTAGTAGAGTAAAGGCCGAGCACCAGAAGCCAGCGGGGTTGCTACAGCCATTACTGATACCTGATTGGAAGTGGGATAGAGTTGGAATGGACTTCATCACAGGACTGCCCAGGACGAGGTCAGGATACGACTCTATTTGGGTAGTGGTGGATTACTTAACCAAGGTAGCCCACTTTATACCCGTGAAGACCACCTACACTAGTGCAAAGTTAGCCAAGATCTACATGAACAGAATTGTGTGCCTGCATGGAGTTCCTAAGAGCATCGTGTCGGATAGAGGGACCCAATTCACCTCTCACTTTTGGCGCCAGCTACATGAGTCATTGGGAACGAGGTTGGAATTTAGCACGGCGTTTCACACCCAGATGGATGGACAAACCAAGAGGGTGAATCAGATCTTGGAGGATATGTTGAGAGCTTACGCTCTAGCTCATGGCTCTAGTTGGGATGAGAATATGCCTTATGCTGAGTTTTCATACAACAACAGCTACCAGACTAGTATCAAGACGTCGCCGTTCGATGTACTATATGGTAAGAGGTGCAGAACACCATTTTTGTGGGATGGTGTAGGTGAACGTCAGTTGTTTGGACCGGATTTGATCAAAGATGCTGAAGAGAAGGTTAGTTTGGTTAAAGGTAGCACAATCGAGACAGAAGAGCTATGCTGATTCTAAGCGCAAGGAAGTGGTGTATGAGATTGGAGATCGATCCTACCTCAGAGTTTCGCCCCTGCGTGGAATTAAGCGATTTGGGATCAAGGGCAAGATGGCTCCTCGGTTTATAGGGCCCTACAAGATCCTGGCACGCAAAGGAGAGGTTGCGTACCAGCTAGAGATGCCAGAGGTTCTATCCGCTGTTCACGACGTGTTCCATGTGTCTCAGCTGAAGAAATGTCACCCGGAGATGGTAGATACACCGTTGAGGGATACCGTGCCATTAGATGAGGTTCAGCTAGAGAGTGACCTGGCCTATGAGGAGAAACCGGTCAAGATCTTGGAGACAGCGGAGATATTTACATGCAGCAAGACAATCAGGTTCTGCAAGGTACAATGGAGCCATCACACCGAAGAGGAAGCTACCTGGGAGCGAGAGGATGACCTCCGAGAGGACCACCCACACCTATTTGCTAGCCACGTCGAATCTCGAGGACGAGATTCATCTTAAGGGGGTTAGTCTTGTCACATCCCAAATTCTAGATTTGGCACTGCATATATACATGCCATTGCATTCATGATCATATTTGCAAAAAATTCAGTTTCTTTTGGCCAAAGCGCTACCTATTTTTCTTTCCATCTCTTATATGAGAATACTAGGACTTTTGTCTTGCATCTGCAAGAGAGACCCCTTTTGGACTTTTCAGATATATGGTTGCGTAGAGCTCTTCTCTACGAACCCGTAGGACTTTGTTTTGCTCAATTCGGAGCTACAAATCAAAAGTTAGGCCTATTTTAGTCTTTGCTGAATTTTCAGATTCAGAAAATTCAGAAAAACAGTCAGTTCAGTTAGCTGACAGTTGGAGAGATAAAAAATAAAAAAATTCGGCCGCGGCAGCCAAGCCGGCTCAGCCGAGAAGGCCCGCCCGGGCCCAACTCCCGCCGCCGTACGCTGCCGCCCGCGCGGTGCGTTACCGTCCGCCGCCGCCCGCACAGTGCCTCCGACAGGTGGGCCCCACCTGTCAGCGCGCCGCCCGCCACCGGCCGGGTCCGACCCGGACTCCAACCGCCGCCGCCGGAATCCTGATTTCCGCGGGATACACACTGCCCCACAACCTCTCTCCGCTACCCCCTTTTAGCCCACGTCTTCCTCGTCGAAACCCTCCCAAAAACACTACCTAAGCTGCCGCCAAGCCCCGGCGATTTCTCGCAGGAATCCACCACCGCCGCCGCCCAATCTGCTCGCCGCCGCCGCCGGAGCTTGCCGCCAGCCGTGCTGACCCCGCCACCGCAACCGCCACCCCCGGCTGCACCCCCGCCACCCCTCGCAGACCCACCGACAGCCACCGCCGCCGCCGCCAGGCCTGCTCCCGGCCGTCGATCTGGCCGCGAACGGCCCAGATCTCCCCTGACCGTGGGCTGACCGGTCAACCGCCGGTCCACCGGGACCCGCTCGTCAGCGGGAATATTTCTCGGAATATTCCCCCGTTGATTTTCTGAGATTGTTAAATTTCCAGAAAATAGATCCAACTTCAAAAATTCGTAGGAAAAGATTGACTGGGCCAAATTTTGTAAATAATATGTCATTGGATTCACAAAATTGTGTAGTTTTTGTTTATAAAATAATATTTCAGGTTTACTGTATGTTTTTCTCTGAGACTTTCAAAAGGCTTAAAACACTATAAAAATTATAGGAAAAGTTCTGTAACGCCTTTTTGCGTAATTCCAATTGCCCCTGGTTTTAAATTACGTTACCTACACAGTAGTATTTTTGCCCAGGTCTTACAACTCTGTTTACTGGAAAGTCTTAGTGTTTTTCCTAAAAGCCTATTATTTGGGTTCACAAATTCCATAGACTTTTTTCATTGCATTAAAGATTTTCCATGCATCATGCAGTAGTAGTAAACATCAGAGAACACCGAGAGGTTACTGAAAACCTTGTTGAGCTATCATGCATGCATTTGTGCACCTGCTTATGTTTGGTATGTTGTTTATGTGTTGTTTTGTGTCGTGTAGATTGTGACGAGTGCAATGCTTGTTTCTGCGAGGATTGTACCCTCGACTCCTACCGCCAAGGCAAGTAGATGCTATTTTGTTCATACCATTGTCCTACTATTTAATCTTATGCATGTGTAGTGTATTTCTGTAGTTATTGAGTAGGAACTACTATGCTATGCTATATCCTATATATTGTGGTAGGAATCTCCTTGTAGTTGAGCCCCACTCAATATATGTGCTTAGACTTGCTGTGAAGACGGGGAAAGGGGATCACACTATGGTGGAGTTGTGTTTGCTTCAAACTAAAACAACTTAATGTTAATGAACTACCTGGGTGGAATGGTTGGATGGTCATCGGAGTGTGGTTAATGGTAGGGAATGCCTCCCAGGGTACTGAGAAGGATTGGTTCTCTTTGTTATTGTAGCTTACATGTGCAGCCATGTGCCAGTAAGAATGGGTGGCTGGTTGGACTTAGTAGGTCGTGGTGATCCGAACCCAGCGTAGCCAGAGATGTAGTGAATGATAGGTTGGGACCGGTGCGCAGTGGGGTTTGGTGATCTACCTCCCGAAAGGTCCCATCTTGGACTTCTCCCTATCATCACACAATATGCGTGTGGTGGTACGAGCTGGGTTGGCTAGGTCACATGGGTAAAGTGTACAAACCCCTCCAGGGTGTAAAAACTAAGTGCTTAGCCGTGTCCCCGGTTACGGACGATTGAGTTGCTTGATCTTGAGACTATGACATATTCTCACTCACCCTTATTTCCTAATTACTAAATCTTGATGGGTGAACTTAATGGGTTGCTGTGAAATAAATGGTTTATGAAAGTAGGATCAATGTGTTTGAAAAGTGCAAGCTAGCCAAAGCTCCACTAGCCAAATAAGCATGTAGATGCTAGGTGCATTGTCTCCTTTACCTTAGCGCTACTTGCCATACATTCCATGTATTGACCCTTCGGGGCTGCTACGTTTCATGTTGCAGGTTATACCGATTCCGAGTGATTCGATATAGGTCGCGGTACTCCACTCGACACTTGTTCCCTCGTGGGCAATTTGAAGATGGAGTAGTATCTTTATTTGTGTTGCTACTTGAGTTATGTGTGAGCTAGCCTTCGAGCTAAGCGACTTTTGTAATAAGTGAATCTTCTGGATCTTCGTTATTTATGATACACGGATTATTACTTTGTTATTTCATCTATGTTCTATGTAAGCCAATGAACCGATCCAGGGATTGGCATGTTGCATAGAAGCTACAGTCTTTTCAGTACTGTAGTGTTACAAGAAGTACACCACAACTTAATTAATAAACCATTGAGTCTTTCTCAACACAATTCCACTACTAACAACATGAGTTCTCCCATGTTCTCAAGAACAAAACGAACTACTCACAAGACATCATATGGATCATGATCAGAGATGAAATAATGATGTATAACAATTTGAACATAAACAATAATTCAATGGTTCCACTCAATAGCATTAACTACAAAGAGTAATCAACACCGGGAAAGTTTCCCCTAAGAACTATGCAAGATTCAACCCAATTGTTACAGCGAGATGATGATGGTGGTGGTGATGATGATGATGATCCCGATGAAGTCCATCTTGATGATGGTGTTGATGGCAACGATCTACCCTCTTCGGGAAGGAATTCCCCCGGAAAAATTCTGTCTACCGGAGAGATCTTTCTCTCTCGGTGTTTTCCGCCCTGTAGAGGCGACATAATCTTTCTGTGGTCGCTCCCCGGGTATTGGGCTCCGTGGAGATAATATACGCCAGAGGGGACAGCCAGGGGTGGACCAGGGCGGCCACACCACCTGGTGGCGCGACCCAGGGTGGCCCGCGCCAGGGGGTGGTGTGGCCCCCCCGTGGCCCATCTCCGCTTCCCCTTCTAGCTTTCTTCGTCTTCCGGAAAAATATGATTTTCCATGTATTTTCCCAGATTTTCTGATCTTCGCGAATTTCGCCTCCAAACAGCCCCTTTTCCATCAGAATCCTGACTTCAGCGGTCCATCCTCCAAAAGTCATCAACCATGCAAAAACAGATGAAATAACATAACAATCATCTCTTAATATGAAATATATCGATGAATAACAGTAAATTATGATATAGAATAGTGATGCAAAATGGACGTATCAGTCCCCAAGCGAAAACTGAGCTCAACAAACATGACCACAGGTTTATGGAGTGAAGTGTCGATAAAAAGAATACAGACAAGAAGCATCACATTCAATACACAAATCATAATAAAAAAACTCACTATTATACAACTTAACTTGCAATGAGTAAAGGAAACACAATAAAGATACAGAAAGTAAATCATAATTGGTGATGGCAAACTTTTTTCTTGGTCAAAGAACGGTTAACAATTTGCAGGAATTCAAACATATTGGCGTTTTCAATGATAGCTTTCAAAGTAATATTCACGTAGATAAGAGCAATGTGCAAAACAAGGAGAATAAAAAACATGATTGAATAGATCATCATATGAATGGTTGAAACACAACAACTCAAATGCTTGCTTAAGATAGAAAGGAATAGGTTTACTGACTCAACAAAAAGTAAAAGATATGCCCTTTGCAAAGGGAAGCAGGGATTTCAAGTTTCATAAAGAGCTTCCAAAAATTATGGTACTTACTAGCTTTGAGCTCTCATTACCCCTATCATAAGCAGCTTTAGGTGATTAAGGTTAAAGTGAACAAACATGGGGATATGCGTGACAAGTTATAAGTCAAAAATCTCATGCCCCATGCCTACGTGTACCGAACCTCATGCTACTCAAATTTAGTCACGAGTAAGTTCTTGTCATTGTAAGTACATGTGTATCATGGAGAACCGCCAACGGGGTACCCCTAGCCCCATGATACAGGAGCTATCCCATATCAAAATGACAAGGAAACAGACAATGAGCATCTCAGCGATCTTTTTATTTGATATTTGCATAGGATTTTATTAAGGATGCTTCACAGAATGCTCACTATGGTTATGTTGCAAGTTTCCACCATGATTAGGCATGGCTTAGACTAGCTGCCCATGTGTTTCTCTAACACACATACAAACTCCATGATCTTACAAGCTCCCCGTTTATTTCACACCACCGGGATCCATAAACAAAAGAATCATGATATCAACTAAATAATAAGTGCAATGTTGAAAGCGTTCCCGATGGTACATGGTTCTGCTAATTCTCAACTTATAAAGTGCAAGCATATACGCAACATAAATGGACACAATGGTTCAACTTTATTAAGTGCAAGAAAGTAAAGTGTGCCATCAAGTTTGTGAGAGCTTTAATCACTAGTTTTCACATAACAAGTTTAATTTCGAAGGTAGATAAAAACATGAATTTACTTGGAATATAAATAATGCTAATAGGTAGATATAGTTTTCGCAAATGGCATAGGTTTTAGTTTTAGGATTGGATGCATGAGAAGTATTCCCTCTCAGCACAGGTTTTTGGCTAGCAAGGCTAAGTAGCAAGCATAAGAATTGAAGGAAACAAACAAACATACAAGTGATAGAAACAATCATGCAATCTTCCTTGGAAACACAAAAGATCTTAACTAGAGAATATTAAGCTTATGAGCCAAACAGAAAGAAAGATAATGAAATTATATTTCTAAAAGTACTTTTCTCTTTTTCATTCAATCCTCAAATAGTGTTACTACTGACCAGAGCTAGGTTTGCCAAAACCAACTAAATTTACTTAATGATCCCTAGGTGATACCAATACTAACAACAAGATCAATCATATAACAGAAATTGCAAAGTAAAATAAGATGTGCAAAAAGTAAATGATAGAATTTCTCATTAATATTCTGTAATGGCAACTCACACCAAGGGATACATAGATAACTAGCTAGGGGAGAGATACTTCCACAATGCAACCCATCCTATACGATAACTTCTCTATTCATGACATGACTCTACTAAAAAAGGTAAAAGGATGAAAGATAATGATGTGATACCGCGGCACTCCCCCAATCTTGGAACAAACCAAGGGGATGCCAAAACCTGATAACGAATTACACCTTTGGTGGTGGTGGTGTTCTCTTGTCATCATCCGACTTCCAAGGTAATGGCTCCCCATCAACAAAGGACATCTTGGTTTCCAATAACCTGAAACTAGCAGCAGAACTTATGTGTTTAAACCTAGCCTCATACTCACAATTTTGATTTTGTATGTCATAGAGTTGTGCTTGTAGTTGGTTGGTTGTTCGATGGAGTGAGAGAATTTCATCCCTAAGATCAGCAGTCTCCTTCTTGTGCTTGGTGATGAGTTCTGAACTAATCTTATGGATGATATCCGCTTCGCGTTCTACCATCTTCTTATACCTAAAGACTTCTTGCTCTAGTGCTTCCATCTTGTCCTCTAGACCACCTTCTCCTTTAGGGCCCTGAACCTCTTTTATCTATACCTCCCCATCTTTGAGCAAAAACTCCTTGGGGTGAATCTTCAACTCATACATGTACGTGTTGATGATGTCCGCGGAGGAATCCTCCTTGGGTGATCCAGAGGAAGACATTGTGGCTCCAAACTGAGAATCTGCCTGTCAAAAACATATCAAAATGAAAACACGATGAGAACATGATATACGAACCTCGGGGGATCCAGGGGATTATATATTACGAAGTATACCAACAAAAGGAAGGTACTAGGAGAAAACGGGTCAGAGATGGTCTCTGGGGTGGCCACACCCCCTGGAGGCGCGACCAGGTGGGCCCGCGCCACGGGATGGTGTGAGCCCCCCGAGCTCCGTTTATGTCCCCCTTTCGACTCATTATCTTCCACGTTAGATAAAAACTGCAAAAATATAAATTGAAAGGTTTTTCGCGGACCTTTTCTTACCAGAACTGTTACCTATTCGAAAATGGATTCTGCAGGTTTCTGAATTTGGTCTTTGATAAAAATTTCTAGAGTCACCACTTGAATAACATCAATATCGTCATTGTAAGAATATCCAGCAATATAGTGCTGAGTCTTTGACCATTCACCACTTGTGTAGTGTTGTCTTTTAAGGAAGAAATTTTTATTGCACCTGAATGATACACCTCTTCAATAACAAAAGGTCCTTCCCATTTTGAAAGTAGTTTTCCTAAAAAAATCTGAGACGAGACCTATACAATAGAACTTTATCACCAACATGCAACTCTCTCTTAAGAATTCTCCTATCATGCCATCTTTTAACCTTTTCTTTAAAGAGTCTAGCATTTTCATAAGCCTCACTCCTCCACTCATCTAAAGAACTCAAGTAAACCAATCTTTTCTTAACAGCAAGTTCAAAAACTCTATTAAGTTCTTTCACTGCCCAATAAGCTTTGTGTTCTAATTCTAAAGGAAGGTGACAAGCTTTTCCATAAACCATTTTGTAAGGAGGCATTCCCATATGATTTTTATAAGCAATTCTATAAGCCCATAAAGCATCATTCAACTTTTTAGCCCAATTTTTTCTAGCTCTATTAACAGTCTTTTGCAAGATAGATTTAATTTATCTGTTCGATAGTTCTACTTGCCCACTGGTTTGGGGATGATAAGCTGAAGCAATTCTATGATTAACGTCATATTTAGCAAGGGTCTTCCTAAAACCACCATGAATGAAGTGTGAACCTCCATCAGTCATAAGATATCTAGGCACTCCAAACCTATGAAAAATAACATCTTTAAGCATTTTTAAAGAGGTCTCACCATCAACACTTTGTCTAGGTATGACTTCTACCCACTTAGTAACATAATCAACAGCAACAAGGATATGTGTATAACCTTTCGAAGGAGGAAAATGACCCATAACGTCAAATCCCCAACAGTCAAATGGTTCAATAACAAGAGAGTAACTCATAGGAATTTCATTGCGTCTAGAAATATTACCAACTCGTTGACATTCATCACATGATAAAATAAACATCCTTGCATCTTTAAAAAGGGTATGCCAATAGAAACCTGATTTTAGAACCTTTTGTGTGGTTCTATCTCCAGCATGGTGCCCTCCATAGGCACTACCATGACATTTCCGCAATATCTCCTTTTATTCATATTCTGGAACACATCTTCGCATAATACCATCCACTCCCTCTTTATATAAATGTGGGTCATCCCAAAAATAATGCCTCAAATCATAAATGAATTTCCTTCTTTGCTGGGCTATAAAAGTTGGAGGCAAATACTTGGAAACAATAAAGTTAGCATAATCAGCATACCAAGGACTCTCTCGCGAGCTTACCTCTATTGCATCCAACTGTTCATTTGGAAAACTATCATTAACAGGCATAGGATCAAAATAAATGTTTTCCAATCGAGATAAATTATTAGCAACAGGATTTTCAACACATTTTCTATCTACAATATGAAGATCAAACTCTTGTAAAAGTAACACCCATCTAATAAGGCTAGGTTTAGCATCTTTCTTTGTCATAAGGTGCTTAATAGCAGCATGATCAGTATGAATGGTGACTTTTGAATCCAAAATATAAGCTCTAAACTTATCACAAGAAAATACAACAGCTAAAAATTCTTTTTTAGTAGTAGCATAATTCTTTTGAGCAGCATCAAGAGTCTTACTAGCATAATGGATAACATTCAACTTTTTATCTATTCGTTGTCCAAGAACAGCACCTACAGCAAAATCACTAGCATCACACATAATTTCAAAGGGTAAATTCCAATCAGGTGGTTGGACAATAGGAGCAGTAATTAAAGCTTTCTTTAGAGTTTCAAAAGCTTCCTTACAATCATCATCAAAAACAAAAGGTACATATTTTTGGAGAAGATTAGTAAGAGGTTTTGATATCTTAGAGAAATCTTTAATAAACAATCTATAGAAACCAGCCTGACCAAGGATACTACGAATACCTTTGACATCCCTACGACAGGGCATTTTCTCAATTGCTTCGACTTTGGCTCTGTCAACTTCAATGCCTCTTTCAGAAATTTTATGTCAAAGGACAATTCCTTCATTAACCATGAAGTGGCATTTCTACCAATTAAGAACAAGATTAGTTTCTTTGCATCTCTGCAAAACTTTATCAAGGTTGTGCAAACAATTATCAAAAGAAGTTCCATAGACGGAAAATTCGTCCATGAATACTTCCACAATTTCCTCACAAAAACCATGAAAGATAGTAGACATGCATCTTTGAAAAGTGGTAGGAGCATTACACAAACCAAAAGGCATACGCCTATAAGCATAAGTTCCATAAGGACACGTAAAAGTAGTTTTTTCTTGATCTTGTTGTTTAACAGCAATTTGAGGGAACCCAGAATATCCATCAAGAAAGCAAAAAATGAGTCTTCTTAGACAACCTTTCTAACATTTGATCAATAAAACGCAGTGGGTAATGATCCTTCTTAGTAACTTTGTTAACATTTCTAAAATCAATGCACATCCTATAACCAACTACTACTCTTTGGGGAATAAGCTCATTATTTTCATTAGGCACAACAGTAATTCCTCCTTTCTTAGGGACACAATGAACATGACTAACCCATTGACTATCAGCAACAGGATAAATAATACCAGCATCAAGGAGTTTTAATACCTCATTTCTTACCACTTCCTTCATCTTAGGATTTAAACGATGTTGATGTTCTACCACTGGTTTTGAATCGGGTTCTATATTAATAGCATGCTGACATATAATAGGAGAAATCCCCTTTAAATCATCAAGGGTATAACCAATAGCTCCTCGGTGTTTCTTCAATACTTCTATTAATATTTCTTCTTCCTTTCCTGAAAGTTTAGAACTAATAATAACATGATACATTTTCTTATCATTGATGTAAGCATATTTAGATCATTAGGTAAAGGTTTCAGATCGAAAAACTGGATCCTTTTTAGGCGGTAATGTGGTACCCAAATCTTCCATAGGTAAGTTATGCTTAAGAATCTTGGGTTGACGACGGAGAATCTGATCAATCTCATTTCTTTCTTCCATCAGGATCTCACTTTCGTGGTCTTCCATAAATTGCTGCAAAGCATTGTTAGGAGCAAGAGAAATAGAAGCAAGTTGTTCAACTCTAAAATCCTCATCAGGCAATTCATTTTCATAAGGAACTTTAGCAAAATTTTGAAAAATTAAGCTCATACGGTTCTGCATCAAATTTAGTTAAATTTTTCTCCCTCTGGCAATCTTTTATGGCTCCTTTTATGGCTCCAAAAGTGTTCAAGAATGTTCTACCAAAAATGATAGGATAAGTTTTACTAGTAGCTAAACCAAGTACTAGAAAATCAGCAGGATATTTAATCTTACCACAAAGAACTTCCACATCTCTTACAATACCAGTTGGAGAGATGGTCTCTCTATTGGCAAGGTGACTAACCACATCAATTTCTTATAGTTCGCAGGGACCAATTCCATGCATAATTTCCTTGAATAAAGCTCATAAGGAATAGCACTTGAACTTGCACCAATATCACGCAAACCATAATAGCAATGATCAACAATTCTAAGAGAGAGCACAGGGACACTAGCTTTCCTAGTTCTACTAGGATGTGAAACAATATTAGAAGAATCCTCGCAAAAGATAATGTGTCCATCTTCTACACTTTTAGTAACCAGGTCTTTCACAATTGCTACTGCAGGTTCAATGTTTATTTGTTCATCGGGTTTTACAGCTTTCTTTGTACTTTTGTTAACCACGCTAGTTATCATAGAATGCTCTTTTATTTTAGTAGGGAATGGTATTTTCTCAATGTAAGGTTTAGGTAAAATATGATCAACGGTGCAAACTTCAGTATTTCTAGGAGGAACACAATCAGCAATATCCTTATATGGTGCATGATACTTGATCCATTCCTTTTTGGGGATTTCAATATAAGAGGAAAAAGCCTTTAAATTTTTTGCAAGAACTTGAGAATCAAGACCACAAGCAGTACTAATATTATGAAAGCCATCAGTTCCCATAAAATATTTAATGCATTCATAATCATAATTTATACCCGTCAACACCCGGATTTTAATCCTAGATGCTTGTTATGTCATTCCTCGCAATCCTAGGATTACCATTTTTGCGAGACATAACAGACTGGATATCACAGTACATCATCCATTACAAACCATACATAAGGTCTTACACAAATAAGGATCTCATGATCCAGTCTTAATACAACAAGCAGCGGAAATAAAAGATAAGCGTAGCGGTGGGGTCCATCTTCAGGGGCACAAGCAATGCTGACGAAGGAAGATAGTCCTAGTTAGCATAGCCGTCATGCTTGCCATCATGTTAGTAGTCTCCTTCATAGTCTGGCCATGAGAATAGCCAGGGACAAAAGCCATGAGTACTCTTTAAGTACTCGCAAACTACCAAGTAGTATAATACTAAGTTAAAGTGCTATCTCTAAGTTTAACAGTAAAGTTAAGTTTGAAACCTAAGCTGAGTTCAGAAGCAAAGAAAGATAAAATAAAGTTCTAGAATCACTTAAGTTGGGAAGCTAGTGTCATCAACACAACACTGTTGTGGTCAAGTCAAGATTCATCATTCATTTCATAAGCATCTAACAACGAAACAGTATGGCCATTCCAACTGTCCATAACCGCGGACGCGGATATTCGAATAGTTTGACACTCTGCAGAGGAGGTACACTTTCACCACAAGATTTGATACATCTGTCAGGGGTAGCCCTGAATCATCATACTTAGTATGCAGATAATCAAACATAACCTTTCCTTTACACACCCTAGTATAAGCGCCTCTCCTATGAGCATGGCCTCCCAACCATGACCATCTGTCATCTTGGGCACTGCATAGGTGGACAACATTGAGAGGTATCCTCAGCTCAGACTCTCCCGCGAGGGAAGTAATACTAATGCATATAAATTTCTAGCTAAGCCTTACCCAATTCAGGTATTGTGGTTGTACGGTAATTTTGGAATGGTATCGTATCCGAATCCAACCATCAGTTTTATAAAAGGGTTAAGGCTCATGCCTCAACATTTTCACCATCATAAACCATTTGTGTTTCTCAACACATTTCAAAACATCTCAATAGAATGACTCATCATTCCAAGGTTTTCACAATTCATTTTCACCAAGTGTTCCCATCTAAAGTGACTCAATTTTTATCTACTCTAAACTACTAAGTTAAGAGTGTTCACTAAGGTGGAAATGATGGGATCAATCTCATGCCATAGAATGACATCAAAAGTTATCTCTATAGGTCAAGTTTTATACTCTTTATGCTACCTTCAAAACAAGTAAAGAACTTTGGGTAAAGTAAAGGAAGTAAAGCTTGAAAAATAATACTTGAGGTAAATACTAGTCAAAGTGGTATAACTTAAGCATGCCTAAAGCATCTTTGCTCAAGTCATCTAGCTTAATTATAACTTGCTAACAATAGCTTGCAAGTGTTAGCTTGCCAATGGTAGCTTGCCTTGGTTGGTGTAGTGGTTGAAGTTTTCTTCTTCTTCTTATTGGTAGAACTCCTCCTCCTCGAAAGCTTGGTTGGTACTATCGTCTATAAATACATACGGAGTACACAATCACCAAACAATACTTACCTAGTCTAATTAGCACTCTAAGGCACACATTTGATGATATATTATCATCACAAGCATCACAAGTTTTATTCACTAGTTACCTCCTTTTTATTTTAGAAAAGTAATTTCTAATCATTAAAAATTTAACTAAGATTTAATATTCACCACTTCAAATATGGGATCATGTGGACACATGTCATCACCACATATTATAACATGTGGGAATGTGATTTAAGGGTGGGATCACAATTACTTTGGTTTAAGTTCATTATTTAATGATTTAAAGTGACTAGAAATGCCTATATAGCATTATTTTGGTACTAGTCCAAAGTCACTGCATGCAAACCTTAATATTATTACATATTCAGATAGATATGGTGAAATGTGATTTTTGAGAATCGGAATCAACTCAAAAGCTATCTTGGTTGATTTTAGAAAAATGTTGCAAGGTGCAAATGCTTCTGTCTTATTATTTTTAATAGGAGAGATCTCCAACTCTAATTGAATTAAATCCAACGGGCTTGGATAGATCTTTTCAGTAGCTTTCTAACAAAATTGGAATCACTCCATTTAGATTTGTAAATCTCCCTGAATTGAATTTCAAACTAGGGGACAAATCTAGGTTTAAACTAAAAAGAAAAATCCTAATTCAAACTAAATGGGTCACGCGGGAACTCTAACAGGTCGGCCTAGTGACACTACGTGGCACAGGGCATAGCTGACAGGGGGGTCCACTGGTCAACGGCTCATAACACGCGAAGTGGTACGGGGCGATATGGGTCGTTGAATTAGAACGGGGATCAATGGCTGGGGATCGTCGTCGACGACGAACAGGTCACCGGCGAGGTCGAACCCTAGTGGCTCGGTGGGGGTGCTCAGGGGGCGTACCAGGGCTCCAGCGACAACGGCGAGGCGGGCAAACGGACTGGTAGATGACAACGAGCTGAGGGACGGTCGAGGCAGCTCCGGGGGTGGTCGCAATCAACGGGGCCTTCTCCTCCTCTGCTGCGGGCTTCTCTGGCCAAATTCCGGCGAGCAAGTGCTCGCGTTGCTCCGGCTAGAGGTGGGGAACGGTCAGTGAGGTGAGGGGAGGTGAGTGGTGTGCCGAATGGGGCTGGGGGTGGCCTCTATTTATAGGACGACAACGCGACCGAGAGGCATGGGCGAGTGGCTCCGACGAGGGCTGCACAACGTGCTAGCGGCGTGGCTCGAGGTATGGGACGGTCGCTGGTCTCCTGGCGGTGCTCTAGAACTTAAATGTGGGTCTAGGGGTGATGTCAAATGGTCAGGCGGTGTGCGCGCTCTGAGCGGCAGAGGCGGCGGTCTCAACGGCGAGCGGTGGCTGTGATGTGTTGGGCTACGAATGGGCATGTCTGGCGTGCTCCTGGGATCGTGGTGGAGCGGTGGACGCGGGCTGCGGTCGAGGGGCGGCGTGTACGCGTGTGTTGGGCGCGGCGCTCTGGCGAGTGCTCGGCATGGTGCAGACGCACTGGGCGCGGTGGTTCCTTGGTGGTCCATGGCTTGTCCTGGCTCGGGGAGGGGACAGAGAGTGGCGGTGAGGTCCAGGCTAGCTCGTAGACATGGCGGGAGAGAGGGAGGTGGTCTGCTGGTGCGGTTGCAAGGTTTGGCCTGCGGCATGGGCTCGGGTTGGCATGGCAATGCCACTAGGGAGATAGGGGATGGGTGCTAAGGGCCGGTTAGATCAAGAGGGGACAAAGGGATTAAATGGAGATCATTTGGGGGCAAAACCCTGTTGCAAACAGTGAGCTAGGATTAGAGTGTAAATCATGCCTACCATCTGTTTGATGAAATGGCCGCAAGAACTTTCTTTTTGAATTTTGAAAAGATTTTTGGTGGGTGTGCTAGTATTAATCTTGAGACTCTGTGGGTGCTTGGGTTTTGAAATTTGAGCTTGTTTGAGTGGTTTTTGAAATAGTGGGATCTTCCCATATGAAATAGATTCAATTTTCAACTGCCATTTAAATTTAGTGTTTGAATGTTTTTGGCAGATCACAAAGTGGGCCTTGGTACATCATTATGTGTACTAGTAAGGCGTGCAAAGATCCACATTTGTTTCTGTTAGGTTTTGAGTACTAGGAATAGCCAAAGTAGGCATGTTGATTAAAATCGCACAATTGACCATTCGCTTCATTTATTCATTTTGAGTTGTTTTTCTTTGGGAATTGTTTGGGAATGATCTAGATGATCTTTATTTCACCTAAGAATCATTTTACAAGCAATAGATCACTTAATCATGGCAATTCAAATCAAGTCCTATTTTAAATGCACACACACATGAATGCTTTAATAATTTCAATTAGAAAAGTTTTTGTTAACCCTAATTTTGATGATTTGGATCTTAATAACCTTGGATTAAAGTTTTGGGATGTTACAAACCTTCCCATCCTTAAAAAAATGTTAATAACTAAAGAGATCTGGGAACTTTGTCCTAATGTAATCTTCTCGCTCCCAAGTCGCTTCCTCCTTGGTATGGTTGCTCCACTGAAACTTGAGAAACTTGATACTCCTGGTCCTGGTGGTTCGGTAGGCTTCCTCTAAGATACGGATGGGAACTTCATGATAGGTCAGGTCATTGTTGATCTCCATAGCTCTGTGATCGATGTTCTTGAAAACTTCAGTCTTCTCCGGCACTTCCAGGCATTTGCGAAGTAACGAGAGATGGAACACATTGTGGATGGCTGACATCTCTTCAGGTAGTTCTAGTTGATACGATACTTCTCCTCGACGGTTCAGAATTTTGAAGGGACCGATATATCTGGGGGCTAACTTTCCTTTCAGACTAAAGCGTTGGGTTCCTTTCAATGGCGAAACCTTGAGATATACAACATCTCCGACATTGAAAGTCGGGTCTCTCCTTCTCATGTCAGCATAACTCTTCTGTCTAGATTGGGCAGTCTTGAGGTGCTCACGGACTTGGTGAACTTTCTCTTCAGCTTCTCAGAGAATGTCGGGTCCAAAGATCTGACTCTCTCCTACTTGCGACCAATTCAAAGGGGTACGACACTTTCTTCCGTATGGTTACTCAAATGGTGTCGTTTGCAAGCTAGCTTGATAACTGTTGTTGTATGAGAATTCCGCGAAAGGCAGGCAGTCTTCTCATTTTGATCCATACTCTAACACACAAGCTCTAAGCATATCCTCTAAGATCTGGTTGACTCTCTCAGCCTGTCCATCAGTTTGCCGGTGATAAGCGGTGCTGAAGTTCAACTTGGTTCCTAACCCTTCCTGAACTTTCTACCAAAATCTTGAGGTAAACTGGGATCCTCGATCTGATACTATGGTCTTGGGGGTTCCATGCAGACTAACAATCCTAGCAATGTACAGTTCTGCTAGCTTCAAACTCTGGTAGGTAGTCTTGACAGGTATGAAGTGAGCTACCTTGGACAGTCTATCAACTATGACCCAGATTGAGTCATTTCCCCTACTGGAAGTAGGCAAACCGGTGATAAAGTCCATTCCTACAGAACCCCATTTCCATTCCGGAATCTGCAATGGTTGCAACAGTCCTGCAGGTCTCTAGTGCTCTGCTTTGACTCTATGACATATGTCACACTTGGCGATGTAGCTTCCGATTTCTCTCTTCATCTTGTGCCACCAAAATTGCTCTTTCAAATCTTGATACATCTTCGTTCCTCCGGGATGGATAGAATAAAGAGTATCATGAGCTTCCTGCATTATTACTTGCTTTAGCTCCGAATCTGCTGGCACACAGATACGTCCTTTGTACCACAGAACTCCTTCAGTGAATCCAGGTACCTTTCATGTACCAATATGACATTTGATTCCATCGATACTTTCATTTCCCTTCTGGGCTTCCTTGATTTGGCTAATCAAAGTGGGTTGAAGTTCAATGCTAGCTAAGAATCCTTTGCTAACCAGCTCAGTTCTGAACTGCTCCAATTCCTCACATGAACTTGGTTGCTTCTCCTTAATCATGGTGTTTAGCCTACACGGCAATCTGCTAAGAGCATTCGCTACCACATTGGCTTTGCCGGGGTGATAGTGAATGCCAAGGTCATAATCTTTGATTAACTCTATCCATCTCCTTTGCCTCATATTCAGCTCCTTCTGAGTGAAAATATACTTTAAGCTCTTATTATCTGAGTAAATCTCACAGCGATTACCCATCAGATAATGATGCCATGTCTTCAATGCCAAAACTACGGCTGCTAATTCCAGATCATGGGTCGGATAGTTCTACTCATGCTGCTTCAGTTGTCGAGACAGATACGCGATGACTTTGCCTTCTTGCATCAATACACATCCGAGACCAATCTTGGATGCATCACAATACATATCAAATGGCTCCTTGATGTCTAGCATGATCAATATTGGGGCTGATATCAATCTCTTCTTCAGCTCCTGAAAACTGGCTTCACATTTATCAGTCCATTCAAACTTCTTGTCCTTCTTCAACAATTGGGTCATGGGTCTGGCGATGCTCGAGAATCCTTCTACAAACTTGCGGTAGTATCCCACTAATCCGAGAAATGCACGGACTTGGGTTTGAGTGGTTGGGGCTTCCCATTCTTCGACATCTTTGATCTTGGCGGGATCAACAGAGACTCCTCCGGCAGACACAATATGTCAAAGGAATCCTACTTCTTTCAGCCAAAACTCACACTTGCTGAACTTGGCATATAACTGATGCTCTCTAAGGGTTTCTAGGATGATTCTCAGATGTTGCTCATGCTCTTCTTCCGACTTGGAGTAGATAAGGATGTCATCGATAAACACAACTACAAACTTATCTAGGAAATTCATAAAGATCTTGTTCATGAGATTCATGAAATAAGCAGGGGCATTGGTTAATCCAAAAGACATAACAGTATACTCGTATAAACCATAGCGAGTAGTAAAGGCGGTCTTTGGAATATCCATTGCACGAATCTTAAGTTGGTGATAACCAGTCCTAAGATCAATCTTTGAGAATACCTGGGCTCCAGTCAACTGATCAAATAGATCCTCTATCTTTGGCAAGGGGTACTTGTTCTTGATGGTGACATCATTCAACTTTCTGTAATCTGTGCACAAACGATTGCGTCCATCTTTCTTGTCGACGAATAATATTGGTGATCTCCATGGCGATGCGCTTGGTTGAATCAAGCCTTTTGCTAACATAGCATCTAACTGCTTCTTCAGTTCCACTAACTCTGAGGGGTTCATGCTATAGGGTCTCTGGGCTATGGGTCCGGTTTCGGGGATTAGTTCGATAATGAACTCAATATCCCTATCTAGGGGCATACCTGGCAATTCATCTGGGAATACGTCGGGGTATTCACAGACTACTCTGACTTGGTCTATGGTGGGTAGGGCTAGGCTCTTGTTGCACTTGAACTGACGAGGTAAGGTTTCAGAGATATGTTCTACTGTTACTCCAGAGCTACTGGTATGTTGATGGATTTCTTAGCACAGTCTATCAGTCCTTTATGCCTTGACATCCAGTCCATACCTAGTACTACTTCCAATCCTTTGGTTCCAAGTACAATTAGGTTGGCATAAAAATTTATCCCATGTATTCTAATAGGCACAGCTTTGCAAATTTTTCTAGCTTTGGTTGTTGAACCGGGGATTTGAACTATCATGACATGCTTTAGGTTGGTTGGGTGAATCTTACTAGTGCATGCAAATTCTTCGGTCACAAATGAATGCGATGCTCCC
Source organism: Avena eriantha (assembly GCA_910589775.1). Lineage (NCBI taxonomy): Eukaryota > Viridiplantae > Streptophyta > Magnoliopsida > Poales > Poaceae > Avena > Avena eriantha. Next base: position 264,867,761 of record OU342741.1, on the reverse strand, counting down.
GAATCAAACAATACTCTTGCTAAAACTGAGTTGACAGAAAACATACCCAGCACTACATCTGGCGCTTCTTGGGCTTCTTCTACGTTCATGTGGAAGAGACGACCGTTGCGGTTGTGAGGGTTCCCTGGGGCAAACCTTCTCCCTGGTTGAACACGATGCTATTGTTGAGCTGGGGCATTCACATTGGCAGTGGCTGCAGTCTTCTTGGGACACTTATTGGAATAGTGACCCTGCACTCCACACTCGAAACAAGTGATCTGGGACTTGTCCTTTGCTGCGACAGGCACAGCATTGCTGCCAGTTCTGGGTGCAGTGTTGTAGTTGTTGTTGTTGCTCTTGGGAGGTGCATGGTTGAAATTTTTGGCATTGCCGGAGTTGTGATTGTTTCCTCCAGACTTCACATTGCCTCCACTACGGTTGGGGTAGCTTGGGCGAGACATTAGGGGTCGATTGTTCCTTGGTGCATATCCTGGTGAGGGGTTGGGACGGTACTTCTGGTGACTGCTGGATCCAGATTGCTGCATCATACGACGCTTGCGATTGTCGTTTGCCTGGTTAATCTTCCCTTCCATCTGAATGGCAGAGTCGACTAACTCTTCGAGATCCTCGAAACGGATGTTGACGAGGGCAGTCTGCATCTCATCATGTAGTCCGTTCAAGAACCACTCCTTCTTCTTGGCCTCCGTGTTGATCTCATCAGGTGCATATCTGGCAAGTGACAAGAATCTGTCACGGTATTCCACCACAGTCATTCTGCCTAGCTTCAAGCCGCGGAACTCATCTCTCATTCTGGTGACTAGACCTTGTGGCACGTGGGTGTGGCTGAACTAGACTTTGAAGGCTTCCCATGTCATAACTTGACCATGGTTCATCAGGCGGATACTATTCCACCAAGCTCTTGCATCTCCTGCCAAGTAGTGGGTGGCAAAGAGAACTTTCTCGTTGTCATCAACTCTGGCTACCTCCAAGTTATTCTCCATCATCTGCAACCAGTCATCAGCATCTAGTGGGTTTTCTGAAGTGCTAAAGATTGGGGGATTTGTATTCTGGAATTTCTTCAGCTTGCATCCTTGATGATCCTGATTTCCATGCCCTTGGTTGTTGAGAGCCATCTAGGCGATCTGTTGCAGTGTTGCTAAGTTGGCTTGGCGTTCTGCCCTGCTTGCTTCTCTGTCTGCGATGAGATTCTGCAAGATCTGCAGCATTGGGTCTTGCGACGAGCTGCTCCCTCCTTGGTTTCCACGAGTCATCTAAAGATTGAGGTAGATACAGGGGTAAGAGGGAAATTCTAAGGTTCATGATTTTGGTTTCAAACTAAAACTTTGAGTTTGACTCAGGTTTTTCAACTAACTCCATTTCATTCATGCAAGCAAACACACGATACAAACACACACCACAACAATCAAAGGAAAATAGATGGTTTGAAGAACCATTCTGCACGCTATGATACAGTGGGACCGATACATCTCATGCTACGATAGTGTTGTAGTACATCTACTCATTGTCGATGAAGTCGGAGTCCTCATCGTCAGTGTAGAAGTCCACATCATCCTCCTCCAGAAAGTCATCATCATTGCTGAGGTAAGAATCCATGTCTCCCTGGATGTCTTCACCCTCCTCTTCTTCCTCCTTTGCTGCAAGCTGAGCTTCCTGCTCCTTGAAGGTCTTCTCGAGGTCGGCCACCTTCTTGCGAAGACGGGCGATGGTGCGATCCTTCTTTGCACGTTGGCAGCGAAGAGACTAGTGATCCTGGACGAGCAGTGCGAAAGTCTGGGCCTTCTGGTCAGCAATGGCATGGTTCTGGTTGGCTAACTCTCTAGCATTGTCCAGTTCCTGTTGTCTGTCGTGCAGCAAGAAGTCAAGATTCTCCACTTGATGCCTCAACTCTAGGTGACCTGGCATCTCCATCGGAATTCCCATGAAGTCACGTCTTGCATAGTGATCAAAACGGGTTCCTTGGATTTGGTTGACACTGAGGGCACATAGACGTGCGAGAGCTTCATGCATTGCCCTGGCTAATCCATCTAGCCAGTTGTTCTCTCTCACGGAGAACTGGATTCTCCTGGACGCTGGTGCTTCGATGCTTCCTCTAAGATCCGCGGTGACTAGCCACTATAAGTCTCCTCCTGGGGGTCCTGGAAGTTGAGCTCCAAGAAACTCTGGATGTGGGCGTCCTAGTAACTCCGAGAGTGAATCCAGATCCCTCTCGAAGATCAGCTGACCTCCGTTTCCCAACCGGTAGAACTTGCTAAACTGAGACTCCATCTACAAGAATTTTGGATGAGTAAGTTAGTGAAGTGATCAAGTGTGTCAAATTTTAAGTAGTAGTGTAAGAAATTTGAGGAACATGAATTTTTTGAGAGAAAGAATGAATTCCCAAGGGTAAGAGGGGAAATAGTTTTTCATAAATACTCACTTTGGTTTCGAAACTAAGTTTTCGTTTGGACGTCCATTCTAACTAGGGTCTCCTATGGTCAGGATGGCTCTGATACCAACTTGTGAACACCTGGATTTTTAATCCCAGATGCCTGTTATGTCATTCCTCGCAATCCCAGGATTACCATTTTTGCGAGACATAACAGATTTGATATCACAGTACATCATCCATTACAAACCATACATAAGGTCTTACACAAATAAGGATCTCATGATCCAGTCTTAATACAATAAGAAGTAGAAATAAAAGATAAGCGTAGCGGTGGGGTCCATCTTCAGGGGCACGGGCAATGCTGATGAAGGAAGATAGTCCTAGTTATCATAGCCATCCTGCTGGCCATCATCTTGGTAGTCTCCTTCATAGTCTGGCCATGAGAATAGCCAGGGACAAAAGCCATGAGTACTCTTTAAGTACTCGCAAACTACCACTAGCAAGTAGTATAATACTAAGTTAAAGTGATAACTCTAAGTTTAACTATAATGTTAAGTTTGAAACCTAAGATGAGTTCAGAAGCAAAGAAAGATAAAATAAAGTTCTAGAATCACTTAAGTTGGGAAGCTAGTGTCATCAACACAACCCTGTTGTGGTCAAGTCAAGATTCATCATTCATTTCATAAGTCATTTTGAAAACATCTGACAACGAAACAGTATGGCCATTCCAACTGTCCATAACCGCGGACGCGGCTATTCGAATAGTTTGACACTCTACAGAGGTGGTACACTTTCACCACAAGATTCGATACATCTATCAGGGGTAGCCCTGAATCATCATACTTAGTATGCAGATAATCAAACATAACCTTTCCTTTACACACCCTAGTATAAGCACCTCTCATATGAGCATGGCCTCCCAACCATGACCATCTGTCATCTTGGGCACTGCATAGGTGGACAACATTGAGAGGTAGCCTCAGCTCAGACCTCACCCGCGAGGGAACTAATACTAATGCATATAAATTTCCGGCTAAGCCTTACCCAATTCAGGTATTGTGGTTGTACGGTAAATTTGGAATGGTATCGCATCTGAATCCAACCATCAGTTTGATAAAAGGGTTAAGGCTCATGCCTCAACATTTTCACCATCATAAACCATTTGTGTTTCTCAACACATGTCAAAACATCTCAATAGAATGACTCATCATTCCAAGGTTTTCACAATTCATTTTCACCAAGTGTTCCCATCTAAAGTGACTCGAGTTTTTATCTACTCTAAACTACTAAGTTAAGAGTGTTCACTAAGGTGGAAATGATGGGATCAATATCATGCCATAGAATGACATCTAAAGTTATCTCTATAGGTCAAGTTTATAGTCTTTATGCTACCTTCAAAACAAGTAAAGAACTTTGGGTAAAGTACAGGAAGTAAAGCTTGAAAAATAATACTTGAGGTAAATACTAGTCAAAGTGGTATAACTTAAGCATGCCTAAAGCATCTTTGCTCAAGTCATCTAGCTTAATTATAACTTGCTAACAATAGCTTGCAAGTGTTAGCTTGCCAATGGTAGCTTGCCTTGGTTGTTGCAGTGGTTGAAGTTTTCTTCTTCTTCTTCTTGGTAGAACTCCTCCTCCACGAAAGCTTGGTTGGTACTATCGTCTATAAATACATACGGAGTACACAGTCACCAAACAATACTTAACTAGTCTAATTAGCACTCTAAGGCACACATTTGATGATCTATTATCATCACAAGTTTTATTCACTAGTTTCCTCCTTTTTATTTTAGAAAAGTAATTTCTACTCATTGAAAATTTAACTAAGATTTAATATTCACCATTTAAAATATGGGATCATGTGGACACATGTCATTACCACATATTCTAACATGTGGGAATGTGATTTAAGGGTGGGATCACAATTACTTTGGTTTAAGTTCATTATTTAATGATTTAAAGTGACTAGAAATGCCTATATTGTATTATTTTGGTACTAGTCCAAAGTCACTGCATGTAAACCTTAATATTATTACATATTCAGATAGATATGGTGAAATGTGATTTTTGATAATTGGAATCAACTCAAAAGCTATCTTGGTTGATTTAGAAAAATGTTGCAAGGTGCAAATGCTTCTGTCTTATTATTTTTACTAGGAGAGATCTCTAACTATAATTGAATTAAATCCAACGGGCTTGGATAGATCTTTTCAGTAGCTTTCTAACAAAATTGGAATCACTCCATTTGGATTTGTAAATCTCTCTGAATTGAATTTCAAACTAGGGGACAGATCTAGGTTTAAACTAAAAAGAAAAATCCTAATTCAAACTAAATGGGTCCCGCGGGAACTCTAACGGGTCGGCCTAGTGACACTACACGGCGCGGGGCACAGCTGACAAGGGGTCCACCGGTCAGCGGCTCATAACGTGTGAAGCGATACGAGGCGATATGGGTCGTTGGATTAGAACGGGGATCAACGGCTAGGGATCGTCGTCGACGACGAACAGGTCACCTAAGAGGTCGAACCCTAGCGGCTCGGTGGGGGTGCTCAGGGGGCGTACCAGGGCTCCAGCGACAATGGCGAGGCGAGCAAACGGACTGGTAGAGGACGGCGAGCTCAGGGACGGTCGAGGCAGCTCTTGGGGTGGTCGCAATCAACGGGGCCTTCTCCTCGTCTGCTGCGGGCTTCTTTGGCCAAATTCCGGCAAGCAAGTTCTCGCGCTGCTCTGGCTAGAGGTGGGGAACGGTCAGTGGGGTGAGGGGAGGTGAGTGGTGTGCCGAATGGGGCTGGGGGTGGCCTCTATTTATAGGACGACGACGCGACCGAGAGCCATGGGCAAGCAGCTCCGGCGAGGGCTCCACTACGTGCTAGCGGCGTGGCTCGAGGTAGGGGCGGTCGCTGGTCTCCTGGCGGTGCTCTAGAACTTAAATGCGGGCCTAGGGGCGGTGGCAAATGGTCGGGCGGTGCGCGCGTTCTGAGCGGCTGAGGTGGCGGTCTAAACAGCGAGCGGTGGTTGTGGTGCGTTGGGCGGCGAATGGGCATGTCTGGCGTGCTCCTGGGGTCGTGGCGGAGCGGTGGACGCGGGCTGCGGTCGAGGGGTGGTGTGTACACGCGTGTCGGGCGCGGCGCTCTGGCGCGTGCTCGGCATGGTGCAGACGCACTAGGCGCGGTGGTTCCTCGGTGGTCCATGGCTTGGCCTGGCTCGGGGAGGGGACACAGAGTGGCGGTAAGGTCCTGGCTAGCTCGTAGACATGGCGGGAGAGAGGGAGGTGGTCTGTTGGGGCGGTTGCAAGGTTTGGTCGGCGACATGGGCTCGGGTTGGCATGGCAATGCCACTAGGGAGGTAGGGGATGGGTGCTAAGGGCCCAGTTAGATCAAGAGGGGACAAAGGGATTAAATGGAGATCATTTGGGGGAAAACCCTGTTGCAAACAGTGAGCTAGCATTAGAGTGTAAATCATGCCTACCATGTGTTTGATGAAATGGCCGCAAGAACTTTCTTTTTGAATTTTGAAAAGATTTTTTGTGGGTGTGCTAGTATTAAGCTTGAGACTCTGTGGGTGCTTGGGTTTTGAAATTTGAGCTTGTTTGAGTGGTTTTTGAAATAGTGGGATCTTCCCATATGAAATAGATTCAATTTTCAACTGCCATTTAAATTTAGTGTTCGAATGTTTTTGGCGGATCACAAAGTGGGCATTGGTACATCATTATGTGTACTAGCAAGGGGTGCAAAGATCCACATTTGTTTCTGTTAGGTTTTGAGTACTAGGAATAGCCAAAGTAGGCATGTTGATTAAAATGGCACAAATGACCATTCACTTCATTTATTCATTTTGAGTTGTTTTTCTTTGGGAATTGTTTGGGAATGATCTAGATGATGTTGATTTCACCTAAGAATCTTTTTACAAGCAATGGATCACTTAATCATGGCAATTCAAATCAACTCCTATTTTTAAATGCACACACACATGAATGCTTTAATAATTATTTCAGTTAGAAAAGTTTTTGTTAACCCTAATTTTGATGATTTGGATCTTAATAACCTTGGATTAAAGTTTTGGGATGTTACAATACCTGACTTTCTTCCTTTATCATTCTCCCATGCTTCAGCATTATCTTGAATACAGTCTAGAAGATCCCATTTAGCTTCTCCTTCCATACTGTAAAATGATCTAGCACAAGAAGCATCCAATAAATCCTTATCATGGAGAGAAAGCCTTGAATAAAAGTTATTGATAATAATATTACTAGGTAGCTCATGAATATGACATTTGAGCATTAGTAACTTCAGTCTCCCCCAAACTTGGGCGATGCTCTATCCATCACGAGGCCAAAAGTTATATATTTGATTCCGATCTTTATGAATCTCACTGGGAGGATAAAATTTGGAATAAAAGAGAGGGTACAATTTCCTCCCATTCGAGAGATTGGCCATTCTTTATGTAACATCCCAAATTTTATAATTTCATATGTTAATAGAAGCATGCATCATATCATATGCATCATGGCATTACACAATAAAGTTGCATCAAAACTTTCTTTCCCTAAACCCTAGTTTGTTTTTCTTATAGTCTTATAAAGGGGTTATACTTAATCTAACCTTCTAAACCCTTGCAAAAGTGTTATTTTATAATGCTATGTTAATCACCTTGTTTTTACAAATTTTTAGAGACCAATTTCATTAAATTTGAGTAATGTATGCAAAAGATATTAAAAGAAATGTAAAATAGAAATGAGAAAAGAAAAATACAAAAAAAGAGGAACTAACCTAAGCGTGCCAGCCAAGCCAGCCCGTGCCCTATCTACCGCGCGCGCCTGCGAGCGAGCGGTGCACACCGCGGCCGCCTAGCTAGGCCGGCCCAAAGCGCTGTCGCGTGATGCAGCCCGCTGCCCCGCGTGCCACTGCCACCCCTGGCCCACATGTCGTCCTCCTCCACCCGCTGAGTCCACGGCGGACACGACTGTAACTACCTCGGACCCTACGCTCTAAGTTCAAGCCTGGATGAAACGGAGGTGGTTAAAATAGTAAGGGGGGCCCAAAGGACCGCCCACATGTAGACCCGTCGGCCGTCCTAATCACTTCCAAGACATCGGGACAAGAGCGAGCGACGTAGGCAACAGGCGAAGAGATCAAATACATACACAAGTGAGTATGTATGCAAGCTACCATACAACAGTTCTCAGAGCCATTCCATCTAAAAGAAATAGAAATATTGCAACGCCATACGGCAAAATCCAAATATCCTAGATAGAGATAATAGTTTAGGATAGCTCCTCATACATCAACCATCAGAGTATCAGGCGGAAGCGGAAAACAAAATCCAAGTACAGATAAGAAGCAAATCGGCATAAGATGCCACATAAATAAACACATCCCGCCCATAGATCTCGCGGATCCCCATCCCTGGAATCTCTACACCGAGTGATCGTTGCCAACATCATCTGTCTCCTCCATCCAGTATCCATCTTGCGAATACACATGTTCATCTGAATCTAACAATTTATCGTGTGAGACCCTAGGGGTACTCAGCAAGTATTTATGCCTCTAAAGGGGACATATACCTAGGGTGACGCAATTGCAGCAAAAGATAATATCTAACAAGTCTATAGATACTCGCTAACCATCCGCCTAACCAATGATAGATGGATGTCTGTTAATTAGGAACAACAGTTATAACAGTATAAAATAACAGATCCATCCTCCTTCTCGCTTACCAACGAGAAAGCGGACGAACAACCCATCCGTTGGCAGTTTTATTAACCATTCCATGAGTGTTGCACTATTTACTAGTCAGGTGTTTAGTTAATTAAAAGTGGTACTTTAGTTATACTTGTCTATGATCGAGAAACTGTGCTCCAAGTCGTCCATAATCATGGACACGGCTTTCAGAAAGATTTACCCTACAGGGGTGCACAAATAGCAACACACACTCGATCAACCTCGGAAAAACCAACTCAAAACCCAACAAGGCATTCACAACAAAGCGATCACAGGATTCATAAAATATTTCAGGGGGCCACCCCACTAAGCTACCCGCAACGAAGTTGGCCGGCTCCGGAACGGACCCAGGGTTTGTGTGGATGGCGGTAAACGACTGGGAACCCGAAAGTGTGACTGGGCTTGTCGATACAGCGAAAACGTGTCACGATCCAAAACAGTACAGGTGCTCCATGCACAATCGTAAATATAGCAGTAAAGCATGGCATAAGTACAGGATAGTAATAAAACCCCGAAACTAGTTGTGGCCCCAAGAAATAGAAATGAATCAAGGTCTGGCTCAGGGGGGTCCATAAGGCCTCCCGGATGTGGATAGTGCGAATAGTCAAGGAACAGGAATCAAGTACTCGGGGTCCTATGGGACACAAGTGAGCATGAAAAACCAGATAGCAGATATTGCTCACCGGTGGCGCTTTCATTAGTTATCCCATTACTACTCAGGTTAAGTTGTTTAGGTACCTCGTTATCCATCAGACACTCACATACCCTACACATGCTGTTCTACGACTCGCATGGCTCAAACAACTCCTGTAGCAATGGCTCATGGGATGCAGGAACAAGCTTCGGTGGGGTGTAAAAGTAAAGGCTATGCAGTACTTGGGATTAATTTTAAGGCAATCGCGACTCAATGATGCAAGAATAAGATAGAAGCAATAGGTACTATATGTATGCAAGCATGTGGTAGTGCTTGCCTGGCAGCTCAGTTGAAGCGAGAGACGGATCTGGGTAGTACTCCTGGGATTCCTGATATTTCCCCTGCTCGGCGTCTATTCAAAGAAGAACCAAACAAACAAGGGCCAACATAAATAAAGTGCACAAGCATACGAATTAAAATGCAACAAGCAAACAAGCATGCCATGATGAATGATGCACAATTTACATGGCAATAATGTAGCATGGCATGGGTGAGGTGTAGGGTACAAGAATAAAGCATTTTATTAAGTTTTAGTCATGTTTTGCTCCCAATTAAGTTGATGTATACTTAATATTTATATGATGCATGCTGCAATTCAGAACATGGAATGCATAGTTAGAACGGGCTCGTCGCGCTGATCGATTTAGACATATTATTTGTCAAATTTGGAGTTGTAGATTTAAAGTTATTAATTAATTAAGAAAAGGCATTTTTATTACAATTTTAATCATCTCGAAAAGTTAAAGTGGTCAAACATTATTTTGAATAGCATATCTGAATTCCTCACATTTTTCTGATTCAAAAACATATATCATTTGTCAAATTTGGAATTATCAAATAAAAGATATTAATTTCTGGATATTAAAACATATAAACAATTTCTGGAAATATTTTTATTTTAGAAAAAGATGGCGGGGACTTTTGATATTAACCAACGCTGGTGGCCCACGGCGCATGAGGGTGACAAGTGGCAACCCCGGGGTCTAATTGATGGCGGTACAAAATTACCAGGGGTGCTTTTAGAAAAGTTCCGGGAGGAACCGGATCTGACGAAGAAAAACTGCTAGCTGCATCGATTTTTCGAAAGACGATGGCGAGCAAACCATTGGAAATTTGGCGACGCTGCAAAAACAAAAGTTGTAGAGCCAACGTCGGACTACAACTTTGGTGTTTGGATCTTCGTCAACGGAGGTCTGTAGCGGCCGGGGCAAGGAGATGAACAGAGGAGATCTCGCGGTTTAAAAACTGACGGAAAATTTTCAGAAACGGGCTGAGATCAGGCTGGGTTGCGGTGACGATTGCGGCCGAACGGCGGCGAATTTCGCCTTGCCGTAAAAAGGAGAGTTGAAGAGGATTTCTCGGGCTACAACTTTGGTTCAGCAAGATCGCACGGATACGGCCCACGTCGTTCGGGATCTGCGGAAGAACAGAGGTGCGCTAGGTTTCCGCTGCTGTTGGTTGCGCGCGCGCCGAGTGTGGTCTGCGTGCGCGCGGCGTGCGGCGTGCGAGCGGGAGATGGCGAGAGAGGAAGAGAGAGAAGAGGGGACGCGACTGTGGCTCACCGAGGTTTGCTGGCGGGTGGGAGGCACGACCGGAGAGAAAGAAGTCCCGGACGAAGACGAGGTGGCGCAGGCCGCGACGGCGTCCGGCTTGCGTGGCGGCGGAGTCTTGGTTCGGCAGGTTCCCAGGGATGGTGACGAGCTCCTATAGCTTCCTCCGAGCTCCAACAGCCCAAGCAGGTTCGGAACCGACGACGACCATGGCGGCGGCATGGCGGGGTAGATAGCGAGGCCGCGGCCATGGCAGCGTCTACGGTAGGGCTTTGCTTGGCGAGGAAGATGGTGGGGAGAGATGGGTCTCGATCTAGATGGAGATGAGAGGGGGTAGATGGGAGGGGGATGGGTTGGCGTTTTGCTGCTTTGCTTTAGACTGGGACCAGGCGAGCACGTGTTGGGCGAGGAAGAGAAACAGGATGAGGAGAAAGGAGGCATGCAGCGCATCGGTTTAGACTGGGAGGGCGCGCTGTAGCTGCTGTTGTCGCTCGGTTCAGGGAAGCACACATCTCTCGCCCAGATTGCATTGTTACACATGTATGTGAACCGGTGCATGCCACAACACACCAAAAGAGGGTGCAGATAGCTAGCTGGTTTAAGAATGTGGGCACATGCACAATTTGGGTTTTAGCTAGTGAGAGGAAAAATGTGTGTGTATAAAGAAGACAGGGATTAGAGTTTTTATATAGTGCAAACTAGACTAGGTAGGACTAGTTTTAGGCTAAAACTTAGACGGGCCTTTTGCCTATTTTTATTTTCTAGAAAAAAAATAACAAAACGTTTTGTGGTCACGCCTAAAGATCGGGACTTATTTTTAATTTGAAATAAGAAAAGGAGGATGGATTTATATTATCCAATTTTGGTTGATCAAAAACCATTTGTAACTACAAGGCAAAAATAAAATAAAAAGAGAGATAGAAAGAGAAGGTGCTTAAAGTGTACGTGTGTACAAGAGAGATTTTAAACATAGATGAGAGACTAGGTTTAGAACGGAAGTTTAAATTAAGCAAGAATTCAAAAGGCATTTAAAACGAGAGAGAATGCCACATAAGGGTGTGTCATTTTATGTGACTAGAGTGGCTTATTATTGCATGCAATAAAGGAGTATATGCATGTAGCATTTTTGTGAAAACAAAAATGTATATGCATGTATGTGAGGTAAGGGTGGCATTACAAGATTTGCAAAAATACAAGAATTGAGAAGGACATGATACATGGCATAAAATCTAGGTTTGGATCAACCCATATGCATGTATGTGTATGAATAGAATTTGAGCCGTATTTATATGGGTAGCTTGAATTAAAAACCAAGACAACAATAAGATGACCACACTCATATATATGGTAGAAGTAGGTTGGGATAGCAAGGGAGTTGCCATATTAGTAGATAGAAAGAATTTAAAAGATATGCCCCCAACTCAACTTGGGCATTTAATCATTATATCAAAAGTCAGATGCAATATATCAAGAGGCAAATACAAGTAATAGGCAAATGCAATATGAGAGAAAAACCAAATGGAAAGGGTTTTATATGATGTTCAAATGCAAGGTGGCATGATGACATGAGCATGATATAATTATGATGCAACAATTATATTTAGGAAGTAGCATTTTATTATTAGACCATGTAGCATTACAGATGTTAGACAGATGGGATGCTACAACTCTCCCCCACTAAACAGGAATCTCGCCCCGAGATTCTAGGAAGAAGAAGAAGAAGACACGAAGAGGGTAGGATACTTGCCACGGAGCTCATCCTCACGTTCCCAAGTGGCTTCATCAACGGAATGGTGCGACCATTGCACCTTGCAGAACTTGATGGACTTGTTGCGAGTCCTTCTTTCTGTGACTTCTAGGATTTTTATGGGGTGTTCTTGATAAGACAGGTCTTCTTGGAGATTGATGAGTTCATGGTCCACGGTTCTGCCGGGATCCTTGAAGCACTTCTTGAGTTGAGAGATATGGAAAACATCATGGACCTTGAGTTTTTCAGGGAGCTCAAGAGCATAAGCGACTTCTCCTATTCTTCCACGAACTTTGAAAGGACCGATGTATCTAGGAGCCAGCTTTCCTTTGATACCAAACCGGTGCGTGCCTCTCATGGGAGTGACACGAAGGTAAACGAGATCATCAGGGACATACTCCACGTCTGTGTGGTTTCTATCATAGTTGCTCTTGTGGCAACTTTGATCAACCTTCAGATTTTCAAGAATGATGTGAACCTTCTCCTCCGCTTGAGTTACAATGTCGGGGCCAAACAATGTTCTTTCACCTGCGCCCGACCAACCAATCGGAGTTCTGCATTTGCGACCATAGAGAACCTCAAATGGTGCCATCTTTAGACTTTTCTGGAAGTTGTTGTTGTAAGAGAATTCAGCATAAGGAAGGCATTCTTCCCACTTCATGCCGAAAGAGATAACGCAAGCACGGAGCATATCTTCCAGAATATGATTGATCCTTTCCACTTGTCCTTGCGACTGAGGGTGGTAAGCTGTGTTGAAGTTCAATTTTGTTCCCAAAGCATTTTGGAAACTTCCCTGGAACTTGGAAGTGAAGATGCTTCCATGGTCTGAACTGATCTCAAGAGGAACCCCATACAGAGAGACAATTCTGTTGATATAGAGCTCAGCCAACTGAATTGCAGAAATTGTTTCCTTGACGGGAAAGAAGTGAGCCACTTTAGAAAGCATGTTGATGACAACAAAGATTGCATTGTTGCCGTTCTGCGATCTTGGAAAACCAGTTATGAAGTCCATCTCTACTTTCTCCCATTTCCATTCCGGAGGCTTCAATGGCTGTAGAAGACCGGAAGGTTTCTGATGAACAGCTTTAACTCTACGGCAGACATCACACTCCGAGACATACTTGGCACAATATCGTTTCAACCCAGGCCACCAATACTGTGTTTTCAAGTCCATGTACATCTTAGTGCTGCCAGGGTGGATAGAAAGAACAGAATCATGCGCCTCCTTAAGAACTTGCTCTCTTAAACCCGGGTAGTTCAGAACAAACATCCGGTGTTTAAAGAAAAGAGCGCCTTGGTCGTCGACGTGGAAGGACTCATACTTCGGAAGCTGAATGTTGGAGATGATCTTTTTAGTGTAAGGATCACCAAGTTGAATGGAGCGAACTTTTTCTTCCAAGAGAGGTGTTGCCAGGAGGTTCAGAAGATACCCTTGATCCACAATTTCAAGGTTGAGCTTGCGGAATTCCTCGCACAAGAGAGGCTGTTGTTCTTCCACCATGGGGTTGTTGACATAAGCTTTTCGGCTGAGGGCATCGGCCATGACATTAGCTTTGCCTGGAGCGTAGTTGATTGTGAGATCGAAATCATTAATTGTTTCAATCCACCTCCTCTGATGAAGGTTGAGATCAGGTTGTGTGAAGATATACTTCAGACTCTTATGATCAGAAAAGATCTCACAACGGTTGCCAAGCAAATAGTGCCTCCATACTTTCAAAGCAAAGACAACTGCTACGAGCTCGAGGTCATGTGTAGGATAGTTGATCTCATGTGTCTTCAACTGTCGAGAGGCATAAGCAACAACTTGTTTTTCTTGCATAAGGACCGCACCCAATCCTTGCAAGGAGGCGTCACAGAATATCTGGAAAGGCTTTGATGTATCTCGAGGAATCAAGACTGGTGTGGAAGTGAGCTTCTCTTTGAGTGTTTCAAAGCTTGCTTGACAAGCAGGAGACCAAAGGTATTTCTTGCCTTTCTTGAGGAGATCGGTAAGAGGCTTCGCAATCTTCGAGAAGTTCTGAACAAAGCGACGACAGTAACTAGCCAAACCAAGGAAACTTCGGACTTCTTTGACATTTTTGGGTGGAAGCCAGTCAACAATTGTCCGAACAGTTTCTCGGTTGATGGCAATGCCCTTGGCAGAGATGACGTGACCAAGGTAGGTGACTTCAGGCAGCCAGAACTCACACTTGGAGAACTTTGCATATAGGCGGTTCTCACGAAGCTTGTTTAGGACACACCGAAGGTGTTCTTCATGTACTTCCTTTGACTTAGAATAGACTAGGATGTCATCCAGACAGACCACAACGAACTTATCAAGATACTCTATGAAAACCGAGTTCATAAGCCTCGAGAAGGTGCCAGGTGCGTTGGTGAGACCGAAAGACATGACCGTGTACTCGTACAGGCCATAGCGGGTGGTGAAAGCTGTTTTGGGAACATCTTCCTTGCGAATCCTGATTTGATGATATCCACTTCTCAAGTCAAGCTTAGACAATACCACAACTCCAGCTAGCTGATCAAAGAGATCATTAATCCACGGAAGGGGATATTTATTCTTGATGGTTTTAGCATTGAGAGCCCGATAGTCAACACAAAGTCTATCAGTCTTGTCTCGCTTCTTCACAAAGATGGTTGGGCTACCCCAAGAAGAAGTACTGTGCTGAATGAAACCCAACTTCTCTTGTTCATCAAGCTGACGTTTGAGTTCAGCCAATTCAGCAGGACCCATTTTATAAGGCCGCTTGGAGATAGGAGCGGTTCCAGGTTCAAGCTCAATCACAAACTCGACCTCTCGATCAGGAGGTATACCTGGCAACTCTTTAGGAAAAACATCTGGGAACTCACAGACCACCGGAACACTCTGAATAGCTTCCATAGCATCATCATTCAGAGCCGCCAAAGAGAAAAGCTGAATTGCAGGAGTCAGACTTGGAAAATAGACTATATGGCCTTCAAGAATTTTCAGAGAAACCGAGCGTTGAACACAATCAATCACAGCTGCATTTGCTGTTAACCAATCAATGCCCAAGATAACATCAATGTCAGAATTGCCCAGAATAATTAAGGAAGCCGGGAACGAAGAACCACCAATCCCAATTTGATTGCCATGGCTGATATGAGCAGCCCTCATGTTTGACCCAGGAGATTGTACCACAAGACGATGCAATAAGGGAACCATAGCCAGATTATGCTCATGTGCAAACTTTTGAGAAACAAAAGAATGCAAAGCACCAGAATCAAACAAAACGCGTGCAGGGACTGAGTTAACAGGAAGCGTACCCATCACAACTCTAGGTGCTTACTCAGCTTGAGCGACATTGACACAGTTGGCACGAGCAACAGTAGACCCGGGCTTGGTGTTGATATTGAGAGCCCGCGGTGGAGGTGCACGAACCATAGAAGAACTTGCCGCAGGTCTTGGAGGTGGTGGTGGAAGAGCTTTGTTGTTCATGGGACAACTCCAGTGTTAATGCCCAGTGTTCCCACAGGTGTAACAGGCACCAGGTGGACGTGGAGCAGCGTAGCCAGGGACTCCGCCAGGTGCTCCAGGATAGTTGTGGTTGTAGCCCCTAGGAGCCGCGGTGAAGGAGTTTGGTGGCCTTGCCGTGTAGCTTGACGGTCTTGGTGGAGCCGGGAGCGATGGTGTGGTATTAGGAACCCACACGCGGCACTTAGAAGGAGATGTCATAGCTGAAGAGCTTACTGCGTCGCGGCTGTGTTTCTTGGAGTCCTCAAACACTTGCCTACTTGCTTCTTCCTGTAGAGCTGTATGTTGGAGTTCTAGAAAAGACCCCGGCCTTGCATGAGTGATTGCATATTTGATAGATGCATTGAGCCCTTGCCTGAACCTCTTTTGCTTCTTCTTGTCATCAGAGATCTCATCGCCACCATACCGAGAAAGATTCATGAAGTTTCTGATATAGGTATTGACATTGTCATTGCCCTGCTTGAGGTTGAGAAACACTTCCTTCATCCTTTCCATGACAATTTCTGACAGATATTGCTCTTTGAAAGCCCTAGTAAACTGCTCCCAAGTAGGCTGAAAACCAGAGTGGTTTGCCTTGAGGTAATTTTCCCACCACAGAGTTGCGTCTCCCTTCAGAAGGTGAGTGGCACATTTTACCCATTCTTGCTCAGGAACATCAGCAGTCATCAGCAACCTTGACATCTCACGCAGCCAATCATCTGCGTCCAGTGGCTGATCAGACACCTCGAAGTGGCGCGGGTTGAACTTCAGAAAGCTTTTGATGTCTCCTCGCTTGGGAGGTGGAGGTAGCAGAACAAACTCATTCCTCCTGACACTTTCTTCAAATCGATGCTGGTTCTGGTGCATTGCTCCCAAGGCATTAGCAATACTTGCCAACGCAACCCCCAGTTCATGTGGTATGTCCTCCTTAGAACGGCGTGGTGGTGCCATCCTGTGATTGATATAAAACTCAAGTCAGTACCATAATGGAGAATACTAATAATCCAAAATAGTACCAAAATGGAATTAACCAAGATTTAAAGGATACAATTTACTAAGGTGATGTTAAAATATCAACAAAGTTCAAAGCACCTAGAAGATATTGAGCATATCACACACGACTAAACAAGGAGTGTGGTACACAAAGTTAACAAAGAAAAAATTTCCGCAAATTTTGGCATTAAAATACCACTATATGCGCAAAACCACTTAACGAATCAAGATTAGTAACTCTACCAATCAATATGCAAGAGCGAATGATAAAAGTAGTGGTATGGTCACGACTCCATCCCGCACTCAAATCATTACTCCGCACATGAATAAGTAAAACACATATCCCAACACCTTCTTCTTAAGATGAACCTAAAGATTAGCAACTACGGAAACAAACACCCCAAACAAGATAGCGTCGGATGACAGAGAGTAAGACAGATCGCGCCGGTATACAACGAATCAGATAGATAGTGTCGGTTTACAAAGGCCTGTCGGTATGGAATGTACCAACAGTTGATAACCAAAAGGCAGATAGTGATAACATTTGGATGCAACAGATAGACAAGAAATTCACACACACACACAACCTATGGTACTACGGAACCCCAAACACGTGAATCCTAGTTTGAATTTTAGAAGAGGATTGAAAACGTTACACTTCCTTACCAGAAAAGGGTGGGTGGGTGGATAAGAAGAAAAATGGAAGCAGTCCTACTCTCACGTTTTGTTTTTCCCTAGTATACATAGCTACCAAAAATATTTGCTAGACTGACAACGACCATTTGGCTGAGACCCTGAAGGGCGGGATGGCTCTGATACCAATTGTAACTACCTCGGACCCTACGCTCTAAGTTCAAGCCTGGATGAAACGGAAGTGCTTAAAATAGTACAGCGGGGGCCTAGAGGACCGCCCACATGTAGACCCGTCGGCCGTCCTAACCCCTTCCAAGACATCGGGACAAGAGCGAGCGGCGTAGGCAACAGGCGAAGAGATCAAATACATACACAAGTGAGTATGTATGCAAGCTACCATACAACAGTTCTCAAAGCCATTCCATCTAAAAGAAATAGAAATATTGCAACGCCATACGACAAGATCCAAATATCCTAGATAGAGATAATAGTTTAGGATAGCTCCTCATACATCAACCATCAGAGTATCAGGCGGAAGTGGAAAACAAGATCCGAGTACGGATAAGAAGCAAATCGGCATAAGATGCCACATAAATAAACACATCCCGCCCACAGATCTCGCGGATCCCCATCCCCAGAATCTCTACACCGAGTGATCGTTCCCAACATCATCTGTCTCCTCCATCCAGTATCCATCTTGCGAATACACCTGTTCATCTGAATCAAACAATTTATCGTGTGAGACCCTAGGGGTACTCAGCAAGTCTTTATGCCTCTAAAGGGTACATATACCTGGGGTGACGCAATTGCAGCAAAAGATAATATCTAACAAGTCTATAGATACTCGCTAACCATCCGCCTAACCAATGATAGACGGATGTCCGTTAATTAGGAACAACAGTTATAATAGTATAAAATAACAGATCCATCCTCCTTCTGCTTACCAACGAGAAAGCGGATGAACAACCCATCCGTTGGCAGTTTTATTAACCATTCCATGAGTGTTGCACTATTTACTAGTCAGGTGTTTAGTCAATTAAAAGCGGTACTTTAGCTATACTTGTCTATGATCGAGAAACTGTGCTCCAAGTCGTCCATAACCGCGGACACGGCTTTCAGAAAGATTTACCCTGCAGGTGTGCACAAATAGCAACACACACTCGATCAACCTCAGAAAAACCAACTCAAAACCCAACGAGGCATTCACGACAAAGCGATCACAGGATTCATAAAATATTTCAGGGGGGCACCCCACTAAGCTACCCGCAACGAAGTTGGCCGGCTCCGGAATGGACCTAGGGTTTGTGTGGACGGCAGTAAACGACTGGGAACCCGAAAGTGTGACTGGGCTTGTCGATACAGCGAAAACGTGTCACGATCCAAAATAGTACAGGTGCTCCACGCACAATCGTAAATATAGCAGTAAAGCATGGCATAAGTACAAGATAGTAATAAAACCCTCAAACTAGTTGTGGCCCCAAGAAATAGAAATGAATCAAGCTCTGGCTCAGGGGGGTCCATAAGGCCTCCCGGATGTGGATAGTGCGGATAGTCAAGGAACAGGAATCAAATACTCAGGATCCTACGAGACACAAGTGAGCATGAAAAACCAAATAACAGATATTGCTCACTGGTGCTTCTTTCATTAGTTATCCCATTACTACTCAGGTTAAGTTGTTTAGGTACCTCGTTATCCATCAGACACTCACATACCCTACACATGCTGTTCTACGACTCTAATGGCTCAAACAACTCCTATAGTAATGGCTCATGGGATGGAGGAACAAGCTTTGGTGGGGTGTAAAAGTAAAGGCTATGCAGTACTTGGGATTCAATTTAATGCAATCGCGACTCAATGATGCAAGAATAAGATAGAAGCAATAGGTACTATATGTATGCAAGCATGTGGTAGTGCTTGCCTGGCAGCTCAGTTGAAGTGAGAGACGGATCTAGGTAGTACTCCTGGGATTCCTGATATTTCCCCTGCTCGGCGTCTATTCGAAGAAGAACCAAACAAACAAGGGCCAACATAAATAAAGTGCACAAGCATACGAATTAAAATTCGACAAGCAAACAAGCATGCCATGATGAATGATGCACAATTGACATGGCAATAATGTAGCATGGCATGGGTGAGGTGTAGGGTACAAGAATAAAGCATTTTATTGAGTTTTAGTCATGTTTTGCTCCCAATTAAGTTGTTGTATACTTAATATTTATATGATGCATGCTGCAATTCAGAACATGGAATGCATAGTTAGAACGGACTCGTCGCGCTGATCGATTTAGACATATTATTTGTCAAATTTGGAGTTGTAGATTTAAAGTTATTAATTAATTAAGAAAAGGCATTTTTATTACAATTTTAATCATCTCGAAAAGTTAAAGTGGTCAAACATTATTTTGAATAGCATATCTGAATTCCTCACATTTTTCTGATTCAAAAACATATATCATTTGTCAAATTTGGAATTATCAAATAAAAGATATTAATTTCTGGATATTAAAACATATAAACAATTTCTGGAAATATTTTTATTTTAGAAAAAGATGGCGGGGACGTTTGTTACCCTGGGGCTCTCTACCCACAGTCACAGAGACGCGGGACCAGTGTGCTGACTGGGTCGAGCTGGTGTGGCCGAAATTGAACCGGTTTTTCTCACTCGGCCGAAGATAGCCTCGGTGTATGACCAGTGGGAGCGCAACGCTGGCGGCCCACGGCGCATGAGGGTGACAAGTGGAAACCCCGGGGTCGAATCGGTGGCGGTACAAAATTACCAGGGGTGCTTTTAGAAAAGTTCCGGGAGGAACCGGATCTGACGAAGAAAAACTGCTAGCTGCATCGATTTTTCGAAAGACGATGGCGAGCAAACCGTTGGAAATTTGGCGACGCTGTAAAAACAAAAGTTGTAGAGCCAACGTCGGACTACAACTTTGGTGTTTGGAGCTTCGTCAACGGAGGTTTGTAGTGGACGGGGCAAGGAGATGAATAGAGGAGATCAAGCGGTTTAAAAACTGACGGAAAATTTTCAGAAACGGGCTGAGATCGGGCTGGGTTGCAACGACGATTGCGGCCGAACGGCGGTGAATTTCGCCTTGCCATAAAAAGGAGAGTTGAAGAGGATTGCTCGGGCTACAACTTTGGTTCAGCAAGATCGCACGGATACGGCCCACATCGTTCGGAATCTGCGGAAGAACAGAGGTGCGCTAGGTTTCAGCTGCTGTCAGTTGCACGCACGGCGAGTGCGGTCTGCATGCGCGCGGCGTGCAGCGTGCGAGCGGGAGATGGCGAGAGAGGAAGAGAGAGAGAAGAGGGGACGCGGCTATGGCTCACCGAGGTTTCCTGGCGGGGGGGAAGGCACGACCAGAGAGAAAGAAGTCCCGGACGAAGACGAGGTGGCGCTGGCCGCGGCGGCGTCCGGCTTGCGTGGCGGCGGAGTCTTGGTTCGGCAGGTTCCTAGGGACGGTACGAGCTCTGACAGCTTCCTCCGAGCTCCAACAGCCCGAGCAGGTTCAAAACCGATGACGACCGTGGCGGCGGCATGGCAGGGTAGATAGAGAGGCCGCGGCCATGGCAGCATCTACGGTAGGGCTTTGCTTGGTGAGGAAGATGGTGGGGAGAGATGGGTCTCGATCTAGATGGAGATGAGAGGGGGTAGATGGGAGGGGGATGGGTTGGCGTGTTGTTGCTTTGCTTTAGACCGGGACCAGGCGAGCACGTGCTGGGCGAGGAAGAGAAACAGGATGAGGAGAAAGGAGGCATGCAGCGCGTCGGTTCAGACTGGGAGGGCGCGCTGCAGCTGCTGTTGTCGCTCGGTTTAGGGAAGCACACATCTCCCGCGCAGATTGCATTGTTACACATGTTTGTGAACCGGTGCATGCCACAACACACCAAAAGAGGGTGCAGATAGCTAGCTGGTTTAAGAATGTGGGCACATGCACAGTTTGGGTTTTAGCTAGTGAGAGGAAAAATGTGTGTGTGTGTATAAAGAAGACGGGGATTAGAGTTTTTATATAGTCCAAACTAGACTAGGTGGGACTAGTTTTAGGCTAAAACTTAGACGGGCCTTTTGCCTATTTTTATTTTCTAGAAAAGAAATAACAAAACGTTTTGTGGTCACGCCTAAAGATCGGAAAGTAATTTTTAATTTGAAATAAGAAAAGGAGGATGGATTTATATTATCTAATTTTGGTTGATCAAAAACCATTTGTAACTACAAGGCAAAAATAAAAGAAAAAGAGAGATAGATAGAGAAGGTGCTTAAAGTGTATGTGTGTACAAGAGAGATTTTAAACATAGATGAGATACTAGGTTTAGAACACATGTTTAAATTAAGCAAGAATTCAAAAGGCATTTAAAACGAGAGAGAATGCCACATAAGGGTGTGTCATTTTATGTGACTAGAGTGGCTTATTATTGCATGCAATAAAGGAGTATATGCATGTGGCATTTTTGTGAAACAAAAATGTATATGCATGTATGTGAGGTAAGGGTGGCATTACAAGATTTGCAAAAATACAAGAATTGAGAAGGACATGATACATGGCGTAAAATCTAGGTTTGGATCAACCCATATGCATGTATGTGTATGAATAGAATTTGAGCCGTATTTATATGGATGGCTTGAATTAAAAACCAAGACAACAATAAGATGACCACACTCGTATATATGGTAGAAGTGGGATGGGATAGTAAGGGAGTTGCCATATTAGTAGATAGAAAGAATTTAAAAGATATGCCCCCAACTCAACTTGGGCATTTAAACATTATATCAAAAGTCAGATGCAATATATCAAGAGGCAAATACAAGTAATAGGCAAATGCAATATGAGATAAAAACCAAATGGAAAGGGTTTTATATGATGTTCAAATGCAAGGTGGCATGATGACATGAGCATGATATAATTATGATACAACAATTATATTTAGGAAGTAGCATTTTATTATTAGATCATGTAGCATTGCAGATGTTAGACAGATGGGATGCTACAACCGACAGTGCCACCGCGTCGGGAGCTATCTCCCCGGCCAAATCGGAACCGAATCCATAACCCCTGCACCAAGCCAAGCCACCTACAAATACCCCTGGGCACGCCGCCCCAAAACCCTAAGCCAATTCCCCTAAATCGCCACCAGGCTACCGCCGTTGAGCTCAAATCCGATCTCGCTGGAGTGCGCCGCCACCGAGCTCGACAACCAGGGTTCGAGGTCCTCCTCCACCTTTTCTATCCTTCTCTATCTTCCCCTTGCAGTACCGCGTTGACTCACCCTTTTTACCACTTGAACAGAGCCCCGTGCCGCCCCTAATTGGTCGCCGAATCCGCGCCGGAGATGGAGGTGATCGGTGGAGCCTTGCCACGAGCTGAGGGAATGAGGGCCGCCGCCATCCGTCCTAGAAGGACCGTGAGGAGGAGCTGCACCCTGTCGACTACACTGATGCCTCGGGGAACCACCGTACCACCGCTGAGCACCACCGCCCGACGCGCCGCCGCCGTTCATTGTGGTCAACGAGTCACCGCCGCTGCCAGGTGAGTTCTTTTCGTTCCCGCCCGTTAGATCAAGATCCGACAACCTCAATTAGACCGAGCCGGCGAAGGGGTACTGATGAATGAGGTAGCGCCACGTGGCATGTGCGCCGCGTCAGCACCGCATGCCTCACTGGACCAATCCCGCGCTGCCACTTGTCGCCACGTGGTCGCGCTGACTATGTTTTTGTTTTTAAATAATCAGATAATGTTTTAATCTTGTATAATTCGTAGTAAATCAAATACTTGGCCAAAAATTGTGTATAATATACCGTTGGATTCACAAAATTCTGTAGAACACAGATCTGCAATAATATTGTGAGTTTACTATAATGATATTGTGGTCGAATACAAAGTCTAGATTTGAGTATTTTAATTATAGGAAAATAATCGTAACTCCATTTTAGTTGATTCTTGTTGCGTTGACTTTGTATCTACCAGATCTACAGTTTAAAATTGGTATGACTTGCTTAGAGATTTCAGATCTGTTTCGCGGTAGATTTGAAGGGTAGATCTACTTATGAGCATATTTAATTAAGTAATAATCCAAAATACTTAAAATCTGTGGGAAATCGATAATAATGACATCCCCAACACAATACCACCCCTGGACGATATTCTTGGTCAATTTTGAACCCATCCTTGTATATTACCATGTTGCATGCATGCGTAATTATTTTGGTGGCATTGTTTTGTGCAAGTTGTGATTGGATCTATGTTTGTGTTTCGTTAGATTGTTCGGAGTGCGCTGAGTAGTACTGCTGTGTATAGTGCTGCTCCAATCAAGGAAAGTTACACCACTTGTTCATGTTTATGTCCCAGTTTTGACTATGCATGTTTTAATCTTCAAATTTTGTAGTGTGCATGTGTAGGATTTTGGTAGATTTTCTTAGTATTATTTTGCAAGTGCGATTTTGTAGTATGCCATGATTAGCTCTATGCTTAGGATTTTCCATCCCAATAGGTTATCCTGTTTTTGCTAAGTTATGCTTGCTATATACACCTATATAAAGTACCGTTGGGGGGCCGAAAAACTCAAAATTTTCTAAGTATAAGAGCTCTCTCGAGCAAACATTTTCTTCTCAAAACCCCTTCAAAATAAAACTAAGTTTTTCTTTAGGGCGGAATGGTTGTCGGGTCAACAAGTGAAATTTGGTGGAGGACGGCCCCCCAGGAATCAAAAAAGTCTGCCACGTTTCAGAATTCAGAAGCTTCTAGTGCAACCACAATACATATGGGCTATGTCTTGGCCTAATACTTAGTGGGAAACCACACCGAGGTACCAACATTTGGAGGTTTTTGGCACTGTTGGATCCAGCTAGTAGAGGGGCTACTAAGGGAAAGCTTCGCCATGGTCTTGTCTGTAAAAGGACTTGATCATAGATTGTGGGGAAAGTGCACCACCTCTCGAGAGTATTGCAATCTAACCGATCAGCCGAGTTCACGGAAAAGAACACTTTGATCATCCGAAGGATCGAGCCTTTGAAAGATCTTCCTCTCTCTTTCCAAACTTAAAGTTTTCTAAAACCCCAAGGCATGTGTAATATCGCCAATGGGTGGTATTCTGGGGACTTCGTGCATAATATCCAAGTGCTAGGTTGATTGGACACTTGGTGGGTAATATCCTCGTGTTCCACTCGACCCTATACTACTTTTTCAATGTTTACAAAGTAGGGTAAAATTCTCCCTCTCTCATTCTTACTTAGAGAAAATTTGGCTTAATGCAAATGAACCCCAAAGCCTATTCCAAGCCTTGCATGGAGAGTTAGACTTTAATTTCCTTGGTGTAATTTTCCAATACATTCAAAGTATTGACCCAACTTATTGGCTGCACGTTTTATGTGCAGAATCCGAAGATTGAAAGGTGCGTAGGGATCACGGGTCTTCACGCAACTAGCCTAAGGCATTGATGGACTCAAGTTTTATAAGTTCTGTTGTTTTATTTGAGCTAGCTATAAGTTATGCAAGTTGTAATAAATATACTCTAGATTATCTGTTTAATAATGACTTGTGTTTTACATGATATTCATCGACTGTGAAGTGCTAGCTAATGATCCAGGGACTAGCATGTTAATCACAGGGACTTAGGATCTGTAACGATCCAAGGTCACAACACTTTAGCAGCTTAAACCATTCCTTAGCTCTGCCTTTCAATGATAATGAGAATAACTTCCTCTTAACTTGATCTGTTGTAATACCTGCACACTTAAAAAATTCACATAATTCGTGTATAAAGAGCAAATGATCACCGAGATGGACAGTTCCATCTCCAAAATAGTATTTATCCATAACATGATCAACAATTTATGTAGGTATCTTAAAAGTTTCATTTTCAGCAGGTGGTGGTTCATCTACTACCTTAGCAGTGGTAGTAGCATTACGAAATAAGAAACTAAGTGAATTATCCATATTGAAATAAAGTAACTAACAGAAATAAACAATACTCACAGTAGAAGTTTCCTTTACCAGTTCCACTCTTCAATAGCGCTTCACTCCCGGCAATGGAGCTAGAAAATAGTCTTGATGACCCACAAGTATAGGGGGTGTATCACAGTATTTTCGATAAGTCAGAGTGTCGAACCCAACGAGGAGCAGAAGGTGTTGACAAGTTGTATGGACCAGGAATTCTCTATAAATACTTAGTAAACGGAGTTTTAGGGGTTTTTGATAGTGCAGATAAATAAAGTACGAGTAAATAAAAGACAATAATAATAATTGTGGCAAGTGGCCTAATCCTTTCTTTAGCAAAGGACAAGCCGGTTGTATTACTTGAGATGACCAAACATTCTCGAGGACACACGAGACTATTGTCAAGTGCTTTCGCTTCATATAGTTGATTAATCTTCTTTGGTTAGATAAGTGTTGTGTGGGTGAACCTATGCTAATGTACTGACCTTCCTAGGACTAATACATACTTGTGATTATACCCCTTACAAGCATCTGCAACTACAAAAAAGTAATTAAGATAAAAACCTAACCACTAGAAGAATAACACCACAACTTAAATATCAAACCATTGAATCTTTCTCAACACAATTCCACTACTAACAACATGACTTCTCCCATGTCCTCAAGAACTAAACGAACTACTCACGAGACATCATATGGATCAAGATCAGAGATGAAATAATGGTAAGTAACAATCTGAACAAGAACAATAATTCAATGGTTCCACTCAATAGCATCAACTACAGCAAGTAATCAACACTAGGAAAGTTTCCCCTAAGAACTATGCAAGATTCAACCCAACTGTTACAGCGGTGCAGAGTGGTGGTGATGGTGCTGGTGGAGATGATGATGATGATCCCGATGAAGTCTAGCTTGATGACGGTGTTGATGGCGACGATCTCCCCTCTCCGGGAAGGAATTTCCCCGGCAGATTTCTGCCTGCCAGAGAGCTCTTTCTCTCACTGTAGTTTCCGCCCCGCAGAGGCGGCGGAACCTTTCTATGGTTGCTCCCTGAGTCTTAGGGTTTCAAGGGGATTATATACACCAAAGGGCGATGCTGGAGGTGGGCCAGGGTGGCCACACCACCTGGTGGCATGGCCAGGGGTGGCCGGCGCTAGGGGGTGGTGTGGGCCTCCTGTGGCCCATCTCCATGGCCCCTTCTGGCCTCCTTCGTCTTCTAGAAAAATAGGAATTTCCATTTATTTTCTGGGATTTTCTGATCTTCGCCAATTTTGCACCTAGATAGTGCCTTTTCTAGCAGAATCCTGACTTCAGTGGTTCATCCTCCAAAAGTCATCAACCATGCACAAATAGATGAAATAACATAAGTATCATCTCTTAATATAAAATATATCAATTAATAACAGTAGATTATGATACAAAAATAGTGATGCAAAACAGACGTATCAGTAAACACTTCTTGTAATCCTCCCAACAAGATTCTCTTGGGACGCCCTTCGCACTCATTTCCGCACCCACCACATGTACATTCATGCATCCCCACACACAATTATAAGTGTGGAAACCATAGTGGCATCCGGCTTGAGATTACATAGGCCAAAACCACACTCCATTGTGTGTTCCCATAACTTATACTCTGTCGGTCTTGAAGTATGTAAGAGCTTCCAGTTCAATTGATGTAGCTAGAACTATAGTCGTTTCCACATCAAGGTCTCCAACTTATGCCAAGTCATCATGGAATCTGAAGGTGATTCCTATACTCTATGTGAGTCCACTTCCTACCCTTTTGAATGGTATACTACTTCATACTCTGTCCCATGACCATGATAGATTCATGCCGGCAAGTACGGAGATAAGGGAGGAATCCTAGAGCATCAAGCCCGACAAGACGGAGGCTTGGAAGAGGAGACAGAGAACGCAACAACCGAACCACCGGAGTCTCTAATCCTACTGCCTGGAGTCTCCGGACCTACTACCCAGAGTCTCTAGCCCTACTGCTCAGAGTTTCTGGCCATCAGCCCCAGAGTCTCCGCCCAGGACTCTGGATCGGACTCCGGGCCCCTACCTGGAGCTCTATGTCCACCACCCAGGAGACAGCTCCAGAGAGCGACAACCACACCGGAGTCTTCGCGAGGTGTGTGTTTTCTTCCACTACCTTCTCCCTTTCCCTCGCTCTTGCCATCGATTTGACCATGATATCCGTGAAGGTCGGGCCACCCTTGAGGTTAACCCTCGCATCTCGCATCAGAGCCCAGGTTGCTCATAGATTTCTCCCTGTTCTTCTCCCCCAAATTTTGTCTTGAAAATTAGCCACAATTTAGAGTATATTTCTCGATACTATTATCATCTAGTATTAGCAGCTTTCGGTTGCCACGGATTTCTCATCGATTTGGTATTTTCCCCATAAATTCGAAAATTTCACCAAAATTAGCCCAATTTCATGTTTTGGATCGATCTGAGATTCGAGTGAGTTTTTGTAGGTTTTGATCCGTGGATTACATTCTAAACTTATTGATCTACCTTCCCCTGCATTTCCATAGCCTGATTCCTTGATTTCCCTTATCAATTTGAGGTTTTGGTTCGAGTTTTCTGCTCAAAACGCGTCCCGGCACTACTACAGATTTGGCTATCCATGGTTTTGTACCCAGTGGCGCATGGTGATTGTGGTGTGCCATAGATATATTACTTGTGGCGCATGTCAATTAGATGCGCCATAGATAGAGAAAATACCTATGGCGCATGGTAAGGGGTGCCCTACAGGTAAGTCTGAGTAGACCCACCCTACCACTTATGCATGGCCCCTGACATATCGTTGGGCATGTTATGCCCATGCGCCATGGATATTAGTACTTACTGTGGCATGCCAAACTGGCATGCACCACGGATATGTCAGGAGCCATGCATAAGTGGCAAATATAGATGGCCCCTGACATATCTGTGGCGCACTCTGCTCTCAAATATCCGTATTTTTCTGGCAACCATGCATGCATGTGTGTGTGCACGCGTTCTAAAATATTCTCTTGCTCTATACCACACAAGCGATCATGGTCATCAAGATGAGCGAAAGACTCGTGGCTAGATATTTGAAAGGCGCGACGGCCGAAATGAGCCAGAACAACGAGACCTAGATAAGATGTCCATGTCACAAATGCAGACTCAGGGGCTTGATGGACCCTTATTCCGGTCTATTGCAGAACCACCTACTCGTGCATGGTTTCATGTCTGGATTTACTCATAGGATTCGTGACCAAGATGACATTAATAATGATGGGACTATAGTAAATGAGCAAGGGCGGTAGGACAACAATAACAGAGAGGGCAGGCAAGAAGCCGAAGAGCCTCCCGGACATGATCATCACGAAGGAGATGCCGAACATGATCATCACAAAGGAGATGTGAGGGAAGATGACGGAGAAGACATAGACACGCAACAGACGCTGCAAACAGCCTTGTAGGACCCTCATGTTCAAGAACTGCTCCTCAAACAAACGAGCAACCCCAAAGCTGCCGCTAGGGAGAAAGCCAAGCTGGTGCAACTAGAGATAGACAGGAGTACTCGATTGTATGGAGGATGACGTCCTGATGATACCCTCTTGCATGTAACGCTCAAGGCTCTAGAGCTGAAGGCGAAACACAACTAGACCAACACAAACTTCAATGATATGATTAGATTCTAGCATGATTGTCTTCCAAAACCGAACACTTGTCCACAAAATATCGAGGAGGCTAAGAAAGTTGTGTGCCCTCTCGATCTACCGCATGTTAATTACCACGCTTGCATCAGTGCATCATTTATCGGAACAAGTACGTGGATAGAACCACATGTCGTGTGTGCGGCCATGCACGATACAAGAGAGGGAATAAATCTCTAGAAAAAGTGGTATGGTACTTTCCGATCATTCCTCGTCTACATCGGTATTTCATAGACCCTAAGGAAGCAAAGCTCATGTGCTGGCACGCAGAAAGACAAAAGCCCGAAGATGATCTGGATAAGGAGAAGATGCTAACACACCCTTCGGACGCTTGTTAGTGGAATGCAATGGACATCGAGTTCCCCTTTTTTTGGGAACAATCCAAGGAACATTAGGCCAGGTATGGCCACCGATGGATTAAATCCATTTGGCAACCAGAGCAGCACACACCGCACCTGGCTCGTGTTTTTATGGCCGTACAACCTCTCTCCATGGCTATGCACAAAGAGGAGGTACATACACATGAGTATTCTTATTTAGGGGCCGAAACAACCAGTATCAACATCCATCTATATCTCGGGCTATTTAAACAGGAGCTAGCCATGTTGTAGGAGACGCCAGTGAATATGTGGGACGCCTTTTCAGGAGAATATTTTCCTCTTAGAGCCTTGTTGCTCACGACGGTGCAAGACTATCCTGGTTACGCGTATGTCTCCTACCAGGTGGGCCACGAACACTACACATGTGTCATGCATGGAGCATATGTCACATCTCCAACTAGAATAGGATCCCGGGTCTTCGAAAACCGTGTACCCTAGGACTTGAAGGTGGCTTCGCAAAGATGACTCATGGAGAAAATGTGGAGATCTATTATATGGTAAAGCCGAGCACGGAATAGTCCCATGTCTGAGGAGCGGGGAAGAAATCGAGGAATTTCTGAATAATTGGATAGAGTGCCCTGCGTGGGGAAAGAAGCGTAAGGGGACGAAACCACTGATGAATGTATGGAAAGCAAGGTCTATTTTCTGGGACCTGCCATACTAGAAGATCCTCCACATGACACATACCCTTGATGTCATGCACATCACAAAGAACGTGTTCGAGAGTCTAGTTGGCACCCTGCTCAACATGCCAGAGAGGACCAAAGATGGGTCGAAAGCAAGAAGCGGCCTAAAACATCTAGGAATCAGGGAAGATCTTCAGGGAGGACGCCTTGACGATGATGATGATGATGATCAGACGGAGGAGACCGAAGGTCGCCGCAGGAGGAAAAGGGCCAAGAAGTCTGACTATTACTGCCCCCCTTCCTGCTTCACTCTAAGTCAGCAGGTGATCGAGTAGTTTATCAAGTGCCTCCTAGGAGTGAAAGTTCCTTACGGTTACTCGGGGAAGATAAACATATATAATAGACGCGGTAAAGCAGCGGTTCAGCGGGATGAAGTCTCACGACTGTCACGTGCTGATAACGCAGATACTTCCCGTCACAATCTGAGGGATAATGGATAAGCATGTCCATGAGACATTCTTTGGCCTCTACAACTATTTCGACGTCATCTCTCGGAAGTCGATCGGCGTCCAGCAGCTCGCACGGCTACATGAAGAGATCGTGGGGATACTATGCGAGCTTGAGATTTACTTCCCGCCCGCATTCTTCGACATCATGGTGCATCTGCTGGTCCATGTTGTGGATGATATCATCCACCTCAGGCTGACATTCCTTCACAACATGATGTCGTTCGAAAGGATGAATGGAATCATCAAAGGCTTCGTCCGCAACAGGGCCCGTCTAGATGCAAGCATAGCCAAGGGCTTTCTGACCTACGAGTGCATCTCTTTCTGCCAGAATAATTTAGGCACCACCGACGAGGACCTTGTTAGTCTAGATTGAAACAATTAGCACCTCGGCAGGCTTGCTAGATGTGGTCAACGCGAGGGTCATCACACTATTCATGTTGACCACACTGATCGACGTGTCGACTTTTACAGGGAGAACCTAGTTGCACTAAAACACATAGAATTGGTCGACCCTTGGTACGGGGAGCACAAAAGCTTTATTGAGAAAAAGTACAATGACCTGGGCTAGACGAGGACTCAAGGAGAAACAATAAGAGAGCAAAACTCCACCTTCACACGGTGGTTCAAGGAGAAGCTACTGGAAAATCCCTCCTAGAGTCCTCATACGAAAGAGGACAAACTCATATTCACCTTGTCACAGGGCCCCGCACACAACCTTAGGACCTACCATGTGTACGACATCAACGGCTACACATTCTACACCGAGGAAAAGGACAAGAATAGCGGATATCAGAACTCAGAAGTAACTATGGAATTTTTCACGGATGAGTCGACTACCATCAAGGAAAGATACTATCGAAGGATCGAGGAGATATGGGAGCTCGACTACTATGGAGAAAATGTGCCGATGTTCCATGTTAGATGGGCCAAGAACGTCGAAAAAGAAGATCATTATTTCATAACCATTGTTATACCCAAAGCCAAAACAATAACTGTCGGCGCGAACGTCACCACTAAAAATGAGCCGTGGGTATTGGCTAGCCAAGTGGAACAATGGTTTTTCATTACCGACCCGACAAAGCCTAGTCGTGTTATCGTGAGGAGGGGAAAAATGAGCATCATCGGAATCGACAGAGTAGCCAATAAGCAAGACTTTGACAACTATGACGACCCGAAGATGGAAGAGGACATCAACATACCTACTACTTCGACAAGAAGAAGCAGGACCACCCTACCGGCTAAAGGTTGTCTATTCACGAAAAGAAGTCAACAGATTCAAATTATTCAACAGCGACGGAGAAGGGCAAGAAGATTGTCAAATGGTAGGGTCGTGTGATTATGTGTGTGTGTCAAATGCTAGCATCGTGTGTGTATATGTGTATGTCATGTGTGTATATGTCAAATGCTAGCGTCGCGTGTGTATGTGTATGTCAAACATCAAACGCTAGCGCCGTGTGTATGTGTATGTGTGCGTGTCAATGCATTACTTGGGGTACTAAACTAGTACTAAATTGGAGGAAGTAAGTAAAATATATTCTAAAACAATTCAAATTATATGTTTAAACAAGAGAATATACTTAGTACAAATTTTATACTAAACAAGTACTTCCTTTGTTCCATATTACTCTGCGCGTTACTGTTCATCACGTAAAATAAGGTGGCCCATTCCTCTCTCATTTTTGTTAATTTTTTTTTAGGATTTTTGGAATGGGTAGAGTAAATACGGAGCTACACATCCCAAAAAACCGAGTAGCAAAAAAATGAAAAATGAGAGAGAAATCGGCCACCTCGTTTTGCGTGCACCGTAGCACCGCGCAAAGTAAACTGAAACAGAGGAAGTACTAAATTGGAGGGAGTAATTAAATATATTTAAAAAATATCTAAAATATATGTTAAACATATAAATATACGTAGTACAAATTTTATACCAGGATTTGAACCTGGATGTCCCAGGTATATAGAACTAGTGCAATGCCAGCTACTAATGCAGTTGTGTGGTTTTGTTATTAAACACATAGCGCACAACTTTTTTGTACTACGTGCAGCGCTATCCGTGGTGCCTCGTACCAATATGCACCACGCATATGCGTGGAATCTTTGTAATCCATGCGTGACCCACCATGCTAGCGTGTCTGGCTGGGCCTTCAGATATCCGTGGCGCACGTTTCCATGATGCGGCACGGATAATCAACACTTAGCAAAAAACACTCGGGCGCATCCCCTTCCCCCCATTCCTCTCACTCGATCCCACCCTGCCGCCGCACCCCCCTTTCGATCCCGCCCCACCGCCGCCGCCTGTGGAGGAGGAGGCCGCTGTGGAGGACGCCACCGCTGTGGAGGAGGAGGGCCGCGCCGCTGAGGATGAGGGTCGCGCCGCTTTGGAGGAGGAGGCCGCCGCCACCGCCGAGGAGGTCGACACCGGCCGTCGTCGAGGTACCTCTCCCCCTCCCCTCTCTCCCACTCCCCTCCCCCTCCCCTCTGTTGCATGCTAGGGTTCCTTTGTTTCGGGGAGCTCCGATTGGCGCTGCGCTGTAAGGTCTCTTCGGTTCACTGCTTGGTTAGGTCGGAGCTCTGGTGTTGCGCCTGCCATGACTGGATAGAGGGATAGTAGTGTGTAAGAAGCTGACACGGCGAATAGATTCATGGATAATTGTCGGGAGTTAGTGTCAGGGGCGTGATTCATTCGACCGGAGCAAGTTTGATTTGCTTGAGAATGTTTATTATGACCTGATGTTTGGTATTGCGTGTTGCCATGAACTTTGCTATATGCTTGCTATATGTAATATGTATGTGTTCTTCGGTACAGGTTGTGTCTAAGTTTCTTGCATCTTGTCTGTCGACAGAGTAAGGGCTGTACCTAGAAATTCATTTTGCCTATCATATGGATTGCTCTTTAACCAGTAGGCTCAATGTCAAGATCCTCTGAATCTTCCTCAAAAAAAGATCCTCTGAATCTGAAGATAACATAATTCGGACATTGAGAATGTAAGTAGGCTATTTGTAAACTATCAAGTGCGGGTTGTAGAAATTTGGTTTGGAGCTCGCAGATACAGAACTTTGATGCATGCAATTAGTTTAGGCTAGATCTTGCTGCAGTGCTCACATTATGAAACAGCTTGAGATGCATGCTTATGCATAAATTTGATAGATAGATAGGTTTTCTTGGAAATTAATGTTGAGGCCATATCAAGGAAGTGTGACTTTGGATAGCAGGAAAAGTCAAATAATTTCAATTATTCAAGAGTAATGATGATTGCTGGCACCAGAAATTCGGAGTAAACTTATAGTTTTGCTTAGTGTCTACGTCATGTGTAACGAACAACTATGAATTAACTTGCTAGATGGACATGGATGTCAATAGATCTTGCCTTCTGCAAATCCAATTTAATGGAAAATAATTAAGTATGAATCTAAACATGCTACAATGGTCTAACTTGTTCCTCTATTTTACAAAAAAAAGTGTGTGTTTACTTCGACTACTTCTATTCCTAGGCAAGTGCTAAGCATACTTGGCTTTTCCTTGATTATGTTCAGAGAAAAAAAGATTTCTGTAGCTGATTCCCATTTGCACTTTTTGGGAACAGTCTCATTTGCACCTTTATCCTTGGATTGCAAAGACACGCACAAATTTCTTTAGTACCTCTGCCTCTGTATTTACTGACATCCTACATGTATTTGTATATAAACAGTCATTTGGCACGCGGCTAGGGTTTAGGCTTGGCTTGGCTTGGCTTACCAGCTGCGCCGTCTGAATTTAAGCACTAAATGAGTGCCCGCTCCGTTTCTGTTATAAGTATATATTGTTATTAGCCCTGAATATGAACATGATGCAGTCTGCACCTACAATCCTACAATTCTGACATGTCATAAGTTGATGATGATAGCCTTTGGTACTATCTATACATTGATCCCTCCGCTGTGTTTCCAGATGTAGGATATATGCTCGGCCATGCTGCTACTACATCATTTTTCACTTTCTGTAACAGTAGAGTACATGGTGATTGAAATGGATCTGGGTTGGATTTTGTCTTCCTGGTACTTTTGCGAATGAGATGTAGGATTTCAAACTGTTTTAAAATGGCAGTCTGTTGTGAAGTGTGCTTCTCTTATATGTATATATGTTTATGTGTATGAGATGCAGGATTTCAACCCTTTAAGGGTTTTTAGTTGCCCGTTTTTGCCAAAATGTTGATTCATTCCGTTTCGGTGAAAAATGGGCACTCCTA
The DNA here is from genome assembly GCA_910589775.1 of Avena eriantha. Taxonomy (NCBI): domain Eukaryota; kingdom Viridiplantae; phylum Streptophyta; class Magnoliopsida; order Poales; family Poaceae; genus Avena; species Avena eriantha. The sequence continues at coordinate 264,833,219 of OU342741.1, read as the reverse complement.
GGTCCATAAATTAGCAAAGGTCATGCAGGATTTTTTCGTGGATTTTTTTACTAACTAGTTGCATCTTTGTATGTAGTACTCACCTTGTCCAGCGGACACACCAACTATGGGGCCGGCACATCTCAGCCTACAAACATGTTAGAAGAAGCCCGGGAGAGTAACAAGGCGTATTGGGAGTTTGGCCGGGACGAGGGTGGCGATGAGATGTATGAGCCGATGCAAGATGAGGATGCCGCCGCCGACAACGAAACCACTGATAGCGGTGATGGCCAGGATGAAGCCACCACTGATACTGGCACCGAGGGTGAGACCAATGCCGGAGAATGCACAGATGGCGGCGGTAGCCAACCTAATAGCGCCAAGAAGCAAAGGAAGGATCGGCAACCGCCAGTGCTTGGCATCGTCCGAGAGGACTTTACTGAAGTGTCCCCTTCTCGCGTACCCTTAGAGCCTAGACAACTTGTTAAAGGGTATGGCATACCGATCGGGTGCATCGTCCGGGACACCGTCTCGCTCAACACGGGAAACCTAAGGGCACCTGAGCAAGCACATCTGACAGATCTTCTCATCCAGAAGCTTCACCAACAAAGCTTCACCAACAATACAAGTTCCCACATCTGTTTAACAACTTAAATCTCAAAGGGAATAAGGAAAACCAGGTAGTGCTCACGAACATGAGAAACGCCTTGAGCAGCTGGAGAACCCGGGTGAAGGCACGAATTGATAAGGGTAAAAGCTTCGAGGAGATCAAGAAGCACGAGTCGAGGCTCAACGAAGAAGATTTTAACCTTTTCAAGGAGAAGGTGGCTTTTGACTTTGTCGTAAAGTGGACTGCGTGGGGGAAGAAGATGCGGGCGCAGAACATAGGCAACCATCGTTGCGGAAGCGACGGTTATATAGGAGTAAAGCCTATTTGGGACAAGGAGGATGCCGGGTTTGGATGTCTGGGTAAATAAAACCCATGGCAAAAATTCACGTACGAGCAGACGAGCAACTTTGTCCGAGCTCAGCAATTTGTTACTGACGATGAGGATGTGAAGAAATTTGAGAAACATCTGGTAAGGAATTTACCTTCCGTACATCTCAAGTTATAATTAAGAATGAAGCCTAGTTTCTTAACACGTTCAACTCTTCCTTCTGCAGAAAGATGAAATGGAAGTAGCTATGGGCTCCATCCAAGGGTCGACGGAGCCGTGAGAATTGGGAAACCACTAGAAACCATGTCACTAAGAAAAAATCCTAAATGAAACCCGACGAGCACCTAGCAAAATCAAGCACAACAGTCAATGGAAAACCCATCCAACGAATCGAGGCCATTGGAGAGCAAACTCCTCGTCGCATAAATACATGGCGCATCACGGAGATAACAAGAGCAACATGGGTAGCCAATCCAATACTCATCCCCACAAAAGGCGACGGCCTACACGTATGCATCGATTTTCCAAGTACCAGCGATTCAGTAAACAAACTACCTTTCCCTATGGTCCACCGTGCAGACATGGCGCTTCGAGTCAAAAATATAAACCCCCCTCAAATCAACACGGAGGGTGATGGAGCACCTCAAGGCAGAAGCCACCTTAAGACAGAAGCCGTAGTTGTTAAGAAAATTATTTACTCTTATGCATTTTTATATTCAATAAGACCAACGGCTAGGCGAATACGCCAAACAATGTATCCGCTAGTATTTGATGATAAATAAAGAAAAGTTTGCCATTATGAAGTTTCAAGTGCAATTCAGTACAGGGGGGCTTCGACAATTATGCCAAGCTCGCCAAGGCGTTGGGTCCTATATAACATGGAAACAAAGGGTGTCCCATGCAAATAATCAAGATCTCGTATGAACATATGACCTTTTTGACAAATACAATGGCATTACACAATACTAGATGGATATGCGCGCTTTGCCGCGCCGCCTACAATCCGTCTGGCAGAGTGTTGTCGGGGGTGCTGTACTAACTGATGGTAAACCGTTTGTTTTTGTCTTTTATCTTTGTGTCATCCATAAATTAAATATATGAGCATGTGCGAAATTGAAATGCCAGCAAGAAGCGGGTCTTTATTTTCATACTGAAGCTCATAAGCAACATAGGTACCGATGCAATAGACAGAGTTCAATATCACAAGAAATTGGTATGTTATGTGATCAAGATAAAAAAAACTAATAATGTCAAAAACATCACCGTTGTAAGCTTGTTGGACTGCCTCAGAATCAGATATTTGCAATTATTTGGATTGCAAAGCTCAAAAGGAAGACATGGTCTTGCATTCAACAAGTCTAGTGAGGGCTGATTTCTAGTCTGAATAATGATAAAGATAGTGTTTTATTTCGGACGTGGCTATTTTGCTCTGGGTGCGTAAGTTTCTTTTATTTGAGTTTAATTTTTAACACATTTTAGAATATAAATGAAAAAAATATCATGTGTGTACATCTTCATATTTTAGGTGCGTCGTTTCACGAAAAATAGATATTTTGTGTGGCCTATATAAAAAGACATTGTTATCATTTTTACACAACCGACGAAACATATCGGATTTTCATGAAACCGCACGTGCGCCCATAGCGTCCACAGAATGTGCAGATACACAAGAATATATTTTTCAGAATTTTTTAAACATTTTAAAATGTGTTTTTAATAAAGGGGGCATATGAACATGGGATCAAATGGGCATTTCCATTTTTTTTGCTTCTATTACTTGAACAACAACAATGATATCATACAGAGTATTGGGGTTTAAAAAGGCGGTACGTGTAAAAACCAGACACAATACGACATCAAACTCAGAAGCTTGTTTAGTTATTCTTTTAAACATTTTGAAATATGTGTTTTTAATAAAGGGACCATATGCACATAGGATCAAATGTGCATTTCCGTTTTATTTCTTGCTAAGAAGAGATTCTGTTACTTGAACAACAACAATGATATCATACAGAATATTATACAGAGTACTGGGGTTTAAAAAAGCTGGTACCTGTAAAAAACAGACACAATCCGGCATCAAACTACTTGTTTAGTTATTCTTACAAAGCCAAAATAAAACTTGAAGGTACGCTCCTTCCGTTGCAAAAAGAAGAAACAGGTAGTGCAGCAGAATTAGCACACGAATTTCATTTAGAATCAGCCGGATCATTGCGTTCTTCTTCCAGGCTCTGACTTCAGAGTCCAATCAGTCCCTCGGTCAGTTTTCAGCTAAACAATGTCAACATATAAAAGTCTGCAAGAAGCGTACCATCTGTACAAGTGATAGCTTTGGTTGTCAACGCATTTTTCCTATGGTTTTACCATTTTGATCTCCCAACAAGGAATTCTTCCCTGCATATAGACATTGTAAGTTCAGATAGCTAGTCTACAACGTTCGTCCAACAATTTATCAATTTTATTCTGCATGTTGCCATATCAAACATTTTTTATCTCCCAAATTTTTGTGTATTGCATAACTCTTGGAATCGATGGATATCCAAGGCCAAGTAGTACATCATCAAACACCATGTACTAACTCTTGGAATCGATGGATATCCATCCAGACCAAGTAGTACTGGCAAAACAACGTCACCATGACCTTGAGGTGCACTCAGCCGCGACAAAGCGCTTCCCTTCCACCTCTCTCCCTATAGTATCGCACTGCCGTATACCATGATTGGATTCTCTGGTCTGCAACATGGGGCTATCGTCTCTCCAGAAGGTCAAATCCACACCAGATGCATAAGAATCAATGATGGGACCAGGGACCAGGGACCAGGAGCATCACATCCATCTAAAAGAATCCAACTATTGAGATGGGCTCTCCACACCAAAGATTGGAGACCAGGCGCCGCCGTGAGCTCACGCATTGAGACCAACAGGAGTGTACCGAAGATTGCACTCTTGCCACTACTCCCCCCCGACGTTGCGGTGGTCTCATCGGTAGGTAGTGACTTCTGCTTGATAACATAGAGCTAGGCTGTTATGACTTCCTTCTGATGGTTACGCCTTATATATTATGGAAAGCAGAAGTGCATCCAGGCTAACTCGATGGTACCTTAGCTCAGCTGCAGCCGAAGATTGGCTGTGAGCATCGGCAATCGGAGCCCATAACATATTGGTGCTTCCTATTCCGAAGGGTTTGCCAGTGGCCAGAAGAAACTTTATTATTAGCCTGAAATTTAGCGAACTCTAGTGATCTTAACTGAGATCATCTGGATTAAAATATCAAAACCAAAGCATTTTGTGTATGCTCTGACAACATTCTTGTCTTCCCAAACATTTAATCGACCTTCAAGTGATGAACTATTATAACTGTAGATGTGAGGCTAGAGAACATAATTTGTAGTTAAATCATTTCAAATGGCGAAGCATGATTTAGAGATCTGGAAGTACTACTGGCCAGTAAATGAAAGATAAAATAGTATAGCACCAGCCATGCCTAGGTTCTCTAACAAACTTGTATTGTTGCCACAGAAGTGCCAATGGAATTCTACATGCCAAACTTGGTCTCTGCACATCAGAAATAATGCTACACATACCTATATTCCATCTATGCGCTGGTAAAATAAACTTACTAATCATAAATTAACATGGAATTTTATGAAACAAACTACACGAAAATAGACTCAAGAGCCTTACCTTGCTCCTCGTGATCCCCCTACTAAGCTGCCCTCTCACCTTTTTATTTACTAAATGATGTATTGTACGTCCCCCTCCGAGATTTTTTTCTTACTCGTACCTAATTCCTTGGTAAAGATAGAGATAGAGATATAATGATTCATAAATGGAATGAAAATGATTGTTTTTCTTATTGTACGTCAACGTTGATGCCAAGGCTCATAGGCTCCTTCATCAGCGCTACCACAATTTCTTACCATCCATTATGTCCTCCTAAGTGTCATGGTTACACATGTCTATTAATTGGTTATGCAACTCTGACCATTCTAAGATTAATGCATATTCTTGTAAGCCAGAAAAGATCTAGATGCTCATATATGTTGAGCAAAATCGACCGTGATCTGACTGGAAAATTGATCAGATTGGTATAGCAATGGTAATTACATCGATCGATCTCCCAAGCACATGTCTGAACTCAGTTGTGTTCGTCCCTACTGCCCTAGCCGTGGTGGTCGGCCATGGACGAGAGCTGCGAGAGTCAGCCTGTTTCCCCTCTCGCATACCCTCATCGCCATGGGAGTTCTTCTCCAACCATCTCGAGCAGCCTCACGGTCATATATTGTTGCATTAATCTCAGTAAGTGCAGTTACAATTTAGAACTGCACGTTAAAGTACATATCAAGGAAATTTACCATTTAATTTTCTCCAGCAACCTCACGGTCATATATGGAATGTACATATATAATGTGTTATTACCTAGTTCCCAAAGAGCTAATTAACATCATTAGAAAAGCAATCAGCGAGGATTGGTATGTGGGTGTACATGCATGGATGATGCGACAACAATCATATTTTGCTAATAAGCTAAAGTTATATAAAATACCTGATTTATCATGACACCGAATCCATTTTTAAAGTCCATCATTTTCTCTAGACCCTTCTCCAGTGTTTCTGGGAACAACATCAATCTTAAAGTATGCCCTCTATGAACGGTATAAAAAATACAATAGAGTAACCCATTGTTTATACTAACCTACAGTAAGAGAATAAAAATTAGACTCCCATAGTTGCTGGAATTGACAAGTGGACTGAATAAGGAACCTCTGTTGCAACAGAAGAAACAGAACACTAAACTAGGGGTTATAATTACTTCAGCATTTCAGCCGGAATCATCATTTTCTACCTTGGGACCAATTTCTAAAAAATAAGCCTTGAAGTGAAGTGGATTACCCAAAATAACTTTTCCGGTCAAATAAGTGAGGTTTTCATTTTACATAGTCAGACTAATGAAAGTGGAAAATCCAAATTATAAAAGAACTGATGCAACTAAGGCGTGAAACATAGCTCACTCGAATCCTTGACAATCCTATCGCTCAATAGACTTAAGTTAAGGTATATTCAGTAAAACAATCCAGCGTATATGCAGGTCACTTACCAATCCAGGTATCTCATTTCACTATTTGTTGTAGGTTTGTACCAAACCTCACTCGCCATTGGTTGACTTCATGTACACTTGAGTAGTGGATAGTTCTGTTTCCCTGAGCTATGGCCTGCCATCTCTAGTGTCAGCTCCACATGCATAACAACACTCGATTGTTACCCAAGGAAAAAAGCAAACACACTATTAACATAAGCATGAGAAGAACTATTGATGGATTTCTCAAGTGGAGTAAAATAAATTCGTAAGCATCAAACACAAAAGTCACACCTGCTTAATTTGTTTTTTTAATTTATTGCCCTCAACTCCTCATCATTTATGTTATGTGCAGAACATGTCTAAACATCTCTATAGTCTACATGATCTTGTTCTTTCATGATAGTCATCACATAGATTGTTAAGAACATACTACATGAAGCCGCATTCAGTATATCTATCTGCCCTGGTCTCTCCTAGTCAAGAGGCATAGACCAAGCACCAACCATGCTCATATTTACAGCTACATGAGAAGGAAGAGAGGCCATGAAGTTCAGAACATTGGATGAAGTGCAATAGCTGAGATGTAAAAAAAAACAAATCTGCTATAATATAATGTAAGCACGTTGTAGTATAAACTCCTCGTAAAACAAAACTATTTATGAGTTCATAAATATGCATGGAATGAGAGAGCGTATTCTGCCAGTCAACTATGGATGCTCTAAGATACATGCTACGTGAATAAAATGCAGTGTATATTTACACACAGATCTGGGATCCTGATTGTAAGTTCATATAATGTTTTACTACTAATTTGACTAAAAATAATTTGCACTATCTATATATCTGAACATTTGCACGAATTGACAATCATACATCTCATTAAAAGGTTATCTCGTGTACTTTCAACAATCATTGACAGATAATTTCTGAATATCATGAATTTACAGTCTGTTCAATACATTTTCAGTGCAGAGAAGATAGATCAATGATACTAACAGAGTAATAGTTACTCATGCAAATTATTGTGTAGTGCCAGATCATGAATAGATTTATGCCCAGTGCACATGAACCACCGACTTCACTGCTAAATTAGCCTGGGCTTCAGTGATATTGTTGTATATTGGAGGAGGTAGGGGCCGGACTGACCTAAGTGCGGCGATGAGAATCCAGCCTGGGCGTTGCATCGGGGGCTCGGAGGAGGTAGGAGGCCAAACCTGGAACCCGAGGCTTGATCTTGAACTCTGGATCTAAATCCTCCTAGTATTGGCCAGGCTTATTCTGTTTGACAGATGCAAATAAAAAATAATTCATAACAAAATACAATTGAATTCGACAAAAGAAGATCCAGTCTCCATTGCATTCGAGACCTATCACTGCCGAGACAATGCACTGCATCAGACTTACCTAAAGCGTCTGCCCTAGTACTGGATTCGGCTCCAAAATTGGCAAAGCTTGTCAGGATCACTTGATAGGCTTGTATACTCCGGTTTGCAAGTTCTGATTGTTCACCCACTTTTCTCGGGGTTTGCGCAGAAAGCTCCAGTTGAGTCTGGTTAGACTGCATCTGAAGTTGGTTCTGAAACTGCAAAGTCAGCTACTGGATGCGCGGAGGCAATACCTTGGGCACTGGCCGATGGCGAGCGAACCTGGAGGCGTGCATGTACCTTCCGGTGGCGGGGAAACCGGAGCTGCGCAAGGAATCAGCCGGAGGCATGCGTGAATCGAGGACTCGCATGAACGATCCATTTGGGAGGCTTCCCCAAACTCTGATAGCCGGATCTTCGGAGTCGACCTGGGTAGGCAATCGTCGGGGTGGCTCTCGGATCTTGACAGGAAGAGAGGGGGCGGCCAGGAAGATCGGAGTGGGATTCCTTGTCTTTGACTCTTCACAGGAGCAGTGATGGGTGGGGAAGAGAAAGGCTGGAGAAGCGGTGGTGCCAATGCGAACCTTCACCTATGGACCGGTGGAGCAAAGGCCTGTCCGGTTCAATGGTTTTTTTATTTACTATTCGATGTAAGGTGAGCCGGTACTCAATGCTCAGGGTTTCTTTCAGACGTAAGCCATTAAATAATTCTTTCTATGGTACAAAGGTACATAACAAAGAATTATAGTCAGATGGCGAAGTTTATAAAGAAATCCTCATCTGCCTCTAGGAACCTTCGAATGATCCTAATTGCAGGACTACGGGCGGCAGCATAATGAGATGCCATACTAACAAGACCACCACAAGGAGGAGGAGGCAGCCCCGACAATACAACATCCAAGTCTAGCGTCGGATGATGCGCGTGCACCCAGGAAAGTGCAAGTTTGGCACCCGCCACAAGCTGGAGCTTTACAAAATGATGAATCCTTTCACCCTGCCAAAATTTTGTTAGCAAATCAGCTAGGGTCTGGGGCCGAGGATCCCAAGGAAACCTGGCATTGTATACAATGCCCAACGATCCATGACAACACTCAACAAACTGCTTCACCTCTAAAACACGATCTTTAAGAAAAAGCCACGCTGTAAGCACGGCGATGGTCCATCCAAAAATCCGTTTCAGAATTTTGGGAAGCCGACACAAGAGCCTGAATTCGATTGCACGGACGTTGGGTTTCCTCCCTCTCGCACATTCGAATGCCTATAGAACAAAAAAGGGGAGATAAACAAAAAAATCGATATCCCGCAAAAGGGAGCTACACAAAATAACAAGAGGGACTTACATAACATCTTCTTAGTCACCCGGGAAATATCCTCGAAGAAATATGCTTCACGGTCAAGGGCCTGTCGTGTTTTTGACTAAGCAACATCCAACATTGATTGAACAACCTGAAGTTTCCTTCAAGTCTCTTCACCTGCTCAATTGTTTTAGCATACAACAGCGTGTCTACTACGCGTACAACGACAGTCTCGGTTGCACCCAATCTAGATGAAGAGGGGATTACATCCGATGTCTGGGCAGGTGCAGGTGAGCCGCCGAATCACTCAATATCTGGTAGAGCACACGAAAAATACAGAGCCTTCAGCATACAAAAGGCAACTCATGTGCATGTACAGTGAAATTTCTTTCTCATCAAAAGGAAGGGCTCAACATTAAGAAAAGTCAAAGTTCATTACCATAATAGCGCAAAAGACACGAAGAAATACAAAGAAAATCTACGGAATAGTCTTTTCTATAGACAATGTTCAACTGGCAGGTGGAGCGCCAGTAGCAAGTTTAACATGGGCACCAGTCGAATAAGGGGCAGCTGATTTCTCTTGACCCAAGCCTATGCTCAAAAGTAGACGAGAATATTTCTTGGCCCTCTTACTGAAAGGCTTCAAATCAACAGCTTGGCCTTTAGAAGTGACTAGGACAGAGGAGCTACCCTTCTCCTAGTCGACTTTCTCGCCATGCGCCATTGCCAATGCCATCGAAGTCTCTGCACCACTCTTCGACTGCGTCACGCTGTAGCAAATGAGTGGGCTTGGATCAGCACCAAAGACAGTGACAAGGTCGTTCAAGTCAGCCGGCACCTCCTTCGATGGAAAAACGTCGGCATGCAAGCTCTTAAAAGCATGGCGTGAGCGGACAAGGAGGTTGCGCCCACGAACACTGTTAGCCTGCAAAGTACTAATAACATTAGATAAAGGATCAACCTTCTTATCTTCATCCAACAACAAATTTTGTCTTGTCATCTCTGCACATACAAAAAAGGGATAAGAAGAAAGAGGCAAAAAAACAAAATGGGGACTAAAACAAAAATTCTCCCTTGCCAATAGAAAACTTACGAGATAAGGAAGCATTGAGGGTTTCCAAGTACTTCCAAAGATTTTCATCTCGGGTGACAACTTGTTTGGCCTTCCATTTGGCATTAGAACTAGCTTTCTGCTTGGCCTCCTCCAAAGCTTTCTCGGCAACCCAAAGTTTGGCCTCCAGATCATCGGCACGCTTCACCGCTTCATCCCGAATGACCTCAGACTCTTTAACGGTGGCTGAACAATCAGAGAGTAATACAAAAACTCAGGAAAAAGGGAGGGATATGGAAGAATACAAAGTCATAAAAGATGAAAAAAATACTTTCAGACCTTCGGCCTTGTTACGGATCTTGATGAAGTGAGAGGCCATATCAACCATCTTGTCGGAGATTTGTCCCGCGATGGAACTAGGGTCCAATGATCCCTTGGTTCGTGAGGGGGCTGAACACGTGATTTTGAAGGAGTCCGGCAACGGCTACAGCGGCGGAACGGGCGCACGGTAGAGAGTTGACACCAGGGGTTTATTACCCAGGTTTAGGATCCTCGTGAGGAGGTAAAGCCCTTACAACTTCTTGGTTGTATTGCTCGCTTGCCTCACGAGGTTACAATGGTGGATGAAAGACTAGGGTTTTAGATCTCTGGGATCCGTCCTTTACAAGGTAGGAGAAGGGCTCCTTATATAGGGAGGCGTCAGACCTCTTCCCCGGTTCATGAGCGGGAAGGGTGCCCACAGTTACGTCCCTCGTGATTTCGGTCTAGGAGACTACTTTTGATGGACTAGGTCTTGGGTGCTGGACGCTCCTCCGCTTGTTGGTTAAGCGTCCCCCTTTTCACGCTCCTTGTCTTCATCCGGTGGGGCATGCTTCCTTCCTTCACCAAATTGGCACAAGGCAGTCCTCCCACTCTGAAGTCGTGCGTCAGCCGGTCAGGGCCTTGTAGGCTCCACCTTTGACCAAGTCCCAGCCCCAGGGCCACAGGGAATGGAGTATCCAAAGCGTCGGTCGCGCTTGTTGTTTGCCTTGGGAGGGAGCCATGTAGACCAACGACTTCCTCCTCTAGAGGCCTCTAGAGGGGTAGTCTTGGCGTACCTCGCAAGAGGTGGGGACCCTCCCTCATGAAGCCTTCCCGGGGCCATAGAGGTAGCCAGACGTAGACAGATCAAGGTACCCCTGTACCAGCTATCCGACAGTATCCCTCGACCGTTCGGGCTAAGTGCCACGTCTAGGCCATAGAGGGCCCGGCCAGCCATCCTGCCCTCTGGTGCCTCGCTCGACGCGTGCCGTTCTAGGCCCCTCATGCGCCTCCCCGAGAGGCGCGCTCCCGAACGATAAACACCTTCAGCCCATAAAAAAGGGGGCCTTGGATGAGCAAAGATCTGTTCCTCTCAACCTGCTCTTCTTTGCTCACCTTCCCTAGCAAACCACCCCCACACCCTATGCGAGATGTCTTGTAGTGAAACCCTGGCCACAGCGAAGGGGAAGCGTTCCCTGCCCAGCCCCCCTCGAGAAGAAGTGGATGAGGGGGAGGAGGAGAAGGGAGAGGTGATGCTGCCTTCCACCATCAAGACAGATTCCGGCCTTGACCGGTGCTGCCTGCAGCTGGCCACCGACCGAAGCAAGTTGGGGAGGACCCGAATGTGGCCCGGATCAGCATCCGGCGGGCCTCCCAGGCTCGGTGCGCTTGTTCTTCTATCACACCATCATCACGGGGTTGGTTCTGCCGTTCTCTCCCTTCTTCTTGGCGGTTCTAGAGCATTACCAGATCTGTGCCCTCCACCTGCATCCCAACTCCATCACCACCATGGCTATATTCCCCTGCTGGTGTGAGATGTTCGTGGGGGTGAAACCTTTTGTGGCGCTGCTGCGCCACATGTATGCTCTCCAACTCACCTCCCCCAAGAGCCCAGTCGGCTATGCCTCCTTCGTGAAGGAGGGGCCGTTTGGCCCCCAAATGGGCTAGACGAAGCGCATGGATGAATTCTTCAAGCGGTGGGTCCTGATGGATGTCGTGGAGGATAGTCCCCGCCTTGCTCTCCCCACCATGTTGGACGATAAAGTCAACAGCCGATGGTCTGCGGCGACCTTGGAGGGGGACAAGATGGATGCCCTTACTGCCTGTGTTGAGCGTCTCAACTCCTTAGGTTTGACAGGACCTCTTGTTTCCATGGAGTTCATCCGCCTCAAGATCGCTCCGCTACAGAAGCACAACAAGGACCTGTGGGACCTCTCCGCGGGAGACCGCTTGGCCCTCCGGGATGGCGTCACCGACGATTTTGTCGTGACAGGCTTCATCCACGAGATCTTGCACACCCCTTCCGCCTCTGAGCTTCCCGAGGGGGTCCTCCCCCTTCACCTAGATCCCCCCAAAGTGGAAATTCAGGCCACCTAGCCCCAGTTTGACGAGTGGGGGATCACCCACCCCCCGTCCACAAGGGTGAGTGCCTAAATCCTCTAGAAGTGGCTTCCTCGTTTGCCGCCTCATCCGAGGGATCCCCCGGGACCACGGCAGAGGAAGCTGCAGGGGAAGGGGTCCCTCCTTCTAGGATCGACCCTCGTGAGGCATCTCGACCGGAGGAAGAATGTTGTGACCTCGGATCATTAAATATCCTAAGTCCTTGTGATTAACATGCTAGTCCCTGGATCAATAGCTAGCACTTCACAGTCGATGAATACCATGTAAAACACAAGTCATTATTACACGAATAATCAATAGTATAATTATTACAACTTGCATAGCTTATAGCTAGCTCAAATAAATAGTGGAAACTAATTAAACTTGAGTCCATCAACGCCTCAGGCTAGTTGCGTGAAGAACCACGATTCCTACACACCTTTCAATCTTCGGATTCTGCACATGAAACATGTAGCCAACAAGTTGGGTCAATACTTTGAATGTATTGGCAAATTACACCAAGGAAAGAAAAGGACTAACTCTACATGCAAGGCTTGGAGTAGGATTTGGGGTTCATTTGCATTAAGCCAATTTTCTTAAAGAATAAGAGAGGGAGAGTTTTAACCTACTTTGTAAACATTGATTAAGTAGTATAGGGTCGAATGGAACATGAGGATATTACTCACCAAGTGTCCAATCAACCTAGAATTTGGATATTACGCACCAAGTCCCCAAAATCACACCCATTGGCGATATTACACACGCCCTGGGGTTTTAGAAAACTTTAAGTTTCGAAATAGAGAGGAAGATCTTTCAGAGGCTCCATCCTTCAGATGCTCAAAGTGTTCTTTTCCGTGAACTCGTCTGATCGATCAGATTACAATACTCTCGAGAGGTTGTGCACTTTCCCTACAATCCACGATCAAGCACTTTTACAGATAACCATGGCGAGGCTTTCCCTTTGAAGCCCCTCTACCAGCTGGATCCAACCGTGCCAAGAACCTCCAAATGTTGGTACCCCGGTGTGGTTTCCCACTAAGTACTAGGCCAAGACATAGTCCATATGTATTGTGGTTGCACTAGAAGCTTCTGAATTCTAAAACGTGGCAGACGTCTGTGATTCCTGGGCGGCTTCCCTCCACCAAATTCCACTCATTGACCCGACAACCATTCCGCCCAGAAGAAAACTTAGTTTTATTTTGAAGGGGGTTTTGAGAGGAAAAGGTTCGCTCGAGAGAGCTCTTATACTTAGAAAATTTTGAATCTTTCGAACCTCCCAACAGTACTTTATATATATACATATATAGCATAACAAGCATAACTTAGCACAACAGGATAACATATTGGGATGGAAAATCCTAAGCATAGATCTACTCATGGCATACTACAAAATTGCACTTGCAAAATAATACTAAGAAAATCTACCAAAATCCTACACATGCACACTATAGAATTTGAAGATTAAAACATGCATAGTCAAAACTGGGACATAAACATGAACAAGTGGTGTAACTTGCCTTGATCCGAGCAGCACTCTACGCAACAGTACTCCTCAGCACACTCTGAGCAATCTAACGAAACACAAACATAGATCCAATCACAACTTGCACAAAACAATGCCACAAAAGTAATTATGCATGCATGCAACAAGGTAATATGAAAGGATGGGTTCAAATTCGACCAAGAATATTATACAGGGGTGGTACTATGTTGGGGATGTCATTAGTATCATTTTCTCACATATTTTAAGTATTTTGGGTTATTACTTAATTAAATATGCTCATAAATAGATCTACCCTTTAAATCTACCACGAAACAGATCTGAAACCTCTAATCAAGTTATACCAATTTTGAACAATAGGTCTCGTAGATACAAAGCCAACGCAACAAGAATCAACTAAAACGGAGTTACGGTTATTTTCTATAATTAAAATACTCCAAACTAGACTTTAAATCCTACCACAAAAACAGTACAGTAAACTAATAATATTATTGCAGATCTGTATTCTACTCAATTTTGCGAATCCAAAGGTATATTATACGCAATTTTTTGCCAAGTATTTGATTTACTACGAATTATACAAGATTAAAACATTATCTGACTATTTAAAAACAAAACTTAGTCAACACGACCACGCGGCGACACGTGGCAGCGTCGAACTGGTCCAGCTAAGCGACGCGGTGCTGATGCGGAGCGTGCCATGCGGTGCCCTGCTATTGGCCCATACCTGTTCGCGGTCAAGTTCTAATCTAGGCCGACGATCTTTGATCTAATGGTAGGGAGAAGGCGACAACTTACTATGGACGGCAAGCGGCGACGGGGACGTCGGTGACGGCAGCGGACGGTGGCGGCGCGGTCGGTAGTGGTCGCCGGCATCGTGGTAGTGGCCCTACGAGATGGCATTCTTGACGATGATGCTTGCCTCCTCACATTTCCATTCCCAGGGTTGACGTCGACTACCTCCTCCTTGTTCGCCGGCCTACGGCAACTGCTCCTTGCGGCTCCAGCAGGTCTCCGACGAGCAATCCTGGCCGCTCCGGTGTGCTACAGAGGGGAAAAAAAAGGCATGAGGCAACCTGGTACCACAAGGGGAAGTCAGAGGGGGAGAAGAGGGCCAAGGTCTACAACGGAAACAAGCTCACCTTCAAGCTTTTCGAGCTCGATTTAATGGCGGCGGCGGCGATTGATCGAAAACGGTGGATTTGGCAGTCTTGGGGCCGAACCAAGGTTTGTTCTAGGGTTTAGGTAGGCGGGGGGGGGGGGGGGTGGTCTGGGCTTTTATTTGCTAAAGGTGTGGGGGAGGGGTAGCGAAAAACAGTCCCGATTTGGCCGGGGAGATAGCTCCCGACGCGGCGGCAACATTCGGGTCTGTCTCGGTCTCTACAGGATAGACGACGGGGATGGGGCCCCCGGTCAGCGGCTGTGGGGCTGCACAAGCTGCGCAGGTGGATGGGGGCTAGGCCGGTCCGCAGCGCTACGCGCTGCTCGCTTGCCAGGCGCGGTCGTTAGATAGGTCGCAGGCTGGTCTAGCTGGCCCGCTTAGGTTAGGTATTTTTTTGTATTTTTTCGTTTTTCTTTTCTGTTTCACAATTTGTTTAATAACTTTCGTATTTTAAATCCAATTCTAATGAAATTGTTCTCTAAAAATTTGTAAAAAGGAGGAGATTAATATAGGACTATAAAATAACACTTTTTCAAGGACTTAGATGGTTAGGTTTAATATAACCCCTTCTTGTCTTTATATGACCATAGGGTTTAGGGAAAAGTATTTGATGCAACTTTATTGTGTAATGCCATGATGCATATGATATGATGCATGCTTCTAGTAACATCTGAAATTGTAAAAATTTGGGATGTTACAAACCTACCCCCCTTAAGAAGAATATCGTCCTCGAGATTCAGGTTGGCTAGAAAATAGGTGTGGGTGTTCTGTCTTCAGATCATCTTCACATTCCCACGTGGCCTCTTCCTCGGAGTGGTGATTCCATTGAACTTTCCAAAACCTGACAGTCTTGGTACGAGTAATCCTATCGGCTGTTTCTAGAATCTTGGTGGGTTTTTCCTCGTAGGTGAGATCGTTTTCCAGTTGAACCTCACCCAGGGGAACCGTATCCCTTAGCGATGTTTCAGCCATTTCCGAGTGACACTTCTTTAGTTGGGATACATGGAATACATCATAAACAGTCAATACTTCAGGCAATTCCAACTGATAGGAAACCTCCCCTCTACAAGCCAGAATCTTATAGGGCCCTATGAATCGAGGTGCCAACTTACCCTTGATTCCAAATCTCTTAACTCCTCGTAGTGGTGAAACTCGGAGATATGCACGGTCTCCGACTTCATAAGTTGCATCCCTGCGGTTGGAATCAGCATAACTCGTTTGCCTGGATTGGGCTACTTTTAACCTGTCTTGGATATGCCTTATCTTTTCTTTGGCATCCTTGATCAGCCCAGGTCCAAACAAACTATGTTCTTCAACTCCATCCCATAGCAGCAGCATTTTACACTTCCTGCCATATAGAACTTCAAATGGTGCCATCTTGATACTAGTTTGATAACCGTTATTGTACGAGAACTCTGCATATGGCAAGTTGTCATCCCAACTAGACCCATAGTCTAGGGCACAATCTCTCAACATGTCCTCTAGGATCTGGTTAAGTCTTTCTGTTTGACCATCCGTTTGTGGGTGAAAAGCAGTACTAAACTCCAGTCGTGTCCCTAGAGACTCGTGTAACTGTCGCCAAAACTTCGAGGTGAATTGGGTACCCCTATCAGAGACAATTCCCTTAGGAACACCATGCAGACTTATAATCCTTGACATATAAATCCTGGCGAGTTTGGCACTCGTATAGGTGGTCTTTACGGGGATAAAGTGAGCCACCTTGGTGAAATGATCAACTAGCACCCAGATGGAGTCATACCCAGAACGAGTCCGGGGTAGTCCCATGATAAAGTCCATGCCCACCTTGTCCCACTTCTAGTCGGGCACAGGTAATGGCTGAAGCAGCCCTGCTGGTTTCTGATGTTCGGCCTTGACTCTATTGCATATATCACACAAAGAGATGTACTCAGCAATTTCTCTTTTCAAGTTATTCGACGAGAATCTATCCTTCACATCCATGTACATCTTTGTATTACCGGGATGAATTGAGTAAGGCGAATTGTGAGCCTCCTGAAGAATTAACTTCCTGATATCGGGGTCATCGGGAACACACAAACGTTTCTCATACCAAAGTGTTCCTTGCTCATCCATATGGAACCCCTTTGCTTTACTCTTTCTTATATTTACTTTTATTTCATCCAACTCCTTGTCCCCCTTCTAAGCCTCTTTGATTCGGTCCAGAAGCGAGTATCCTTCCGGAACTATTTCTAACCTGAGATCCTTGAACTGTTCGCACAAATCCTTTGGGAGTTCTCCCATAGTTAGTCCATTTACATAGAATTTCTGGCTTAAGGAATCAGCCACAACATTGGCCTTGCCAGGATGGTACTGCAGGTCCAGGTCATAGTCCTTGATGAGTTCAAGCCATCTCCTTTGCCTCATATTTAACTCCTTTTGGGTGAAGATATATTCTAGACTCTTGTGATCTGCGAACACATCACAATGTTTGCCCATGAGGTAATGTCTCCATACCTTGAGCGCATGCACAACTAATGCTAGTTCCAAATCGTGTGTGGGGTAGTTATTCTCATGGTTTTTAAGTTGCCGAGAGGCGTATGACACTACTTTCCCATCTTGCATTAGTACACTACCAAGTCCTTGTCGAGAATCATCGCAATAGACTTGGAAATCCTTCTGGATATCAGGCAGACACAAAACTGGTGTTGTTACTAGGCGCTTCTTCAGTTCTTGAAAAATCGCTTTACATGCCTCGGTCCATTGGAACTTCTTTTCTTTCTTCAACAATTCGGTCATAGGTTTTGCTATCTTGGAAAAGTTTTCAATGAACCTTCGGTAATATCCTGCAAGGCCCAAGAAACTCCTGTTATCTCCCACATTCCTAGGTGACACCCATTCTGTCACGGAAGCTACCTTACTTGGGTCTACAACAACTCCTTTTGCTGACACAATATGACCAAGGAATCCCTCTTCATTTAACCAGAACTCACATTTGCTGAACTTGGCATACAACTTGTGTTCCCTCAACTTATCCATAATTAGGCACAGATGCCTCTCATGTTCCTTCTCATCCTTGGAGTATATGAGTATATCATCAATGAATACCACAATAAATTTATCCAAGTACTCCATGAACACCTTATTCATCATAATCATGAAGTATGTTGGCGCATTGGTTAGACCAAAAGACATCACAGTATACTCATACAACCCATATCTTGTGGAGAAGGTAGTCCTGGGTACATCCTATTCTCGGATCTTTAACTGGAAGTAACCTAACCGGAGATCAATCTTATAGAATACATTAGCTCCCTTTAATTGGTCAAACTGGTTGTTGATATTCGGTAGAGGGTACTTGTTTTTGATTGTCACTTCATTCGACGACCGGTAGTCCACGACTAGTCTCTTGGTTTTATCCTTCTTCTCCACGAATAAGACATGCGCTCCCCAAGATGATGCACTTGGTTGAACGAAGCCTTTGTCCAATTGCTCTCTAAGTTGTTTCTTAAGTTCCTTCAACTCATCAACATCCATCTTGTACGGTCTTTTGGCTATCGGTTCTGTCCCAGGCATCAAGTCAATGAGAAACTCAATGTCTCGGTCAGGAGGCATCCCTGGTAATTCTTTCGGAAAGACATCTAGATACTCCTTAACAACTGGAACATCCTCCAAGCTAACCCCCTTAAGAGATTTCACCATACTTCCCTTGAGTGCAAATGCTGACTTAAAGAGGATTCTTTTCTTATCCAGAGTTGTGAGTGCGACAATCCTTTTGGCACAATCTATGATTCCCTCATATTCTGCCATCCAATTCATGCCCAAAATTATGTCTAAGACTTGTGACTCTAGAACGACTAGACTTGTGGGGAAGATGTGTGTCCCAATCCTTAGTTCTAACCCACGGCATCCGGAGTTTGCCACTATTTCTCCTGCAGGAGAACTTACCCTTAGAGGAGTACTAATAGTCTCCGTAGGTATCCTTCCTCTATCCACAAATACCCTTGATATGAATGAATGTGATGCACCAGTATCAAAAAGAACAACTACGGGGATGGAATTAAACTTGAACTTACCAATCATGGAGTAAGGTGCCTCACGAGCATCCTCCACGGAGACATGATTCATCATGGTTTTGACGAATGGATTGGGCTTCTTCCCATTCCCATTACCATGGTTGTGTCCGTTGTTGTTCCCATTTTTCATCTTCTCGGGGAAAGTAGTTGCATAATGCCTTGTCTTGTTACACTTAAAGCATGTCACTTCACTCAGATCCTTTCCATTGCCATTTCCATTGCGGTGCTTATGGCCATTGTGGTTATGCCCCCATGATGATGACCATTGTGGTTGTGGCCATTGTGGTTGTGGGGTGGTGGTGATAAAGTGCGTTGCTTCTGGTATGGAGCTGAGTTATGCTTGTGTGAGGTGGACTTTCTCTTGCGGTTCTCTATACTCCTTTGCTTTGATTCAACCACAACTTCCTTGTCCAGAAGTTCCTGATAGTTATCAAACTTCAGAGCCACAAGTTGAATGGATACCTCATCATTAAGTCCCCTTAGGAACTCTTCCTGCCTCTTAGCATCAGTGGAAACATCATCAGGTACATAGCATGCCAGCTTGTTAAAAAGGTCCCCATACTCGGAGACAGAGCGGAGCAGTTGCTTCAAGTCGCGGAATTCATGCCTCTTCAGTGACATGACACCAGCAACTACGTGATGAGTACAAAAGGCCCCCTCAAACTGGTTCCAAGTGATAGCATCAATATCAGGGTGGGTGACTAGGTAGTTATCCCACCATTCAGCAGCAGGCTCCTCAAGTTGGTGCATGACAAAACGTACCCTGTTAGCTCCAACAACTTGGATGGTGTCTAACTTCTTATTTATGGTGCGGAGCCAGTCATCTGCCACAATTGGCTCAGAACTACTTGAGAAAGTAGGAGGGTTCAACCTCAAAAACAGAGTCAAGCGATCCTGTTGGGGCAGCGGAGGTGGTGGAGGCGGTGGATTGTTGTTGTTGTTTTGCATGTTTTGGGTGAGGAGTTGGATTAGCTGATTCTAG
Organism: Avena eriantha; assembly: GCA_910589775.1. Classification (NCBI taxonomy): domain Eukaryota; kingdom Viridiplantae; phylum Streptophyta; class Magnoliopsida; order Poales; family Poaceae; genus Avena; species Avena eriantha. The sequence goes on along the minus strand of OU342741.1, from coordinate 264,813,436 downwards.
GAGTTCAGAAGTTGTGCAATCTCTGGAGGAAGATTATTGTTCCCACGTCTCGCCATCTGTGGGTTGGGAAAACATGTTAAGGAATAGATAGAAAGACTAAGAAATAAACTCCTACCCTTATGTAAACACAAGAAAAACACACGAGAAACACAAAAGGCACACATAGCACAAAGTTTAACACAACTCATCCAAGTTTAACTAAACCAATATAGTTTTGGTACAATCGCGAATAGCTCTTAACTATAGAAATAAAGGTGGTCCAACTATCTACCCTACTCATCATCCACTTCATCGTCCTCAATAGAGAAGCCATCCTTCTCTAGCATTGACTTGTATAGCTCCATGTCCTTTGTCGTGGCTTCGAGCTTCTCCCGAAGGCCCTTCACCTTATGCAGCTCATGTGTAGCAGCTCCAAGCTTTCCTTGAAGTTCCTTCACCTCATGCAGCTCCTGTATAGTAGCTTCGAGCTTCTCGTGAAGTTCCTTCGTCTCCTCTTGCAGCTCCTTAATCAAGTTTGACTCCTTAGTCATAGGCGCGATCTTCTCCTCCAAGCTGCTCTTGGTGACTCGCAGCTCCTTCAACATGAGGGAAAAGTTCTTGAACTCCATCTCATTTCTCGTGAGTAGCTCATTCTGTTCCCTAATTCTCTTGTTCTTATCATGCACCTCTTCTCTTGATTAGCGAACTTCTTTTCTTGGGCTGTGATCTTCCCTTCTAGGGACGATCTTCTATTCTAGCTCTTGGATCTTCTTGTCCTTCTCCTCGACTAGGGCGCATAACTCGTCATTCCTTATGATCTCAAAGCAGCTTCCCTCCTCAAGATCGTTGATGTGGCACTCCAAGTCTTGGTATTGGATCCTTCGATGCTTGGATGTCGCCCTTCCCTCCGAGGTTAACTTGATTGAAACTCCTTTTTCATCACGCCTTCCAAAGAGATTGATGTAGTGGCCTTCAACCTCTTCATGGTTGCGTCCACATAGGCGTCCAATGAGCTCTTGCTGCTGGTGCTAAGTCCTTTCTCCTTGGAGTTGCTGACGATGTTGAGCACAATGGCCTCCGTCTTGGGTTCAGTCTCACATCGCCTCGGTTGGATGACTTCGATCGCCCAGCATCCTTCCTTGTGCATCTTCCTCAACTCGCTCCCCTTGATCGACGACATGGGCAGCTCCAACGTCTTGATGATGTCCAGAAGGCATTCCACAAAGCACAGGTACTTGATATCTTCAGCGGTGTCGTAGTAGAAGCTCGTCATCTTTAAGTTAGGAGAATGAAGATTAGATACAAAGCGATAATGAACAGAATTTACTAGAAGAGCATAAATAACTTAGAAGAATATAGAAAGCAAAAACACACAATGATAAAGGTGGTTTCCAATCCTAGGGGTCACGTCCTACAGGCAACTTTGTGCTCTGATACCATCTGTTGTGACCTCGGATCGTTAAAGATCCTAAGGCCCTGTGATTAACATGCTAGTCCCTGGATCAATAGCTAGCACTTCACAGTCGATGAATACCATGTAAAACACAAGTCATTTACATGAATAATCCAGAGTATAATTATTATAACTTGCATAGCTTATAGCTAGCTCAAATAAAAAAGCGGAAACTAATTAAACTTGAGTCCATCAACGCCAGGCTAGTTGCGCGAAGACCCGCAATCCCTACGCACCTTTCAATCTTCGGATTCTGCACATGAAACGTGCAGCCAACAAGTTGGGTCAATACTTTGAATGTATTGGCAAATTACACCAAGGAAAGAAAAGGACTAACTCTACATGCAAGGCTTGGAGTAGGCTTTGGGGTTCATTTGCATTAAGCCAATTTTCTCAAAGTAAGAAAAAGAGAGGGAGAGTTTTAACCTACTTTGTAAACATTGATTAAGTAGTATAGGGTCGAATGGAACATGAGGATATTACTCACCAAGTGTCCAATCAACCTAGAATTTGGATATTACGCACCAAGTCCCCAAAATCCCACCCATTGGCGATATTACACACGCCCTGGGGATTTAGAAAACTTTAAGTTTGGAAAGAGCGGAAGATCTTTTAGAGGCTCCATCCTTCAGATGCTCAAAGTGTTCTTTTCCGTGAACTCACCCGATCAATCAAATTGCAATACTCTCGAGAGGTTGTGCACTTTCCCCACAATCCACGATCCTATCCTTTGACAGACAAGACCATGGTGAGGCTTTCCCTTAGTAGCCCCTCTACCAGCTGGATGCAACCGTGCCAAGAACCTCCAAATGTTGGTACCTCGGTGAGGTTTCCCACTAAGTACTAGGCCAAGACAGAGCCCATATGTATTGTGGTTGCACTGGAAGCTTCTGAATTCTGAAACGTGGCAGACTTCTTTGATTCCAGGGCGGCCGTCCTCCACCAAATTCCACTCGTTGACCCGACAACCATTCCACCCAGAAGAAAACTTAGTTTTATTTTGAAGGGGGTTTTGAGAGGAAAAGGTTCGCTCGAGGGAGCTCTTGTACTTAGAAAATTTTGAGTCTTTCGAACCCCCCAACAATACTTTATATATATACATATATAGCATAGAAAGCATAACTTAGCAAAACAGGATAACCTATTGGGATGGAAAATCCTAAGCATAGGGATACTCATGGCATACTACAAAACCGCACTTGCAAATAATACTGAGAAAATATACCAAAATCCTACACATGCATACTACAGAATTTGAGGAGTAAAACATGCATAGTCAAAACTGGGACATAAACATGAATAAGTGGTGTAACTTGCCTTGATCCAAGCAGCACTCTATGCAATAGTACTCCTCAGCGCACTCCGAGCAATCTAACGAAACACAAACATAGATCCAATCATAGCTTGCACAAAACAATGCAACAAAAGTAATTATGTATGCATGCAACAAGGTTATATGCAAGGATGGGTTCAAATTCGACCAAGAATGTTATTCAGGGGTGGTACTGTGTTGGAGATGTCATTAGTATCATTTTCCCACAGATTTTAAATATTTTGGGTTATCACTTAATTAAATATGCTCATGAATAGATCTATCCTTCAAACCTACCACTAAACAGATCTAAAACCTCTAAGCAAGTTATACCAATTTTGAACAGTAGATCTCGTAGATACAAAGCCAACGCAATAAGAATCAACTAAAACGGAGTTACAGTTATTTTTCTATAATTAAAATACTCCTTATTAGACTTTAAATACTACCACAAAACATTACAGTAAACTAATAATATTGTTGCAGATCTGTATTCTAATCAATTTTACAAATCCAACGGTATATTATACGCAATTTTTGGCCAAGTATTTGATTTATTGCGAATTATACAAGATTAAAACATTATCTGACTATTTAAAAACAAAACTTAGTCAGCACGACCACGCGACGACACATGGCAGTGTCAGACTGGTCCAGCTAAGTGACGCGGTGCTGATGTGGAGCGTGCCACGCGGCACGCTGCTATTGGCCTATACCGGTTCCCGGTGAAGTTCTAATCTACGCTAACGATCTTTGATCTAATGGTAGGGAGAAGGCGATGACTTACTATGGACGGCGAGCGGTGGTGGGGACGTCGGTGATGGCGGCGGACGGTGGCGAGCGGTCGGTGGTGGTTGCCAGTGTCGTGGTAGTGGCCCTTCGAGATGGTGGTCTTGACGATGATGCTCGCCTCCTCCTCGCGGTTCCGTTCCCAGGGTTGACGTCGACTGCCTCCCCCTCGTTCATCGGCCTACGGCCATTGCTGCTCGCGGCTCCGGCAGGTTTCCCACGAGCAATACCGAATGCTCCTGTGCGCTACAGAGGGGAAAAAAAGGCATGAGGCAACCTGGTACTGGAAGGGGAAGTCATAGGGGGAGAAGAGGGCCAAGGTATGCGACGGAAACAAGCTCACCTTCAAGCTTTTCGAGCTCGATTTAATGGCGGCAGTTGATCGGAAACGATGGATTTGGCAGCCTTGGGGCTGAACCGAGGTTTGTTCTAGGGTTTCGGTAGGTAGGGGGTCTGGGCTTTTATTTGCCGAAGGCGTGGGGGAGGGGGCAGTGAAAAACAGTTCATATTTGGCCGGGGAGATAACTCCCAACGCGGCGGCGGCGTTCGGGTCCGTCCCGGTCTCTGCAGGAGAGACGACGGGGGTGCCCCCCCGATCAGCGGTTGCGGGGCTGCGTGGGTGGATGGGGGCTAGGCCGGTCCACAGCGCTACGCGCTGCTCGCTTGCCAGGCACGGTCGGTAGATCGGTCGCGGGCTGGTCTAGCTGGCCCGCTTAGGTTAGGTTTTTTTTGTATTTTTTCGTTTTTCTTTTCTGTTTCACAATTTGTTTAATAACTTTCGTATTTTAACTCCAATTTTAATGAAATTATTCTCTAAAAATTTGTAAAAAGGAGGAGATTAATATAGGACTATAAAATAACACTTTTTCAAGGACTTAGAAGGTTAGGTTTAATATAACCCCTTCTTGTCTTTATATGACCATAGGGTTTAGGGAAAAGTATTTGATGCAACTTTATTGTGTAATGCCATGATGCATATGATATGATGCATGCTTCTAGTAACATCTGAAATTGTAAAAATTTGGAATGCTACAAAGAGTGCGAGGGTAGCCTCCCTCCGGAGGGGGCCGCGCCGTGAAGTGGCGAGCCCTGTCCCGCCGAGGGTTCCTCCACCTCGGCACCAAACGGGGATGTTGAGGCATGTAGTTCTCAACCGGGGGAAGCAGCAGGTATCGTCCGGCATCCCTCGACTCTTTCTTGTGATGTCTGGCTTCAACATACCCAGAGAATTCCTTGCAGGGATGGCCACCCACGGAAACAACCACGGGTGAAGACGACCACCTAACGAAGATCCGGCCGGTGGTATGATACGTCCATTTTGCATCACTATTCTATGTCTTAATTCAATATTATTCATTGATATATTTCGTATTGAGAGATGATACTTATGTTATTTCATCTGTTTTTGCATGGTTGATGACTTTTGGAGCATTGACCGCTGCAGTCAGGATTCTGATGGAAAATGTGCTGTTTGGAGACAAAATTCGCGAAGATCAGAAAATCCGGGAAAATATACGGAAAATCCTATTTTTCCAGAAGATGAAGGATGCCAGAAGGAGTGGAGATGGGCCACAGGGGCCCCCCACCACCCCCTGGCGCGAGCAGCCCTAGGTCGCGCCAGCAGGTGGTGTGGCCGCCCTGGCCCACCTCTGGCTCTCCTCTCTGGCGTATATCATCCTCTTGAAACCCTAAGACTCGGGGAGCGACCGCAAAAAGATTCCGCCGCCTCTACTAGGTGGAAAACCGAGAGAGAAAGATCTCTCCGGCAGACAGATTTCTGCCGGGGGAATTCCTTCCCGGAGAGGGGAGATCGTCGCCATCAACACCACCATCAAGCTAGACTTCATCGGGATCATCATCATCATCACCACCATCATCACCATCAGCACCATCTCCATATTGCTGTAACAATTGCGTTGAATCTTGCATTAGTTCATAGGAGAAACTTTTCCGGTGTTGATTACTCTTTATAGTTGATGCTAGTGTGTGAACCATTGAATTATTGTTTATGTTCAGATTGTTATACATCATTATTCCATCTCTGATCATGATCCATATGATGTCTTGTGAGTAGTTCATTTTGTTCTTGAGGACATGGGAGAAGTCATTTTATTAGTAGTGGAGTTGTGTTGAGAAAGATTTAATAGATTGTTATTTAAGTTGTGGTGTATTTCTTCTAGTGGCGTCATGTGAACGTAGACTACATGACACTTCACCTATATGGGCCTAGGGGAATGTATTGTGTATTTGGCTACTAATCGTAGGGGTTGCCAGAGTGACAGAAACCTGAACCCCCGTTAGGAAACCATTGCACAAGGGACGTAAGGGTCTTAGAGTTTAAAGTTGTGGTTAGGTTTCTACCTTAATTATTTTCTTGTACTTACGGATGTTTGCAAGGGGTATAATCATAAGTATGTATTAGTCCTAGGAAGGTCGGTACATTAGCACAGGTGCATCCACACAACACTTAGCAAGCTAAAGAAGATTAATCAACTATATGAAGCGAAAGCACTTGAGTGTCTTCCCATGTGTCCTCGAGAACGTTTGGTCATCTTAAGTAATACATCCGGCTTGTCCTTTGCTGCATAAAGGATTGGGCCACTTGCTGCATTTATTCCTACTATCTTTTATTTACTCGTACTTTGTTTACTTGCTTTATTGAAAACCCCTAAAAATCCGTTTGCTAAGTATTTGCAGAGAATTCCTGATCCATACCACTAGCCAGCACCTTCTGCTCCTCGTTGGGTTCGACACTCTTACTTATCGAAAATACTGCAATACACCCATATACTTGTGGGTCATCAAGACTATTTTCTGACGCCGTTGTCGGGGAGTGAAGCGCTATTGGAGAGTGGAACTGGTAAATGAAACTTCTACTGTGAGTATTATTTACTTCTGTTAGTTGCTTTATTTTCGTTATGGATAATTCATTGAGTTTCTTATTTGGTAATGCTACTACCACTGCTAAGGTAGTAGATAAGCCACCACCTGTTGAGAATGATATTTTCAAAATACCTACAAGAATTATTGATCGTGTTATGGATAACTACTATGTTGGGGATGGAACTGTTCATCCCGGTGATCATTTACCCTTTATACACGAATTATGTGGGTTGTTCAAGTGTGCAGGTATTAATACAGATCGAGTTAAGAAGAAGTTATTCTCATTATCACTGAAAGGAAGAGCTGAGGAACGGTATAAGCTGCTGAAGAATGATCAAGCTCTGGAATGGAGGAAATAGTGCCTCTCTTTTAGTCAAAATTTTATCCTCCTAGTGAGATTCATAAAGATCGGAATCAAATATACAACTTTTGGCCTCTTGATGGAGAGAGTACAACTCAAGCTTGGGGGAGATTGAAGTTAGTAATGCTCAAATGTCCCATTCATGAGCTCCCCAACAATATTATTATCAATAACTTTTATGCAAGGCTCCCTCTACATGATAAGGATTTATTGGATGCCTCTTGCGCTGAATCATTCACTCGCATGGAAGAAGAAGCTAAATGGGATCTTCTGGACCGTATTTAAGACAATGCTGAAGCTTGCGAGAATGACAAACGTAGAAAGTCAGGTATAAATTATGATTATGAATGCATTGAATCTTTTATGGAAACCGATGACTTTCAAAATATTAAAAATGCTTATGGTCTAGACTCTCAAGCTATTGCTTCTTATTTTAAGGCTTTTGCTTCCTACATTGAAGTGCCTAAAAAGAAGTGGAATAAGTAACATGAACCTTATAAACATATTGCTAAGAGTGTTCCTGCAAGAAATATTGATGTTTATACTGCTAATCATGTCTTACCTGAACCTTATATTGAGAAAATGCCTTTCCCAGTTAAGATTAAGGAACATTCTATGATAGCTAGTATGGTTAATGAAAGTACAAGAAAAGCTACTGAACTTGATAAACGAATGGTTAATGAACCTATAATAGCAAATGTGAAAGAATTTGTCACTAAGTATGAAGAAGATGGACACCCTATCCTTTGTACGGATACCTCTAATATTGTTTCACAAAGTAGTGTAATGAGAGCTAGTATTCCTGTGTTTTCTGTTAGAATAATTGATCATTGCTACGATGATCCTTGTGATAGCTATATTGTTGAGTTTATGCATGATACTGAAATTTACTATGAGAGAGGGAAAATTGTTCTTATGTATCTCAATAATATCAAGTTTCCTCGCTTTATGCTGAAAGTTTTTATGTTGCACTTGTTTTGCTTTCTTATGCAAGTAGCCTCTAGTTTCAACAACTTGTTTGTTTAAAAAATTCCATTGCATAGGAAGTGGGTTAGGCTTAAATTTTTGAATTTTTGCTTCTTAATGTTCTCTTTCACTTCAACTCATATTCCTAAGTGAGCATCTTCAAAATTATCATGCCCATCTTAATGGCTATAAAGAAAGAGCTTTTTGAGAGACAACCCAATTTGTTTTTGATTTCAGTTTGTTTTTATTTCTTTGAGTCTTGGAAGTTATTATTTCAGTAATAACCGGTCCTTATCCGTTTTTTTGGTTTTTGTATCAAGATCAACCTCTAATGAGAGAGAAGTAAAATTTGGGGAAGTTGCTGTCCCGAAACAGATTTTTCTGCTTAACCGTAAAAATTCGTGAGAGATATCTGTATGTAGGATTGAGCTGTAATTTTTTTTTATTCTGCCCCAGGTTGTTATTTAAATTTCGTTAGTTTTGCACTTTTTGATTTGAGCAACATAAGATTTTCGAAAAAATTGATCTTTACCTGCTGGTCTGTTTTGACAGATTTGCCACTCTTGCATTTGCTTCTTTATTCGATTTCCTTTTTGAATTCTTTTTAGATTTTCAGAAGGAATTGCTACAGTAGCTTTTGTTTTGATGGTTTTCAGTTGAAGTTGGACTCAAAAGGTTTTATCACTTCACTTATGCTAATGTTGCTAATGAGAACTGTGTGAAGTTTTGCGTGAAAGAAATTTCCAGGAAGTGGAGACAATGGTGTAATAAGGAAGAGAAGGGTTTTATGACTCAAGTAATAAGTGTATGAAGATGAAGATATTGATGATATTCAAGTGGTGACTCCGGAAGAATCTACTAGATACCAAATTCAGAGACCTGCAGAGTCCGTTTCCAACTAGGTAATAGTTCTGGTAAGAAAAGCTCCGCGAAAACACAATCCAACTATGTTTTTGCAGTTTTTAGTCAATAAGGAAAGCTATGAAGTGAAAAAGGGATGGAAACGGAGCCAGGGTGGCCCACACCACCCTATGGTGCGGGCCCACCCCTGGCCGCGCCACCAGATGGTGAGTCCACCCCGGACTCCGCCTCCGACTCGTTTTCTCCCAGTACCTTCCTTTTGATATGAAACTTCGTAATATATAACCCCCCCAGATCTCCCGAGGTTCATATATCGTGTTCTCGTCATGTTTTTGTTTCGATCTGTTTCTGCCAGGACCTTCTCTTTGAAAGTTTAGGAGCACAATGGTGTCCGTCAAGGATAAAGGGAAGGAGCCTATGGAGGAAGACCTCCAAGACCCCGGGCGGGAGAAGGAGATCAAGAGTGAAGATGAAGAGGAGGCAAAGCACACCGACACTACCAGTGCAAGCATTGAAGTGGTGGCAAACCCTACCAGGACTATGTCAATTGGAGGGAAACATCCTCATCACCGTTCAGATCCCTGGTCACTTCCTCCACGCACCAAGAATCCCTTCCATACCCTTATCCATGAGCATCAATACCAGAATATGCCCAAGGAGAAATTACCCTCCAATTGGGATTTGCCTCGTTCTAGCCATGCAGGAAAAGAAGACATCAAGGAGGAAGAGTGGGGAAAGAATAGCAAGAGTTGGAATTCTCAACACGACACGATCATGAGCCGCATTGAGAAAAACTCACAGCTGATTCGTAATCTCACTTTCGAGATTGAGAACTTGGGGAAATTGGTCAAGAGGCTCATCGAGAGGATACCACCACCACCTAAGGAGTAATTCGTCATTAGGTTAGGCATCCCCTTGGTTTGTTCCAAGCGTGGGGGAGTGCCGTGGTATCACATCACTATCTTATATCTTTTTACCTTATTAGTAGAGTCATATCATGAATAGAGGAGTTATTATGTAGTATGGTTTGCATTATGGAAATGTCCCCTCTCTCGTTAAATATGTATCCCTTGGCGTGAGTTGCCGTTATGGATTATTAATGAGAAGTTCTATCATTTACTCTTTTGCATAGCTTATATTAGTTTTCATTTTGTGGTTATATGATTGATCGTGTTGTTAGTATTGGTATCACTTTGGGATTATTGAGTTAATTTAGTTGGTTTTGGCAAACCTGGCTCGGTCAGTAGCAACACTATTTTTGAGAGTTGAAAGAAAATATAAAAGTACCTCTAAAGAAAAATAATTTCATCATCTTTCTTTCTTGATTTGCTCATAAGTTTAGTATTCTCTAGTTAAGATCTTTTGTGATTTCAAGGAAGATTGCATGTTTGTCTTTATCGCTTGTATGTTTGTTTGTTTCCTTCAACTCTTATACTTGCTACCCAGCCTTGCTAGCCAAAAACCTGTATTGAGAGGGAATTCTTCTCGTGCATCCACTCCTTTAAATCAAAACCTTCGCCATTTGTGTCCACCATACTTACCTAGTAGTATTATTGCTATTCCTAGTAAATTCCTGTTTTGTCTAAATCCCAAATTAAACTTGTTATGTGAAAATTAGTGATTAAAGCTCTCACGAACTTGATGGCACACTTTACTTTCTTGCATTTAATAAACCTGAACCATTGGGTCCTTCTTTGTTTTGTATATGCTTGCTCTTTATGAGTTGAAGTAAGCAGAACCATGTATCATGGGGATCGCTTTCAACACTTCATTTGGTACTTGTACCTAGTTGATATCATGTTCTTTTGCTTATGGATCCCGGTGGTGTGAAATAAAAGTGGAACTTGTAAGATCATGGAGTTTATATGTGTGTTAAAGAAACACCTGAGCCGCTAGCCTAAGCCATGCCTAATCATGGTGGAAACTTGCAGCATAACTATAGTGAGCATTCTATGAAGCATCCTCAATAAAACCTATGCAAATAGCAAATAAAAAGATCGCTGAGATGCTCACTGTCTGCTTGCCTTGTCATTTTGATTATGGGATAGCTCCTGTGTCATGTGCAAGGGGTACCCCGTTGGCGGTTCTCAATGATACACATGTATTTACAATGACAAGAGCTTGCTCGTGACTGAAGTTGAGTAGCATGAGGTTCGGTACTCATAAGTAAGGGGCACGGGACTTCAATTTATAACTTGTCAAGCATATCCTCTTAGTTGTGTCACTTTAACCTTAACCACCAAAATAAGCCTATGATAGGGGCAATGAGAGCTGAAAGCTAGTAAGTATGATAATTTTTGGGAGCTCTTTATGAGACTTGCAATCCCTGCTTCCCTCTTTGAAGGGCCTTTCTTTTACTTTGTAGTTGAGTCAGTAAAGCTATTCCCTTCTATCTCAGCAAGTATTTTGAGTTGTTGTGTTTCATTCATTCATATGATGATTTATTCAATCATGTTTCTTATGTTCCTTGTTTTGCACATTGCTCTTATATTGATGTTTACTACTTTGAAAGCTATCATTGAAAAACCAGCTATTTGTGAACTCCAGCAAATTATCAACTATTCTTCGACCAAGAGCTAAGTTTGCCTTTACCAATTATGATTCACTTTATGTGTCTTTATTGTGTTTCCTTTACTCATTACAAGTTGAGTTATATAATAGTGAGTTGTCTTTTATTATGATCTATGTATTTGATAAATGTGATGCTTCTTGTCCGTATTCTTTTATCGACTCTTCACTCCATAAACCTGAGGCCATGTTTATTGAGCTCAGTTTTGCTTGGGGACAAGCGAAGTCTAAGCTTGGGAGGAGTTGATACGTCCATTTTGCATCACTATTCTATGTCTTAATTCACTATTATTCATTGATATATTTCGTATTGAGAGGTGATACTTATGTTATTTCATCTGTTTTTGCATGGTTGATGACTTTTGGAGCATGGACCGCTACAGTCAGGATTCTGATGGAGAAGGTGCTGTTTGGAGGAAAAATTCGCGAAGATCAGAAAATACGGGAAAATATACAGAAAATCCTATTTTTCCAGAAGACGAAGGATGCCAGAAGAGGGAGTGGAGATGGGCCACAGGGGGCCCACACCACCCCCTGGCGCGGGCAGCCCTAGGCCGCAGCAGCAAGTGGTGTGGCCGCCCTGGCCCACCACTGGCTCTCCCCTCTGCAGGGCGGAAAACCCTAAGACTCGGGGAGCGACCACAGAAAGATTCCACCGCCTCTGCGGGGCGGAAAACACCGAGAGAGAAAGATCTCTCCGGCAGACAAATTTCTGCCGAGGGAATTCCTTCCCGGAGAGGGGAGATCGTCGCCATCAACACCACCATCAAGCTGGACTTCATCGGGATCATCATCATCATCACCACCATCATCACCATCAGAACCCTCATCACCATCTCCATATTGCTGTAACAATTGCGTTGAATCTTGCATTAGTTCATAGGGGAAACTTTCCCGCTGTTGATTACTCTTTGTAGTTGATGCTATTGAGTGAACCATTGAATTATTGTTTATGTTCAGATTGTTATACATCATTATTCCATCTCTGATCATGATCCATATGATGTCTTGTGAGTAGTTCATTTTGTTCTTGAGGACATGGGAGAAGTCATGTTGTTAGTAGTGGAGTTGTGTTGAGAAAGATTCAATACATTGTTATTTAAGTTGTGATGTATTTCTTCTAGTGGTGTCATGTGAACGTCGACTACATGACACTTCACCTATATGGGCCTAGGGGAATGCATTGTGTATTTGGCTACTAATCGTAGAGGTTGCCGGAGTGACAGAAACCTGAACCCCCGTTAGAAAACCATTGCACAAGGGACGTAAGGGTCTTAGAGTTTAAAGCTGTGGTTAGGTTTCTACCTTAATTACTTTCTTGTACTTATGAATGTTTGCAAGGGGTATAATCACAAGTATGTATTAGTCCTAGGAATGTCGGTACATTAGCACAAGTTCACCCACACAACACTTAGCTAGCTAAAGAAGATTAATCAACTATATGAAGCGAAAGCACTTGACTGTCTTCCCATGTGTCCTCGAGAACGTTTGGTCATCTTAAGTAATACATCCGGCTTGTCCTTTGCTGCATAAAGGATTGGGCCTCTTGCTGCATTTATTCCTACTGTCTTTTATTTACTTGTACTTCATTTACTTGCTTTATCGAAAACCCCTAAAAATCCGTTTGCTAAGTATTTGTAGAGAATTCCTAATCCATACCACTAGCCAGCACCTTCTGCTCCTCGTTGGGTTCGACACTCTTACTTATCGAAAATACTGCGATACACCCCCTATACTTGTGGGTCATCATGGTACGCCCATAGATCCTGCCGAGTGAGGCCTCGACCGTGCCAACGACACTTGAAGAGGATGCGACAGACTCTCCTCCGTAGGCGGCTCGTGCCCTTGTCACTTCGGGGCCCTTGGCTTAGGTGGTGATTGAGGCGGGCAACGAGCGCCTCCTGAGCTCTCCTCCTGGAGCCGCCCCCCCGACTTTGGACTAGGCGGCAGACGTCACGGGGCCGACCAAAGTCAGAGTGGGACAAGAGTCATTGGGAGGCAAGGCTTCCACGGGCTGCACATCCCCTAGGCCAGCCCCCTTGACTCCCGCGGGCCCACCAAGCGCTCAGGTGGAGGCTCCTTCTGACGTGCAGCCCAGCGAGTCTTGGGCCCTGATCATGACTGAGCCGGGGTACTCCCCCCACACCAAGCTCTTGGGGAAGCTCGGCCCCGGCCTCCGTGTCGAGCTCGACCAGTTCCTGGTAGACGCGGTCCGCGCGGACCGCCGTCTAACCAGGGAATGGGAGCAACTTGCGGAGGCACGGAAAACGGTGGACTCCTAGAGGGAGCGTGCTTGCGTGGAAGCGGAGGACATGTTGTTAGATGCATTGGACTGGCCAGCAAAATCCCTTGTTGATGCCAAGGATCAGGCCTCTCGAATCGGGGTCGCCTTAGTGGCCCGAGAGAGAGATGTTTCCGCCTAGGAGGCGGTGGTGGCTCAGTGCCAGAAGGAGCTCGAGGCTCAGTTACAAGAGACCAACGCCAAGCTATTGGAAGCCTATAGGGCCCTTTCTCGAGCGCAAGAGGAGGGCTCCAAGCTCTAGGAGGGCCTTGTCGAGGCGGAGAAACTTCAGAGCCGTTTGCTTCGGGAGGCCGAGGAGCTCCGAGGCGAAATTAGGGCCCTAAAAGAGTCCCTTGCTGCTGCCGCGCTGGCCAAGGAGGAGCACGAGCGATCTGCTCGGGAGGAATCAGAGGCTTTCCGCCCATCCTTCCACGCCCTTGTTGGGCAGGGTGATGCTGTCCTCCCACTCTTGGGGGTCAAAGGTTTCATCACGCCTGAGCTTTAAGCCGATCGTGAGGTCGAGGCACTCCTGGAGCTTGCACACAGGGTCCTGAGCTCCCTAAGCCCGGCGGTGCAAGGCCTAGACGGATTTGGCTCCTCGGAGTGCTAGGCGATGATGACCGCCGTGGGGAAGTCCTTTTTTACGAACATCCTATAGCTGTGGCCCGAACTCGACTACTCCTTGGCCATTCGTCAATCGGTCGCAGTGCTAGCTCTGGAGGTGAGGTTGCCCCGCTCGTCTCTTGTGGAGATGACCGTTGGTTCACATACCGCCTGAGGGGTAGCTCAAGGGTCGCCCCGCTAGCCCCCCTTCACAACAGGTCGTGGGGCTTGTACCTGTCCCGTAGGTCCCACGAGGAGGAGGTCGTAGGCTTTGTACGTTTGGTTCCGCCCGTAAGTCCCTCAAGGAGGCGACCATAGGGGACGTACTTTCCCTGTATATCTCATCGAAGAGGTAACCGTAGGTTCCACATTCCGCTTGAGGGGTAGTCTCAAGGGTCGCCCTACTAGCCCCTCTTTCGAGGAGGTCGTGGGGCTTGTACCTGTCTCGTCTGGCCCTCGAGGAGGCTGTAGGCTCTGTACGTTCGGTTCTGCCCCGTAAGTCCCTCAAAGAGGTGACCATAGGGCGTGTACTTTCCCTGTATAGCTCCTCGAATAGGTAACCGTAGGTTCCGCATGGTGTATACTTTCTTTTGCGCATCGTGTGAGGATTGTCAAGCAACGGGAACCATGGTTGAGGTGAATTATTGCTGGAGCTAGTACGTAAGTTTAGAGCTCAACACTCTAGGCTCCCGTGCTGACCGAGGGTGGAAACGGCAGTAGGCACCATGACCAGCCCCCGCTCACACGGCTTGGAAAAAGGAGAAGCACCACAAAAAGAGAAACGAAGATGCAAACAGGGAAAACAACAAGTAAAACAGAGTTGAAGACGAGTTGTCGCTCGGGAAGTCTTAATATCACCCGAGGGACAGGCTACTTATCACCGCCATCGCCGTGAGACTGGCTCACAGGTAGAACTTGCGAAGGTCTTGGATGTTCTAGGGGTTGGGGATTGGGACACTCGCCTCTGTTTCCAGCCGTGCTGCGCCTGGCCTTGCGACGTGGGCGACCCTAAAAGGTCCCTCCCACATTGGAGATAGCTTGTGGAGGCCCTCGCGAGAGAGGACGTAGCGAAGGACCAGGTCCCCCACTTCTAGGGTATGAGCTCGTATGTTGCGGTAGTGGTATCGACGCAACGCCTGCTAGTATTTGGCCTCTCGCATGTTGGCCTTGTGGAGAGCCTCCTCGAGAAGGTTGAGTCTATCACGATGTACCGCCTCCTGTGCTTTTTTGTTGAAGGCAAGCACCTGGGGGGAGCCGTGCTTGATCCTTGCAGGGATGACAACTTCAGCACCATATATGAGGAAGAAAGGGGTCTCACCTGTCGGTTTGGTTGCGGTGGTTTGGAAGGACCATAGCACCCCCGGGAGGGCATCCAGCCATCTTCTCCCACACTCCTTGAGCTTGCGACGGAAACTCTTGGTCTTGAGGCCCCTCAATACCTCTACATTTGCCCGCTCTGCTTGTCTGTTGCTGCGGGGATGGGCGACAGACGCGTAGCAGATCTTGGTGCCGATGTCCTCGTAGTAGGAATTGAACAACCCGCTAGTGAACTGGCTGCCATTGTCGGTAATGATGCGATTAGGCACCCCGAAGCGGCACAGCAGGCCTTGGATGAACTTCACCGCTAAGCATTCCAGGATGGTTCTAACCGGTTCAACCTCGGCCCATTTGGTGAACTTGTCGATGGTGACATAGAGGTATCGGTAGCCCTCGGGTGCCCGCAGAAAAGGCCCCAAGATGTCCAGCCCCCAAACCGCAAACGGCCATGAGAGCAGGAAAGTCTGTAGCTGTTGTGCCGGCTGATGTATCTGCTTGGCTTGAAACTGGCATGCTTCACACGACCTCACCCGCCATGTGGCATCGGGGATTGCGGTGAGCTAGTAGAAGATGCTAAAGAAGGCCTTCCCTACTAGAGTGCGTGTCGAGGTGTGGTGGCGGCATTCCCCTACGTGTATGTCGGTCAGCAGCTCGGGCCCCTTGTCGCTAGAGATACAACAGAGGGCCACCCCATTGGGGCGGCGACAGTAAAGATCCCCGTCCATCATGTAGTACTTCTTTGCTCGGCGTACTAAGATTTCTGTTGCGTCCTTGCTGTCTGGGAGGGTGCCGCCCTGGAGGTTGCCTTTGATCTCGGTGATCCAGCTCTGCTCCTAGGTTGCGGCCACCAGGATGAGCCTGTCTCCTGAAGGCAGGCCACAGTCGGGCATGCCTGTGGAGGGTGGTGGCAGGAGTTCCTCTGGGTGGGAAGTTCCCTTTCTGGGGGGTGGCCGAGGGTTTGAACAATCTTTCCTCGAAGACCCCCGGATGCTGTGGCACTCGCCTGGACGCGCGCTTAGCAATTTCGTCCGCCTCGTAGTTGTCTCCATGAGGGAGGTCAAGCAGGTCCAAGCCTAGGAAGTACTTCTCTAGCCTTCACACTTCCTCCAGGTACGCCGCCATGTGTTCATCCTTGGGATGGTAGCTCTTATTGGATAAGTTAACCAGGAGCAAGGAATCCCCTGGATCATTACGCTCTTGATGCCGAGGCCGATAGATGCCTTGAGGCCGGCGATCAAACCCTCATACTCGGCGATGTTGTTGGAGCGCTTTTCTCCGTCCTTGAAGCGCAACTGCATGGCCTAGAAGAGTTTGTCTCTCGTGGGGGACGTGAGCACGGCAACCGTCCCCATTGAATACCCCGTCAAAGTTCACAGTCCAACACCCTAGGGCTAGCTTCCTGGGAAGCTGGGTTATTTCTTCCGGTGGATCGCTCTCCCCAAGGTCAATCCATTCCGCCGTGAACTCCGCCAGGGCCTTCACGCGGATGGTGGGTGTGGTGTCAAACTTGAGCTTGAAAGGATGTAGCTCGATAGCCCACTCAGCCACTCGGCCCGTAGCGTTGGGGTTGCGCAGGATAGCCTCCAGAGAGAACTTGGTGACCACCCTGATCGGGTGGCCCTATAAGTAGTGGTGTAGCTTGCGCGATGCCACCGGGAGTGCGTAGAGGAACTTTTGTTGCATGGGGTACCTTTGCCTTGCATCCCTGAGTATCGTGCTGGCCAAGTAGACCGGCCATTGCACGAGCTCCGTGGTTTTGGCCGAAGTTTGGCCAATGGCTTTGTCACCAACTCCCTTCAGGGTGTCGTCGCCCTCAGGGGTAGCCCCCGGGACCTCGGGAGCGTTCACGGCTTGGGGCTTCCGTCTCCTTTCCACCACCTCTTCACGTTCGGCGACCAGGACAGTGCTCGCCATTTGTGGCATAGCAGCCAGATATAGCAGTAGTGGATCGCATCCCTGGGGGCCACCATGATCGGTGGGCTCGTGAGGTACGCTAGAACTTGTTGGTATGCTTCATAATTTTGAAGAACAGAAAAGCCTTCTCGCCGAGCTTGGAGATGAACCTTCCTAACGCTGCCACGCACCTGGCCAGGCGCTGCATTTCCTTGATCTGCGTCAGTGGGCGCATTTCCTCGATGGCCCGGACCTTGTCGGGGTTGGCCTTGATCCCCCGATGTGACACCAAGAAGCCTAGGAGCTTGCCCGATTGGACCCCGAACATGTATTTGGCGGGGTTGAGCTTGATGTTGACCCAACGCAAGTTGGCGAACGTTTTCGTCAGATCCTCTATCAAGGTGTCCTTCTCGTGAGTCTTGACCATGATGTCGTCGATGTAGGCCTCTGCGTTCCTCCCCATCTGCCCTCCTAGCATGATACGCATGAGCCTTTGGAAGGTGGCGCCGGCATTCTTGAGTTTGAACAGCATGCAGGTGTAATAGTACACGCTGCACAGGGTGATGAAGAAGGTATTCTCCTTGTACTCCTTGGCCATCTTGATCTCATGGTATCCCGAGAAGGCGTCCAAAAAACACAGGAGGTCGCAGCCCGCCGTGGAGTCGATGATTTGGTCTATCCACGACAGAGGGAAAGTATCATTGGGGCAAGCCATGTTGAGGTCGGTGAAGTTGACGCATAGCGTCCCTCCCGTGGTGGCCTTGGGGACCACCACAGGGTTCGCGTGCCATTCAGCGTGCAAGACTTCCTTCAAGAGGTGAGCCTTGACGCGTTTTTCCATCTCGGCGACGATGAACTACTGCTTCTCAGCCGACTGCTTTCGCGGCTTCTGCTTCATCGGGCGTGCCGTGGGGCACACTGCCAGGTGATGCTCGATCACTTCGCGAGGGACCCCCGTCATGTCCAACAGGGACCATGCGAACATATCCGCGTTGCCTGAAAGGAAGGCGATGAGGGCCTCCTCCCTCTAGGGAGCGAGGCTGGTGCCGATGGTGATCGAGGCCCCCAGCACCACTGGGTCGAGGGGTACCTTCTTAGTCATAGACCTTTCTTTAGAGAACACTGGTTTCTTCATGCCAGCGACCCTGGTGGTGCACACGGCTTCCTCGTTGGGGGGCGTTAGGGCTCCGGCATCTTCCCTTCCTGGCGGAGGGGGGAGTTGTGGGTGGTCCACCATGGGCTCTTGCCACACTGACGCGGCCTCTTTACAGGCATGCCTAAGGGAATGCACGACTTCGACCTCGTCACAGCGCACCATGATGGTGATGCCGGCGCCACCCGGCATCTTGACCAGGTTGTAGGCATTGTGCGTGACCACCATGAACTTGGCCAGGGCCGGATAGCCTAGGTTGGTGTTGTAAGGCAGGGAGATCCGGGCAACCTCGAAGTCGATAGGCTCCGCTCGATAGTTATCGCTCGTCCCAAAGGTGACGGGGAGCTGGACCCGGCCGAGGGGTACGGTGGCGCCCGCCATGGCTCCTACGAACGGCGGGGGGCGGGAGAAGGCACACGCCGGGCACCTGCAGCTACTGTATGCTTCCTCGGAGAGCACATTCAGGCCCTCCCCAGCATTGATAAGGGTCCTGGAGACTGCGACCCCGGCAATGGTGGGGTATAGACCATGGGCACCACGCCCACCAGGCGAGTGGATCCGGGATGGTCCGAGGTGCCGATGGAGACCGGCTGCCACGACCACCAGAGAGGGAGGCGGTAGCGCTTGGCCTTTCCACCGCCAGATCTCTAGTCAACTGCCCAAGGTGTGAACCGTGGGTAGAGGTCTGTAGGCCGCCAAGATGCAGGTGACCATTTTGGTCGGCCCCCTAGGCAAGGAACCTCCCAGAGTGACCTCCGCACCAGCGCTCGTCGCCATAGCATGGCTCGCTTGAAGGTCCTTGAAAATGCGCCTCAACCCCCTACCTGGCATGCCAAATGTCAGAGTTTTGTCCCGTGAAGGAACTAGGGTCCATAGATCCCTTGGTTCATAAGGGGGTTGAACACGGGATTCCGAAGGAGTCCGGCGACAGCTACGGTGGCAGGACGGGCACACGACAAAGAGTTAACACCACGTTTTTTTACCTAGGTTCGGGACCATCATGAGGAGGTAAAGCCCCTACTCCTGCTTGGTTATATTGCTCGCTTGCCTCGTGAGGTTACAATGGTGGATGAAACACTAGGGTTTTAGATCTCTAGGAACCACCCTTACAAGGTAGGAGAAGGGATCCTTATATAGGGAGGCGTCGGACCTCTTCCCTCGGTTCATGAGTGGGAAGGGTGCCCATAATGCCGCCCTCATGATTCTGGTCTAGGAGACTACTTTTTGATGGACTAGGTCTTGGGCGCTGGATGCTCCTCCGCCCATTGGTAAAGCGTCCCCCTTTTCATGCTCCTTGTCTTCATCCAGCGAGGCAGACTTCCTTCGTTGCACCAAATTGTCCAAAAGCATTCATGCCCACTCTGTAGCCATCCGTTAGCTGGTCAGGGCCTTGTCGTCTCCACCTTTGACAAAGTCCCGGCCTCAGGGGCCGCGGGGACCGGAGCATCCAAAGCGTCGGTCGCGCTTGTCGTTTCCCTCAGGAGGGAGCCACGTAGACCTATAGCTTCCTCCTCCGGGGGCCTCTAGAGGGGGAGTCTTGGCGTACCTCACGAGAGGGGGGAACCTCCCTTGCAAAGCCTTCTCGGGGCCGTAGAGGTAGCCAGACATAGACGGATCAAGGTACCCCCTGTACCAGCTATCTAACACATCTCACGCATCACAGGCTACAAAGAAGGACATCAAGAAAAACAAGCAAAGGAGAAACAATGGACAAATTCAAACCACAGATCACTTACGTCTTGCAAATCCACCTCGACAGGGCTTTCAGACATTCCCACACCCTTACCAACTGATTTTCTTCTTTTCTGTGGTGGCGGTTTTAGTGAAGTGGCAATATCTTTGTGGATAATTTGACCCACAGGAGATGCATGCAAATCCTTTGCGTCCGTGGATAGCTATGGAGACTTTGCAGAAGGAGGGGCAACAGATGTACCAGGAGGAGATAGGGGAGGATCTTCCCCATCATCACCACTACAAATATAAATGCAAAAAGATCAAAACGACATGCTCAACCGGAAAAATAGAAAGGTAGTAAGTACTTACGAAGAAACGTTCTGTGTAAAGAGGATAAGATTCATCTAGGGAAAACCCGATGAAACTGGGACGGCATGTAAAGGCTTTGAGCTAGTGGAGTCATCCGAGTGTTCAATCATCTCTGCTCCAGAGCATTTTCTTTTCTCACCAACGGGCACCACGGAAAAATCTTCGGAATGAGCCGATAGAAGAGACGACGTCCTCGAGGAAGATTCTGTGACAGACGACGCCATCTCCTCGTTGGCAGTAGTTCTAGTCATAGGAAGATCGTCAGACGCAGAAGGATCAGCTAGGAGCTCGCTGTTTTCAGGGAGAGGAGGCAAGGAGGATAGATGATCATATTCCTATACAATAAAAAGATCCACAATCACAAATAAGGATAATCATAAACACAAAAAGAAAGAGTGAAATCGCATAAGACAACAGCCGTGGAAATTTACCTCTAGAAGGCGGTTTTTCTTGCCAAATGGCTCTACACAGCAATTTGAGGGTAAGGTCTGATCCCTTTTTCCTTGGTCAGCGTGGTGAAGTTCTGAACCCTTTTTTCATAAGCCTTGAGGGTAAGATCCTTCAGTGAAATCCTCATCGGATCCTTCTTCCTAGTATACACCCACATACCAGCAAGCCTTTCTTGGAGAGGCTACACACGGATCCATAAAAAATATGCTAGGATTTGGAGACCCAAAAATTCTATGCCAACCTCATGATGAAGTTTGGAAATGCAAGCAAGAAGGTGTTCAATCTCCGTCATTTCTTCGGGAGTGGGATGCTGATCCCTAGAATCAAGTTTTTAACAAGACTTTTTGGGGTCAAAGGGGGCTAAGCCAAAAGTTTGGGCCTCGATTGTCTGATCCTTGATGTAAAACCACTTGGTTTTCCACCCTTGGCCAGAATTAGTGATTTTGAAATCAAAATAATCTACATCAGAGCGAACAGATAAAATGGTGCAACCAACGTCATGGACAATGGTGTTGGTAGCATTCCGACGAACATAGAAGAAGTACTTCCATAGGCCCCAATGGGGATGGATCTCAAGGAAGCATTCAAAAAGAGTAACAAAGCAAGCGACATGAAGGATAGAGCTGGGCGTGAGCCTATACAGCTGCAAGATATAGGAAAAAAGGAGAACACGAAGGAATTCATGGATAGGGAGGTAGAGGCCACAGAAAAGGAAGGAGAGAAACATTACCCTCCAGCCCGATTCGGGGATTGGAGCAGCTTCATCCCCAGGGAGCTTGAAGGCACCCTCCTCCATATGGCTGGAGTTCTGCACCTCACGCAACTCCTGAGCAGTGCACTTCGAAGGGGCCCATACAACAGCCCTCTTTCTGGTAGCCTTGGCAGCCATGGTGGAAGTTCCCACCCTACTTTTGCCCATGATGGTGGAGGGGTAGCACTAGCACGTGGAAGAACAACCGGAGTAGGCAAGAAAGACAGAGGAAGGCAAGGGCGCAAGGAAGAAGATGAAGCTAGCAAAGAAGGGGTAAAAAGCAGGAAAAGGAATCCCTTTCCCTTTATAAAGATCCAGGGTACACCGCTTGGACCGTTTGATGTAAAATCAAACCGTCACCAACACACATGATGGTGACACGTGTTCATGGATTCCGTAAAGGAAAAATCTTAAGCAGTTATTACTACGGTAAAAACAGGAGAGCCTCGCACGATGCCTCGATCTTTGCACAGAAAATGGGACATGCAGTCAAAAAACTCCGTTGAACACGCTAGCGACGCATCATCATTACTGTTGCATGGTCCCACAATTGAAAGGTCCCATCGAGACGTGTCTCTAGGAAACTATGGTGTAAATTTGTCATCAGTGATATCATGCCATGCAATTCACATAAAAAGGACAAGGACCTAAAGAAAAGAATCAAAAAATTGAGTCGAAGTAAATTCCTTAGAAAGAGAGACTTTGAGACTACAATCGAATACAAATATTTTGACTGTAGCCTCAGGGGCTACTCCTATCTGGAGCGTTGGGCGTGCACCCGATGAAACACAAGGTGACATTGTCAGAACAGTTACAACATAAGTTTTTCGAGCCTATGTCCTGATGAAAACATCCGAACATAGCCTCGGGGGCTACTCCTATTAGGAGTGCTGCCACGCACCTGACAAAAAAAGTTCATTTGTGTCCAAGACATTACCCGAAGATAAAATTGTCCTCGTGTGTTGAGATCAATAATATTTGTATCCGCAAATAATTAATCCTATCAGGAGCATCTATAGGAACCGATAAACTTCAGAAATTCCAATAGCCAAAAAATGAAGTTGATAAAGTATATACAAAAATCTCAGATTGCGCCCGATGCAACAAAAAAATCGAATACCATGTCCACGACATGAAGGTAAGACCCTAGGATTTGTCCTGTGTGGCCTAGTAATCGCACAAGAATGCACTCTGCCAATAAAATATTTGTATCAATGATACGATGAAAAATCCCGACGGACGCGTTGGGTACCCGATAAAATAGATTTGGGATTCAGTATTTGATAAGACCTCGACGGCTCGAACTGAGTTACACTAGTTATAATTCCGAGTTTAACCCTAGGGACCTGAATTTGATGTAGGTCTATAGTGTCTTTGCCCAGGAGCAATTAACTGATTCCCGTCAGATGCATCAGGCCTATTGTATCGAATCCCTATAATATCATAAAATCCCAAAACATAGAAAAACTAAAAATATCTTTGAGACTCAACCAGAATATGTGATTCAGGTAAAGTCTTGGGGCTACTGACATGGGTATGATTACTCAGGTGCTTATGATCCGCTACCCCGATTGTATAAAGGGTCATGCCCATGAAGATTCATTATGATGGCCCAAGAAGCATTCGATAGAAGCCTTAGTTATATTAGGAAAGGAAAGATGAACCAACATTATGTTGGTGGTTTAATCAAACATATGTAACCTATCCGTATATAGCTTTGGGACCCGACATATTATATATAGGACGGGAGAAGCCTACAAGGAGGTATCAAGAAAATCCCAAGTGATCTGTAATAGTGTTATTCATCAAATATTCAGGCGACTTCGACTCCCTTGTTTGCCTGACATCCAGCGAAATACCCAGCGTTCTCTTTTCCGCAAAAACCTAAGTCCATCACCGTGGGCATTGCCGAGATTACACCTCGTCACTTATCATGCGTGGAATATGGTTAATTCTATCAATTTGATCCTCCAAATGATGGCGATTAACTTTTGTGATTTTGAGTTATAATGTGATCATATCTATAGCATATTCAAGTATCTTTGGCTATCCGGAGGTTTCTTAAGGCACTATGGTGGATTATCATCCGTTTATCATGCTTCACATCTTTTTGAACTCCATATCTACAAGGTTCTCTTTGATACAAGAGAATTTCATTCTTTCATCTATGTCAGCTTTACTTAAATGTACGAGTTATCATTGTTTCTTTATCCAAGATCTCTTTATCTTTTCAACCAATGCTCCAATTGACTATGTGGATAAGTCAACATCTCTTTTTCTCATCTAAAGGGCTAGATAATCTATTCGCCCAATGTATATTTTTCAACACAAAATCCTTGTTCGTAACATTGATTTTCAAAGAGCGTTGAGCTCAAAAGGTGTTTGAGTATTCATTTGTTTCTCTTGCTTCTTGCACTTGGTATTCTGGGAATATCTTGTTAAATTCGTGGTGGCCACCGGCAGGAGCAATTTATCTTGTATCGTGTGAGTTTTGTGTGTGTTGATCGTGTTCTTCGTGTGGTGTGCATCGGCTTCCGCTACCTTTCCCTTTTCTCCTTGCATTCCCATCGATTTGACCATGAGATCTGTTTAGATCGGGCCACCCACGAGGTTATCCCTCAACATCTGTTATCAGCAGCTTTTGGTTGCCTCGAATTTCTCATCCATTTGGTCTTTTTCCCATAAATTCGAAAATTCCACCAAAAATAGCCCCAATTCGTGTTTTGGACAGATCTGTGATTTGAGTGAGTTTTGGTAGGTTTGATCCATGGATTACTTGCTAAACTTATTGATCTACCTTCCCATGTGTTTCCATAGCCTAATTTCTTAATTTCCCCCATCAATTTGAGGTTTTGGTTTGAGTTTTTCGGCCAAAACGCGTCCTGTCGAGTTCTTGACGTGTAGAAATCAACCAGACCGGAGTTGCAGGCCTACGACCGGAGTTTCTGGTGTTAGTGACTCCATACCGGAGTCTCCGGACCCTGAGACTAGAGTCTCCACTCCCCTGCAGAAAGCAAATATCTTTCACGGTTTGAGCATAACTTTTGCATTTGAACTCGGATTTTGGTGTTTTTTGAGCTCGTTTCAAAGAGGAGAAGGAGGCCTACATCATCATCCACGTGTTTCATGATATCTAATCCATCCAAATTCCTTGAGAAATGTAGAATCCAACAACAAAGAGTGAAGATTGGCGAAGAAAGGTATGAACATTCTGCGACTTCTCCACACCTTCTTTCCTTTTTGAGCTACACTATCTTTGCGATCAACAAACACCTATTGAGACTAGTTCCTCCTATGATTGCTTGATATATGCACATTTGATACCGTGTAGAATTCTGAGAAAAAGTTGTGAGCGCGCTATCTCATATTGTTATCTTGTATAGTTGTTGGCACAAGGAAGAGACAAGTGAAAATAAAAAGGAAAAATAGAAAAAGGAAAAGAGAAAATAAAATAAAGAAACAAGTGCCTCATAGAAAAGGAAGCGCAAGCTCGATGAACATCATATTGGTGGTACTTATTTTGCATGTATTGTAGCCCACCAATTTTATTGCAATCAAACTAGTGTCTCTCCTTGCACTTGTGTGGCGCGAGCTTATAGTCTTCGCTAGGTAATTATTTGGTTCATAGCTCACTTTCTCCATCACACAAGTATCATTTATCCCACCATGTGTGTTTCCTTGTACATAATTCGTATCTTGTGGATTGACTTGTTTTTCTTTGTGATCATCGTGGTTCTTTACTTGCCATTACAATATCTTGCTTTCGGATTGTTCTTGGACATGCCACCTTCCATACCTATCCACCATAAGCTTTGTGTGTGTGTTTTTAGTGGTTAGTTGGTTTTGGTGTTCCACACGAACTTCACTTTACTTGGTTTTTATTGCTCTCAAGGGTGGCCACTTGCACGATACTATCTTCCAAGGTAAAGTAAGGTTTGACGTTGCATCCCTAACACCCTCTACCATTTCCATATACACAACTTGGTCTTGTGAATAATGTTTAGGGAATCCGGAACCGAGGATGATATCTATGAAGAATCCATGATGAGCCACCATGACTACGACTCCACAAGTATAGAGGACCTGACAGAGCACTACACCGATAATGGCTCCGCATGCTTTGAGGACCCGGAGCACTACACCTACGACGGCTCCACATGCATGGAAGACATGGAGCACGTCATCAACTATGGTTCCTAAAGCATGGAGCAATCGGAGCTCTACATTCACAATGGCTCCTCATGCATGGAGCTCTACACCGGCAATGGATCCACATGCTTGGGTGATACAGAGTACTACATCAAAAATGACTCCCCAAGCATGGACGACTTCAAGTGCGACATCGACGACACCTCTCCAAGGATGGATGACATCGAGAACTTCACCAACTTTGAGGGTTATTCCATGAGCCATGAAGAATTCCTCCACCGCTTGGAGATGGAAGACTACTATGCCAAGAAAGAGGACGTGCATCATCAAGAAACCATGACCTTCAAGTCTAAGCGTGCCACACCAAAGGGAAGCACCTACTTCGATGATCCACCTCCAAGGCGTCAAGTGCCACCATCTCCATGGCATCAAGCACCACCATCTCCAAGGCGCCAAGCACCACAACCTCGAAGGCATCAAGTGCAACAAGCTCCAAGGCAACAAGTGCCACCGCGTACAAGAAGAGTGGTTCCCCAACATCATCTTCCAAAAGAGGCGCCACGAAGCAAGAATCTTCATCGACAAACATCCTCTAGAGATCATCGCCAACATCAAGAGGATACAATACACCGTCCAAGGCATCTTTGCCACCTCGAGATCCCCAAGGTCTAAAATCTATTAGATAAGTTGAAAGGCGACCTTGTTAAGTTCAAGAAGGACAGGACAACAACCTCGCCAAATTTGACGAGTCAAGCTCAAGATGGAACCACAAGACCAAGAAGAGTGCCATGGACAAGGATCATCATCGCGAGCGTCATATGGATGACCAAGTGCGCCACCTACATCAACCTTCATCAAGGAACACCAATGACCTCCGTCGACAACATCATCATAAGGCACCTTCGATGATGTGCCACAACCGCAATGGCCCCAAGAGCAAGCTCAAGCTACAACCACACTCCTCAAAATGTGGTATCTCCTTCTAGAGACACCACCATAATGGCACCCCAAGTACAAAAGGGCACACCCCTATGCTACAAATGCAACAACCAAGGTCACTACCCATGGGCATGTCCAACCATCATATGCGGCACATGCCAACACCAAGGTCATATGTTTTGGGAGTGCACATCTACACAAGCCAAGGTGGTCACGGCGAAGGATGAGCAAGCTCAAATACAAGAGCCTAGCCTACAAGTTGGCAACGACAAGGTCGAGAATGGTGAGCATGGGATTTTCCCTTCACCAAAGGAGGCGCATGGAGTTGAGCAAACCAAGCCTATCCCTATATGCTTGAGTGATGATGTGGTACCAATCCCATGTGAGTATGAGGGCCACTTATCCCACTTGAGTGAGAACAAGAGTGAGATGAGTGACTCCACAATACGTGAGATTGAGTGATTCCACTTGGAGGGCATGAGTGATACATAGAGTGAGTTGAGAGTGGTAGTTGATAGGTAATGTGAGACCACTTTGATTTCTAACGGCTTACCCTCTACATCTAGTGTGTTTCCTCATGATATGCTAGGTTCCATGGATCAAGAAGTGCCAAGCTTGGAGATGATGATGCCTCCGACCGAGAATATGTGCATGGTGGATGAAGATGATTCCATCCCGATATTGGATGAAAAATTCACCCACATGGAGGCCAATACTACCACAACAACCACATCATATGAGAGGTATGAACAAGCTAAAAATAAGGGTGTTTATGATGCCATGATCCCACTAGTGGACATGATGATTTGTGATGATTTGCATGATATGGATGGTACTTGTGACACGACATACGTTGCATTCTTGTTTCCATGTGTTGATTTTTCTATGCATCATTATGACCATGGGGAATCCCTTTATTCATGATATTGCCATAGACATGATATGCTCTAAACGTTACATTAATGATATCGTTGCTTGCACTTTGTTGAACAATTTCTCTTTCTAATGTTTTTTTGCAATGATGTTAAAAATGGTACCCCTCAGACCATGCTTTTCCATGGATGTTTTACCAATTTCTCTCGTTGCTTGCAATAAGATGACTAATTGCTCTTTCACTTGTTTTTCTTGCAACAATAATTATCAATTTATTTCTATTGAGATGGCCCCCATAGCTTTCTAAAATTTGGAGATTTCGGTAAATGCCATCATAAGCATGTTCCCCACTTGCATACTCACCATGCACCTATGTTACACTTGCTTGACACTAATGGTGATGTGCACAAGAATAGATGTGTCATGATGGGTGATGTATTTCTCTACCATGCACACGTTTTCTTCCTTTTATTTATGATGTGTGTATGTACCCGCACAACAATATCAACCTCGGTTGAGCACGAGTTGACAAAAAGAGCTTTAGAGATCATCCCACAAGTGATTTCAAGATCGAACCCACTCTGATACCTTTTGTAGTTTTTGCACCTTTCATGTTAAAAAACTGCTCTTTCCTATGGTTAGCTTCCAAGCATGTTAATAGTATTCTTTCACCTTGTGACAATCATGTTTCTTTGCTATTGGATATTGATGTTTTGTGTGTTACAAACAAAATGTTGAACAAATTCTCGTTCCGACGTTTTGTGTGCAACCATAATGCCATTATGAGCATGTATTGTCACGAGATCTTTCAAGTATCACGTTTTGTTGTTGCAATGAACATAAGGACCAAATGCTATTTCATATGGTTTGTTCGCAAACATGTTGATTTAGCTTCCTCTTGTGATACACATATGTCCATGATTTTTACTTTAGATGATTCATGTGTGGCATCCAACATATTGAGCAATTTCTCTTTGCAATGGTTGGTTTGCACCCATAATGATATTGTTTTGGATGTCCTTCCTCATGTGTTTTGTCGAATTCTCCTATTCTCGCACCAAAGTTGTTGATCAATACCTTAGTCAAATGCTTTGAGTGCCACACTAAGACGTTCTATGGAGTTTTTGAGTTTCCACATTTGGATGATGTTCAAACGATTCCCATGCACTTTGACCTTGCATATGCATTCCGTTTGCTATACTTGAGCTGTGCTAATAGTGTTGTGAACAAGAATGGACATGCCTTAAATTACATGCTCCTCTATCATGCACAAACATATTTTGCTTGGTCTTTGTTGTGTGAAGGTACAATTGCTTACCGTCAACCTCTATGGACCATGAGTTGACATGATGAACTGTAGAGAGTTACCTATGGTTGCCCTTCAATGAGTTATCTCTACATCATAATGTAACTTCACTCTACTTGAGGACTGATGCTATAATCTTCATGAATTGGCTACTCTTTGAGTGTTGCTTCGCTTTTGTTGTGAGCTTTGTAGGCCTTATGAAAAGTGAAGGAACATTGAAGTGTTGTACATTTAATCTTCCCGAGGATGACTATATGGTGAACCCTAGGATCAAGAAGGTATCTTGACTTCTTATACTTTGTGATGACTATATAGAGTTGAGGACGACTCTTTTTGAAGGGGTCGAGATGATGTAGCCCGACCTATGGTCATTACCACATCAAGGTCTCCAACTTATGCCAAGTTGTCAAGGACTCCAAAGGTGAATCCGTTCCTCTATGCGAGCCCACTTCCTACCCTATTGAATGGTATAATACTTCATACTCCTTCCCATTATCATTATAGGATCACACTGATAAGTACGTAGGCAAGAGAGGAAGACCGGAGCACTAAGCCCGCCAAGATGGAGGCTTGGAAGAGAAGACTGAAGAAGCAACAACTAAAACACCGAAGTCTCCGTCCCTGAAGATCAGAGTCTCCAGCCTCCAACACCGAAATATCTGGACGGACTCCGCCAATCTCCGGACCCCATCCTGGACCCTTCTGTACACCACTCCGAGCTTACACCAGAGAAAGACAAGAGTCTGCGGTCACACCAGAGTCTCCAGCCCATGACACCGGAGTCTCTGGTGTCCATGATGCCAGGCATGTAGAATTACTCCCCAAACTACCCCTTGTTATGTGGCTGGCCTATATATAGTGCCCCCACCCCCTAATGTATCCCTTAGGCATAGATGATAGACTAAAGACACCCCCTTTGTGGAATCTCTAGTTTTGCCTCATCCCCTTACCAAAGGGGACCGACTATCATCACCACCTTGTTGGAGTTTGCATCGCGCCTCCCTCGTTGTACAAGTCCTATGTTCATGAGCGCGTGAGCTTAATTGTCAAGACCCTCTCCAAGGTGTTCTTCCCTCCCCGCTTGGGATCGAGGGAGCATGTTGACCGATCTTTCCCTACAAGGATTCTATCGGACCGGTGGCCACCGATGGGAGTAATTGTCCTTGTATCATGTGATTTTTGCGTGTGTTCATCGTGTTCTTCGTGAGGTGTGCATCTGCTTCCGCTACCTTTCCCCTTTCCCCTTGCTTTCCCATCAATTTTACCACGAGATCCGTGAAGATTGGGCCACCCACGAGGTTAACCCTCAATAGGAAAGGACCCCAACGGTTGGTGGGCCCTACCACGGGTGCGGTTGACCCAAAATCTAGCCCCGAACGTATCTCCACCGTGCATCTAGAGCATTTGGGCTTTGGGAACCGTAGGATGCAAACGGGTCTGCCTGGCCTCGGGAACCGCTCCCCATGATATGATGGCTTGCTGGGCGGACTGGCGGATGCGACCGTGCACCCGAACCACCTTGTGGTCCCATCATCTCATAAATAGTGGCTCTATAGAGGCGCCTCCTCTCATATGTCTCCTCCTTCCCACTTGCCCTTATTCTGCCCATCCTCTAGGGAGAAAACCCTAGAAACCTTGACCTTCTCCATGGATCATCCCCAGCCATCCACCACCTAGAAGGGAAAGGAGGTGATATCGGAGAACGATGCGGCTCCTCTGGTGAAGTGTGGGTGAGGACGTCCCCGTGGGAGTGTCCGTGAGGGGCACGGGGGTCACGGCCATGGTCGGGTCGTCACCTTCTCTTCTGGTGCCCCCGAGGTGGCTACAGGGGACCCACCAACAAGACTCGGGCGGGGCCGGCCACGGGGGGCGTCCGAGGATGACGCGGGAAGCGGGGTGATGGGGGGAGACGACCCCGTGTCTGCAGTCTTCTCCTTACCTCCCCCTTCCACGGTCATGATTGAAATCAAGGAGGGTGTCGAGCCCGAGCGTGTCATTGAGTTCGTCCTTGTCCTTTGGGATGTCGGTTGGGACCCGAGGGTGTGGTTGCCCATGTGCTTTGCCCTGGGAGTCGCCGGGGACATGGCTAGCAACATGTAGATGAGGCATGCTGGTGGCGGAAATATTTGGAGCATGACGATTGATGCCCCCTCGCTCGGTGAGATGTACTTCAACATCGGCTAGGATCGCTTCATCATCCATCATCGTGTCGAGCGCGACTCCATCCAGAGGTTCCGCATTCGGGCAAGGAGGGCTTCTCGGTGTCGATATTCGACCCCTAAATATGCCACATGGACTATCCTCGCCACCTATGGAGCATGTAGGACCTATGGGTACGGCGGAGGGCGCGCAACCGGAGAGCGGCGTTCTTACGAGGAGGGTCGTGCAGTCATAGCACCTTTGGCCTTTTGCTTTTGCAGGTGTAGCTTGTAATGAAAATTTTCAATTATTTCTTCTCGTGGTTGCCTTCTCTGGTGCATGTTGTTGGGCTATGTTGTGCACGGCCAGCCCTCGAGTTGGGAAGCTCCACCGTGGGTCGGAAGAGCACTCCTGGGAACACCACGATCCGACCGTTACAGCTATTGCAACCTTGGCGTTGTCGCTCAGATCCTCCAAGTTAAGGAGAGAGTCCTCCTGATCCCACTGCAGGCCTTGCGTGGGGGAGGGCACAGGTCCACGTACGTCCTGGAGGCTCCTGATGGTGAGGCCGCCTTGAGCATGAGGCCCCGAAGGCCGTTACTTAGGTCTCTCCTCTGTCGCAGACCATAGTGCAGCACGAGGGCAGCGAGGTCCCCCGCTTGCCACTCCATAATCTCTCGATGAGAGAGACCGTACGATGAATATGTGCCGACGTGACCCCACATGTGCAGGGTATGCTAGGTCATCGACCCCCTGAAGCCTTGTCGCCAAAACTAGTCTTTAGGTCCAGTGATTTAGGTCTTGGCGCCGATCAGCAGCGCCCGTTCGGGAGAGAATTCCTATAATCCTCCTCGTGGGCCCCACAGGTGAAGCCGTGAGGCCGGGTCGTCCCCCTGGCCTCTCGAGGAAAGACCAAGGGTATGGTCCAAGGTTTGGCCGCTGGAGGGGATTATCCTCACAAGCCGCCCCCTGGGCCTCTCGAGGAAAGGATTGTAGGGCAGCATTTAGCCTGTTGGTCGCTCGAGTAGTCTGTATGTGTAACGCCGAGTTTGGCCACTAGAGGGGCATACCCTAACGAGTCGCCCCGTGAACCTCCCGGGGGAAAGACCGTAGGCATAACATCGAGTTTGGCCGCTAGAGGGGCATACCCTCACGAGCCACCCCATGAGCCTCTTGAGGGAAAGACCATAGGACAAATGCTTATCCTGTTAGTCCCCTCCGGGGAGGAGACCATAGGACTAGCATGAACTATGGCTGCTGGAGGGGCATACCCTCACAAGCCACCCCGTGAGCCTCCCGAGGGAAACACCGTAGGGCAAATGCTTATCATGTTAGCCCCCTCGAGGGAGGAGACCATAGTTCTAGCATGAAATATGGCTGTTGGAGGGGCATACCCTCACGAGTCGCCCTATGATGCTCCCGTGGGAAAGACCATAGGGAAAATGCTTATCCTCTTAGCCCCCTCTAGGGAGGAGACCATAGGTCTAGCATGAACTGTGGCTGCTGGAGTGCATACCCCCCACGAGCCACCCCGTGAGCCTCCCGAGGGAAAGATTGTAGGGCCAATGCTTGCTACTGGGGTTCCCTATGAGTGTCGCGTGAGTGTTCCAAACTAGGGTTCATGGGTGACTCATTTCCGGCTATCCTTTAAGATCAGAGCTCGACACTTTAGGTCCTGGGTCGAAAGGCTATGGCCCATTCATGTGCCAGGAACCGTGGGTGAGTTGACTTGTTGCCAAAACCGCCCCTTTCGAGCACCAGGTACCGTGGGTAAGTTGACTTGTATCTGGAACCAGACGGTAAGTTTAGAGCTCCACTCTTTAGGCCCTAGGTCGATGGGGCATGGTCCCCTTGAGCACCAGGCACCGTGGGTGAGGTGAAACATTATCAGGGCTGCTCCGCAAGTTCAACACTCGACTCTTTAGGACCTAGGTCGATAGGTGGTGGCCCTATGATAGGCATCGTGCCTATCCCCCCACTCATGTGGAAGTTGTCGAGGAATCTCAGTAGCATGTAGCTTTGGAAAACATTTCCTCAAAGAGGGGGAAAACCAATGGAAAAATTGGCGCCAGGCGCAAAATCCGCAAAAAAGGGGGTGGCGAATAAGTCCAACTTATTACAAAGCCCCCGAAAGCTAGGACGGGGATCCAAAGAGGGAGGCTGTGAGGGTGAGCAGAGCTAGGCATCACCTTCATGGAGCGGTGATGGCGGCTTGCTCGGGGCGATATCCAGACAAGAGGCATCATAGGACATGCGTTGGAGTGACCGCCCAAGTCTCGTGGGGGTAGCCCCCAGGTCCATGTCCTCGACAGCCCCTAGCTAGAAGATGGGGACGTACCGGGGTGGATGTCGTAGCCTTCTGGAGCCCACGGGTCCCTGTCCTCGACAACGTCTGGCTGGAAGACAGGGGAATACTGAGGGTGAGCCTCGTAACTCTATGGATCCCCTAGGTCCCCGTCCTCCGTAGTGTCTGGCTGGAAGACGGGGGCATACCGGGGATGGGCTCTCGGGAGCCCCCCATGTCCATTGCGGCAAAGCTTCTCCTCCGATCTCTACGCCATTGTTTAGCTGGCTCAGCCCGGCGTGCCCCTCCTTGTTGCCGTGCTTGCACTTTCTCGGCCCTTCGTGTCCCACTCGGATTGCCTTGAGCTTGAAGCACTGGCTAGTGTCGGGCCCCCGGATGCGGTGGAAGATGCAGTAAGGCTGCTCCTTGTCTTCCTCCTTCAAGTCCTTCCCGCGTGGGTGTTTCCGCTTGGCTCCCTTCAGGCGAGTACCCGTGACCCTGCCTCTGGTGTCGACGGGTGCCACCGCTCTGGTCTCACTAATGCCCCCTGTGTGAGCGGATGATCGACCAGTGGCTGGGTGAACGGGCAAAGGTGCCACGGGGAATCGTAGTGGGGCATGCCGAACTCCCGACATCCTTGATGGGGGTCGCAATGGGCGGTGGCGCACTCTTCCGAATTCCTGATCAGGGTTGTGAGAAGCGATCGGGGAGCCGACCAAGGTCCGGTGGGTCCTTCTGGGAGGCTTACCCGTCGTACTCTAGGTGTGCCCTCTCGGCTCTGAGGAAACTAGACTGCCCTGGTGTAGGCATCACCACCGTCTGGCTAGCCGCCGGTGGGGTAGCCTAATGGGACCTCGTAGAGGCGGGAGGCTCCTTCACAGCCTGGCGGCGAGGTGTTTCGATGGTTGCCGCCTAGCCAGGCAGCAATGTCGTAATGCCTGGGAGCGCCACCAATGTGCTGGGCTACACGGTGACCCCTAGCCCCTAGGACCTTGTCCTCGGACCGAGCCCCCAGCCTTGGAAAACCAAGGGCGGTGACGTCGAGGAGCCTGGCAAGGTGCGTGTTCCACCTTTCTTGGTCCAGTTCAGCCGGTGGGTGGAGCGGTTGTGCCTATGACACGAGCTCGGCTGTCTCTGGGGTGGGCCAGTCTGGCCGGTCATACGGGGACACGGCGCGCAAGACCGCCACTTCCCTACAGGGGAGAAACCATGGTCCCCTTAGTGTAGGATAGGGGGATCCTAGTACGCCCCTCGCCTATGTAGCAAGCATTGTAGCGGGGCGCAATGGGATGGGGTCTGTGCGGGCCCGGCCGACGGCGCCACGTCAGGCGCGCTCTTGCCCTGGTCTTGAATCGATGCGAGCTGACATGCCAACGGGATTGGCGAAGGTCATCGAAGCGCGCCTCAGCCCCATACCTAGCACGCCAAATGTCAAAGGGAACTAGGGGTCCAACAAGCCCTAAGTTCGAGAGGAGGCCGAATCACGCGTTCCGTGCTTATCGGGGATGGCAAAGACGGTGGCACACCGACACGACATAGAGGTTGACACAGGTTTTTTACCCAGGTTCGGCACCCTCGTGAGGAGGTAAATCCCCTACTCCTTGGTTTTATTTCTCGTGGTGCCTCGCGAGGGTGTGGTGGAGAATCAATGTCTAGGGTTACAGATTGCTAGAATCGACCCCCTTCAAGGTAGGAGAAGACCTCCTTTTATAGGGAGGTCGGCCCTCTTCCCCCCAAATATTAGGCGGGAGGGGTCACCACACTACTGCCCCTCAAAGATTCGGTCTACATGACTATTTTCGGTGGACTCGGTCCTCTTGCCTTGGTCGCCCGCTAGTCCTTCACAAAGATGGTCCTTCTGGCGCCATCCTTAGCTGTCGGATGCCTCCCTTGTCCCCTTAGCACCAAAGTGGTAAGGGACAGCTGCCTTGGCCCCGATGACTTCCTCGATGTCTTTATATTAGATGTGGACAGTCTGACCTTTCTTTACCAAGGTGGCCCGTGCGGGCCTGGTATTCCCTGCAGGTTTTGTCTTCTTCTTCCTTGTTGTGGCAAGATTACAAGCACGTCCCTATGGTGTGCCCTAGGCCGGCATTTTGGTCTCGTAGATCACCCTATGGAGGCGGGGGCTTTGGATTCCCTCTATAGGTCCCCTATCTCATGCCCCTGCTTTCAGAGGGGGCGTCGTCCCTGCCAGTGGGCCCGTCGGTCCTAGGATCATCGTACCTTGGGTGCCAGGACTCCGACAGCGTGGGATTCTTTAGCCACGTTTTCCCCAAATCATTTCAAATTTTGTGTATTTCCCCCATCTTGCTGCCACCAGCTCCCAATCCCTCTCTCTCCGCTCCCGCCACCAGCTCTCACCCCCTCGCTGGGCTCTCCCTCCCCTTTCGCTCCCAATTCCTGTGCTCCTGCCGCCGTTCTCTCGCCGGTGCTCCCCGTCCAGCCGAACATGCCCTCCAAGGGCACGGAGATGAAGAATGGTGCACCCGCGAATGCATAGCGTAACACCCAACTACACCCCGCCATCAAGAGTGTAGATGGGATAGTGCCTCACAGCGATACCGGTGTGGACAAGACGGTGCCTCCGACCATCACCACCGGTGTTGACGGGATGGTGCCTCCCACCACCACCGTCGGGCACGGGACAATGCCTCTCACCACCACCACCGGCATGGACGAGGCGGTGCCTCCCACCAACAACACCGACATGGACAGGATGGTGCCTCCCACTAGCATCATCGGGGATGGGATGGTGCCTCCCACCACCACCACCGGCATGGCTAGGGTGGTACCTCCCACCAACGCTGCTGCAGACGGGACTATGCCCCCCACGAACACCAAGGGCAACGGTACCACAACAATAATTCCGTCAAGCTCCTCCAACCCCGGGTTCTTTTAGTTGGTGAATTTCTTGTTAGTCATTTCAAGGATTTGTCCTTTAATTTAGTGATCGTATATGTTCGAATTTATAATAACTAGAGGCATATTAGTTATTTATGTTATAGGCATTTCCATATTATCAAAGTTGTTCGAATTTACTCATGAATATCTATGCTACAGGAGTGGCACTACCTCACTGTCGGTTACATCTAGACAAATAACGAAGAGGGCTAAGCGGAAGCACACTGGCCCTGGCCGGAGGAAATCACAACGCCCTGACCCGGAGATGAAGTATGACGTGCTAGAGATCAATTTTTCCAGCGGAATTCCCATCGAGCCAGAGGGTGTTAAAACAAAGTTCGCAAACATTTGCGGGATCATTACCCGAGAAGGAGTTTGTATCACTCTGCCCACCTAGAAGCATTTAGAAGAAAATGGCCTCAATGGTATCAGGGATAAGATACTCGGCTACTTCAACCTCCTAATTAGTGTCAGGCTCATTCCATGTGTTGAACGGAGTGTCATGTTGTCTGCTTGCAAGGCAGGGAATGCTTGGAAGAATAAGCTCGTGACAGAGTTTGTTAGAAAAGACGACACCCCCAAGAAGTCCCTTTGAACTATACCTGCAAATCACATTAGGTGAATGCACTGAGTTTGTTCAGATGAAGACCACCAATGAGATTAAAGCTAAGAGTGATGTGGCGAGAAAGCGAGCCAAGAATATTAAGAGCCCCACAAGATTGGCACTAATGGGTATGCCGGTACGTCCAAGATATGGGTGGCAGAGGATGCAAAGGCGGTGGTGTCGGAAGGACGCACACACCAGTATTGTCTCACGTTAGAGACTCCTAGGCAAGAAGCTGGACCAGAGCTAGAGCGGTGTCATATGATGAGAGTATGGGGACACTGTAATTCAGTCATCTAGAGACTGCCCTTAAATATAAGAAAGTGGTGAGAGTTCACATACTAAATTTATCCATCACTTCATAACTATGTTTACCTTTCTTATCATTGATATCCATTATCTTTTTTTATATAGGTCAAGTACGATGAGGAGTATTAGCGTGGCATCTTTGAGGGAGATGTGCTCGTAAAGGAATTGGGGAACCCAGAGCATCTTGGTCGCACGAGGGGAGTAGGTGGCTATGGAGAATGGAAATATGGCCCCGATCGGACTTTGGACGACAAGCGGGACCATAAAAGACTTAAGAATTTGCATGCAAGGGCTGCTCTTAAAGCTTAAATACTAGCGGACTTAAGAGAAGATTTACTGGCCTCTGGGGTAGAGTGCCCCCTTGCCACCGCCAACCATCGATATACATTGGAGTAGTTGTGGCTCTAGAGTTGTCGACGTCAATGACACGAGTGTGTGTCCATGTCATGGCCTGAAGGTAAACTACCAAATTATGTTTCATCCTTAAGAACATCGAATTATGAAAATCCTATCTTACATGGACTTCTCATGTAGGTTCCCACAAATTTCTAGCTAACAGTGATGGACACCAACTCAAGGGACCCTGTGGATGCTGTGTTTGGCATCGTGTATCTTGCAAGTGAAGTGCATGTCGTACACAACATTTCCTTTAGATCTCTATATGCTAAGGTACAAGTCGATAGTGTTTTATATCCTTACCATGGCCACCTTCTCCCGATCTCCACCAACGACGAAGTCCCACCCTCTACGAAGTGAGAGGCACCTTCATCCAATGGCCAAAGTCAGATATACGTGTTGAAGCGTCAGATCCAACCGAGGTTGTCCTAGTTCCATGCTTAGAAGCAGTAACCCGCCCCTGATCATGCAAACCCTACAGATATCACACCATCTCCCTCTGCACCACAACTTGAATGTCATGGTGAAGAGACTGAAGTCATGAGCCCAGACAAGGCCAAATTAAGTACCATCGAAAACAAGGGAAATGAGTTGGAGATGATAGTCGCCAAGGTATCTGAAGCACCCCTTGTACCACAAAATGATTAAAACACGAAGGCAATTACCTCCACGAGAGAGAAAAAAGAGCCCATCACAACAAGTGGGGGAAAAGAGTCGACAGAGGCACTAGGTAGCAATGTCAAACCTACTACTGGAAGAACCCCAAAGAGTGTGCCCCTACCAGAAAATACTTCCAACAAGGAAAAGTTTTTGTCAAGGCCTATGTTAAACTTTAGGCACGGTGAGACGGCGGGTCAGTGTTTTGGAAAATTAAGGAGTCATGTTAATGTGAATGTGAAGAGCAAGTCTACAGGGATCATGGTAAAGTATAGACCTGGTAAGAAGAACACTTCCCTTCTAGTTCGAAGTCGATTACACGGAGTTGCAAGAGATGTTCAAATTGTCTTCCTGTTGGAAATATACCCTAGAGACAAATAATAATGTGGATTATTATCATATTTCACAAAGTTTATGATTAAGTTTTATATCATGCTATAACTGTATTGATAGGAAACGCCAATACACGTGTGATATACAAACAACCAATAGTTCCCGATGAAACTCTGGTCATTGTTTCATTGGTCAACGGATGATCAAGGTTTCCTGATCATGTGGCATTTATGCCAGTTGATAATGGATTCACCTCATTGCGAGAATGAGATGATGATATATACCCAATCTAAGCATGGTTACCCGATCATGTCACGAAGTTCAAGTTATGATGATTGGAAAAGACCTAGTGTCCTATTTCTTAGACCATGAGGCCATATCAATCACTATCAGCTGAGAATACTTAGATAGCATCAAACATCACTTGCGTGAGCGGTGATCATAAAGTTGTGTTTAGGTATTCGGAGGAACATGTAGCAGCATTATGCGTCAATAGCGGGATTCTTCCATCTACGTGATGGAAATATACTATATGGCCCACCCGGAGAAGTTATATCCAATAGCTGCACATCGTGTGATTTGATCACGGGAATATCTCTTGTCGGAACGAGTTAAGTGGAATTTTTCGGTCACGAGACTGAACACGACATGGTGATGTCATTGATAAGATCTCGGACAATGCAAGAATCAAAGAGACAAAAGGAATATGACACGACGTACATGGTTCAGCAACGAAAGATTCATGGAATGCACAGGGGTCATAATGGCATCTAGGACCCACTGATGATCATTGGTATGATAGGGGTCTTGACCATGTCTGGAGTGTTCTCGAATCGTGAGGTATCACACTTAAGGGCTTGATGATGTTTGGATATCATTTTGGTATCGACAGAATCACTGAAGAAATCATAGAAAAAAATAGGAATGGTTTCGGTAAGTCCGGAGGATGTCTGGAGTGGAGGTGGAAGGAGTTCCATAGCTACTAGATTGAATAATATGAAAGTAAATGTTAAATATTGATTTAATCATTTATTTATAATTATTTAATAAAAGAAAAATAAATTAAGAGGTCAAATACCTAATTCTGCCTAATTCCATAGGGAAAAGGCCCATGAGGGAAAGACCAAAGGGGAAGAGAGAGGGGGTGGCCGGCTGGGCCAAGGGACCCCACCTGGGGCCCACTTGGGCCTAGGCCGATGGCGGCCAACCCCCTCCTCCCCTCTCCTTTGTTTAGTCCCACATGGCTAAGCTAATTAGCTATGTGGGGGGTTTTCCCCTATATATTGTGAGGTATTTTGACAAATTAAATACGCCAATAATCAATAAAGTTTCCCTCTCTTTTGGGATACCTCTAGTTGATATTCTCTCTCCCGTGACCGTGATCCCAAGTCTAGATCACGCGAGCAGGAGTCTTCTTCACCGCAGAGCACCATCGTGCTACGGGATTCGGATCCAAAAGGTCTACTTCCACAATTGTTGCTGGATCGGAGGAGCGGTAGTCATCTTCAAGTACCAGACATGTGTAACTCCCTCGGAGGTGCAACACTTAGGGCACTGGGAGTCTTCGGAGCCCTAGGACTTCAACATGACCTTGAGGTCGGCATCACAGCGACTACATCAGCCACGTTGTCCCAAGCATTGACAACCCTTTTCGATGTTCAAGGGTAAGTTTGCGAAAATTCCCTCATGTTATTACATTAATAATAGATAGAACCTGACATTAGGGTTCTTGGCGTAGGAAAATATTATTGTTTCCATGCGCGAACCCCTACATTGGTATCAGAGCTAGATCTATGCGTAGTATTGCTAGTATGGGTAGAACACACAAGTTTTAGCATGTGAGCATTGATCTTTTAGTTGTTACCCTCCCACGTGTACTTGTGTATACCGTAGTAATGCTTGATGAAGCGGCCCCTAACCAACTTTATGCGTTCATTCGCAAGACTGGTCTACGCTTGAGAGACGGCTTGTAACTGTATAAAGTGGCTTTGGGGGTGTCTGTCTCTCTCACATTAGTTGGTATGCCATTTGCAAAGGAGGTCCCCAAAAGGGGTGTAGTATGAAAAAACTTGATCAGCATTGTGGTGGAAGTTCGTAGGTAAGAATCGGTCCTTGTGCGAAAGCCCTAGCAGCCACGTAAAACATGCAAAAATAAAGTAGAGGTGTCTAACTTCATTTTGCAGGGGCGTTGTGATGTGATATGGTAGTAGTCAAGGTAAAGTAGTTTACTTTTTGTTTCTAAGTAATAGTAATGATCATGGTGATGATGATAAACTACCAAGCCAGAGGGCACCGGCACCCTGGTTCCTGTGGGGCCGATACCCTGGTGTCGGATCTTGGAGACGTGGGATGGAGATCACATCGTGAGTACCATATCGCATCACACTTACATTCAATGTTTGTTGTTTGTGCATCTTATTAGTATGCTAGTATTAGATACTCGATGGTATGCTAGTATGAGATACTCGACGGTAGCCTAATAAGATGATCCCTAAAAAAATACCAATGAAAGTGTTCTCCCTTAGTGTGTACTACCAAGAAAGTTCTGAGGAATGCCGTGACGATCGGGTGTCACACATCACTACGTTCACATACAGTGGGTGTAAGCCATGTTGCATAGCAAAAAACCACGTAAGGTTAAGTTACCGAGCCTAGCATGTATATACATGGCCTTGGAACACGGATGGTCTAAAGATCGAGCACGAGTCGCATGAATGATGTGATCGATGTTTCAGCATCCACCTTTGCAATATATCGCCATCCATGACGATCTGGGGCGATGTAGTGAATAGGGTTCGTGTAATCACTAAAACCCTTTTTGGTATAGGAGTTTTTGGTGGATTTCTTGTTTTAACTCATATAATTATAAACTTAGTCTAAATTCCTTTTGTAATTCCAAATGTAGAAATGATTTCCGCCGATGCTTCCTTCCTGGTTGACGAATGGTTAGATGGATCCAACTTTCCTAAATGGTTTGTGCATCTTAATATCCTCCTTAGTGAGAATGAATTAGTTGACTACATATGCTACGAGATGAATTTGGAACAACCTTATTTCTATGAGACCCCAGTGCAGCGGGAAGACCGCTATTACCGTCGTGAGATGTCCACCTTCAATTCAGTGACGATGCCCTTCGGAATGGTAGATGAACTACACCTAGTTGTGGGTAATCTTGACCCTCATGAGATGATGGAACAACTTAGATCATAGTCCGCGGACCAAGTGCGCATGTGGAAGCACGAGATGATGGGAGAATTTCTTTACATAAAGATGGAAGAAAATTCTTGTTTGGAAAGCCACTTGGACCGCATACATGATGCTTACATGAGGCTTTCTTATTTCTTGGACCACTGGGTGACAGACTCTTTTGCAATAGGCTTGTTGCTGTGGTCGCTGCCCCCGAGCTACCAAGCACATGCCAGGACTTGCATCATGAGAGGTGATGGGAAAACGCAAGATTTCCATGAGTTCATATCACATTTCAGGAATGTGAAGCTTGAACCCATTGCTAGAGAGGCCATAGATGACAAAGGTATATTTGATATAATATTTTTATAAATGTTATAATCTTTCAAACACTTTTTGCAGCATTAACATATTTGATACTAATGTCACCTTAATGTTAATTA
The DNA here is from genome assembly GCA_910589775.1 of Avena eriantha. Lineage (NCBI taxonomy): Eukaryota > Viridiplantae > Streptophyta > Magnoliopsida > Poales > Poaceae > Avena > Avena eriantha. The sequence goes on along the minus strand of OU342741.1, from coordinate 264,771,251 downwards.
AGGTGACATTAGTAAGTTGCAAAGGTTATAAGAGACGGCGTATTCTAGACTCTACACTCAACCTCTTCCATGAGCATGCATGATCAGAAGTGCTGGGTTAAATGGTGCCGATGATTAGTAAACAAATGCGGTGTAGTGGTATTGCCGACGAGTACGCCATGGAGGGGTCCTCATAGTGCGTGTTTAGAGATGTGGGGTAAGGTAGTGAGTTGGCGGGTATGAGGTAACATAGCTTACCCAGGTTCAAGTTCCACAATGGTGGCGGAACTCTACTCCTGCTATAAATTACTATAATGGAAATACGCCGAGTTATAGAGATGGGTTAGCTGTGCGAGGTGTTGCACATTGTACGCATCAATCTAAGAGGTAGTTCCCTAAAGGCTCCCACAGGTCTAGCTTATAAAGGCACCAGAACCTAGGGTTTACAGGGAAAGGTCCTTGCCGGACAAGGTAAAGAGTCCTACACTAATACGAACTAGTCTTTTGTGGCTTGCACTCCAAGTCTCCGAGTATGTCAGTGACTCCTGAGTAGCCTTCCTTTATCCGGCATGGGCCTCCCTTCTGGATCCATCTAACTGGGCCACCCAGTAGGCCATAGGCCTTGCTACCAATTATGGGCCACCCGAGTTAACCGGATTAGTTACATGCTATGAGGATACCCAAATAGCATATCCCCAATAGTAGCCCCCGGAGGACTTTGAAATCTTGCGCCGTATTGCCCATTGATCTTTGAATACTCCGTCTAGGTGATGCTGTCAATTCATCAAGAAATATCTCAAAGGTCTCCTGAAGAACCCTGCAATCCTCTCTGGCTTTGCAATGTAACCGAAGATTCCTTGAGTCTTTGTTTGCAGATCCAGATAATTTCTGCCTTCCATGGAATCTTCAGACGTGACACTTGACTGCAACTGTCAGAAGGATGATGTAGGGTATAGCCTACGCTACCTCGAAACTCACAAAAGACAGAGAATTAATCATCAGCTATTTTCATGCACGCGAAATCTGAAACGGCAAAGCGGCAAATACGGAGGACATGGCGAAATTACCGCGGACGTTCGTCTCCACATCGGCAACGCTCCATCCATTAGATCCCTTAGCACGACTCTTGACATGGGGTCTATATATATTCACCGCAGTCAGTTTATTTTCTTGTTACCTGCATTTGCTTCATCGTCTTCATATTCCTCCAGCCGCGCGCCCGTTCGAGCTCCTCTCCGGAAAACCTAGCCAGAGCCCTCTTCTTCTCCTCCTACTCCCTCATAACAATGGCCTCCAGTAGCTCCATTACTTCGATGACGGCGACCTTCGAGGCTATTCCAGAGCCGTGGTGGAAACCACCGACGATGACCAAGAACGAGCGGTGCCAGAAGCTGCTAAAGAAGACAATAACTCCCACAAGAGGGTGTGGAGGGGCTCTGACCTCACCACCGAAGATCTGCAAGAAATGGTCACCGAGGGGTATCTCCTCGCGGTGAAGGATTTGGTATGGCGGGCGGCGCCGGCCGTCGAGGTGGTTCCTTCTCCCCAAGACGGAGAGAAGGTGTACCTCAAGGTCCAGCTAGTACGAGGCGTAAGCCTGCCAGTCTCCAACTTCTTCTTGGATGTTCTCCGGCACTTCCGGGCACTTCCCCACAATCTCTCTCCCAACAGCATCTTAGTCCTTAACAATTTCGTATCTCTGTGCAAAGGATTCCTAGGCATCAAACCCAGATTAGATCTGTTTGTGTACTTTTTTACCGTCAAGAGAGAGTCTGTAGAGTCCAAGGATGAGTTGCGGATCTATGGAACCATTAGCTTCAAGATCCGGCCAAGCCGGTGATTCCTCAACATCGTAGGGCATGAGTCATGCAAGAACTAGAGCACACATACTTCTATGGCCCAGATATTCCTCTACCTAACAGCCTTGAAACATACCTCAACTTTGTCAATGGAGCCGCCGCCGAGGTGCCTGCATGGCGGACCCCCCTCCCTTCCATCGGACGACGAGGCCAACCGCACCGTAAGGTGGTTTGAATGGCTCATGGATGGAGGTCTGACGGGCTTGGACCTAGCCATGTGCTGGTTTGTTAGGCGGATCCAGCCTCTTCAGGATCGCGCTGAGTTGATGTGTAAGTACACTCAAGACATGAGGTATCACATGCGAAATTCATGGGATAACTTTTCCACTGACTCTGTCAAACTCCGGCTTAAGGATATCATCAAGGTGAAGGACAGGAAGCGTGGCTTCAAGATCACCTATGACATGTTCGATTGCAACAGATGCCTAGAGGTAGCTTTTGTTTCCTTTGTTGCTCATTATATACTCTAAGGTTTTTCCGACTTGAAGTTGTCAGTCTAACACTTCTCTGTATCCTAGCTCGCGACCTTGGCGGCGGATCAGATGGCCACCCAGGTCTATGATCCCAAGCTAAAGGATATTCAAGTGGTGTCTGACGGCGATGCGCCCAAGGATCAGCCAGCTCCAGCAGCGTGAGAGCGGAAGAGCTCCACCTCTAACGCTACTGCCGAGGCCAAGTAGAAGAAGAGATTGGAGAGTGGAGTCTCCAGACGATCCACCGCCACCTTAGAGGCGGAGAAGAAGAAGTCTACCGGCATTCCCCTCACCAAGGCTCCTGCCATGGAGTAAGTGTTTCAATTCTCTGGCTTGTACTTTTGAGCTCATATGTTTTAGGAGGAAAGGCGGTGTTAGTTTGAAGCGATCCTCCAGAGATGCTGCAGGGTCAAAAAATATTCGTGACAGGCTAACCAGAGATGTGGCCGTCAAGCCCTCTCCCGCTATTGCTCTCCCCACTCCTGTCGCCAAGCCTTCTGCTAGCCCTGCTGGGCCTTCGCCCCCCGTCATCCCTGAGATCTCCGCCATGGAGACATATGTCAGTCCAATCCTTGATATATTAGGCTTTGTCGAGGCAGACGTTGCTCCCAGCGGCCAAGCGACACAGGAGAGCACTTCCTCCAAAGTGGATGAAGATCCGACTAAGGATTCAACTGAGAAAAGGAAGTAGGTGGTGGAAGAGGCGGAGGCGGAGGAAACGGTCAAGGCGGGAGCCTCTAAGCCATCATCTGTTCTGAAGACACAACAGGCGGCTAGGGCCTCATCCATGCCTTCAGCTTCAACATCTCCTTTGGTTGCGACTCCTCCGACATTGTGCCTAGATGAACTCATTGCCAGGCGGATGCCGTGTATAACAATGTTGGCATGTTCCACACCACATATGCCAATCTGGCCAACTATCTCAAGCTTATTGCCATTGTAAGCCTTTTGAGCTTCACTTCTTTTATTTTGCATAGTATATCCGTCTGTAGCCCTCGAGCTCTTAGGTGGATAAACAAAAGTTATTGGCCTGAGTGCTCCAAAGAACTTTAAGAGTAGAACTTGATAGTATAGCCCCCGAGCGTCTAGGTGGAAACTTAGAAGAATTCCGGCTAGATGCTCTAAGAGTATCATACTTGCTGATTAAAATCTTGTGTTGTAGCCCCCGAGCGTGTAGTTGAAACCATATAGTTCCGACTAGATCCTCTAGAGAAACTAAGCATGCTTGATTGTTTGCAGAATGAGAATAGACGGAGCATCACCACCAATGAGAGGTTTGCTACTTTGCGGAGGAGCTGGACCTTGAATAGGGTAAAACAGTTCTGAAGCAACAGATCAAAAATAGCTAGTCTATTTCTTGTAACAGCTTCTTGCTTTTCCTCATGGATTCATTTCTGCCATCTTCTCATATTGCTTTCTGACTTCCATCTTACAGAAGCCATTGCCAAGGCCAAGAGCATCGTCGAGCAATCCAAGCATATCTAGGAGCTTGATGATGAGAACAAAATTTTGAAGAAAGACCTGGCCGATGCCGTCAAGGGCCATGAGGAGGCGATGAGGGTGCTGCAAGAATCTATTGACACCGAGATGCAGCACCTGAAGGACGAAATTGTACAACTCAAGGAGCAGAACCAAGTTGTCAAAGAGCAAAATGCGAGGAACCTTGAGGTCTACCCTCAGGTTCGTCGTGCTCCTGCACATCAAACACACCCATTTGTGTGCCCCCACAAGACAGTCTAGAAGGAGTGGGATTTCTTGGCAGAAACATGCAAGCAAGCGGAGACGAGCATCTTCGATAACTTTTCTCCATCTTGGTGAATTCTGTACTTTGGATAACCATTTGATTTATTTGTACTCATGGACCTTGTATCTTGCGCAAACCACAGCTCCCATTGGCCTGGCCAACCTGGGTGAAGATGCTCCAGACCCCAAGGAACGCATGGTTCTTGCCGGCAACTTCATCAGCACCGCCATTGCCCAGGCCAAGGAGATAGCCCAGCCTCTAGGAATTAAAATCAAGGCGGCAGACTCAGCGGCCAAATACATGGAAATCCTGCACCGAGCCCCCGGGAAAGTCAAGGACTAGAAAGCATCTTGCATCCGGGCTGGTGCAAGGATGACCCTGTCCTTGGTCAAGGCACATTACGACAACACCAACATCGACCTGGTGACCTCTGGCTTGCCCAAGCTGGATGAGGAAGGAAAGGAAATCGATAGCGATGCTATTTGGAATTCCCTCTCTGACTTTGACACCAGGATTGCCAAAATGGTCAATGCAGATGTCTTTATGCCTGTCGAGATCCTTGACGAAGACATGGCCTCATCTGAGACTACCCCATCTCCCTCCAAGTTTGACGAGCTCTCCCGGCCTGGCTCTCCTGATGAGGCCACCACGAAGCCCCCTACAGTAGAGCCATGAAAAACAATGTTTGTATTAAATGTATCTCTGCGAAGTGTATGTGGAAAAACTTATGTGTGACTAAGGCGGAAAAACTTGTACTCAAGTTTCCTGCTACTTATCTGTTTCCATCATGTGTATATTTTTTAAGCAAGTGCTAGCTTATCCATTATTCTGGTTCGTATGCTTGACCTTTCATGAGACGGAAGACTCACAACATAGAACTATGCCCTCAGGTTATGATGCTTAATAGCACCGCCAAGAACCGACGAGAAAAATCGCCGACTTTGAGTGTCGAGAAGTCACTACTCCAAAATCCACATAAAAACTTTAGAAAACGTGTAGACCAGAAAACTTAAGCTAACGCCCGTAGGGGGAATTTTCACAAGTGCAAATGCAAACTTGTGCATAAAGGGTTTATATGATCGGAAAATGAACAACTAAAGGAGGTAAAAGCCTCGGAGAATATGAGTGAACCAAATTCTTTATTTCATTGATTATATAAGAAACTTATTACATAATATAAATGTGCTAAGTGTAAAAGGGACGTAGTTGTGCTATGTTCCATGGCCGATCTGTCTCTAGGTAATCATCATCGGAGTCACGTTGCTTGCGCTTGCGATTTTTTGGCCTATCTTTCAAATTGCGAATATCGACAAGGTAATAGGAAGTATTTAGCAATGCTTTGCTTATGATGATCGATCCTTCCCAAGGCAGGGATAGTTTGTGTGATTTTTCCTGCTTGAGTCTAAGCACCAGACCCCCCTCTTTAAACGAGTGATGCTTTACACGGCGACTATGGTAGCCACGCAACTTCTACTGGTAGACGGCAGATCTCTAGCATGCCAGCACGTGCTCTTCTTCAAGTAGGTCCACGGATAGGCATTTGGATTCTTCAGCGTCAGCCTCCTTATAGGCGGTGACTCTAGGTGCATCGTGGAGGATGCTGGATGGAAGGATGGCTTCTTCTCCATAAACCATGAAGAAAGGAGTCAAGCCGGTGGATCTGTTGGGTGTTGTTCGTAAAATCCACAAGATAGGTGGTAATTCCTCCGCCCAGGCTCTAGCTGCTCTACGTAGCGGTGCCTCTAAGCGTGTCTTGATTCCATGCAGAATTAGTCCATTGGCCCTTTTAACTTGCCCATTTGACTGTGGGTGTGCCACAGATGCTAGGTCAAGGCGGATGCCTTTTTCATGGTAGTACTCCTCAACTTCTCTGAGAGACAAATTTCTGCCTTTGTCGGTGATGATGCTGTGGGGAGACCAAATCTCACCACTAGATCCTAGACAAATTTTAGGGTTGTTGCCCCATCAAGCTTTCTAATGGGTTTAGCTTCAATCCATTCTCTGAATTTGTCCACTGCTACAAGCATGTGTGTAAATCCACAGGGTGTTGTCTGTAAAGGTCCCACCATGTCCAGGCCCCAGACTGCAAATGGCCAAGTTATTGGTAAGGTTCGCAATTCTTCAGCTAGAACACTTGGTTGTCTTGCATAGAACTAACACCCAAGGCATGTTTGTACCAACTTGTCGGCGTCCGGCTTGGCAGTTAGCCAGTAGAATCCTTGCCGGAAGGCCTTGGCCACCAACGATCAGGGAGCGGTGAGATGCCGAGATGTATTTCTCTAAGGATTTCAATACCTTGCTGCTGGGAGACGTATGAAAGGAAAACTCATGTGGTACTTCTTTTGTATAGCTGGTCATCAATAACGACGTAGCCTTTTGCTCGGCGTACTATTTGCCGGCTTTCGACTTCATCGGCGAGCAAAGTTCCGTTTTGTAAATAGTCCTTGAATGGTTTCATCCAAGCTAGAGAAGTCACTGTTACTGTATTAACAAATGAATCCACTCTATCCGGGTTGTCGGGGTCCGCTCCCTTCACATATGGGGTCCGTCAATCTTCCAGGAAAACGCCTGGCGGAATTGGTCGGCGAGCCGATCCAAGCTTTAACAGTAGATCTGCTGCCTCATTCTCCTCCCTTTTGATGTACTTGACTTCGTAGCCGTCGAAGCACTTGGCTATGGAGCCATCATAGGGTTCCGTGCGTTCTAGGTGCCAGCTACTTGCTGGGCAACCAAGTCGGAATCTCCTTAGCAAACTATGCGATTGATGCCAATATCCTTGGCCACATGAAGTCCGTGAATGAGGGCATCATACTCTGCCATGTTGTTGGTAGCACTGAAGTGAATCTGCAGGACGTATTGCAACTTTTCTCCTATTGGTGATTGCAATAATACACCAGCCCCTGAGCTGATGAGTATCCTTTATCCGTCAAAGTGCATGACCCAATATTCTGGCTCTAGCATAGGAGTGTCTTCTGGCAGTTCTATCCAATCTGCGAGAAAATCCGCCAATGCTTGTGATTTGATAGCGTCGCGTCTCTTGTAGGTGATTTCAAAGGTGGCAAGTTCAATGCCCCACTTTGGCACTCTTCCTGTAGCAAATCGTTGTTGTTGATGATGGCAGACAGTGGAGTTTTGCTCACCACTATGATAGGGTTCTCCTGGATATAATGCCTTAGCTTGCGCGAAGCAAGGCAAACTCCATAAGCTATCTTTTGGTAGTGCGGGTAATTCTCTTTGGATTCCGTCAAGACCTCGCTTACATAGTAAATGGGTCATTGAACTCCGTATTCGTGTGTTGGTTCTTTGCGCTCCACCACGATGACGATGCTGATTACTCGGTTGGTTGCCACCATGTAAACTAACGTAGGCTCCCTTGACACCGGTGCTGCAAGTATTGGTGGGGAGGAGAGTATTCTCTTCAACTCCTGAAGTGCTGTGTCAGCCTCGTCCATCCATGTGAATTTGTCCGCCTTCTTGAGCAACTTGTAGAGCAGCATAGCCTTCTCGCGAAGTCGGTTGATGAACCGACTTACTGCCACTATGTAGCCTATGAGCCTTTGTATGTCCTTCAGGCATGTTGGACGTTTGATGTTGAGGATGGCCTTGATTTTCCCCGGATTCACCTTGATTCTGTGATGCAAAACGATGAAACCCAACAGTTTATCGGAAGGTACCCCGAAGACTCACTTGTTGGGGTTCAGCATCATGTTGTATTTCCGGAGATTCTCAAAGGTTTCCTGCAAGTCAGCGATAAGATCATTTGATTTCTTTAACATTACCGCGATGTCATCCACGTAAGCGTGTATGTTGCGACCTATTTGGTCGTGCAGGCAACGTTGCATTTTCTGCTGGTAAGTAGCACCAGCATTTTTCAACCCAAAGGGCATCATGACGTAGCAATACGTGTCGTAGGGTGTGTTGAACAAAGTGGCCAGATGGTCTGAGTTCTGCATCCGGATTTGGTGGTAACCTGAGTAAGAATCCGAGCCAGCCATCGATTCGATGACTTTTTCAATGCGAGACAAAGCAAACGGATCCTTTTGACATGCTTTGTTCAAGCCGGTGTAATCAACGCACATTCTTAATTCATTCGTTCCCTTTTTGGGGGACATGTACATGATTTTCCACCCATCGGGTGTGACTAACTTCTCGGATAAAGCCAGCCTTAAGTAACCTAGCTATTTCTTTTGCCTATAGCCCTTCGTATTTCATCACCAAAGCGTCGTAGAGGTTGCTTCACCGGTTTGGCATTAGGATCAATATTCAAGCTGTGCTCGGCAAGTTCCCTAGGTACACCTTTCGTGTCGGCAGGTTGCCAAGCAAAGATGTCCCTATTCTCACGGAGGAACTTGACGAGCACGCTTTCCTATTTGGGATACAGGTCCGTGCCAATGGCGGTGGTCTTGGAGGAAACTCCTTCAACAAGATCCACCTGCTTGGTCTTGATGGTGGCCTTGAATGCAGGTTCGGCAGCAGTGATCTGCTTCTTTGAAGCTGGCATCTCCGAGGCATCGACCTGGTTCTGGATCTCCTTGAACTCCTCACCATAGAGAACTGCTTCAGCGAAGGCGGCCTCTCTAAGCTCACACTCCCGTGCCTTGGTGAAGCTTCCATCAATGGTGATGACATCATTTGGTCCGGGAATCTTGAGCTTGTTGTAGAAAAAGCATGGCCTTGCGAGGAAGGAGTGGAATATGTTGTGTCCAAAAATGACATGCTACACGCTCTTGAAAGGCACCACTTCAAAGGTCATGTGTTCTTGGCAGTAATTGTTAACATCGCCAAAAGCAACCGGAAGTGTGATGCAACGGAGGGAATTTCCTTGTCGGCCAGGGACAACCCCATGGAACACGGTGTTGCTCTTCCTTAGCTGGGTCTCTGTCAAGTTCATCTTGTGCAATGTATCCAGGTACATGATGTTGATGTTGCCTCTACTATCCACGAGGCACTTGGTGAACTCTGTGCTGTCAATCAAAGGGTTGATGGCCATGGCATACTGGTTCTCTGATGGGATAAGGTCTGGGTGATCCTTCCTATCCCAAGGAATTGGAATTTCCGAACACCTAACGTATTGGGGAACCGGAGGGAGGGTGGCCATCAGTATCCTCAAAGAAGTTTTCTAGGCTCGGACGATGGGAGTGCCAAGGAAGGTGTGGTACACTGGAGCCTTCTTTTCGAAGGGATTTTTCCCTTTACCCTCTCCTTGTCGGAAGATTTGGGTTCCACGTCTTCATCCATATCAGTTTATTCCTTGGACTCCTCCTCCTTCTTCTTCCCTCTGCCCTTTCCGCGTGGTATGTTCTTCCAACTTCATTTGTAGCCGGACTCAGGGTATTGCTTTAGGTCATTAACAAATTTGCATTGGAGGTTGGTGTGGGTGGCTTTGTTGTTTGTGTCCAGATGGACGAAACATGACATATCATGGTACTCTTCGTACGTTTGGGGAATGCAGGCGCTGAGGGTGTAGGATCACTCCTCTGCTGGCGACTGCTAGCCCCTCCAGCCACGTCCGCTGTTCGCCTCCGCCTCTGCCAGTGAACGTTACGGCGACTATGTCGACTGCTTTCTTTTCGTCAGGCGGATTCTTCCACTTGTTATTGTTGTTTTTTCTAGCCTGGGTAGGGATTGCTATTGCTAGCAACGATCCATGTGCGTTTGTCATTAGCAGCGGCGAACTTGCTAGCCATGGTGATCATTGCGTTGAGGTTGAGCTCATTATTGTCTTGGTTGCGTTTCAATGTATGCCGGAGCAAAGTTCCCTTTTCTAGACCATCGATGAAGGTGGCCATAGCGGTCTGTTCGTGCACCCCTGTGCAGGAATTTTTCATATCCAGCCAGCGAGAGAGGTTGGCATGAGAGGTTTCATCCTTTTCTTGCACACACCACGGTTGGTCTTCGACAGTGCAGGGACGTTTGTGCGTACCCTCGAAATTCTTGGTGAACGCTTCATGCATGTCAAAACAACATGGACCAAGGTATGGGAGCTCCCGAGTTTCTTGGATCTTGTCCAGCCATGAACGTGGGTCATACGGCTCTGGCTGCTTCCCTTTTCCGTCATGGGGAGGGCAGTTGTTGCGCGATCTATGAGATCCACGGTGCCCTCCGCCATGATGGCTTCTAGGTGGCGACGGTGGTGTTGGAGGTGGTGGGTTAGCCTTCTTGCTGTGTCCCTCTTGCGACTCCTCACGCCTGTCGCGATTGCTTGTCGGACGTGGCGGCTCCTTGTGGGACCTGCTTCTAATGGCCGGGAAAATATTCCCCAATTAGATTTGCCTGTTGTTTTTGTTTTGTGCATCATCATGACATCATGCATATTTTTCCCTGAAATATTTTCACGGAAAGCCTATTTTTGTTTTCTAATTATTCCCTTCTTTTGTTTCAAATTAAAACCCCGATCTTTTCTAGATCTTTTATTTGTCTAAAAACTACTTACAAAAACCTTTCTAAAAATAAAACAAATAAATAAAATAAAAAGTTCTTAGTGGGGGAGGAAGCCGCCGGCCAGGCCCAAAAGCACGACTAGCAGCCACCTACAACCCCGATCAAACCCTAGCCCTAAACCTCCCAGCCGCACACCACCTCTACAGCACACACCGCACGCACCACACGTTGACACGCCAAGACCCGCCCGTGGTGCACGGTCACGACTCGAACCAATTCCCCAGCGACCCGATCGAGAACCCTCCTTGTTTGTCCTCTCTCTCCTGTATGGGAGCCACCTACCCTGCTCGAACTCCACCGCCTCCTCCCAGATGTAGAGCCGCCGCCGCCTCCTTCCTGGCCCGCGTAGCGCCGCCCCTCTCCGGGCATCGCCGGCTAGCGTTTCCAAGCGGCATCACCCTTGAGTCCTCTATCCGCGGCCACCAGGTGCCCCACTGGCCGTCGCTCGCCTTCTCCGTCCCGGCTCGTCGCCCCGATCTTCTCCCCGGCCGGTCCTCCCGAGCTTGATCCCAGCCGCCGTCTGTGTGCCCCTGCGCTAGTGTCGTCCTGGGCCTCCTCTTCCTCAGCCCCCTCCTCGTGCAAGCTTGCCTCAACCTCGGCGCCGTCGCACCGCCCTCCTCTCTCTGCATGGGCGCTGCCGTGTCCCCCGTCACCCACCTTGCCTCGCTCGACATACTCTTCCCAGTGGCCCGTCCTTGCCTCTGCGCCACTAGACCCATTGCTTCTTGTGCGGTTCCTCTCTGCCACCAAGTCCACCATGAGCCATCGCCGTCGTCCCTTCCTCTGCTTGCTGCCCGCGTGCCCATAGCCTGGGCGTTGACCTCCCGCATCACCGATGTTGTACGCCGCAGGCTGGGTCTGCCTTCTCGACCTGGCACGTCGGCGACTGTGCCCTCCTCTCTGTGGCCTCGGATCCGTGTCCGTGACCGTCAAGGGGCCAGCCCACCACCTCACCTCGGTCCGCCACCGACGGAGCCCTCCACCTTGTCCTCAAGCCTTGTGGCTCCCATCGACAAGATCTTTGCCCGCTAGATGCCATGCCGTAGGTGCCAAGTTTTCACCACGGACAAGCTCTCCACGGCGGAAGAGTGACATAACCCCGAACATACACGACCCCGACCCAGGACATTAAGGTCTCCTTCACAGAACAACAAGATCTCCTTCATAGAACACCGAGACCCAGATTCCAAGACCGAACCCGAAGACCGATCCCGTAGACCCTGAGATCACCTACATGGAGTCCGAAGCCCTCATCCGAAGCCGAGACTGATCGCGAACCCACTCCGAAGCCAAGATCTCTGAACCCCGATGTGTGATCCCTATCCGCCCTATTTTATAATATGATATACAGCTTGTTGCATATAAATTGTACATGCTTGCATACATACTCTGTCATTTGGGCGTATTTGGTCGACTCATCTAATAATTAAATATGGAGACTATATGAGGGCTATTCTAGTCTTATTGCCTCTATTTAAATTTGTGTAGTGAATCAATGCCCTGCTTTGCCTTCTTAATTGAACATTTAATATGTGGGGTAGTTAAACAACTTGAACCATAATATTAATCGCCGGGATTCCGATTCCGCTTAATATTGCTAACTTAGACCGCATATTTCCATGTCATGCATCATATCATGAACATGCCGGATCTTCCAACATCGTATTAAATATTGCATTCAGTGTTTCTTTCTGGTGTTTGCTTCTTCACCGGTTAGGACGATGAGTCGATGCGAGATGCGAAAAGCCTTCGGTCACCAACTTTGTTTCTCAGGTGAGCATTCTCCCCTTCTACCTATTTTGCATTAATAGTCTTTACTTCCTTCCTTTGATCTACTGCTATCCTTATTGTCGATGCTTTAGTATCGTTTCCCATAATTACCTGCTCTACCATATTGCCTTGGTTATCCTATTTCCTTGTTTGATTAGCTAGCTTTGCCCTTCTGAGTCGTAGCACATGCTTAGGTCTGCTGCCGCTCTCATACAGGTGAATCGTGATATCTGGTTATGGTTGATGACATGATAAGTTAAATGGGTGATGCTAATTATGGTTATGGTTTCACCTAATGATAAGGCCCCGGCAGGGACCACCTTTGGGAACTGCTTGAGCCGCCTTAGGACCCATTCGTTCTACGATACTAGTTCTGAGTTGATCGCGCTAATAAAATGTGGGGCACCCTGGGATCCCCGCTCAACTACCAGCGCTATTCGTTTATCCAGAGGGTGACAAAATTGGTTTTCCATTTGGTGCATACGCATAATATGTCCTCGGACATGGGTAAGTTGTTATGTCTTTGGACTTGGTTATGATATGATTTGGTAGACAGCCCGGGCATTGCATACATAAAAGCGGTACATGCTGGCGGTTCAACGGGATCTCTACAAGTTATCTTCCAGGGTCGTTCGGTATAGTAGTCGTGAACGCTATGCCACCTTGAGACTCGGCCGTGCCTCTAGGCTGGATGAAACACAATAGGTGATACCTCTGGATACGCGCGTAGTTTTGGGACAGTTCTTGTTGTGAGATTCGGAAGGCACGCATATTATGTTGCCTGAAGGATTGAACATGTGTTTGGGTACAGTAGTGCACCCCTACAGGGTAAATCTTTTTGAGAAGCCGTGTTTCCACGGTTATGGACGCCTCAGGAGTACGGTGTCATGATCATAGACACTGCCAATAATGTTTTGCCTCTAATAACATGACTAGTAATTAGCCTTATCAACTAAACACCTGCTTAATTAAAATTGCCACCGTGTGTGTTCCGCAAGTGGACTTCCTTGACTGGTCTTCGAGGGGGAAACCTTCAGATGGGTTATGTTTGGTATTACATTATACTTATCGTATAGCTCTCTCTTCGCTCTAATAGCTGAAGTTGTAGTGTGTCTCTATAAGTTAGATAGTGCAAGCTTTGCTGCCACTGAGCCCACCATACCTATGTAGGCGAGGACCGCCGAATTCTAGCCTCGCTGTGTACTGGCCTCAGTACTGACCGCTCTCTTTTTCCTTTACCTTTGGCGGCACCCTTTTGGCTTTGACAGGTATGTGATTGACGACGTTAGCAAGGTTACCCTTCCGGCTTGGCCTAGGCAGGGTTATGGACACCGCTTGGTTATTCTTCAGGGCTCTTAGTACAATTTGGAGCTTGTCCGTACTCGGACACTACTTTGTTTTCTTCGAGATTTGTAACTTTGAATGGTATAATTTGTATTCTTGACTCGTTGAGTCATTGTTGTATATATAAGTTCTTATGGATTATGTTGTAAACTACTGTGATGTACTACTTGTAATAAAAACCCACCCACACGAAAGTGTCTCGTGGGCGTCTTTGAATCGCTTCTATGCGGATTTTGGCGTGAAATGCTAAGATCAGCATAGACCCGATTCTGGGGTGTTACACTGCTCCTATGTCCTTCAATGCCGCTGCGCTCTCCGGCATGTCGGGGTTGCTCACCCTGGTCGCGTATAACGATGCTAGCCTGGGGACACCTTGGTGGTGGCATGCTTGTATAGTGAAGCGGTTGTGGTTCCTTGTGACGCCAAGATGGTGGTGGAGGTGGCGACCAGCGAGGACAAGCCTTTTCTCCGTGATCGGACGATATGGGGATGGTGTCAGTCCTATTGCGTGCCTTCCTCCGTCTTTGCTCTGTGGAGCCTGTGTGGGATCCTCATCACGGGAGAATTTTGGCCTTCTGCGGCTGTTCAGGGTGGACTAGCAAAGCTCCAGGTTGGACTCAAGCCTTTGTGAGGTAGACTTTTCATGTTGCTTGCATGCCTTAGTGATGAGGTCGTACACCTGAGCAACTGCTTCTAGCGACCTGTCCTGTTCTAGGAGGGTCTTGGCGACGGTAATGTTGAGGGCGGGAGTTGGCATGACTTGCCGCCCCTCTGAATCAATGTACATGGTGGCTTTTGTCGGCTTAGACCCGTCATATCCCAACCTGCGGCGAATGCCAGGATCTTCGATGATGTGAGATGGCACCTTCTTTGCCTTTTGCTTCAATAAGAATTGCTTGTATTCAGCCTCCATAGCTCTTGCCGCCTCAATGGAATGTTGCGTCTTGGCCATGTCTTCGTCTAGCTTAGCGCCCTGCTCCATGATGACCCACAAGTATAGGGGGTGTATCGCAGTATTTTCGATAAGAGTGTCGAACCCAACGAGGAGCAGAAGGTGTTGATGAGTGGCTTGGAGCAGGAATTCTCTGTAAATACTTAGCAAACATATTTTTAGGGGTTTTTGATAATGCAAGTAAATAAAGTGCGAGTAAATAAAAGACAATAATAATAAATGCAGCAAGTGGCCCAATCTTTTCTTTATCAAAGGACAAGTCGATTGTATTACTTAAGATGATCAAATGTTCTTGAGGACACACGGGAAAATCGTCAAGTGCTTTCGCTTCATATAGTTGATTAATCTTCTTTAGTTTGCTAAGTGTTGTGTGGGTGAACCTATGCTAATGTACCAACCTTCCTAGGACTAATACATACTTGTGATTATACCCCTTGCAAGCATCCGCAAGTACAAGAAAGTAATTAAGGTAGAAACCTAACCACAGCTTTAAACTCTAAGACCCTGACGTCCCTTATGCAAAGGTTTCCTAACGGGGGTTCAGGTTTTTGCTACTCCGACAGCCCCTACAATTAGTAGCCAAATACACAATGCATTCCCCTAGGCCCATATAGGTGAAGTGTCATGTAGTCGACGTTCACATGACACCACTAGAATAAATACACCACAACTTAAATATCAAACCATTGAATCTTTCTCAACACAATTCCACTACTAACATCATGACTTCTCCCATGTCCTCAAGAATTAAACGAACTACTCACAAGACATCATATGGATCAAGATCAGAGATGGTATAATGATTTATAAGAATCTGAACATAAACGATAATTCAGTGGTTCACTCAATAGCATCAACTACAAGGAGTAATCAACACCGGGAAAGTTTCCCCTTAGAACTATGCAAGATTCAACCCAATTGTTACAGTGGTAGGAAGTGGTGATGATGGTGCTGGTGGAGATGACAGTGGTGATGATGATCCCAATGAAGTCCAGCTTGATCGTGGTGTTGATGGTGACGATCTCCCCTCTCCGGGAAGGAATTCCCCAGGCAGAATTCTATCCGTCAGAGAGATATTTCTCTCTCGGTGTTTTCCACCCCGCAGAAGCGGCGGAATCTTTCTGTGGTCGCTCCCCAGGTGTTAGGGTTTCGTGGGGATAATATACGCCAAAGGGGAGAGCCGGAGTGGGCCAGGGTGGCCACACCACCTGGTGGCGCGACCAGGGTGGCCCGCGCCAAGGTGTGGTGTGGGCCCCCTGTGGCCCATCTCCACTCCCCCTTCTGGCATCCTTCGTCTTCTGGAAAAATAGGATTTTCTATGTATTTTCCCGGATTTTCTTATCTTCACGAATTTCGCCTCCAAACAGCACCTTTTCCATCAGAATCCTGACTGCAGCGGTCCATGCTACAAATGTCATCAACCATGCAAAAATAGATGAAATAACATAAGTATCATCTCTTAATGTGAAATATATCAATGAATAATACTAAATTATGATATAGAGTGGTGATGCAAAATGGACGTATCAACTCCCCCCAAGCTTAGACTTCGCTTGTCCCCAAGTGAAAACTGAGCTCAATAAACATGACCTCGGGTTTGTGGAGTGAAGAGTCGATAAAATAATACGGACAAGAAGCATCACATTCATCAATACATAAATCATAATAGAAGAAAACTCACTATTATATAACTTAACTTGCAATAAGTAAATAAAACACAAGTAAAGATACATAAAGTAAATAACAATTGGTAATGGCAAACTTAGCTCTTGGTTAAAGAATAGTTGATAATTCACAGGAGTTCACACATAACGGGTTTTCAATGATAGCTTTCAAAGTAATATTCACTAAGATAAGAGCAAATGTGCAAAGCAAGGAACATAAGAAACATGATTGAATAAATCATCATATGAATGAATGAAACACGACAACTCAAAATACTTGCTGAGATAGAAAGGAATAGGTTTACTGACTCAACTAAAAAGTAAAAGATAGGCCCTTTGCAGAGGGAAGCAAGGATTTCAAGTTTCATAAATAGCTTCCAAAAATTATGGTACTTATTAGCTTTCAGGTCTCATTGCCCCTATCATAGGCATCTTTAGGTTATTAAGGTTAAAGTGATCAAATATGAGGATATGCTTGACAAATTGCAAGTTGAAAATCTCATGTCCCTTGAATACAAGGGCCGATCCTCATGCTATTCAAGTTTAGTTACCGGTAAGTTCTTGTCATAGTAAGTATATGTGTATCATAGAGAACCACCAACGGGGCACCCCTTGCCCGATGATACAGAAGAATCCCCATATCAAAATGACAAGGCAAGCAGACAACGCGCATCTCAGCAATCTTCTTATTTACCGTGGGAAAATGGTGTTTTTTCTCTCTCTTTCCTCATCTCTTTTTTTCTTTTTTTTCTCAATCTCTATCTCTTTTTTATAAGAAGAATGCTTCATAGACAGCTCATTATGGTTACGCTGCAGGTTTCCACCATGATTAGGCATGGATTAGACCGGCGGCCCAGGCGTTCTTCTAACACACATACATAACTCCATGGACTTACAAGCTCCCTTTTCATTTCACACCGACAACATCCATAGACAAAAGAGCATGGTATCAACTAGGTACAATGTACAAGTGCAATGTTGAAAGTGTTCCCCATGACAACATGGTTCTGCTAATTAACAACTTACAAAGCACAAGCATATACACAACATAGATGGGTACAATCGTTCAAGTTTATTAAATGCAAGAAAAGTAAAGTGTGCCATCAAGTTCGTGAGAGCTTTAATCACTAATTTTCACATAACAAGTTTAATTCGGAAGGTAGATAAAAACATGAATTTACTTGGAATACCAATAAAGCTAATAGGTAGGTATGGTGGACACCAATGACATAGGTTTTGGTTAGGATTGGATGCACGAGAAGCATTCCCTCTCAGTACAGGTTTTTGGCTCGCAAGGCTGGGTAGCAAGCATAAGAGTTGAAGAAACAAAAAACATACCTATGATAAAAACAAACATGTAATCTTCCTTCGAAGCACAAAAGATCTCCACTAGAGAATACTAAGCTTATGAGCCAATCAAGGAAGAAAGGTGATGAAATTATATTTCTTGAAAGTACTTTTATATTTTCATTCAATTCTCAAAATAGTGTTGCTACTGACAGAGCTAGGTTTGCCAAAACCAACTAAATTAACTCAATGATCCCAAAGTGATACCAATACTAAAAACAAGATGAATCATATAACATAAATTGAAAACTAATATAAGATATGCAAAGTGTAAATGATAGAACTTCTCATTAATATTCCATAACGGGAAATCACACCAAGGGATACATAGATATCTAACAAGAGGGGGGACACTTCCATAATGCAAACCATCCTACATGATAACTTCTCTATTTATGATATGACTCTACTAAAAAGGTAAGAAGATAGAAGATAGTGATGTGATACCGCGACACACCCCCAAGCTTGGAACAAACCAACGGGATGCCAAAACCTGATGACGAATTACTCCTTCGGTGGTGGTGGTGTTCTCTCGGTGAGCTTCTCGATCAATTTCTTCAAGTCCTCAATCTCGAAGGTGAGAGTACGAATCAACTCCGAGTTGTACTCGATACGGTGCATGATCATGTCGGGTTGCGAATCCGAGCTCTTGCGATTCGTTTCCCCACTCTTCCTCCTTGAAGTCTTCTTTTCCTGCATGGTTAGAACGAGGCATATCCTAATTGGAGGTTAGTTTCTCCTTGGGAATATTCTGGTATTGATGCTCATGGAGGAAGTGACCATGGAGCCAAACAGTGATGCAGAGGCTTCCCTCCAGTTAACATCTGTGCAGTCCTTTTGATCTTGGCAGGGTTTGCCAACACTCCAATGCTTGCAATGGTAGTGCCAGCGTGCGGATGCTGGCTTTTCTTTGCCTCCTCTTCATTTTTACTCTTGATCTCCTTCTCCTGCCCGGGGTCTTGGAGATCTTCCTCCATAGGCTCTTTGCCCTTATCATTGGCAGAGACCATTGTGCTTCTAAACTTGTAAGAATAGTTCCTGGAAGAAACAGATCGAAACGAAAACACGACGAGAACACGATATATGAACCTTGGGGGATCTGGGGGATTATATATTACGAATTTTTACAACAAAAGGAAGGTACTGGGAGAAAACGGGTCGGAGACGGAGTTCGAGGTGGCCACACAACCTGCTGGCGTGGCAAGGGGGCCGTGCCAAGGGGTGGTGTGAGCCACCCTGGCTCCATTTCCATCCCTCTTTCACTTTGTTGCTTTCCTTTTTGGATAAAACTACAAAAATATAACTGGACAGATTTTTCGCGGAACTTTTCTTACCAAAACTGTTACCTATTCGAAAATGGACTCTGCAGGTCTCTGAATTTGACATTTAGTAGACTCTTCCGGAGTCATCACTTGAATAACATCAATATCTTCATCTTCATACACATATTACTTGAGTCATGAAACCTTTCACTTTCTTATTATACCATTTTCTCCACTAACCCTGAAATTTCTTTCACACAAAAACTTCACACAATTCTCATTAGCAACATTAGTGCAAGCGAGGTAATAAACCTTTTTAGGTTCAATTTCAACTGAAATCCATCAAAACACAATCTACTGTAGCAACTCCTTCCAAAAACCCAAAAATAATACAAAAAGGAAATCGATTTAAGAGGCAAATGCAAGAGTGGCAAAATCTATCAAAACAGACCTGCAGGTAAAGATCAATTTTTTAGAAAATCTTATGTTTCTCAAATAAAAAAGTTCAAAACTAACAAAAGTTAAATAACAACCTGGGGCAGAAGCACAAAGAATTACAGCTCATTCCGACGTATAGAGATCTCTCACGGATTTTTATGGTGAAGCACAAAAATCTGTTTCGGGACAGCAACTTCCCCAAATCTTACTTCTCTCTAATTAGAGGTTGATCTTAACACAAAAACCAAACAAAAAGGATAAGGAGAGGTTATTACTAAAGTAATAACTTCCAAGACTCAAATAAACAAAAACGACTGAAAGCACAAATAAATTGGGTTGTCTCCCAAAAAGCTCTTTCTTTATAACCATTAAGATGGGTATGATAATTTCAATGAAGCTCACATAAGAATATGAATTGAAGTAAAAGAGAGCACCAAGAAGCACAAATACACATGTTTAAGTCTAACCCACTTCCTATGCAAGTGAATTTTGTAAGGAAATAAATTGTTGAAACCAGAGGCTACTAGCATAGGAAGGCAAAACAAGTGCAACATAAAAACTTTCAGCATAAAACAAGGAAACTTAATATTATTGAGATGCATTAGAACAGTCTTCCCTCTCTCATAATAACTTTCAGTATCATGCATAAATTTAACGATATAACTATCACAAGAACCATTGTAGCAATGATCACTTATCCTAACAGAAAACACAGGGACACTAGCTCTCATAATACTACTTTGTGAATCAATATTAGGGATATCCTTACAAAGGATAGTGTGTCCCTCTTCTACATATTTAGTGACAAAGTCTTTCACATTTGCTATTATAGGTTCATCATACATTTGTTTATCAGGTTCAACAGCTCTATTTGTACTTTGATTAACCATACTAGCTATCATAGAATGTTCCTTTACTTTAACTGGGAAAGGTATTTTCTCAATGTAAGGTTCAGATAAAACATTATTAGTAGTATAAACTTCAGTATTTCTTGCAGGAACACTACTAATAATGTCTTTATAAGGTGCATGATACTTATTCCACTTCTTTTTAGGAACTTCAATATAGGAAGCAAAAGCCTTAAAATAAGTTGCAATAGCTTGAGAGTCTAGACCATAAGCATTTTTTATATTTTGGAAGTCATTAGTTCCCATAAAAGATTCAATGCATTCATAATCATAATTTATACATGACTTTCTTCCTTTGTCATTCTCCCATGCTTCAGCATTATCTTGAATATGGTATAGAAGATCCCATTTAGCTTCTTCTTCCATGCATGTAAATGATCCAACACAAGAAGCATCCAATAGATCCTTATCATGAAGAGAAAGCCTTGAATAAAATTTATTGATAATAATATTGTTGGGGAGCTCATGAATGGAACATTTGAGCATTAGTAACTTCAATCTCCCCCAAGCTTGGGCTATAATCTCTCCATCAAGAGGCCAAAAGTTGTATATTTGATTTTGATCTTTATGAATCTCACTAGAAGGATAAAATTTTGAATAAAAGAGAGGTACTACTTCCTCCCATTCAAGAGCTTGACCATTCTTCAGCAGCTTATACCATTCCTAGGCTCTTCCTTTCTGTGATAATGAGAATAACTTCTTCTTGACTTGATCTGTTGTAATACCTGTACACTTGAACAACCCGCATAATTCGTGTATAAAGAGCAAATGATCATCGAGATGGACGGTTCCATCTCCAACATAATATTTATCCATAACACGATCAATAATTCTTGTAGGAATTTTAAAAGTATCATTCTTGGCAGGTGGTGGTTCATCTACTACCTTAGCAGTGGTAGTAGCATTACGAAATAAGAAACTAAGTGGATTATCCATATTGAAAATAAGGTAACTAACAAAAATAAACTATACTTACATTAGAAGTTTCCTTTACCAGTTCCACTCTCCAATAGCGTTTCACTCACCGGCAACGGCGCCAGAAAGTAGTCTTTATGACCCACAAGTATAGGGGGTGTATCGCAGTATTTTTGATAAGTAAGAGTGTCGAACCCAACGAGGAGCAGAAGGTGTTGATGAGTGGCTTGGAGCAGAAATTCTTTGGAAATACTTAGCAAACCGATTTTTAGGGGGTTTTGATAATGCAAGTAAATAAAGTGCGAGTAAACAAAAGACAATAATAATAAATGCAGCAAGTGGCCCAATCCTTTCTTTAGCAAAGGATAACCCGGTTGTATTACTTAAGATGACCAAACGTTCTCGAGGACACACGAGAATATCATCAAGTGCTTTCGCTTCATATAATTGATTAATCTTGTTTAGTTTGCTAAGTGTTGTGTGGGTGAACCTATGCCAATGTACCGACCTTCCTAGGACTAATACATACTTGTGATTATACCCCTTGCAAGCATCCGCAAGTACAAGAAAGTAATTCAGGTAGACACCTAACCACAACTTTAAACTCTAAGACCCTGACATCCTTTGTGCAAAGGTTTCCTAACGGGGGTTCAGGTTTCTATCACTCCGTCAACCCCTACGATTAGTAGCAAAATACACAATGCATTCCCCTAGGCCCATATAGGTGAAGTGTCATGTAGTCGACGTTCACATGACACCACTAGAAGAAATGCACCACAACTTAAATATCAAACCAATGAATCTTTATCAACACAATTCCACTACTAACAACATGACTTCTCCCATGTCCTCAGGAACTAAACGAACTACTCAAAAGACATCATATGGATCAAGATCAGAGATGATATAATGATATGTAACAATCTGAACATAAACGATAATTCAATGGTTAACTCAATAGCATCAACTACAAGGAGTAATCAACACCGAAAAAGTTTCCCCTAAGAACTATGCAAGATTCAACCCAAGTGTTACAGTGGTAGGAAGTGTTGATGATGGTGCTGGTGGAGATGACACTGGTGATGATGATTATGATGATCCCGATTAAGTCCAACTTGATGGTGGTGTTCATGGCGACGATCTCCCCTCTCCGGGAAGGAATTCCCCCGGCAGAATTCTGTCTGCCGGAGAGATCTTTCTCTCTCGATGTTTTCCGCCCCGCAGAGGCAGAAGAATCTTTCTGTGGTCGCTCCCCAGGTGTTAGGGATTCGTGGGGATAATATACTCCAAAGGGGAGAGCCAGGAATTGGCTAGGGTGGCCACACCACCTGGTGGCGTGGCCAGGGTGGCCCACGCCAGGGTGTGGTGTGGGCCCCCTGTGGCCCATCTCCACTCCCCTTCTGGCATCCTTCATCTTCTGGGAAAATAGGATTTCCATGTATTTTCCCTGATTTTCTGATCTTCGCAAATTTCACCTCCAAATAGCACCTTTTCCACCAGAATCCTGACTACAGCGGTCCATGCTCAAAAAGTCATCAACCATGCAAAAATAGATGAAATAACATAAGTATCATCTCTTAATATGAAATATATCAATGAATAACAGTAAATTATGATATAGAATAGTGATGCAAAATAGACGTATCACTCCGCAATCCACTTGGCCTCCACTAAGATTGCCGCGCGCTTCTCATCAAGCTCTGTAACGCTCCGGATATGGGCGACGGTGGTAGGATCAAGGAGGAGTGCACCGTAAATTGCCTTGTCGGCAGGAGTAACCAATGGGTTGCCAGCTACAGACATTGATGGTGGTATTGGAGGCTGATTTGACTGTATGGCAGTACTGTGGGTTGTGGCGTATAGCACGTCAAGGACGGAGTCGGAGTTGGCTTTGGTGTTGGCGATGGCGGGTGTAGAGGGTGATGGAGGTGGGATGTTGTCGTTATTTCCTCCTCCAGCTATGACGGTGATCGCAGCCTCGGCCACCTCATTGGCATCCATGTATTCGTTGACAATGGTGACCATCTTACCAAGGGTGAGAGGACCCGTGGCCTACCGCATTCGGAGGGTATGTCGGAAGAGTGTTTCGGGTGTGAGCCCTTCCATGAAGTGGTACGCGAGCTTGTCGGCATGGTTGCCCTCTTGGGTTTCCCTCACCCTCATCCATCTGGCGAGGTATTTGCGGGGAGGTTCTCCATCCCTTTGAACGCATCTAGCCAGATCGAAGATGGTGACTACGCCAACAAAGTGTGACCTGCGCATCTCTAATGCTTGGGGAAGCCAAGCGGATTTGCGGGGTCCTTCCACCTTTATATCCTGCACGGGGGAGGTTTGGGTGGCCCTTGAATTTTGTTGATCTGAGCCACCTACTCCAAGGAGATATATGGCCTAGATCCTTCCACGAACGTGTCCTGCTCATAGGCGATCTGTGCGGGGCTTAACGAGTTTCTGACTTCCTGGGAGCTAGGACCCAAGTCAGTTTCACCAATGAAGATGTGGATGTCTCCGAAGGGGATGACGGAGCAGCGCGTATAGTTCATCTTTGCTGACACCCAGAACTCATCTGGAGGGATGATTGGGACGTTGCCGGAGAAGAGAACGCATCTGATGGCTACGGTGTCGCTGATTCCCGCGAAGAGATTGGACCTCGCCCGGTGTAGAGCTCGAAGCGCCTCTTGCCCCACGGTGGGTGCCAACTATCATGGCATTCCCGAAAAGTACACCATGGAGGGGTTCTCACTGTGCGTGTTTAGAGACGTGGGGTAAGGCGGTGAGTTGGCGGGTATGAGGTAACACATCTTACCCATGTTCAAGTTCCACAATGGTGGCGGAACTCTACTCCTACTATAAATCACTATAATGGCAATACACCGAGTTACAGAGATAGGTTCACTGTGCAAGGTGTTGCATGTTGTACGTAGAAATCTAAGAGGTTGTGCCCTAAAGGCTCCCACAGGTCTGTCTTATAAAGGCACTAGAACCTAGGGTTTACAGGGAAAGGTCCTTGCCGGACAAGGTAACGAGTCCTACACTAATACGAACTAGTCTTTCGCGTCTTGCAGTCCGAGGCTCCGAGTATGTCAGTGCCTCCTGTGTAGCCTTCCTTTATCTAGCATGGGCCTCCCTTCTGGATCTGTTAAACTGGGCCGCCCAGTAGGCCATAGGCCTTGCTACCAACTATGGGCCACCCGGGTTATCCGGATTGGTGATCATCCCCAACATGCGGCTAGTTTATTTGTACTCTAGTGCAAGTGGGAAACTGTTGGAAATATGTCCTAGAGACAAATAATAATATGTATTACTATCATATTTCACGAAGTTTATGATTAAGTTTTATATCATGCTATAATTGTATTGATAGGAAACATAATACACGTGTGATATACAAATAACCAGTAGTTCCCGGTGAAACTCTAGTCACTGGTTCATTGGTCAATAGATGATCAAGTTTTCCTGATCATGTGGCATTTATGCCCATTGACAATGGAGTCACCTCACTGCGAGAATGAGATGATGAGCTATACCCAATCTAAGCATCATGGGCCGATCATGTCACAAAGTTCAAGTTACGATGATTGAAAAATACCTAGTGTCCCAATTCTTAGACCGTGAGTCCATATCAATCACTGTCACCCGAGAATACTTAGATAGCATGAAATGTCACTTGCATGAGTGGTGATCATAAATGTGTGTTCAGGTATCCGGAGGAACATGTAGAGGCATTATGCGTCAAGAGCAGGATTTTTTCATCCGTGTGATGGAAAGATACTATAGGGCCCACTCGGAGAAGTTATATCCAATAGCTGCACATCGTGTGATTTGATCACGGGGATATCTCTTGTCGGAACGAGTTAAGTGGCATTGTCGGTAACGAGATTAAACACGACATGGTGATGTCATTGATCAGATCTCAGACAATGCAAGTATCGAAGAGACAAAAGGAATACGACACCATGTTCATGGTTCAGCGTCGAAAGATTCATGGAATTCATAAGGGTAATAATGGGCATACAGGCCCTGCTGATCATGTCTGGTGTGTTCCCAAACCATGGGTATCACGCTTAAGGGCTTGATGATGCTCGGAGATCATTTTGGTATCGACAGAATCATCGAAGAAAATATAGAGAGAAAATCGGAATGGTTCGGTAAGTCTGGAGGATGTCCAGAGTGGTGGTGGAAGGAGTTACATAGCCACATGGATTAAATAATATGTAGGTAAATGTTAAATATTGATTTAATCATTTATTTATAATTATTTAATAAAATAAAAATAAATTAAAAGGTCAAATACCTAACTGAGCCTAATTCCATAGGCAAAATGCCCATGAGGGAAAGACCAAAGGGGAAGAGAGAAGGGGTGGCCGGCTGCGCCAAGGGACCCCGCGTAGGGCCCACTTGGGCCCAGGCCAGCGGCGGCCATCCCCCTCCTCCCCTCTCCTTTGTTTAGTCCCACATGGCTAAGCTAATTAGCTATGTGGGGGTTTTCCCCTATATATTGTGAGGTATTTTGACAAATTAAATACACCAATAATCAATAAAAGTGCCCTCTCTTTTGGGGAGACCTCCAATTGATATTATCTCTCTCTCCCATGACCGTGGTCCCAAGTCTGGATCATGCGAGCAGGAGACTTCTTCACCACAGAGCGCCATCGCGCTGCCAGATTCGGATCCAGGAGGTATACTTCCGCAACTTCTGCTGGATCGGAAGAGTCGGAGTCATCGTCAGGCACTGAACATGTGTAAATCCCTCAGAGGTGCAACACTTGGGTCACTAGGAGTCGTCAAAACTGTAGGAGTTCAACACGCTTGAGGTCACTTGTGGCACTCCCGAGCGTTGACAACCTTTTCGGTATTGAAGGGTAAGTTTGCGAAAAGCCCCTCCTGTTATTGCATTACTAATACATAGGTCCTGGCATTAGGGTTCTTGTGTACTAAAATTTTATTCTTTTCAGGCATGAACCCCTACACTTCCATGGGTAACAACATCATAAAATGCCTCATAGTGTGAGTATTTATCCTTACCGCTTCCGATATACTACCTTTGTTACAATATATAAGCCTTTCTAGCAGTTCAAATTCTACGTCTCATAATATATGCATCTGCTTATGTAGGAAATGCGGTTTGTGTGCACATGCTTAAGAAAATGTAATCTTCTGCGACACTTAGTATGCTTCATAGCAACTCATGGGTAGAGACATGAGGACTATTGAGGATTGCATCATTTTCCTGATGATGAAGAACACTACCAAGGATCTTATCATATGCCCTTATAATGTAAGGTAAATTAGTGTTGCATTATATAAGATAGGAATTAATTTGTTCATTCTAAAAGTCTGACACAACATCGATTCACTATTTGTAGTTATCACTGGGTTCTTATCTACATGTCACATGCGAATGGTGTTGTCTATTATCTTGATTCTGAATTAAGCTGGAAGACAGATTACATGGATGTAGCCAAGCTTCTTGACATGTGAGTGATTATTTTCATGTACGTAAGATACATTTATATGTTCACAAAGGAAACATCAGTGTACATGATATACATACTTGTGTTATTGTCATTGCCTTTACTGATGTTTTCAAGTAGTACTTAGCAAGCGAGCACAGAGTCAAACTGAGAAGCAGGTCGCATGTTATGAAAATCTAACCCACCGCATTAGTTATCTGGTTAGTTTCCTGCAATAACAGGGCACCTCCAATAACATTAACTATATTCCCCTTGAGCACATACTAAAAGTATTTTGTACTCTATTTTTCACAGTGCCATCAGTAGCCAATTCTAACCAGCTTGTGTGGGTTCTATATTGTCCACCATATTAACTTAATGATGGGTTGGATTTTGTCGCCGGAATTATCAAAGAAGGTATTATAACATCTTCTATTATTATGCAAACATAATCTTTTAGATTTGTACCTGGTAATCATCATTATTATTATTTATAGTATCCTCACATTAATGTGAAGGCACTGCCGGACAAGGAGTTATCTAATAAGGGGTGACCTCAAGGGTGGCCCTATCTTCATTGATATCGTGATCAAATCGATGGGAAAGCGAGGGTAAAGGGAGAAGGTAGTAGAAGCAGACTCGCACCTCACAAAGAACACGATGAACACACGCAAAACTCACACGATACAAGGCCGATTGCTCCCACTGGTGGCCACCGGTCCAATATAATAATCACAAGGAAAGATCGGTCAACGTGCTCCCTTAATCCCAAGCAGAGAGGGAAGAACACCTTGGGAAGGGTCTTGATAACTATGCTCATGCACTCGCAAACGTATGCCTTGTACAATGATGGAGGTGCAATGCAAACTCCAACTAGGGGTGACGATAGTCGGTCCCCTTTGGTAAGGGGATGAGGCAAAACTAGAGATTCCACGAAGGGGATTTCTTTAGTCTATCATCTATGCCTAGGGATACATGAGAGGTGGGGGCTCTATTTAGAGGCCAGCCACTTACATAGAGGTAGTTTGGGAATAGAACTAGGGTTGCAACATAATAAGGGGTACATGGGTTATGGCCCAGATCTGGTGCATGTCGGCACTGTCACGACCAATACTATCGGAATTTGACGACCGGTAGTACCGCAAGCTGGTACCGAGGCATCCAGGGGCGATGGCGCGGGCTTCAGTCGAGACCGGTAGTGCCGCTGATGGGAGTGGTACTACCGCTTATGGGAGCGGTAGTACCGCAGGCGTCTGTCTTCTTAGGTTACTTAGGGATGAGCTTTGGGACTTGGTGGTGGAGATATAGTAGAGTCCGTAGGACGGGCTACATCAGCTCTCCCCTTCAAAAAGAGTTGTCCTCGACTCTATACGCTCATCATGTAGAGGTGGTCGAGAGATATTCTTGATCCTGGGATTCGCCATGTAGTTCTCCTCGAGAAGCTTGATGTGGCAACTCTTCAATGTTCCTTCACTTACCATGTAGCATGCAAAGCTCACAACAAAAGCGAAGAAACACTCAAAGAGTAACCAATTCATGAAGATTATAGCATGAGTCCTCAAGTAGAAGGAAGTCACCTTATGGTGTAGAGATAGCTCGAAGAAGGGCATCCATAGGTAACTCTCTATGGTTCATCTTGTCAACACATGGTACATAGAGGTTGACGCATATGTAATTGTACCTTCGCACAACAAAGACCAAGCAACATATGTTTGTGTGTGATAGAGGAGCTTGTCAACTGTGCCATGCCCATTCTTGTTCACAACACTATTAGCACAACTCAAGTATAGCAAACGGAATGCATATGCAAGGTCAAAGTGCATGTAAATCATTTGAACATCATCCAAATGTGGGAACTCAAAAACTCCATATAACGTCTTAATGTGGCACTCAAAGCAATTGACTAAAATATTGATCAATATCTTTGATGCAAGGATAGGAGAATTTTCAAAAACACATGAGGAAGAACATCCAAAACAATATCATTATGTGTGCAACCCAACCATTGGAAAGGGAAATTTTTCAACATGTTGGATGTCACACAAAAATCATCAAAAGCCAAAATCATGGAGATATGTGTATCACGAGCAGAAGCAAAAACAACATGTTTACAAACAAACCATGGAAAAGAGAAAATGTTCCTTATGTTTGTTGCAACAACTATACGAGAAACTTGGAAGCTCTCATGATAATACATGCTCATAATGGCATTATGGTTGTACAAAAAACATCGGAAAGAGAAATTGTTCAACATTTTTGTTGCAACACACAAAGCATCAATATCCAATAGCAACGAAACATGATTGTCACAAGGTCAAAGAATACCATTAACATGCTTGCAAGCTAACCATAGGAAAGAGCAATTTCTCAACATGAAAGATGCAAAGCATGCAAAAAGGTATTAGAGTTGGGTTCGATCTTGAACTCACTTGGGGATGCTCTCTAGAGCTCTTTTTGTCAACTCGTGCTTAACCAAGGTTGACATTATAGTGCGGGTACCTACACACATCATAGATAAAAGGAAGAACGTGTGTGCATGGTAGAGAAACACATCATCCATCATGACGTATCTCTTCTTATGCACGTCACCATTAATGTCAATCAAGTGTAATTTAAGTGCATGGTGAGTATGCAAGTGGGGAACATGATTATCATGGCATTTACCAAAATATCCAAAATTTGAGAAGGCTATGGGGGCCATATCAATAGAAAACATATGATAATTATTGTTGCAAGAAAAACAAGTGAAAGGGCAAGTATTCATCTTATTGCAATCAACGGGAGAAATTGTAAATCATACATGACAAAACATTGGAAAGAGTAATTGTTCAACAAAGTGCAAGCAATGATATCATGAATGTATCATTTAGCTCATATCATGTCTATGGAAATATCATGACAATTAAAGGATTCCACATGGTCATCATGATGCATAGCAAAATCAACACACGGGAATAAGAGTGGAACATATTCCATGTCACAAGTATCATCCATAGCATGAAAATCATCATGTCCACTAGTGGGATCATGGCATCATCAACACCCTTATTTTTACCTTGTTCATACTTCTCAAATGATGTGGGTGTTTGTGGTAGTATTGGACTCCATGTGGGCGACTTCTTCATCATGTATCGGGATGGCATCATCTTCATCCTCCAAGCTTGGCGCTTCATGCTCCATGGAACCTAGCACATCATGAGAAAACACACTATAGGTAGAGGGTAAGTCGTTAGAAATCAAAATGGCCTAACATTACCTATCAACTACCATTCTCAACTCACTCGGTGTATCACTCATGCCCTTCAAGTGGAAGCACTCAATCTCACGTATTGTGGAGTCACTCATATCACTCATTTTCTCACTCCAGTTGGCTAAGTGTCTCTCATACTCACATGGATGGTACCACATCATCACTCCAGCATATAGGATTAGGCTCGGTGTGCTCAACTCCATGCGCCTCCTTTGGTGAAGGGAAAATCCCATGCTCACCATTCTTGACCTTGTCGTTGTCTTGTACTTTGGGTGCCATTGTGGTGGTGGCACTCTTATCGGAAGTATTGGTCCTTGACGCCATCTCCGCCATTGCATCCAATTGTTGGCAAAGCAACTTGTTTTCTTATATCTCTTGGGGGTCATATTTTTGATGGCCTTGTCCAACTTGGCAAAGTAGAGGTCCATCTCTTGCTTGAATGACATTCTTGGAGTGCTAGGAGAAGAAGTTGCATTGAAGCTCTTGTAGTTGTATGCTTCATCTTGAACTTGAAGTTTTGGTGTTGAAGCTTGATGGCGTGGAAGAAGGCTTTCTCTTTGTGGAATTTTGGTGGTGTCACTAGTAGTTGAAGGTGCCTTATGATGATGGTGTCGACGAAGGTCATTGGCGTGCCTTGCCAAAGGTTTATGTTGGTGAAGCATTTGTTCGTCCACATGACACTCGCGACGATGGTCATTTTCCTTGGCCCTCTTCGCATTATGGTGGTGCCTTCTTTGTTGAGTTTGCAGCATAGAAAACAAAAAATTCCTACGATGTGAACAACTAAGAACCAAGATCTATCTACCTAGATACAATCAATGGGTGGATATACATCCATAGAGAACATACCCTTGATGAGTTACAAGGCCTTGTTAATGAGGTTGAACTCGTGGATGATGTAGTTGTACACTTGTCAATCTCAAGATCGTGATGAAGTCCAGCAAGTACAGCACCAACAAGTCCAACAGGTCCAGCACTAGCAAGTCCAACACCGCAAAGTAGCGGTGCATTCATTATCACACACACGTCCGGTACCCTGACAACCTCTGCGTGCTCACTTCAGCAAAGCAGCAGAAGCAACAAATCATTCCAGAAAAAGCCACTGAGAACATGTATCTCGCTAATCCGAGATAATGGGGAATTGCTAGAGGGCGAAGAGAACCTTCGTGAGGAGGTGGTGTAAGAGGATAGGAGCCATGGCACTCCTTTTATAGGGGGTGGGGCGCAGCCCCATGGCCATGGCTGGCCGTCCATGGTGGGTCCCACCACCTCTCCCTCATTCATGTGGGTGGAGCTTCCACTAAGCCCACTCACATAAATTTCAACTCCACTCACTTGCATTTAATGTCCACTAGATTAAATGCATTTTTATATTTAAATAAAACACTTTTATTTATTTTATTTAGAATTTTGTTAATTACTTTAATTAACAAACATACACAAAGAACCCATTGCAACATTACGATATCACATGTAGAACCAATTTCAGCAATTTCACCCAGAAAAATTCCGCCGTCAATCGAAACAATTCTAGCACTTTCATAATCTTTCTCTGGTATCTTATTTCCTCCAAAAAAATTCGGTATACCTTAAATGTCACCCTACAATTCATAAATAATGCATACATGATCGATACCCTTACGTAATCAATAATCAGCAGTGGGACCTAGAGATCCGTACTGACTCCCACACATTCAACGATGACTAGTGATCGTGTGAAACTTTTAACGCCGTAACTAAATCCCTTTGCATCACGATTTATTACATGTCCAAGATTCGATCATTGTTATCTCCATACCTAGTTTGATCTCGTTACTGACATGCACTCTTTTATCATTCCGTGTAACATTCTAGTGATCACATCACTTGCTTGCAAGCTATCTCAATGTGATATCACCGAGAGGGCCCAAAGTGTATCTATCCATCATTGGGATGGAAAATCCCACTCTTGATACATGACCGTCTACATAACACCTTCGGAGTATCTAAACCCACATTTATTGTCATCGTATTACGGTGTGACGTTTGATGTTATCAAGTTACTCTTCTAGTGTTAGTGATTAACATGATCTCATGGTCTAAGGACTAGAATTACTTCGTATGATGTTATAGCAATTTAAACACAATGACTTCGATCGTCGCTATACTTTGGATGAATGTTCATCACATCATTCCACCAATGTTGTGACCTCATTATTAGAAACATCCAATGTCCATGATTAGGAAACCTTGATGTCAGGGGGATGATCCCCAGGTACCCCAACCGAATAAGAAACAACACAGTCGGATTGCGTCCGGCTGACCAGATGCAGCCGGACAGGGCAAGACAGGCCGGCTATCCCCCGGTAGCCGGATCAGCAAGAGGCAGCCGGATATGGCGACGTAGCCAGACTCAATCAATGGGACAGGGCGACGTGTGTATCAGTGCACGGTATGCCCTGTACGGTGACAAGACTGGCAACCACCCAGCCATACCGAAGACTTTGCGTGGGTGACGCAGGAACAGTGGCCGGTGCTGATGACTGGCGCGCACGATGTCCGCTGTGCCTACGATAGCCATACCGCTCGTACTCCGATAAGACAAGCCATACCGGACACTGTAGATGACTAGTCGGCTGGGACCCGCCTGTGGCGCCTGCCAGTCGGACTAGCCAATGAGACCTCTGCCTCTTTGCCTATATAAGGAGAGAAAAGGCCTCAGTAGAAAGGGTTGGTCTTACATCATTTAAGGCAGTAGCTAGCGTATACAGCTCGAGGAGCACTTGTAGTTTGAGTATTCCACATAGTCAGATCCGGGAGGAGTAGGGGCTTTACCTCACCACGAGGGCCCCAAACCTGGGTACTTCTTGTGTCCCGCTACGCTCGCTTGTATCCAATCCCGCCTGCGGACGCCATCGATAGCTTCCCTGCTAGTCCCCACACCTCTATCTAACGTCCTCATGTACTGCCGTTCCCAATACAACGACAGTTGGCGCCCACCGTGGGGCTTCTTCATGGCTTCGACCGGAGTCACGTTCCGCACGGGACCCCGCACTTCAGCCGGTGAACGCGTGGCCTCCGGCCTGGTGCTCACGCTCGGCAAGTTCGACTGCATCATCGACAACACTTCATGTTTCGCCGAAACCTCCTTCCCGGCGAACGACACCGTCCTGCTATTCGACGACCTCCCCATTTACGTCGCCACCGTCCCGGAGCGTTTCCCTAGGGAAATCGTCTCTGTTGCGGAGCTGCCGTGCTCAGGCGGCAGCGCCTCCACCGCGTCTCGCGGCGTAGAGGTCATGATGGCCGGTTCCAGTTCCCATCCCCAGCCGCCGCGGGAGCGAGGCGCGGATGAGGTCGGAACTTCCGCTCCCCCGCAGCCTCGGAACCCGGTGGAGGACGCCATTGATCGGCTCCTGACGCCGGTTAACCTCGGGGACAACTCGGAGGAGGCGGAGGCCAACTTCAGCATGGAGAGACAGATCCTCCTCCATGAGGCCATGGAGCTAGCGGCAGCCCGCAAGCAGCTCGAGGTCACCCGGCGCGAGTACGACCGCGCGCATGGCCTCACTCCGGCTACCGCGGAGCCGAGCCAGCGCGGCCAGGTACGGCGTAGGGGCGGCAAGCTGGGCGGTAGGATGGAAAGGGATGGGGAACCGGATCCCGTGCCCGCCCTCACACGACCCACCTACAGCACGCCCATCAAGAACTTGCGCGCGGCGCGATCCGTGGCAGAGGAACTACCCAGCCTGGAGGGCGAGGAGCGAGCCCGCCAGCACGCTCGTGTGCAGGAGCTCCTCCGCGCCGCGGACGAGCAGGCCAGTGCCAACCGGCAGATGCAGGAAGACCTTAGCTACTCCAGGGGGAGGAGGCTACCTGCCAACAACAGGGGCGCGCCGCGCGACACCCAGCAGGCGTCCTCCCCTCAGCCGCCTAGGGCCCGCAGCAGGCGTCGCAGCTCTGGCAACAGGGGCCAGCCGCGCCAGGAGTAGACGGTGAACAGCAACCCGCCACCTCCCCCTCCACCAGCCGGAGCGCCCAGACCAGCCGGTTCCCATCTATCGGGCCGGGTGGGAGCGCCCAACCCGGATTGTCTGGATGCCCGCGACCGCATCAAGATCCTCGCTCAAGCGCGTGTCACGGAGGAGGAAGATTCTACCGGTCTAGTTTGTTTCGGACCCCGCATCCGGAACGAGCCGTTCCCGGATAAATTCTCCCTGCCCAGGGACACCCCCAAATACGACAACAGCATGAAGCCAGAAGACTGGTTGACCGACTACGCTACGGCAGTCGGCATCACCCACGGGAGCAAGCGCACAACCATGCGCTACGTCCCCCTCATGCTAACCGGCTCGGCAAGGACATGGCTCAATAGCCTCGCACCCAACAGCATCAATGCCTGGCCTGACTTCGAGAAGGTGTTCGTCCGCAACTTCAACGGCACGTACAAGCGTCCAGGGTGCCTGCGCGACCTGGCCTTGTGCGTCCAGGGCGAACACGGGACCGACCGCTAGTACCTCGCCAAGTGGACGGAGCTGCGCAACACTTGCAAGGGCATCCTGGAGAGCCAAGCCATCAGTTTCTTCATCGAGGGTTGCCGAGAGGGCACCATGCTTCGCCACCGGCTACTGTGTGACGAGTCGAAAACCATGGCGGAGCTCATGACGGTTGCGGACCAGTACGCCACGGTGGATGCCACCATGAAGAAGCCCCTCCGAGTAAACGCGGACGGCCATCCGACTCCCACGGAGCCAGCTCGCGACCGACCCAGCAATCCGACTAGAGAAGCCGGATCCTCCAGGCGCCACAGCAACGACAACCGGTTCCATGGGGACCGCCAGGCCGGACAGCAGAAGCCTCGCTACCACGCGCGGCAGGTCAATGTTGTGGAGGGTACGTCGGACGCACCGGCTAACGAGGCAAGGAGGCAGAAGCCGCGTCTCACCTTCGACCAGATGTTCGATGGCCCGTGCAAGTGGCATAGCGGTCCCTTCAAACCGGCTATGCACACCACCCAGAACTGCAGCTGGACCCGCCAGCTAAAGGACCAGGGGAACCAGCCTCGTCCCCCGCCTCCCCCACCAGGTGGACCTCCACCACCGGCAAGGGGAGCCGACAATGATGGTAACGGCGGCAACAACAACAACGACTACCCCCAGCCGCACGCCGCCTACCAAATCTTCGAGACGGAGCAGGACGACAAGCACAGCCGCAGGCGACGCTCCAAGGAGGTCAATACCATCGCCTCTCCGGTCCCCCAGTACCTGAACTGGTCTGAAACCCCCATCACCTGGAGCCGGGTGGATCAGCCTGAGCATCTACCGACTCCCGGGGGCTACGCCATGGTGCTCGACCCCCTCATCGTCTCCAACGCGCGCACCTGCCGATTCTCGCGCGTCCTCATCGACGGAGGTAGCAGCCTCAACCTCCTCTACCAGTCCTCACTGGAGAAGCTGGGCATTCGCGAAAGCGACCTGCACCCGACTAGCACGATGTTCCATGGCGTACTGTCGGGGCTAGCCTGCGCCCCACTGGGGAAAATCCAGCTGGACATCATCTTCGGGACCGAGGAGAACTTCCGCCGCGAACCAATCTGGTTCGAGGTGGTAAATCTGACGAGCTCCTACCATGCTCTCCTCGGGCACCCCTCCCTCACCAAGTTCATGGCCATCCCCCACTACTCCTACCTCAAGACGAAGATGTCGGGACCCCACGGCGTGATCACCGTCGCCGGCTGCTTCAGGCGATCGATGGAGTGCGGTTCAGCCGGTTCCAAGCAGGTAGAGGTCCTCATCATAGCCGAGGAGAAGCGCATGATCATGCGCAATGTGGCCATGGCCCAGCAGGACATTCCAGCCGGCAAAGGAGACGAAGAGGATCCTGCTCGACCCCTCCGATCCGACTAAGTTCGTCACCATTGGTGCCGGCTTGGACAGCAAATAGGAAGGCGCGCTCGTCGACTTCCTCCGTGAGAATCGGGACATCTTCGCATGGTCTCCCAAGGACATGCCAGGTGTGCCGAGGGAGTTCGCCGAGCACTCGCTTCATGTGCGTCCGGATGCCAGGCCGGTCAAGCAACCTCTGCGCCGGTTCGCAGAGGAGAAGAGAAAGATAATCGGTGACGAGATCACCCGGCTCCTTGTAGCCGGGTTCATCATGGAAGTATACCACCCGGACTGGTTGGCAAACCCAGTCCTGGTGCTGAAGAAGAACAAGACCTGGCGCATGTGTATCGACTACACTAGCCTGAACAAGGCGTGCCCGAAAGACCCCTTCGCCTTGCCCTGTATCGATCAAGTCGTCGATTCCACGGCCGGCTGTGATTTGTTCTCTTTTCTAGATTGTTATTCCAGGTACAATCAAATCCACCTAAACTCGGTTGATCAGATTAAGACATCATTTATCACCCCCTATGGGGCTTTCTGCTATGTAACCATGCCTTTCGGCCTAAAGAACGCAGGCGCCACCTATCAGCGATGTATGCAGAAATGCTTGCACTCGCAGATAGGCCGAAACATGCACGCTTACGTGGATGACGTGGTCATCAAGACCAAGGAGAAGCGCACCCTCCTTGAGGACCTGGGAGAAACATTTGGCAACCTTCGCTAGTACCAGATGAAGCTGAACCCAGAGAAGTGTGTCTTCGGAGTGCCGTCCGGCCAGCTACTCGGTTTCCTTGT
Organism: Avena eriantha; assembly: GCA_910589775.1. Lineage (NCBI taxonomy): Eukaryota > Viridiplantae > Streptophyta > Magnoliopsida > Poales > Poaceae > Avena > Avena eriantha. Next base: position 264,734,796 of record OU342741.1, on the reverse strand, counting down.
TTCACAGCGAAGCATCGAGGCGAATCTGGAGAAGATCATGGCCATCGAGAGGATGCAGCCACCCAGGAACCTGCTTGGGGTCCAGAAGTTCACTGGGTGCCTGGCTTCCCTCAGTCGCTTCGTCAGCCGGCTGGGGGAGAAATCACTCCTGTTGTACCAGCTGATGAAGAAGACAGACAAGTTCTCCTGGACTTCGCAAGCCGACACCGCGTTTCACGACCTCAAGCGCATGCTTTCCACAGCACCGGTTCTAGCCACGCCGGCTAGTAAGGAACCAATGTTGCTCTATATAGCAGCCATCAGCCGGGTCGTCAGCGTCGTCCTGGTAGTGGAGCGCCCCGAGGAAGGCAAGGCTCAGCCGGTTCAGAGACCCGTCTACTACCTCAGCAAAGTTCTCTCCCTCTCTAAGCAGAACTACCCCCACTACCAGAAGATGTGCTACGGCATGTACCTGGCATGCAAGAAGCTCAAGCACTACTTCCAGGAGCACCCGATTAAGGTCGTGTGCACTGCACCCCTTTCGGAAATCATCGGCAACAAGGACGCCACCGGCCGAGTCGCCAAGTGGGCCATCGATCTTGCTGCCTACTCCATCCAGTACGATCCCCGGCTCACGATCAAGTCGCAGGTGTTGGTGGACTTCCTCGTCGACTGGGCCGAGACCCAGTATCTCCCACCGGTTCCGGATTCGGACCATTGGCGGATGCACTTCGACGGGTCGAAGATGCTCGGGGGCTTGGGAACTGGCATTGTGCTCACCTCGCCCAAGGGAGACCGGCTGGAGTACATACTACAGATCCACTTCAAGGCCTCCAACAACGTAGCCGAATACGAGGAACTGGCGCACGGGCTCCGGCTGGCCAAGGAGATCGGTGTCAACCGGATCCTGTGCTTCGGCGATTCGGACTTGGTGGTGCAGCAGGTATCCAGAGAATGGGACGCCACACATGGCTCTCTACCGGTTCCACATCCAGAAGCTCAGCGCCTCCTTCGACGGGTGCGAATTTCACCACATCCCCCGCGTCAGCAACGAGGCAGCCGATAGGCTCTCCAAGACCGGCTCCACCAGGCAGGCCATCCCACCAGGGGTCTCCTTGGACCACCTGCGCAAGCCATCCATCAACCCGTTGCCAGAATCGGACTCCATCGTCTGGGCAGGAACCATTCCGGCTGACGGAACGGCGGAAGCGGAGCTGGCAGAACCGCCAAAGAAGAAGACCTGCACCAATTCCGGCCAGGCAGTGCCTTCCGGCTCGCAAGACCTAGGGGCTACCGGCTCGCCTAGCGGCTCGGGGGCTGCCATTCCGGGTACGCCACCCGGACGACCCCCCGACACCCGTCAACCGGAGGACAAGAGCATCCTCGTCATCTGGGAAGTGCCATCCTAGCACAGCCCTTCATGAGCTACATACCCGACGGAGAACTTACGGACGACGAGGTGGAGGCCAGGCAAATCCGGCGCCGCACGCACACGTACACCATCATAAACGACGAGCTGTACAAGCGCAGTGTATCCGGTATCTTCCGAAGATGTTTTGATGTGTACACGGGCTACCGGCTACTCAAGCATATCCACCAGGGCGAGTGTGGGCACCACGCTTCGTCAAGGGCGATAGTCGCCAAGGCATTCCGCCATGGTTTCTATTGGCCCATCGCCCTCGAGGACGCTGAGCAGCTGGTCCGCGCATGCAATGGGTGCTAGCGCTTCGGGCAGCTCAGGCACATGCCAACTTCGGTACTCAAGACCATACCGATCACCTAGCCTTCCGCGGTTTGGGGCCTTGACATGGTCGCTCCCTTCAAGCGAGCACGCGCGGGCATGACCCACCTACTGGTGGCGGTGGACAAGTTCACGAAGTGGATCGAGGCCAAGCCTATCCGGAAGCTGGACGGGGCGATGGTTGTCACCTTCTTCACCGACATCATCAACCGTTTCGGCTACCCCAACAGCATCATCACCGACAACGGCATGAACTTCGCCAAGGGGGCCTTCGCCCGGTTCTGCAGCAACAAGGGCATCCGACTGGACCTCGCCTCCGTCGCGCACCCGCAATCCAACGGGCAAGTCGAAAGAGGAAACGGCTTGGTGCTAGCCGGCATCAAGCCACGTCTCATCGAGCCGTTAGAGCGGTCACCCGGATGTTGGATCGAAGAACTTCCGGCTGTGCTGTGGAGCCTCCGCACCACGCCGAATAGGTCAACCGGCTACACGCCATTCTTCCTGGTCTACGGATCGGAAGCTGTCCTCTCCGCCGACATCGAGTTCAACTCCCCTCGCAAGCTCCTCTACAACGAAAAAGCCAACCAGGAGGCGCAGGAGGATGGAGTGGACCTCCTGGAGGAGGCCCGCGAGCTGGCCTTGTCCAGATCAGCCCTGTACCAGCAGCGACTATGTCGCTACCATTCAAGGCGGATCCGCCTAGTCGCATTCCGCAAGGGCGACCTGGTTCTCCGGCTGGTGCAAGACACGAAGGGCAGGCACAAGCTATCGCCACCCTGGGAGGGCCCCTTCATCATCAGCCGGGCGCTGCCCAACGACTCCTACTACCTCATCGACACGCAGCAGCCGCGAAAATCTCGGGGGCTCCTTGCTAGAAATGTGTATGCATCTGTTTTCTGGTTCTGATTTTCCGGCTCCGGCAATCCCTACCCGGGGGCTCGCCGGCTGGCCCGGCCTGTTAAGTCAACAAACCGGCTAAGTACTGTGCGATGATGTCAGAGGCCCACTCTTCGTCTCAGCTACAGACCGCAACCCGGCTGTCCGGCTAGCAAGAGCAAAAGCCAGAGGCTTCCCACACGAAAAAGGGGGAGGAGACGCGATAGATCGAGTGTCCCGGCCCTGCAACTAGCTCGAACCAATCCAGCTGCTAAGCCATTAGTACCGTGTGCAATGTACTGTCAGCTCCCTTCGATTCCGGCTGGAGACCGCAACCCGGCTGCCCGGCAAGGACGCAGTGAAAACAGCAGAGCGCACGGGAAAGTGACTAAGTGTCTAGAAAGGGACAAGCCAGTTTTCGAAAAAACAAGCCTTTTCCCGGCTACAATTTGGCAGACTAACCTACTAACCTATGTGGACATGTGTGTATGCTTATGTACATTTTGTCCGACTACCCAGAGTCGGAATCCAGGAGAAGGAAAGAAGATTCGAAGTCCTTGCCTTCATCAAGCTCTCCGAATCTCGGGGGCTACACCCACTTGGTGCGCTCGCGCACCCCCAGTGGAATCTTGTGGTTCCCGACCGGCTAAAGGCGTTTAGCCGGCCGATCGGAGCCCACGTGAGGGCAAGGGCAGAAGAAAGAGAAGACAAGGAAGATTCGAAGCACCTGGCTACGCCAGTTACTGCGAATCTCGGGGGCTACACCCAATGGGTGCGCTCGCGCGCCCCCACTGGAGGTGGAGTTCCCCCGGCTAAAAGTGTGTAGCCGGGCGAAGTAAGCCGGATAAGGTTAACCGACAAAGTATCGAAAGAAAATTCGAAGCACACAACTCAAGGGAAACTCAAGAATTTTAACAATGACAAACAAAAGAGAGACGAAGCTCCCATAAGTTACCCGGCGTCAAAGACGGCTAGCACAAACGGACAAGGTTCATAAGTATGTAACACAAGACAAATACACCCGGCATCCCGGGGCGATAGCTAAACGGCAGGACCCTTGCGGTGGGCGAGTTCTTGGCCGGCAGAGGCTTCGGGCGGCGGAGGAGGCGCGGAGCTTGATCCGGTTCCGGCGCTGGCAGGCGGCGGCATCGGGACCTCCACATCAGGAGTACCGACGGACTCCGAGTCGGTGAGCACCTCGTCGGGATCCACGTAATCGGCGATCTTGATGGCGGATCCGTGGAGCTCCGGATGGGCCTGTCGGATGGCGCCAAGATCGGCTCTGCCACGGAAGCCACCGTCGGTCTTCTCGACGCGGGCGTCCTTGTACCAGGAGAGCATGAGGGCCAAGGCCATCTCCGCTCCGGCCCGTGCCGCCAAGTCTCGCAGCCGGTCCATCGCAGCCGGCACCTCCCCCACCTTCGCAGCTAGCTGCGCCATCGTCTCCGAAACCGGAGCCTCTGGCCTCACGAAGTAGAAGACGTCCCGTGCCGCTTGGCGAAGCTTGGCAGCTTCCTCACCAAGGAGAACGACGAGCTCCTGGGCCATCGGCTGCGCTCCCGGCCAGTTCTCCTACAGCCGATTGTAGGCTAGCAGGTCTATGCTGGGGTAAAAGGCTGTCAGAAAAGAGAAGTCAGATCCGTCTACCGGATCTGGAAGGAGAGGAAGACAGGAAAAGGACTCACCCTTAGCAGTGTGGCCGACCTGCATTAGCTCCTCCACCAGCGCCTTCTCCTTGGTCGCTAGCAGTTTGATCTCCTTCTCTTGGTCCTTGTTCTGGGCCTCGAGAAGGGAGAAGGCTTCGGTCCGGCTAGCGAGCGAGGCGTCGCGCTCCTTGATGGTGACCTCTAGACCGTGCACCCTCGCGTGCCAATCCTTGTTCTGCTGCCGCAGAGTAGAATTGGACTTTCTCAGCCGGTCGTTCGCTTTCTTCAAGCGATCGATCTCGTGCTGAGCGCACACGAGGATGGCTGCAACAAAACTGGCTATCAGTACCAAAAAAAAGGGCAAGCCGGGTGAAGCGAACTTACTCTAGGAAGTCCCGTTGGCGGCAGCAAGCTTCTGCTCCAACGTCCGGTTCCCGCCGGCTGTGGCCTCCAGCAGCCGGATCTCCTTCACCGCCAGCTCGAGCATGGCGGCAAGGTCCGACAGCGAGGCGGCGGAAGAAGCGTCGTCGTCCACGGCGTTGATGGCCAAGGACTCCTTCGCCGCGACCACCGCCGTCTGCCATTCCTCCCTAGGCTCCTCGTCGGAGTTGTCGTTGCCAACAACGACGAGCTCCTTGCCGGCAGCCCCCCGCGCGCCCGCGGAGGAGCCTTCCGGCTGGGAGGACCCCGCCTCCGGCTGGGGGACTTCCGGCTGGGCGGAGGCGGTCGGCTCGGCCCGAGGGGGAGGCGAAGGCTGCGTCTCAGAAGAAGGAGGGGCGCTGGTCGGCGTAGTCGGGGCACGGGGCGGCGAACCGGCTGGCACGCGTGCCGGGCTCGCGGCTCCGAAGGAAACCAGTGTGCTAAAGAGAAAAAGGAGAAGGCAAAGGCAAAACAAAACAAAGTCAGAAAAACAAGAAAAAGGGCAAATAGGCAGAAGGCGCCGAAAGAAAAAGTGGAGGGGGGAAGCAGCATACCCCGGCACAACCGGGGGCGGCACTTTCTTCCGGCCGAGACGTCTTGGCGGCAGAGCGCCGGACCGGCTCCTCTTGGGCGCCGGCTCCTCCGTCGTAGGGCGGCGGGAGCCGAAACGGCTGGAACCGCTCCCACCCGCTTCCCCGTCCGTCACGGAGCGCGTCGCCGGCTCCATGGTCGGCGCGGCCTCCTCCTCGTGCACCTCCGCGTGCGGGTCGGCGGCCGGCTCGTCATTTCGGCTGGGGAAGGCGTCGCCATCCCAATGCGATTCCTCGCCGGACCGCCGAGCGCGCGGCTCGGGCAGGTCGGGCGTGAATTCCTCGAGGGGAGCCGCGCCCTCCTCGCGGATGATGCAAGGGAACATCTGCCAAAAACAAGAGATCAGCCAGACGAAAACAAAGAACAAGTACAAGAAACACCAAAAGAGCATCCGGTTAGAAGAGCTTACCCGGGGCGCGCGGTTCTCCCGAGTATAAGGCGCCAGGCTGAACTTCCAGTTCTCCGGCAGCCGTTCCTCGGTGATCGTCCACATCCACTCCTTCAGGTTGTGGTAGCTGGGATCGCGGCGCGACAGCGGGGTCGGGTCCAGCCGGCCGGAGTAGTAGCACATCTTGTGTGCTCGCTGCTGCAACGGCATCATCAGCCGGGACATCCAGCTGAGAGTGACGTCCATGCCGGTCAGCCGGCAGTGGACGAGCGAGCACATGTGCTTCAGCAGCTCATCCGTCTCCGCCTTGTCGCCGTGGAACTTCAAGTCCCAGTTCTGCCGTCTAGACTACGTCCTAGAAGGCCGGCAGATTGATCCGGTCGACGTTGGTGAGGTTCTTCACGTAGAAGTACGACTGCTGCCACAGTCGTACCATATCGTGAAGAAGGAATTTGGGGTAGCCGGTCTGCGAGCGGGAGTAGATGGAGGCGCCGCCGCAGACAACTAGTGGCCCCTGAGTGAATTGCACCTGCGGCCGGACTCGGAAGAGCCGCAGAAGGGCCCGAGATCCGGCTGGATCCCGAGGTAGCTCTCACAGAAAACCACGAAGTGCGCCAATGTTCCGATTGTGTTGGCGTCGAGGTGGTGGAGGCGAAGATCGAAGAAAGCAAGGAAGGTCAAGAGGAACGGGTTCACCGGAAGGGCGAACCCGCATGCCAAGTGGGAAAGGAAGATGACGCGCTCTCCCTCCGCCGGATGCGGCGACACCTCCCCGGCTGGCGCCAGCCGCACCGCCACCTCCTCAGCCGGCGGGAGGACGCGGGTGGCGCGGTACTTCGCGATTTGGTCCTCGGTGACGGCGGAGCCGCACCAGGCCCCGCGGTCGGCGGCCATTTCCGGTTGACGAGGGGGAGAGACGACGGAAGATTGACGGTGGCCCATAGCGTCGATGACGGCGAGCGGGCGACGCAAAGGGCAAGGGCGCAGGAGCAGAAGCAGTGAGGGAGAAGGAAACTGCAGCGGGGGAGCGAAGGAAAGAAATTGCCTCCCCCGCGGCGTCCCTTTAAAGGACCAGAAGGGAAACCGTCAACGGGGCATGTGGCGCGCATCCGGGCAACCCACACCCAAACCGCCGCCTAGATCCCGTGTGCTAGAGCAGGATGCGCAGAAGATCCTGGAGCGAGAACCGAAGCGCCGGACAGCAGTTTCCCGAGGCGACGGGCGACGGGACGTTACGCTGCCCGCCGCAGAGTTATGATGGCGCGTGCGCGCGTGGCCGGCGTCAGCACTGACGTCACGGGTAGTGCAACCGCCAAGCTCAGCCGGACACAAATTCAAAAGCAAGAGGAAGCGTGCACACATTTCGCCTAAGGGTGGAATCCACATGCGCTCGAGGGCTAGTGTCAGGGGGATGATCCCTAGGTACCCCAACCGAATAAGAAACAAGACAGTTGGATCGCGTTCGGCTGACCAGATGCAGCCGGACAGGGCAAGACAGGCCAGCTATCCCCCGGTAGGCGGATCAGCAAGAGGCAGCCGGATACAGCGATGTAGCCGGACTCAATCAATGGGACAGGGCGACGTGTGTATCAGTGCACGGTACGCCCTGTACGGTGACAAGACTGGCAACCACCTGGCTATACCAAAGACTTTGCGTGGGTGACGCAGGAACAGTGGCCGATGCTGACGACAGGCGCGCACGGCGTCCACTGTGCCTACGATAGCCATACCGCCCGTACTCCGATAAGACAAGCCATACCGGACACTGTAGATGACTAGTCGGCTGGGACCCGCCTATGGGGCCCGCCAGTCGGACTAGCCAGTGAGACCTCTGCCTCTTTGCCTATATAAGGAGAGACAAGGCCTTAGTAGAAAGGGTTGGTCTTACAGCATTTAAGGCAGTAGCTATCGTATACAGCTCGAGGAGCACTTGTAGTTTGAGTATTCCACATAGTCAGATCCGGCAGGAGTAGGGGCTTTACCTCACCATGAGGGCCCCGAACCTAGGTACTTCTTGCGTCCCGCTACGCTCGCTTGTATCCAATCCCGCATGCGGACGCCATCGATAGCTTCCCTGCTAGTCCCCACACCTCTATCTAACCTCCTCAGGTACTGCCGTTCCCAATACAACGACACTTGATCATCTTGTTAATCAACGAGCTAGTTTATATGAGAGGCATAACTAGGAACCATTTAATTTTTTGTTAAATACACATTTATTAACATTTCCAATTAATACAATATAGCATGCAAAATAAACATTTATAATAAACAAGGAATAAGATAATAACCACTTTATTATTGTCTCTCGGGCATATTCCCTTTAGTCTCCCACTTGCACTAGAGTCATTAATCTAGTCTGTAAACTTGCGCATTCAACACCTCTGCCTTTCTGGTGTTATATATACATGTTTGCTAGTGGTTAACATAATCTCCACATCTGACATTTTTAGGTCCGCGTGTATTTGCATGCCTTTGCGTCTCTATGCATCACTCATTCTATAATGAGATGGCACTGTATAAATGTAGTCATTTGGTGAGACCTTTAGTTCCTTTGGGTTAAAACAAGTTTATATAATTGTCGCACAATATATCTTCATAGTACTAGCCCACTATGAACCACACCTAGTTTGATAACAAACTACTTAACCAAATTCCCTCCTTTGTTGCTACTATAGTAGTCATATACTTAGCCTTTTGTTGTAGTATCCGTCACAATGTATCAACTTTGGAACATCCAAATCCAGCATTGAACCTCCTTTCCATTACATTGTGCCACCCATAGTTTAAATTGAGATAAATTTAATTTGTATCTTGTGACAAACTAGTATCAATGTAACACTTTATAATGGACTACTTGTAACTATTTGTCACCTCTACATAAATATACGCTTAGTTCTTCCAAAGACCATAAGAATATCCTTACTATTTCCAATGATCATCTTATGAATCATTCTGGTATATGCACATAACATTTAGAGCACAAGACATATCTGTATATATGTATATGTACATAGCACAATATTATTGATCAAAATATTTATGTGATTTCACTCACCAAGTGTCGATGCACTTGAATCTTGATTCAATCCTTTCCATGCTGCAAGAACCTTTCTTGTCGTTTCCATATTGAACCCTGATGTACTCGACGATCGACGTACAGCTCGTTGGGAACCCCAAGAGGAAGGTATGATGAGCACAGCAGTAAGTTTTCCCTCAGTTATGAAACCAAGGTTTAATCGAACCAGTAGGAGCAAGGAAACACCCCAAAGGTGTTACTAGCTGAGCTTTGGCAGGGCGCACTACCGGTGCTAGTAGCAACGTGGAGACCTGCACAACACAACCACAGAACTTTGTCCCCAACTTGCAATGAGGTTGTCAATCTCACCGTGTTTTGCGGAAAACAAAGGATTAAACATATCGAATGGAAATAAGTAAAAGTTTGCAGAAAGTAAACACAAAGCAGTAAAAGATTGTAGATTGTATGTAAAGTAAAGGACCGGGATCCATAGTAAAAGATTGTAGATTGTATGTAAAGTAAAACCAGCCATCTAGCTACTACATGGATCCATAGTCCAAGGATGAACTACTCACGCATCACACCGGAGGCTTGCATGGTGATGAAAAAGGCCTCCAGGGTGAATTCCCCTCTCCCGCAGGGTGCCGGAAGAGCTTCATATCCCTCCAGATCTAGGGATGGAGATGACGGCGGCTACAGACTCTTTCGTGGATTTTTGATCAGGTACTTAGGGTTTTCTTCCCAAGGGCAATATATAGGCGGAAGGAGAGGCCGAGGGGGTGCCGGGAGCCACCACACCACCCCCTGGCGCGGGCCTAGCCTGGCCGCGCGGCCAGGTGGTGTGGCTGGCCCCTGGCCCTTGTCCGTCTCGTATTCTGGCACTTGACCCCTTTCAGAAAAATAGGCACTTTGGCTTTTGTCCCGTCCAATTCCGAGAATATTCATTTTCTGACTTTCTGGAACCAAAAACAGCAGAAAACAGGCAACTGGCACTTTGGCATCTTGTTAATAGGTTAGTCCAAGAAATCATATGAAAAGTACTCCAAAGTGTGGACAAAACACAAGAAAGTAGATAAAACCAAGCATGGAACATCAAAAATTATAGATACATTTGCAATGTATCAACATCCCCAAGCTTAACTCCTGCTCGTCCTCGAGTAGGTAAGTGATAAAAAGAATGAATAATTTTTTAGGTGACATGAACCATCAAAGACTTGATCAAAGTATTTGTAAAACATTCAAAGCTGGGATCATAGTACTTCAATCATAGCATGAAAGACAAAGTTCTAGCAATAAGCAAAGAAACTATGATGCAACGTGAAAAGGCACAAACAAAAGATTCATGAATAACCGTGCTTTGCAAGACGTTTGTTTGTTTCACATAAAGAAAACATAGCATAATAGCATTCAGCTTGTCCCTCAATAGAGTAGCAAATATAAATGCATAGGACAACTTCAAAGTTCATAAGAGTGACTAGATACAATAGTTTAAAACAAGCAATATCAAAGTATGCATCAATCAACTAGTCTTGGGACAATGCACATAGAACTAAGAATGGACACTATGCTCTCAAAGTAGGTGCATAAAGATAGAAGGTGGAGACTCAATATAATGGTGGAAGAAAGGCCTTTTATAAAAGGAAGTAGGGATTCAAGTCTCATAAAGATCTTCCAAAAATTATGGTACTTATAGCTTTCAGCTCTCATTGCACCTATCATAAGCATCTTGAAGTGGTTTAGGTTAAAGTGACACAACTAAGAGGATATGCTCGACAAGTTATAAACCGAAATCTCATGCCCCTTACTTATGAAGACCGATCCTCATGCTACTCAACTTCAGTCACGAGTAAGCTCTTGTCATTGTAAGTACATGTGTATCATTAAGAACCGCCAACGGGGTACCCCTTGCACATGATATGGGAGCTTTCCCATAATCAAAATGACAAGGCAAGCAGATAATGAGCATCTCAGCGATCTTTTTTATTTGCTATTTGCATAGGTTTTTATTGAGGATGCTTCATAGAATGCTCATTATGGTGATGCTGCAAGTTTCCACCATGATTAGGCATGGCTTAGGCTAGCGGCCCAGGCGTTTCTCTAACACACATACAAACTCCATGATCTTACAAGTTCCACTTTTATTTCACACCGTCGGGATCCGTAAGTAAAAGAACATGATATCAGCGGGGTACAAAGTACAAGTGCAATGTTGAAAGCGTTCCCCATGAAACATTGTTCTGCTAATTTCAACTTATAAAGTGCAAGCATATACGCAACAAAGAAGGACCCAATGGTTCAAGTTTATTAGATGCAAAAAAGTAAAGTGTGCCATCAAGTTCGTGAGAGCTTTAATCACTAGTTTTCTCATAACAAGTTTAATTTGGAAGGTAAACAAAAGCATGAATATACTTGGAATAACATAAGATAGTAGGTAGGTATGGTGGACTCTTTAGAATAACTTGGTCTAGGGAGTTGGATGCATGAGTGGAACTCATACTTTGTTGTGGAGGCTAGCAAAAGACTGGGAGCGACAAACTAAGAGAGCAATAATGGCCATAATCATGCAGAGCGACAAAACACCATTGATCAAAACATAAAGTGATACTACAAGTTGAAGACTAAAGGATCATAAAGGCTATGGTGACTTGGGATAGTCATAACATGGTGTGATCATGTGCCAAGTCAACCCAAATAAAGCATCAAAGGAGAATACCACTATACTATGCTTTAATATGCTAAAACAACGCATGATTCATCCAAGGCACATTAAGCAATCTCAATTGTTTATAACAAGTCATGCTACAGCAAAGAATACTAAGCATAAAGCCAAAATAATATCAAGCATGGCATGATATAGCATAGGCCACAGTCAAAAACAAGCTCTTTTTACCACATAGCATGAACTTTCCTACTCTTTTCCAAACCAAACCAAACTATTTGCAAACCAATGTATGAAAGAGGGGGTCCAACCAATTTATTCAGAAAACTAAGCAAAAAAAAGCAAACGAAAAACCAAAACGAAAAAGAAAAAAAGACGCTCCAAGAACAACACAACTGTGCATGAAACAATAAAAATGAAGCGTTTGGAAGAAACCTGGGATTTTTATTGATGAAGAAGGGGATGCCTTTGGAATCCCCAAGCTTTGACGCTTGTACTTCTTGGATATTTCTTGGGGTGACACGCGTGGCATCCCCAAGATTGAGCTTTAGTCCATCCTTCATCTCATTACTCATTCCTTCCATACACCTGAAATTTTTCCTTCATACAAAACTTCACACAATCTCATTAGCAACATTAGTGCACTTAAGATAAATAAGTCTTAAGGTTCAGTTATAACACCAAATAAACTTCCATTAGAACACTAGATACTGTAGCACTTCCCTCAAAAAGCTCAATTCCCTGAAAGAATTCAAAAAGGAACCAACAAGAAGCAAATGCAGAAAATGGCAGAAATCTGTCAGAACAGACCAGCAGGTAAAGACGAATTTTTTCAAAGATCTTCTGTTGCTCAAATAAAAAAGTGTTGAACTAACGTAAGTTAGATAACAACCTGGGGAAGAAGCACAAACATTCACGCCTCAAAAAGACTTTCATAGATTTTACACGAATTTTTACGGTGAAGCATAGAAATCTGTTTCGGGACAACAACTTTCCCAATCATTACTTCTCTCTCATTAGAGGTTACTCTTGGCACAAAAAGCAAATAAAAAGGATAAGGAGTGGTTATTACTGAAGTAATAACTTCCAAGACTCAACTAAAACTTTTGGGTTATCTCCCAATAAGTACTTTTCTTTAATGCCTTTACGTTAGGCATGATAGTTTGAGAAGATGCTCACATAAGAAATATGAATTGAAGTAAAAGAGAGCATCAAGAAGCAAATTCAAAGCACATTTATGTCTAACCCACTTCCTATGCATAGGAATCTTGTAAATAAACAAGTCATGAAAGCACAAAGCAACAAGCATAGGAAAGCAAAACAAGTGCAACTTCAAAATTTTCAACATAAAGAGGGGAAACTTAATATTGTTGAGATACATAAAACCATGTTTCCCTCTCTCATAATAACTTTCAGTAGCATCATGAATAAAATTAACAATATAACTATCACAAGAAACATTCTTATCATGAGCCACATGCATAAAAGAATTAATACTCCCCACATAAACATAGTTATTCTTATTGATTATGGTGGGAGAAAATTCAACAAAATAGCTATAATTATTATTTTCATCACCATAATCATAAAATATTGGAGGCATATTATAATCATAATTAATTTCCTCCTCAATAGTAGGTGGACTGAAAATATCATATTTATCGTTGCAATCATCATATATTGGAGGTATAGTATCATCATAAGCAATAGAATAGTTATCTTCCAAAGTGTGTTCATTTGTAAACATATCATCATTAGAAGGAACATGGATAGCACTAATAGTACAACAATTATCATCATTTTCAGAATTGGTACCGAAGAGAATTTCAATATCAAAAGTAGTGTGCTTTTCCCAATCATGATCACTACTATAGGTAATAGGCATAGGAACATCAACGAGTTCAGACACATCAAAAACTATAATAGGAGCAACATGTTTAGGGGAAAATACGTATCCTCTCTCCTTTTACTCCTCCTTTTCTTCTTTATCTTCTTCTCTTTAGGAGGGAGAGGCTTGAAAGGAAGCTTCTCCATATACCCTGGTTCATTGTTAGAGACAATAGAAGAAACTTTGGAGGATTCCTTCTTTCCATTAATAAGATCAAAACACATATTAGTCCTATCATATTTTGGTAAAATCTCATCTTCTATAATATTTTGTATGTAAGTATTTGTGTGGAAATTATCAACACAATAAAGATGACAACCGTGCATGACACTATTCATATAAAAATCACCCATATCTACCAAAGAGGTTTTTCTTGATAACTCTTCACACCCCAAAAATAATGTAAGTTCATCATGCTGATTAGGAGTGATCATGTCATCACAATACAAACTTGCAGTACTCATTGGATTAGAAGGGCTATTATTATGGCCTGAGCATTGAAAATTGAGATGACCCACTTCGAAGCAAAGTTCACAAATAAAAGGATAAAGGGCACAAACGTTTTTACCAAGCTCATTTAAAGCCCTATACCATATTCTAGTTTTTTCATTCATGTGGGTGATACAATATTCTTCTTAAATCTGATTATTCTCACAAGGTCTATGTATTCCACAAAAATTAACAAGCTTATAAGAAATAGTACTTTCAGAGGTTTGAGCATGTTTATTGCTATCATTAACAACAATTTCATTTTCCATACAAGTGTCTTTAAAAGGCTCATGATACATGTCCCACTTTTATTTAGGAGGATTAATATGAGAAGCAAAGGTTTTAAAACAATCAATAAGAATTTGAGCATCAAGACCATATTTAGCACTAAGCTCTTGAAAATTACCATTTTCAGCGAAAGACTTAATGCAATCATACTCATAGTTTATACCTAGTTCTTTACCTTTGCTGTTATCCCAATCTTCGGTGTTGCTTTGAATTGTTTCAAGAAGATCCCACTTATCTTTGACCTCCTTACTCATGAAGGATCCCTATAAACAAGTATCTAGATAGTCATTGTAATGTCCTAAAAGCCTTGCATAAAAATTATTAATAACAATATTCCTGGTGAGCTCATGAATGGGACATTTGAGCATTAGTGACTTCAATCTCCCCCATGCTTGGGTAATACTTTCTCCATCATGAGGATGAAAATTATAAATATAATTCCTATCTTTATGAATTTCATGAGGAGGATAAAATTTAGAGTAAAAGAGAGATTCAAGTTCCTTCCACTCCAATTGATGAGGATCATCTAGTAGCTCATACCACTCCCTTGCTTTGCCCTTAAGTGGTAAAGAGAATAGCTTCCTCTTAACTTGGTTTATTGAAATACCTGCACATTTGAACAACCCGCATAATTCATGTATAAAGAGTAAATGATCACCAGGATGGACAGTTCCATCTCCAAAATAAGAGTTGTTCATAACACGTTCAACAATTTTTATAGGTACTTTAAAAGGGATGCTTTCAGTATGTGGATTTAAAATATCACAAGTATAATTAGAATTACCACATATGGGAGATAAAGTATCATCAGAGCAAATTTTCTTCTTTAAAACCGGGGAACTAAAAAGATCATTTTTATAAAAACCAACTTCCCCAAGCTTAGGTGTTTCCATAGCATTAGTAACAAAGGTGTTCAAAAGATTCATACTAATAACATTGCTATTAGCATGCAAAGAAGGTTCCAAGGGTTTTTTAATTTTCTTTTCAAAGAATTCATGTTCTACATTAGGAAAAAGACTAAAAAGCTCTCTAATTTTGTTGTTGTTTTCCATTAAGCCTAACTAGTGAAAACAAGAAACAAAAAGACAAAATTGCAGAATCTAAAGGAAATAACTTCGAGCACTCACACCGGAGGATGTGAGTACCTTTACCTTACCTCCCCGGCAACGGCGCCAGAAAATAGGCGTTTGCCGTGGGAGGTTCTTGTTCTTTAATCCTCTGGTGTGAATACCTTTTACCTTACCTCCCCGGCAACGGCGCCAAAAAATAGCTTGATGTCTACGCACTTCTATTCTTGTAGACAGTTGTTGGGCCTCCAAGTGCAGAGGTTTGTAGAACAGCAGCAAGTTTTCCCTTAAGTGGATCACCCAAGGTTTATCGAACTCAGGGAGGAAGTGGTCAAAGGTATTCCCTCTCAAGCAACCCTGCAATCAAGATACAAGAAGTCTCTTGTGTCCCCAACACACCCAATACACTTGTCAGGTGTATAGGTGCACTAGTTCAGCGAAGAGATAGTGAAATACAAGTGGTAAGGATAATTATAAGTGGTAATGGTGATAGAAAATAGCTTGATGGCGTGGAAGAGACTAAAGGCAAACTGAAATAAAGAAGGAAGCAAGCAAACATGTAACAGATCTAATAGCAAACGGTGTATCAATGCTTAGAAACAAGGCCTAGGGATCATACTTTCACTAGTGAACACTCTCATATAAATATATTCTTCTTTATGATACTACGATGTACTACTCTCCGGTTGAACACTCTAATCGTTGGTAGGGCTATAACAGCACACCTCAAAGTAAGCCTTTCCCATCTAGAAAACCCCACACTGTCACCTTGAGTACTAGATGAGTCCAACAAACACCACAATTTCATAAAGACATCCAACTCCAAATATAACTCATAACAAGTATTTGTAATCTCTAGTCTAAGTGCCACCATGGTGAGCACTCTGTCACTTTCACACACATGGGGAGAGCAGAGATTCATTAAAGCACTTGAGTAGCGGAATAGATCTATAGATTACAAGCTCATGATCACAATATGATCATGCATAGAGAGAGAGATGAACACATAGCTACCGGTAGAACCCTTGGCCTCGAGAGAGAACTACTCCCTCCTCATCATGGGAGTCAACAACGGTGATGGAGATGGTGGTGGAGATCGATGGAGATGGCTCTAGGGGCACTTCCCCATCTCGGCAGGGTGCCGGAATAGAGACTTTCTGTCCCTCGAATCTCCCCTTCGGTGGCGGCGGCACTGCGGAACTTTTCATGGCTAGAGGCTTGATGATTTAGGGTTTATGCCTTAGGAGGCTTCTTATAGGCCATAGGGCAAGGTCGGTGGGCGGGCAGGGGGCCCACACCATGCCCTGACGCGGCCTAGGCGGACCCGCGCGATGGGGTGGTGTGGCCACCCTGTGGCCCCTATCCGTCTTGTCATCTGGCTCCGCGAGTCTTCCGGTAAAATATCAACTTTGGCTTTTGTCCCGTCCAATTCCGAGAATATTCATTTTCTGACTTTCTCGAACCAAAAACAGCATAAAACAGGCAACTGGCACTGTGGCATCTTGTTAATAGGTTAGTCCAATAAATCATATGAAAAGTACTCCAAAGTGTGGACAAAACACAAGAAAGTAGATAAAACCAAGCATGGAACATCAAAAAAATTAGATACATTTGCAATGTATCACCGGCTTTCATCGATGGAGCCACCACGCCTCAAGCTTCTTGGGACGAGGTCGCTCCGGCTCTCAGTGACGATCTGCTTCTCGCCAAGAGGCAGATTGAATACCTGATGAAGCACAAGGGACTGAGGGGGTCCGACTTAGTCCAGCGTTGGGTATCACGTCGGATCCAACCCCTCCAACACCATGGAGATCGACTGATGCACTCCATCACGTCATCAGAAAATGATTCCCTCTGCATTAGCCCCAGAGCCTATACGACAAAGGATTATATAAGCTAGATCAAGTGTCTGATTAGGGAGCGGATCGAAAGGAAGATCCCGGATGTGTCCCTGGACATGCACACAGCGGAAGACCCCGTTGTGCTGGTAAGCTTTAGTGACAACCCTTTTTATGTGCTCATCTTTAAGTTACTTTGCAATACTGAGATACTATCTTCTTTTCAGCTTGCCGACCTCCCTGGGTCGGAATTTTCTCCTATTTAGGGATATCCTCCTGAGTTGTCCCGGGAGGAGGAATTGGTTCCACTGCCGGATGCTATTCCTCGGAAACGTAAAGCTCCGCCAGTGGCTATTGGCACAAAGGAAGTGACCGTTGTAAAGAGGTAACTTTCCTAACAACTTCCGCCTTTGTACTTCATTTTTGATTTCTTCTGAGATGTAATGTTCTTTGCTCTATTACCTTCTCAGAGCTAAACAGCTCATCAAGGGCAAGGGGAAGGGAACTAATTCAAATCCCCTGTGTCAGTCGAAGGTAACTTTGGCTTCGCCTGCCGTGGCTCCTCCGACTTCTGCCCCTCAACCTTCTGCAGCACCGGAGATTACTCCATCTCCAATCGTTGTAGAAGATCCGGCTCCCTCAGCAGAGCCAGCAATCCTTGAGTCGCAGACTGACGTCACCATGGGTGACTCAGGTATTAATAAGGGTGAACCCTCTTCGGGTAATGATCCCTCGGCAGAAGTTTTCACCGACAACTTCCTGAGCAATCTGGGACTTGCCAAATTTTGCTTATCTTGGAAATCTGCGGAGGAAATCCAAAGGTTGGCCAAGGAATGCCTTGAAAGCCAAACCATTTCTGCTGAAGAAGAAGCGCAAGAAGCAGAGCATATCAAGAACTCTAATCTTCTTGAACAAGTCTGTCTTCGAGACGAGAAGCTGAGGACCGGTGAACTTCCGACTTCACCAGTTGTCCCCCTCACCCTCACCGAGAAGGTTACCACTAAAGTAAATGCGAGTTTGAACAAGCTCGCTCGTGAACAATATGTAAGTCAGAATTCCAACTCACATTTTCCTTTATGTTACTTTTTATCATATCCTCTAGCCCCCAAGCATGAAGTTGGATAGAAAATCCAGATTTATGCTTTACTTAGGATGCCAAAGAATGATCTAGTGTAGCCCCCAAGGCTCGTGCTGATATTAGTAAAAAGATTAGCCCGAGTCTTTAGTAGACTTCTGACTTACAGAAAGTATATTCCTATAACCAGGATTTATTGAAGAATGTTTGCAACAAGCAAAAGGAGATCAGAGCTCTCTATCTTGAAAATGCACAATTGAAAGTATCCAAGGATGAGGCCGAAGGTAAACATTCCGAAACTCAAACCTTGTCCTATGTTATCATAGTCGAATTTTTTGCTGAACTATTGTTCTTTTGATTTACAGCACTAGTAAAGTAGTCTTGTGCTATGATTGAAGAGATCAAGAATCTTAAGACCTTGCTGGTGGAAATAAAGAACTTCGCCAAGAGTTGGATCAGCTTAAGGCGGACCATGAGAAGAGCATTGCTCAAATTCTCGAATCCACCTCCATGGCCACCGATGAGCGTGATCGTAGGATTGTGTCTTGGGATCAGAAGATCTCGGATCTCAACAATTACTTGTGCAAAGAGAGGGATATCACCGAAGCACTTCGGGCTGAACTCCAAAGTCTTCGAGAAGAGAAAACCAAAGTCGACGATGTCATCTTTGGTATGCTTCCATCTTTTTGACTTGTCTGTATTCTTCGACTCTTTCGATGTCAGATTTTTTATTAACCATTTTGCATTTCATGCATAGGTCCTCTGAACTTACTGGACTCAACCTCTTCCGAGTCTCGCACCAGCCGGCTTACACAAGTCGGCGATCTGCTCCCTGACTTCCGCCAATCCATCAATGATATTGGCGAAGCTCTCAAGGTTCCGGATATGCATAGCATGTCCGGCTTTCAGGTGCGGGACAAGGCCAAGGATATGCCATAGCTTTTCGAGGACTGGAACATGTCCTACGCGCGGACCACAACGCAGAACACTCTCACTATGGTTATGAGCCACCATGGAAACATGGAAATCTGGTAAGTAACCAGAGGGTACTGCAAAGTGGAAGAAGACGGACAGGAGCAAGACATCAAGGCCATACATGAGCATAAAGTACTTTTGACTTAAAATGTATATGTGCCTGAAATGTTTGCATAAGAACTTGTGTTTTTTTCTCTGCACTTATCTCTTATCTGGCTTTTCACCTCGTCCCTTTCGTGAGCCGGCTAAATCTTCAACACAGAAACTTTGCCAAGCAACGGAGCTCAATTGCTAAACCAGTTTAAACTCGGAAACGAAGCCGGCTTCCAGTACCAACAATTCACTACTCGGAAAATACTCGCATCCAGCAATCAGACAAATAACCAAAGTACAGACTATAAAATTTAGATTTATAATCGAAAATCTAAACTAGAACATACATGAGCATAAAGTACTTTCAAGTGTTCTTAGGATTTTCGACTGTGACATGATCATTCGGAAATAAGATGGTAAAAACCTCTCAGAAAAAACTTGAGGCAACCAAAACTTTTATTTCTCACTGAACATGTACACATATAGGATTACAAAGAAGGATAAACTAAGAATAAAAGGGACATAGATGAGCAATATTCCATGGTCTGTCTAACTCATCCGGATTTGTACTGCCTCCAGCTCTCTTTCTCTTCTTAGTAGCAGATCTTTCTTTGACTGGCCGCATATCAGTTAGGTAGTATGAACCATTGTGCAATACTCAACTAACTAAAAATAGCCCTTCCCATACTGGGGAAAGTTTGTGCTTTCTTTGTTGCACAAGCCGAGAACCAAATCGCCTTTATTGAAAGATCGGTTTCTGACTCTCTGGCTATGATACTTGCGTAACTTCTGCTGATAGGCTGTTGATCTCATTTTATCAACGACGCGAACTTCTTTGACTAAGTCGAGATCATTTTGTCGAGAAATCTCGGCATCCTCTTCGATATACACGGCTACTCTAGGAGAAGTGTGAATCAAATCACTAGGAAGAACTGCTTCTGCGCCATAGACCAAGAAGAAATGTGTGTATCCAGTTGACCTGTTCGGAGTTGTTCGCAAACTCCATATTACAGAAGGTAATTCCTCTGCCCAAGCCCCCGCAGCACGTCGTAGTGGTGCTTCGAGTCTCGGTTTTAGACCTTGTAGGATTAAACCATTTTCTCTGTCGACTTGTCCATTAGCCTATGGATGTGCGACTGACACAATGTCAAGCCGGATGTTTTGTTCGTTGCAGAATTCGGCAAGTTCTCCCATAGAGAAATTACTCCCGTTGTCCGTGATAATACTACGCGGATAACCATACCGGATTATAACATCCTCGACAATTTTTTTGGTTCTTGCTCCATCACAACTAGTGACGGGTTTAGCCTCAATCCATTTGGTGAATTTATCCACAATCACTAAGAGGTGAGTAAATCCACTTGGAGCCTATTTGAACGGTCCTACCATGTCAAGCCCCCAGACCGCAAAAGGCCATGTTATAATTATTGTTCGCAACAAATCAGCCGGAACATGAGCTTGCCTAGCGTATTTTTGGCAGCCCTTGCACGTCTTGACTAGCCTTTCGTCATCCACATTGGCTGTAAGTTAGAAAAAACCATGTCAAAAAGCTTTTGCCACTAAAGATTTGGCTGCAGCATGGTGACCACACTCGCCTTCGTGGATTTCTCTTCATATTTCCACTCCTTCTTCCATAGATATGCAGCGCTGAAAACCCCCAGACACACTCCGCTTATAGAGCTCACAACTAACTACAGTATAGGCTTTTGCTCGTCGGATGATCTGCCGGCTCAGAACTTCGTCTTCGGGTAATTTGCCATCTACCAAATAGTCTAGGTAGGGTTGAGTCCAGCTGGGAATTATAGCCAGAACTGCTACAATTCGTGAGTCAGATTTGGTCCGATATTCCTCGTCCACTCCTTTTATTGAGGGAACTTTGAGGTGCTCTAAAAAAGCGCCTTCTGGGACCTCTTTCCATGTAGAGCCTATCCGAGATAGTGCATCTGCTTCCTCATTTTCTGCTCGAGGGATGTGTTGAACCTCAAACCCTTCAAACGATTTAGATAGATCATCCACGGCAGCTTTATATGCTGCCATGTGCTTATTTGCATTACAGATATCACACTTGCTGACCAACAAGATCCGAATCTCCGTAACACATCAAACGTCGGATGCCGATATCCTTAGCGATCCAGATTCCATGTAGTAGTGCTTCATACTTGGCAATAGTATTTGTCGCTGTGAAGTGGATCTGCAATACGTATAGAAGTTTATCTCCTTGGGGTGATTTGAGCACCACGCCAGCCTCCGAGCCCCCGCGAGCCTTAGACACGTCAAAATATAGGATCCAATATTCTGACTCAAGGAGGGTCATATTCTCCTTTGTTTCTGTCCAATCAGCAACAAAGTCAGGAAGGATTTGGGATTTGATTGCTGTCCGAGGTTTATATTCAATATCGAAAGCTGAAAGCTCTATGCCCCATTTTGCAACGCGTCCTGTAGCCTCGCTATTGTTGATTATATCCCTCATGGGAGCTGTGCTCACCACGGTAATTGGATGTTCCTGAAAATAGTGTCGTAACTTAAGGGATGCAAAGAACACACCGTAAGCCAGCTTTTGATAGTGCGGATACCGCTGTTTTGATTCAGTTAGGACCTCGCTGAGATAGTAAGTCGGACGTTGCACAAGGTGTTCCTGATTTTCCTCTGGTCTCTCCACCACCATGACGACACTGACAACCCTGTTTGTCGTAGCGAGATAGAGCAACATCGGTTCCCTTGGTTCTGGTGCTGCAAGGATAGGAGCAGCCGAGAGTACCTCTTTCAGCTCTTGTATTGCAGCTTCAGCTTCATCAGTCCAAACAAAATCCGTGGTCGTTTTTAGGAGCTTGTAAAGTGGTGCGGCTCTTTCTCCAAGCCGGCTTACAAACTGATTGACTGCAGCAATGCAACCAGTGAGTCTTTGAACGTCCTTCAGGCGAGTTGGCCTGGAAATATTGAGTATAGCCTTAATCTTGTCTCGGATCACCTCTATGCCTCTCTGAGACACGATGAAACCTAACAATTTTCTGGCTGGGATTCCAAAGAAACACTTCTTCAGATTGAGCATTATATTGCATTTTCGTAGATTGGCGAACATTTCCTCCTAGTCGGAAATTAAAGTTTCCTTTTTTTGGACATCACCGCAATATCGCCCATGTATGCATGTGCATTGCGTCCGGTTTGATCATGGAGGCAACGCTACAAAGTGTGATGGTATGTAGCTCCTGCATTCTTCAGCCCAAAGGGCATCGTAACAAAAAAGAAGGTTCCGAAAGGGGTTATGAATGAAGTTTTGATTTTATCTGATTCCTTCATCTGAATTTGGTGATAATCGGAATATGCGTCGAGAAAACAGAGGAGTTCTGAGCCTGCCTTAGAATCGATAACTTGATCAATTCTAGGCAGAGCGAACGGATCTTTGGGGGCAAGCCTTGTTCAAGGCAGTATAATCAACACACATCCTTAAATCAGTGGTGTCCTCTTTAGGGACCATTACAGGGTTGACCGACCAATCAGTATGGATGACCTCTTTTATGAATCCGGCTAACTCGAGTCGGGCTAGTTCCTTAGCTATTGCCTTACGCTTTACATCGCCAAAACATGGTAGTGACTGTTTAACGGGTTTAGTGTTCGGGTTTACATTTAGAGAGTGCTCGGCAAGTTCCCTAGGTACTCCGGTCATGTCAGATGGCTGCCATGCGAAGATATCTTGATTTGCTTGGAGGAACTTGACGAGCGCGCTTTCCTATGCGCTATCTAGGCCTACGCCTATCTGGGTCACCTTGGAGAGGTCAGCATCCTTCAACGACGTCTTCTTCGTCTCTTCCTATGCCTTGAAGTATGGATTCGGTTTTTTCACCTCCTTCTTCGTTGCGGGCATCTTGAACAGATCTATGGTCCTTTTGGTCTCCTGGTACTCCTGGGCGTGCAACATGGCTTCATCAAAGGCGGCATTTTCGTCCTTGCACTCTCGCGCTTTCTTCGGGTCTCCCCTAATGGTGATCACGCCGATTGGACCTGGAATTTTCATCATATTGTAAATGTAACACGGACAAGCCATAAAAGCCCAATAAGCCGGACGTCCGAATATAGCATGGTATGCGCTCTTGAACCGGACCACTTCGAAGGAAAGTGCTTCCATCCGGTAGTTCTTTGGAGTTCCAAAGGTAACATCCAAAGTGATCTCTCCCAGGGAATTTGCTTGTCTTCCTGGGACAACTCCGTGAAAGATCACAGAGCTGTAATTTAACTGGGTCTCCGAGACCTTCATCCGGCGTAGCGTTTCGACATATAGAATATTAATGCTGCTTCCACCTTCCATGAGAGCTTGGAGAAACCATAGCCGTCAATAAGTGGATTGACGACTAAGGTGTATTTTCCTTGCCTATGTAACTTAGGCGGATGATCAGTGTGGTCAAAGGTGATTGCCACTTCCGACCAGTCTAGGAATTGAGGGACAGCCGAAACTATTGCATTGAGCTCATGTAGAACTGCTTTGTTGACCTTTGCTGGTTGAGATCCGAGGAATGTGATGTAAGTGTCTTTCTTTGTTGGAAAATTTTTCTTCCCTTCCAGCTTGGGATTTGAAGTATCAGCTTCCTCCATGTCGGAATCTTCCTTAGTCTCTTTATCCTTTTCGGGATTCTTCTTTCCCTTTTTCCGCTTAGCCCTGTAGCCAGCGGTATCATCTCTCTTAATGTCATCATTGAAATGACACTTGGCGTTTGTGTGGGACGAGCCCCCTTTTGCGTCTAGGTGATGCACACATGGGTTATTGACAATGTCGGCCCAAGAGTAGGTTTTGCCAGGTTGCTGGTCTCCTCTACCTTGAACTCTTGACGTTCCATGACCGCGTCCATGGCCACCGCCACGTCCTCCTCATCCTCCAGACCCGAAAGTAGCAGTAACCACTGCCGTTTCCGCGTTGGGCTTTTCTTCCGAGGTATTCTTGCGCTTCTGAGCTTGTTGCTTTGGTTGTTTTGCCGACTGTGGCACATCTAGGGTGTTTAGTTCTACATCATCGTCAGCATATGCATACTTGCTCGCTGTCTCTATCGTCTCTCCCAAATCGGTGACCTTGTCACACTTCAAGCGATGACGTAGTAAACCAATTGGGAGACCTGCAATGAAAGCTTCAATCGCAGTTTGGTCATTTACTCCTTCACAGGAGTTCTTAGTTTCGATCCATCTTCTGAGATAGTCTCGACAAGTTTCTTCGGCTTTCTGGGTGCAACACTATAGGTCTCCTACCGTACAGGGCCTCCGATATGTGCCTTCGAAATTTTGAAAGAACGCACTTTGCATGTCATACCAGTTGTGGATGGTGTTCTCCGGAAGTTCATTGAGCCATGATCGTGCCGTCTTCCGCAACATGAGTGGGAGATATCGGGTTGCGACCAGGTTGTTTCAGCCTTTGGCGATATAGCAAGCTTGGAAAAAATCTTGGAGACAAGTATTTGGCCGAGCCATACCGTCATAAGCCTGAATGTGTCTTGAGATAGCAAATCCTTCCGGGAATTTTGTAGCTCTTATGCGTGGTTCGAAGCACTTTAGGCCCACGTATATGTCATCGTTTTGGTAGCGCCACGCCTCTATATTGGAATTAATCATGTGCCTTGCGTCACTTGGGGACAGAGATCATCTTGAATGACGGCTGTGGCTACGGTGCCTTGGAGCCGGACTTCGGCTTCTTCCACCACCTCCTCCACCACGACGCCCTCCTTGGCGTCCTTGGGAGCCGTTGTGATGGCTGCCTGGTGGAGAGGGTGGGGGAGCTAGGTTATTTCCGGATGATCGCCGGCCTTTATCCAGAGCATCATTATTCTGGTTCCGGGGAGGATCTTCATTATGACAAGCCCCCTGCCGGCTTGTCTCAACATGGTGTCCGCCGTTCCTTCGTCCGTCACTCCCACCACGGTGGGGCTCAGCCGAATGGCTTGCATGTCTAGGAGGTGGCATTCTTTGTCGGTCCTCCTCCCGACTTTTCTCTTCGTCTTCTTCCTTGCGATCGTTCGATTCTCACCGAGGAGGGTTCTTCAGATTCAGTGCAGCAATTGCATCTTGCTCCGTAGCTGGAGTAACATTACGCCAGTCACGTAGAGTTTTGTAGTGCTGTCCTGAAGATCTGGTTCTTGAGTAGTTGTCTTCCCGACGGTCGGAATGATGATGCTGTTCCAGAACACGTTGGGGTCTTACGTCAGCCCAGGCCGAATCTGTGCGACATTGGTCAGATTGGGAGACCAGTTTTTGGCTTCCGGACAAGGCAGCCTTTTGCTACTCCAGACGCTTGTTGAGTGATACCCAATCGGATCTGTTCTGGGCCTGGATTAGCAGATAGGATTTCTTGAGGTGCAACGGTGTTTTTCACTGGTGTTGGATACACCCAATCTCCGTTCCTGTCGCGATGAGGCATCCCATGTTCTCCTCCAAAGAAGACTTTGTGAATCTGTGGGAATCGGTCGTCATTAGTATGACGTTTCCTGGTCTTCTGATGTTGCCTAGAATTGTACTTCTCCACAGTCGCCATACGCTTCTTTTCCTCCTCAAGGTTTTTGGCTTCATCAAGGAGTACTTGGCGGTGTGCTTCTAGGGCTTGGGCCCTTTCGTCCAGCTCTTCAGCAGTAAGTTCTGCAGCTGTAGAAATAGGTGTGGTTAATGCAGCATCGATGAGTTCACGCGCACCTTCGATGATCAAGTGTCCATCCACCAACTCTTCTTTGGGCTCGTCAGGGATAAGTGCTCCATCCGAGTCTTGCTCGTATTCCTCGGCAATTACTTCTTCTGCCGGTAGGTCTTTTGCCGGGGTCTTGTTTTTCTTGTTCTTCTTCTTTGCCTTCTTGGCAGCACCGGTAGCAAAGAAGGCTTTGGGTCCATTTCCCGGAGTCAAGCTCTGATCGGTACTTTCGGACATCTGGACCTCGGGATTATCTCTGATATCCATACCATCCTGCGCTTTGGGGGAGTTTTCCCCGGATCCTTCATCCATGGCCTCCCCTTCTTCTGCAGCTTTGGAGTTGTACTCCTCTTCGTATTCCGCGGAGAACATTCGGGAATCTGCCGAGTTCATCGAATCATCCGAGGATGCGGGTACGTCGGCGTTTCTTCTGATCGCCTCTAGCACAGAGTCGGTGTTGTCTCCAGCATCGGCAGAGCCGGATCCGGATCCCACATATCCGACGAAGTGTGACGCATGCCTCCTGAGATAGTTGCGGCTCTCGCAATCGACTTCCCCGAAACACTTGACGGTCTGAAGAATATCGTCCATGCTTGCGTCTTGCATCATCATGCGCCTCAACATGTACCTCAGGAGAGGTCTATCAGTTCCGGTATTAGCAGAGCCGGAACCAAGGTTGTTTTCCTGCTCCTCCTGGATTTCGACCTCCACAGGTGGGTCGATCTGGGATTCAATCTCACTAAGGAGACCAGCTCCAGACCCGACTTCTACTGCGAGTTCTGCCTCAGGTTCAACTTTCTCCACTATCTCCGCAACTGGTGCGGGTTGGGTGGGATTAGGGTTTTCTGAGATCCGGAACTCTACCACCTCTACGGACAAAGGGGACCCATAAATTTCTTCTGCCTCTATCATCACCACTGGGGTGGGTGGGACAGGTTCAGCAAAACCAATGTAAACATCGATCTCACCAAAAGACATGATGGTGTAGGTTGTCACGTCTTCCCTAGCCAGAATCCAAGTCTCGTCGAGAATGATTAGAAGGACGTCACTGGCGTAGAGGATGCGACCAACGACGATAGTTTCACTGATTCTGATTCTTGCAGATTCCGCTCGGAATGTAGATCCGAAGCTCACTTGCCCCATGGTGGGTGCCAACTATCGTCAGATTGATGACAAGTACGCCATGAGGGGGTCCTCGAGGCGTGTGGAAGAGAGGGGTGTGAGTCATACGGGATTTCGGGACAGTGAGCACACAAGTTAACCCAGGTTTGAATCCACCAGGTTTGGATGGATCCTACTCCTGCTAGCAATCCAATAATACAGCAGAGCCGGAATATGGATTGCAAGGGGTTCGCTTGTGCGAGTTGAGATTGTAGACTATTGTGTTGGTGCCCTAAAGGCTCTCCCTAGGACAGCTTATATAGATATCCGGCCTAGGGTTTACATGAGAGATCTATCCGGCTACGACTAAGAGTCGGTTACAGAGTACATCTTGAACAACAAGTAACACTATGGGCCTGTCGTCGGATTGATGACAAGTACGCCATGAGGGGGTCCTCGAGGCGTGCGGAAGAGAGGGGTGTGAGGCGTACGGTGTTCCGAGACGGTGAGCACACAAGTTTACCCAGGTTCAAATCCGCCGGCTTTGGACGGACCCTACTCCTGCTATCAATCCAGTAATACAGCAAAGCCGGAATATGGGTTACAAGGGTTTCGCCTGTGCAAGGTGAGATTGTAGACTATTGATCATCTGGTGTTGCCCTAAAGGCTCTCCCTAGGACGGCTTATATAGATATCTGGCCTAGGGTTTACAGGAGAGATCAATCCGGCTACGACTAAGAATTGGTTACAGAGTACATCTTGAACTACAAGTAACATTATGGGCCTAAGTCGGTAAGTCTTCTAGGCCTTCCCTTAGCCGGATGGGACTCCGTCTTCTCTCTCTAACTGGGCCACCCGTGAAGCAAAGCTCTAACCCGAAGTGGGCCACCCTGGTCAGTGAGGAATGTTGAGGATACCCGGAAAGTATATCCCCAACAGTAGCCCCCGGAGGCCTCCAAGATCCAAAGTCGGATTTTATCATCGTCTAGCTTGATCTTCGGCTTGCAGAATCTTGAAGGGTTCCTGAAACTTTATAACAAAAAGTACGATCCGGGTCTTCAAAAGTAAGTTGGACCTTTTAATTAGTTAGTCGGATTTTCCAGCTCGCTTTTTAAACTAAGCCGGAAACTTGGTCTCTAACGCCACCTGACACAAGCATGGTCCAGTTACGTCATCTGACAGACGTTCCGTCAGCACGACCGTTGATGGGTCCACAGTTCGCAGAACCGAGGCGCCGTTTCAATGCGTGCGTGGAGATCGAGGCGACGCAATCATCGCGCCGGACCTTCCCAGTTCCTTCCATGACGCGTGGCGGTTACACTATAGCATTTGCACAAATCTTGGCGCAGGTAGGTAGATATAAGGGGTCTAGATTTTTTCTTCTCTCCACTTGCCTTTTGCCATTCCTTTCTTCCCAAATCTCCAGTGCGCCCAGAGCCCTTTCGTTTCCCCCCCCCCCCCCACAGAGCTCCTAGCGCCGCCACTTTAGGGTCACCCCTTCCCACCGGAGAGAAATGGCTTCATCCTCTTCTTCCTCTCTAGCGGCGGCGGCAGCGTCGGCAGAAGCAGCTGCAGAAAAAGAAAGTTTCCAGGGAATCTGGATCCCTTGCACCCTCGACGAGGCGGCACTCAAGAACGTGGAGAAAGAGGGGCTTCTCGCCGCCGGTGACTGGCGGAGCGGTTCCGGCGAAACCATCCCCAGTCCACGCAAAGGCGAGCGCGTCCACTTCGGCACCCATCTGGACCGAGGTTTGTCTTTTCCTCCCTCGGAGTTCTTCTCCGAGGTGATTGACCATTATGGAGTTCAACTCCATAATCTTCCTCCCAACTCCCTTCTAGAGATGAGTGCATTTGCTGCGCTTTGCGAGGGCTTTCTCGGCATTAGGCCGAGTTTGCTTCTTTTTCGGTATTACTTCCATGTCCGGAGAAATTCTATTACCGCCGGTGTTCCTTATATCACCGGTACTATTAGTTTTTCTATTAGACGAGACCGGTCCTATCCCAAAATTGCTGCAAGTGACTATGTCAAACAATGGCCAGCCACCTTTTTCTATCATAGGGATATTCCGGCTCCCGGCAAAGCTACTGCTTTGCCGGCTTTTGTCAACGGAGCCGCCACAGCCCAGCCTTCCTGGGATGAGGCTGCTCCGGCTCTTACGGATGATCTGATCCTTGCTAAGAGGCGGATCGAATATCTTATCAAGAACAAGGGTCTGAGGGGATCCGACTTAGTCTAGTGCTGGGTCGCACGTCGGATCCAGCCACTTCAGTACCACAGGGATAGACTGATGCACTCCATCACGTCTTCCAAAAATGATTCTCTCCGCATCAGCCCCAAGGCCTACACCAGCCAAGGCTATATAAGCCAGATCAAATGGCTGATTAAAGAGCGGATCGAGAGAAAAATTCCAGAGATCTCTCTGGACATGCACACGGCGGAAAACCCCGTGGTAGCGGTAAGCTTCCATCAGTACATCTTTTACGTATTTCAATTTTTTAAGTCATACATTGCAATGCTGATATGTTTTCTTGTTTTCAGCTTGCCGAACTCCCCAAGTCAGAGCTTGCTCCACTCGAAGGATATCCTCCTGAGTTTTCTCAGGAAGCTGAAGTGGTCCCATTGCCGGACCTTGCGCTCAAGAAGCGCAAAGCTCCGACAGTGGCTGTTGGCACAAAGGAGGTGCCTGTTGTGAAGAGGTAACTTTCATTCACAATTTCCGCCTTTGTACCTTTCTCGAATTTCTTTCTGAGATGTAATATTTCCGACATTACTACATTCTCAGAGCAAAGCCTCTCATCAAGGGTAAGGGGAAGGGGATTCCTGCAAAGCCCCTGCGACAGGCGAAGCTTACCATAGCTTTCCCTGCCACGGCTCCTTCGACTCCTGCCCCTCAACCTTCTGCAACACCGGCGATTACTCCTTCTCCGGTTGTTGCAGAAGATCCGGATCCTCCAATGGCGCCTGTGATCCTGGGATCGCATACTGACGTCACTGTGGGTGCGTCAGCTCAAGATAAGGGTGAACCCTCTTCGGGTAATGATCCCTCGGCTGAAGTCTTCACCGACAACCTCCTCAGCAACCCCGAACTTGCCAAATTTGGCTTATCCCGGAAGTCCGTAGAGGAGATCCAGCGGCTGGCCAGGCAAGTCCTGGACAAAAGCCGTCTATCCCTCGAAGAGGAAGCGCAAGAAGCAGAAGACGTCAAGTTCTCTGACCTTCTCGCCCAAGTCCACCTTCATGACGACAGGATTAGGACTGGAGAGCTTCCAACAGCCCCAGTAATTCCGCTTACTCTCGCCGAGAAGGTGGCAGTTGAGGTGAACGCGGGTCTAGACAAACTCACCCGCGAGCAATATGTAAGTCGGAATTCCAACTCTTGTTTTTTACCTTATGTTATATCATATCCTCTAGCCCCCAAGCATGAAGTAGGATATAGAAATCCGAGTTTATGCTTTCATTAGGATGCCAAAGAACGAACTAGTGTAGCCCCCAAGGCTCGTGCTGATATTTAGCAAAAAATATTAGCCCGAGTCTTAAGTAGCTTTCTGACTTTGGGTATTCTGACTTACAGAAAGTATGTTCCTATAACCAGGAATTGTTAAAAAATGTCTGTGATAAGCGGAGAGAAATCAAAGCTCTTCGGCTTAAGAATGCTGAGCTCAAGCTAGCCAAGGATGAAGCCGAAGGTAACATTTCGAGATTCAAACCTTGTTTTTTTACTTTTCCAATATCGAATTTTTCTGACTGTTGTTCTTTTTGACTTACAGCGTTGGTGAAACAGTCCATCGCTATGATTGAAGAGGCCGAGAACCTCAAAACCTTAGTGGTGGAGAACAAGGGACTTCGCCAAGAGCTGGATAAGCTCAAGGCGGATCATGAAAGGAGCATAGCTCAAGTTCTCGAGTCCTCCTCCATGGCCACTGAAGAGCGCGATCTCAAGATTGCCGCTCAGGATAAGGTTATCTCGGACCTTTAAAATGAGGTTGGCAGAGAGAAGGATATCTCCCAGGCGCTCCGGGCTGAATTCCAGAGTCTTCGGGAGGAGAAATCCAAGATTGACGATGTCATTCTTGGTATGTTCCATATATCTGACTTTTTATTTCTTTGACTTTCATCAATGTCAGATTTTCATTGAATTGTTTTGTGTATAGGTCCTCTGCACTTGACGGACTCCTCCTCGTCCGAACCCCGCACTCACCGGCTTACCCAAGTCGGTGATCTTATTCATGACTACCGCTAGTTCCTTGAGGACATTGGCGAATCTCTCAGGATTCCGGACATGCCAAGCATGTCGGACTTCCAAGTGCGGGAGAAAGCCAAGGAGATGTCGCAGCTTGTTCGGGACTAGAACATGTCCTACGCGCGGACCGCTGCGCAGAACGCTCTCACCATGGTCATGAGCCACCATGGAAGCATGGAGATATGGCAGGTGACTAGAGGGTAATGCAAAGTAGACGAAGACGGCCAGGAGCAAGACCTTCAAGCCATCATGCACTCCTGCGCCGGATATGGGTGTCACGTAGCTGATTTGACCAGCTACGAGACGCCCTTCTTCACCCGCGTGGATACTCCGCCACCTCCTCCAGAAGACGCCGAAGAAGTTTCCGACGATGAACGGACCACCTCGGATCCGGACATCTCGGCACGATATCAAGGCAGAGTAACCAGCGATCCGACAGTTCCTTCATCTCCTCCTGCATCATAGATCAGAAAACTATGTATTATTCTGGAAAGACATGATGCGTTTTGTAAATATTAAGTACTATGACTTTTGCTAGTGCCAAGTTTTTTTTATCTATTCAACACTTTTGTCTTAAATTATTTGTGTGCCTGAAATGTTTGCATAAGCACTTGGAATTTTCCGCCTCTACTTATCGTTTATCTGGCTTTCTGCCTCGTCCCTTTCGTGAGCCGGCTAAACCTTCAGCCGGAAACTTTGCCGAGCAACAGAGCTCAATTGCTAAACCAGTTTAAACTCGGAAACAAAGCCGGCTTCCAGTACCAACAATTCACTACTCGGAAGATACCCACATCCAGCAATCAGACAAATAACCCAAGTAAAGACTAGAGATTTTTAGAGTTATACCCGAAGGTAGCAGTTTTAGAATCAGAAATCTAAACCAGAACGAACATGAGCATAAAGTACTTTCAACCATTCTGGGATTTTCGACTATGACATGATCTTTAGGAAATAAGATGGTAAAAACTTCTCAGGAAAACTTTGAGGTAACCAAAAAATTATTTCTCACAGAGCATGTACATATGTATAATTACAAAGAAAGATAAAACTAAGAATAAAAGGGACGTAGCTGAGCAATATTCCATGGTCTATCTAATTCTTCCAGATTTGTACTGCCTCCAGCTCTCTTTCTCTTCTTAGTAGCAGGTCTTTCTTTGACTGGCCTTAGGTCAGTTAAGTAGTACGACCCATTGTGCAATACTCGACTAACCAAAAAGGGCCCTTCCCATATTGGGGAAAGTTTGTGCTTTCTTTGTTGCACAAGCTGGAGAACCAAATCACCTTTATTGAAAGATCTAGTTCGGACTCTCTGGCTATGATACTTGCGTAACTTCTGCTGATAGGCTGTAGATCTCATTTTAGCAACGACGCGAACTTCTTCGACTAAGTCGAGATCATTTTTTCGAGAAATCTCAGCATCCTCTTCAATATACGCGGCCACTCTAGGAGAAGTATGAATCAAATCACTAGGAAGAACTGCTTCTGCGCCATAGACCAAGAATAAAGGTGTATATCCTGTTGACATGTTCGGAGTTGTTCGCAAACTCCAAATTACAGAGGGTAGTTCCTCTTCCCAAGCCCCCGCAGCACATCTCAGTGGTGCTTCGAGTCTTGGTTTCAAGCCTTGTAGAATTAAACCATTTTCTCTTTCGACTTGTCCGTTAGCCTGTGGATGTGCGACTGACACAATGTCAAGCCGGATATTTTGCTCATCGCAGAATTCAGCCAACTCTCCCATGGAAAAATTACTCCAGTTGTCCGTGATAATGCTATGCGGATAACCATACCGGATTACAACATCCTCGACAAATATTTTGGTTGTTGCTCCATCACAACTAGTGACAGGTTTAGCCTCGATCCATTTCGTGAATTTATCCACCATCACTAAGAGGTGAGTAAATCCACTTGGAGCTCTTTAAAAGGTCCTACCATATCAAGCCCCCAGACCGCAAAAGGCCATGCTATAGGTATTGTTCGCAGCTGATCAGCCGGAACATGAGCTTGCTTGGCGTACTTTTGGCAGCCTTTGCATATCTTGACTAATCGTTCGGCATCTGCCTGAGCTGTGAGGCAGAAAAAACCATGTCAAAAAGCTTTTGCCACTAAAGATTTGGCTGCAGCGTGGTGACCACACTCGCCTTCGTGGATTTCTCTTAAGATTTCCACTCCTTCTTCTGGAGATACACAGCGCTGAAAAACCCCAGAAACACTCCGTTTATGGAGCTCACCTTTAACAATAGTATAGGCTTTTGCTCGTCGGATAATCTGCCCGCTCAGCACCTCGTCTTCAGGTAATTTGCCATCTACCAAGTAATCAAGGTAGGGTTGAGTCCAGCTGGGAATTATAGCCAGAACTACTATTAAAGGTGAGTCGGATTTGGTCAGATACTCCTCATCTACTCCCTTTATCGAGGGAACTTTGAGGTGCTCTAAAAATGCGCCATCCGGAACCTCTTTCCGCGCAGAACCTATTCGAGATAGTGCATCTGCTTCCTCGTTTTCTGCTCGAGGGATGTGTTGAACTTTAAACCCCTCGAAAGATTTAGATAGATCATCCATGACAGCTTTATATGCTGCCATGTGCTTATTTGCATTACAAATATCCGACACTTGCTGAGCAACAAGATCCGAATCTCCATAACACATCAAACGTCGGATGCCAATATCCTTAGCAATCCGGATTCCATGCAGCAGTGCTTCATACTCGGCAATGTTGTTTGTTGCTGTGAAGTGGATCTGCAGCACATATAAAAGTTTATCTCCTTGGGGTGATTTGAGCACCACGCCAGCCCCCGAGCCTCCCTAGCCTTGGATCCATCAAAAAAGAGGGTCCAATATTCCGACTCCGGGAGGACCATGTTCTCCTTGGTCTCTGTCCAATCAGCGACAAAGTCGGCAAGGATTTGGGATTTGATTGCTGTCCAGGGTTTGTACTCAATATCGAAAGCTGCAAGCTCTATGCCCTGTAGCATCGCTGTTATTTATTATATCTCTCATGGGAGCTTTGCTCACCATGGTAATTGGGTGCTCCTGAAAATAGTGTCGTAGCTTACGAGATGCCAGAAAAACACCATAAGCCAACTTTTGATAGTGCGGATATCGCTGTTTTGATTCTGTCAGGACCTCGCTGACAAAGTACGTCGGACGCTGCACCAGGTGCTCCTGATTTTCTTCTGGTCTCTCCACCACCATAACTATACTGACAACCCTATTTGTCGCAGCAATGTAAAGCAACATCGGTTCCTAAGGTTCCGGTGCTGCAAGGATAGGAGCAGATGAGAGTACTTTCTTCAGGTCTTGCAGTGCAGCTTCGGCTTCGTCGGTCCAGACAAAATCCTTGGTTTTCTTCAGGAGTTTGTATAATGGTGTGGCTCTTTCACCAAGCCGGCTTACAAATCGGCTGACCGCGGCGATGCAACCAGTTAATCTTTGTACATCTTTCAGGCGAGTTGGCCTGGAAATATTGAGAATAGCCTTGATCTTGTCACGGTTCACTTCTATGCCTCGTTGAGACACCATAAAACCTAACAATTTTCCGGCTGGTATTCCAAAGAAGCATTTCTTCAGGTTAAGCATGATGTTGTATTTTCGTAAATTGGCGAACGTCTCCTCTAAGTCGGAAACCAATGTTTCCTTCTTTTTGGACATGACCGCGATATCATCCACGTATGCATGTACATTGCGCCCAAGTTGATCATGGAGGCAACGCTGCATCATGCGCTGGTACGTAGCTCCTGCGTTCTTCAGCCCAAAGGGCATCGTAACATAACAGAAGGTTCCGAAAGGGGTTATGAATGAAGTCTTGATTTTGTCAGATTCCTTCATCCGGATTTGGTGATAACCGGAATATGCGTCAAGAAAACAGAGGAGTTCCGAGCCTGCCGTAGAATCGATAACTTGATCAATTCTAGGCAGAGCTAACGGATCTTTTGGACAAGCCTTGTTCAAGGCAGTATAATCAACACACATCCTTAAATCAGTAGTGTCCTTTTTAGGGACCATTACAGGGTTGGCCGACCATTCAGTATGGATGACCTCTTCTATGAATCCGGCTAACTCGAGCCGCGCTAGTTCCTTAGCTATTGCCTTACGCTTTTCGTCACTAAACCGGCGTAAGGACTATTTGACGGGTTTAGTGTTCGGGTTTACATTTAGAGAGTGCTCGACAAGTTCCCTAGGTACTCCGGTCATGTCAGATGGCTGCCATGCAAAGATATCTTGATTTGCTCGGAGGAACTTGACGAGCGTGCCTTCCTATGCGCTACTTAGGCCTGCGCCTATCTGGGTCACCTTGGAGGGGTCATCATCCTTCAATGGCGTCGTCTTCGTCTCTTCTGATGCCTTGAACTCCGGATTTGGTTTTGTCACCTCCTTTTTCGTCGCGGGCATCTCGGACGGATCTATGCTTTTCTTGATCTCCTGGTACTCCTGGGCATGCAGCACGGCTTTGGCAAAGGCGGCATTTCCATCTTCGCACTCTCGCGCTTTCTTCGGGTCTCCCCTGATGGTGATTCACCGTTGGGACCTGGAATTTTCATCATATTGTAAATGTAACACGGACGAGCCATAAAAGCCCACTAAGACGGACGTCCGAATATAGCGTGGTATGCGCTCTTGAATGGGACCACTTCGAAGGAAAGTGCCTCCGTTCGATAATTTTTTGGTGTTCCAAAAGTAACATCCAAAGTGATCTCTCCCAGGGAATTGGCTTGTCTTCCTGGTACAACCTCGTGAAAAATCACAGAGCTATGGTTAAGCTGTGTTTCCGAGATCTTCATCCGGCGTAGCGTTTCTACACAGAGAATATTGATGCTACTACCACCGTCCATGAGGGTCTTGGAGAAACCATAACCGTCAATAAGTGGATTGACGATTAAGGCGTATTGTCCTCGCATATGCAACTTAGGCGGATGATCAGTGCGGTCAAATGTGATTGCCACCTCCGACCAGTCCAAATACTGAGGGACGGCCGGAAGTATTGCGTTGAGCTCGTGGAGAACTGCTTTCTTGACCTTTGCTGGTTGAGATCCGAGGAAGGTGACGTAAGTGTCCTTCTTGGTAGGAAATGTTTTCTTCCCTTCCGACTTGGGATTTGAAACGTCAGCTTCCTCCATGTCAGAATCTTCCTTGGTCTCTTTTACTTTTTCAGGATTTTTCTTTCCCTTCTTCCGCTTAGCTTTGTAGCCCGCAGTATCATCTCGCTTGATGTCATCGTTAAAGCGACATTCAGCGTTGGTGTGGGACGAGCCCCCATTGGCGTCTAAGTGATGCACACATGGGTTATTGGCAATGTCGGCCCGAGTGTAGGTTTTGCCTGGTTGTTGCTCTCCTCTACCTTGGACCCTTGATGTCCCACGACCACGCCCACGGCCTCCACCACGTGCTCCTCATCCTCCAGTCCCGGAAACAATAGTGACTACTGCTGTCTCCGTGTTGGGTTTTTCGTCCGAGGTGTTTTTGCATTTCTGAGCCTGTTGCTTTGTCTTTGCTGACTGTGGTACAGCCAAGACGTTAAGTAATCCCTCTACATCGTCGTCAGCATCTGCATACTTGCTCGCTGTTTCTATCATCTCTCCTAGATCAGTAACCTTGTCACACTTCAAGCGATGGCGCAGTAATCCAATTGGGAGACCTGAAATAAAAGCTTCAATCGTAGTTTGATCATTTACTCCCTCACAGGAGTTCTTGGTGTCAATCCATCATCCGAGATAATCTCGGCAAGTTTCTCCAGCTTTCTGGGTGCAACGCTGTAGGTCTCCAACCGTACAGGGCCTCCGATATGTGCCTTCGAAATTCCGAAAGAACGCACTTTGTAAGTCATACCAGTTGTGGATGGTGTTTGTCGGAAGTTCATTGAGCCATGATCGCTCCGTCTTCTGCAACATAAGTGGGAGATATCGGGTTGTGACTAGGCTGTTTCCGCCTTTAGCGATGCAGCAAGCTTGGAAGAAGTCATGTAACCAGGTGTCTGGCCGAGCAATGCCGTTGTAGGCTTGAATATGTCTTGAGATAGCAAATCCTTACGGGAATTTTGTAGCTCTGATGCGTGGTCCAAAGCACTTTGGGCCCACGTATACGTCATCGTTTTCGTAGCGCCGAGCCTCTATGTTGGAGTTGATCCTGTGCCTTGCGTCGTTCGGGGATAGGGATCGTCCCGAATATCGGCTGTGGCTGCGGTGCCTTGGAGCCGGACTTCGGCTTCTGCCACCACCTCCTCCGTCATGTCGTCCTCCTTGACCTCCTTGGGCGCCGTTGTGATAACTGTGCAGTGGAGAGGGTGGTGCAGCTGGGTTGTTTCCGGCTGATCGCCGGTGTCCGTCCGGAGCGTCATTATTCCGGTTCCGGGGAGGTTCTTGACTGTGACGAGCCCCCTGCCGGCTTGTACCAGCATGGTTTCCGTCGTTCCTTCGTCCGTCGTTCCCACCATGGTAAGGTTCAGCCGGACGGTTTTCATGTCTAGGAGGTGGCATTTTCTGACGATCCTCCTCCCGACGTTTTTCTTTATCTTCTCCCTTTCGGGAAGGATTCCTCGGATTGAGTGCAGCGATTGCATATTTCTCGGCTACTGGAGCGACGTTGCTCCAGTTATGTGTAACTCTGTGGTGCTGCCCCGTCGATCCGGTTCTTAAATAATTGTCTTCCCTGCGTTCGGGGTTATGATACTGCGCCCGAACATACTGGGATCTTACGCCAGCCCATGCTGGATCTGTGCGACAATGGTCGGAATCCGAGACCAGCTTTTGGCTTCCCGATAGGGCGACCTTTTGCTGCTCTAGTCCCTTGTTGAGTAGCTTGATACCCAAACGTATCTCTTCTGGTTCTGGATTAGCTGATAGAATTTCGCGAGCTGCCACAGTATTTTGCACTGGTGTCGGGTAAACCCAATCTCCATTGTTGTCCTTCTGTGGCTTTCCCATCTCATCTCCAAAAAGGACGGCACGGACACGTGGGAATTGGTTATCATCTACGTGACGCTTCCATGTCTTCTGATGCAGACGGGACATGTACTCCTTGTTTGACATGCGCTTCTTCTCCACCTCGATGTTTTTGGCTTCATCAAGGAGTTGTTGACGACGCGCTTCTAGGGCTTGGGCCCTTTCGTCCAGCTCATCAGCGGTAAGTTCTGCAGCTGTAGGGATAGGTGTGGTTAATGTGGCATCGATGAGTTTACACGCACCTTCAGTGATCACGTGCCCATCCACCGATGCTTCTTTTTTCGGCTCGTCCGGGATAAGTGCTCCATCCGAGTCTTCCTCGTATTCCTCGGCAATCACCTCCTCTGTCAGAGGGTCTTTTGCCGGGGTCTTGTTCTTCTTGTTCTTTTTCTTTACCCTCTTGGCAGCGCCGGTAGCAAAGACGGCTTTGGGTCAGTTTCCCGGAGTCAAGCCCTGAGCGGTACTTTCGGAGATCTGGAGTTCGGGATTGTCTCCGACCTCCATATCATCCTGCGCTTTGGGAGAGTGTTCCCCGGATCCTTCGTCCATGGTTTCTCCATCTTCTGCAGCTTTGGAGTTGTACTCCTCGTCATATTCCGCGGAGAACTTTCAGAAATCTGCCGACGTCATGGATTCATCCGAGGATCCGGGAACATCGGCGTTTGTTCCAATTGCCTTCAGCACCGAGTCGGTGTTTTCTCCAGCATCGGCAGAGCCGGATCCGGATCCAACGTATCCAATGAAGTGCGATGCGTGCTTCCTGAGGTACCTGAGGAAAGGCTTGTCTGTCCCGACATCATCGGAGTCGGGATCAGTGTCGTTGATGTGCTTCGCTTGGATTTCGACTTCCACGGGTGGGTCGATCTAGGATACGGCTTCTCCAGGGAGATCCACTCCGGATTTGACTTGGTCCGCGAGGTTTTCTTCAGGCTCGGATTTCTCCACTATCTCCGCAACTAGTGTGGGCTGGGTGGGATTAGGGTTTTCTGAGATCCAGAACTCTGCCGCCTCCGCGGACAAAGGGGACCCAGAAGTTTCTTCTGCCTCTATCATCACCGCTGGGGTGGGTTGGGCAGGTTCAGCGAAACCGATGTAAACATGGATCTCGCCAAAAGACATGATTGTATAAGCAGTCACAGCCTCCCTAGCCGGAATCCAAGTCTCGTCGAGAACGATGAGAGGGACGTCGCTGGCGTAGAGGATGCGACCGACGGCGATGGTCTCGCCGATTCCGATTCTTGCAGATTCCGCTCAGAACATAGATCCGAAGCTCACTTGCCCCACGGTGGGCGCCAACTATCGTCGGATTGATGACAAGTACGCCATGAGGGGGTCCTCGAGGCGTGAAGAAGAGAGGGGTGTGAGGCGTACGGTGTTCCGAGACGTTGAGCACACAAGTTTACCCAGGTTCGAATCCGCCGGCTTTGGATGGACCCTACTCCTACTATCAATCCAGTAATACGGCAAAGCCAGAATATGGGTTACAAGGGTTTCGCCTGTGCGAGTTGAGATTGTAGACTATTGATCGTCTGGTGTTGCCCTAAAGGCTCTCCCTAGGACGGCTTATATAGATATCCGGCCTAGGGTTTACAGGAGAGATCAATCCGACTACGACTAAGAGTTGGTTACAGAGTACATCTTGAACTACAAGTAACATTATGGGCCTAAGTCGGTAAGTCTTCTGGGCCTTCCCGTAGCCGGATGGGACTCCGTCTTCTCTCTCTAACTGGGCTGCCCGTGAAGCAAAGCTTTAACCCGAAGTGGGCCACCCTGGTCAGTGAGGAACGTTGAGGATACCCGGAAAGTATATCCCCAACAGGGCCTATGTCGGTAAGTCTTCTGGGCCTTCCCGTAGCTAGATGGGACTCTGTCTTCTCTCCCTGACTGGGCTGCCCATGAAGCAAAGCTCTAACCCGAAGTTTGCCACCCTGGTCAGTGAGGTATGTTGAGGATACCCAGAAAGTATATCCCCAACAACCGTTGCGGTTGAGCGACTTCCCTGGGGCAAATCTCCTTCCAGGCTGAACACGGCGCTGCTGCTGAGCTGGGGCATTCACATTGGTGGTGGCTCCAAGCTTCTTGGGACACTCATTGGAGTAGTGACCCTTGACTCCACATTCAAAGCAAGTAATCTGGGACTTATCCTTGCCTACAACAGGCACAGCATTGCTTCCAGTCCTTGGAACAATATTGTTGTTGTTGTTGTTGTTGGACTTAGGCGGTGCACGGTTGAAGTTGTTGGACTTGCCGGGGTTGTTGTTGTGGTTTCCTCTAGATTTCAGGTTTCCTCTGCTACGATTGGGGTAGCTTGGACGGGACATTGGGGGTCTGTTGTTTCTTGGGGCATATACTGCAGACGGATTGGGTCGATACTTCTAGGTATTGTGGGACCCTGTCTTGTGCATCATTCTGCACTTGCGGTTGTCATTGGCTTGGTTGATCTTCCCTTCCATCTGAATGGTAGAGTCGACTAGCTCTTCGAGGTTTTCAAAGTGGATGTTGACTAACACTGTCTGCATTTCATCATGCAATCCATTAAGGAACCTTTCCTTCTTGGCTTCAATGTTGATCTCATCAGGGGCATATCTAGCCAGGGATAGAAATTTGTCACGGTACTCAACTACCGTCATCCTTCCTTGCTTTAGTTCTCTGAACTCATCTCTCATTCTGGTGACTAACCCTGGCGGCACATGGGTGCGGCTAAACTTGATCTTGAAAGTTTCCCAAGTCATTATCTGATCGTGGTTCGTAGTTCGGGTGCTATTCCACCAGGCTCTTGCATCTCCTGCTAGATAGTGGGTGGCAAACAGAACCTTCTCGTTGGCGTCAACTCCTGTGACTTCTAGGTTATTCTCCATGGTTTGCATCCAGTCATCAGCATCTAAGGGATCTTCTAATTTGTTAAAGATAGGGGGATTGGTATTCTAAAAGTTCTTAAGCTTGGATCCATGATGATCCTGATTTCCTTGGCCTTGATTATTATGGGCCATCTGAGCTATCTGTTGAAGAGTGGCTAAATTGGCTTGGCGCTCGGCTCTACTAGCTTCACGGTCGGAAACTAGCATCTGCAGAATCTGCAACATCGGGTCCTGCGATGAGCTTCTTCCTCCTTGGTTTCCACGAGTCATCTGAAGATTGAGATATATAATGAGGTAACAAGGAAAGTTCTAAGGTTCATGGTTTTGTTTCCAAAGCTTTTAAACTTTGAGTTTGGCTCAGGTTTTGCAAACCAACTCCTTCCCATTCATTCATTCAAAGCACATAATACAAAAACACACCACAACATAAAAGGAAAACTGATGGTTTTAAGAACCATTATGTGAATTAAGATACATTGGGACCGATACAACTCATTCCTATGGTAGTGATAAGGTGCATCTACTCATCATCAATGAAGTTGGAATCATCGTCATTGGTGTAGAAATCCATGGCATCATCCTCCAGGTAGTCGTTGTCATCGCTGAGGTACGAGTGAATATCTCCCTGGATGTCTTCACCTTCTTCCTCTTCCTCTTTTGCTTCAAGCTGGACTTCTTGCTCACGGATGGTCTTCTCGAGGTCGGCCACCTTCTTGCGAATACGAGCGATGGTGCGATCCTTATTTTCGCATTGGCGACGAAGTGATTGACGATCCTTGATGAGCATGGTGAGAGTCCGGTCCTTCTTGGCGGCAATGGCAAGGTTGTGGTTGGTGTAGGCTCGAGCATTGTCCAATTCCTTTTGTCTATCATACAGCAGGAAGTCAAGATTCTCCACTTGGCTCTTCATCTCCGGGCGACTTGGCATCTCCAATGGCATTCCCATAGAATCACGCCTTGCTTAGTGCGCCAAGCGAGTTCCCTAGATCAAGTTGATGTTTTGCCCACACAGATGGGCAAGAGCTTCATGCATAGCCCTGGCTAATCTATCTAGCTAGTTGTTCTCTCGCACGGTGAATTGAATCTTCTCAGAAAGGGCTGCTTCCATTTTGCCTCTAAGATCTACAACTATCAGCCATTGTAGATCTCCTCCTGGAAAATCGTTGAGTTGAGCTCCGAAGAATTCCGGATGCGGGCACTCAAGATACTCAGACAGTGCATCAAGATCCCTCTCAAAGATCAGCTGGCCTCTGTTGCCCAACTGGTAGAACTTGCAATACTGAACTTCCATCTATAAGAATTTAGGATGAGTAAGTTAGTGAGGTGATCAAGTGTGTCAAATTTTATGTAGTAATGTAAGAATTTTTGAGGAACATGAATTTGTTTGAAAGAATCAAGGATAAGAGTGGGAATACGTTTTCATAAATACTCACTTCCTTGGTTTTGAAACTAAGTTTTTGTTCGGACATCCATTCTAACTAGGGTCTCCTATGGTCAGGATGGCTCTGATACCAACTTGTCAACACCCAGATTTTTAATCCCAGATGCCTGTTATGCCATACATCACAATCCCGGGATTATCATTTTTGCGAGACATAACAGATTGGATATCACAGTACATCATCCATTACAAACCATAATAAGGTTTTACACAAATAAAGGATCTCATGATCTAGTCTGAATACAAACAAGCAGCGGAATAATAAGCGTAGCAGTGGGCTCCATCTTCAGTGTCACAGGCAATGCTGACGATGGGAGATGATCCTAGTTGTCGCATCTTCCTGATAGTCATCCTCATAGTCTGGCCATGGGAATAGCCAGGGACAAAGCCATGAGTACTCTTTAAGTACTCGCAAATTATCACTAACAAGTAAGGTAGTTCTAGTAGGAAACTTTAAGCTCTAGGTTTATTTGCAAAAATCCAGATTTATCTAAACTGAGTTTAGAAGTAAAGAAAGCTAATTTAAAGTTCTAAATCTCTTAAGTGGGAAACTAGTTTTCATATTCACAACCCTGTTGTGGTCAAGTCAAAATCATAGTTCACTTCACAAGTCATTTTGAAAACATCTGACGACAAAACACTATGGCCACTCCAACTGTCCATGACCATGGACGCGGCTATTCGAATAGTTTGACACTCTGCAAAGGTGGTACACTTTCACCACAAAATTCGATACATCCGTCAGGGATAACCCTGAATCATCATACTTAGTATGCGGATAATCAATCATAACCTTTCAATTACACACTCTAGTATAGGCACCTCCCATATGAACTTGGCCTCCTAGCCATGGCCATCTGCCATCCTGGGCACTGCATAGTTGGACATCATCAAGAGGTAGCCTCAGCTCAAACCTCTTCCGCAAGGGAACCCATACTAATGCATATAAACTTACGGCGAAGCCTTACCCAATTCAGGTATTGTGGTTGTATGGTAAAAATTGGAATGGTATCGCATTCGAACCCAACCATCAGTTTTTATAAAGGGCTAAGGCTCATTCTCAACATTTTCATCATCAA
The DNA here is from genome assembly GCA_910589775.1 of Avena eriantha. Lineage (NCBI taxonomy): Eukaryota > Viridiplantae > Streptophyta > Magnoliopsida > Poales > Poaceae > Avena > Avena eriantha. The sequence goes on along the minus strand of OU342741.1, from coordinate 264,691,454 downwards.
ATCCATTTGTGTTTCTCAACACATGTCAAAACATCTCAATAGAATGACTCATCATTCCAAGGTTTTCATAAGCATTTTCACCAAGTATTCCCATCTAAAGTGATCAAGTTTTATGCTTAGCACTAGCCACTAAGGTTAAGAGTGTTCACTAATGAGGGATGCTAATCTTCAATTTCATGCCATAGAATGACATCTAAGTAGAACTAGATAGGCCAAGTTTTATACTCTTTATGCTATCCACATTATAAGTAAAGAACTTTGGTAAATTCAAAAGAATAAATCTTGCAAATAAAACTTGGGATTGGTATAAAGCAAATGTATATAACCAAAGCATGCCTAATCCATCTTGCTTAGGTTAACTTGAATCTAGTGATGGCTTGCCTTGGTTGGTGCAGTGATTGAAGTTTTCTTCATCTTCTTCGGGGTAGAACTCCTCCTCCTCGTATCATTGGTCGGTACTATCATCTATAAAGGAATGGGGGGGTACACAATCACCAACAATACTTAACTAAGTCTAATTAGCACACTAAGGCACACACTTGATGATCTAACATCATCACAATGATCACATGATTTAAAGCACTAGTTTTATTCATCTTGTTTGAGAAAAGTAATTTCTACTAATTGAAATTAATTAATATTTAATATTCTCCAATTAAAATATGGGATCATGTGGACACATGTCATCACCACATATTCTAAAACATGGGAATGTGATTTAAAAGGGTTGGTCACATTTTATAAAGTTTAACATTATATTTTAATAGATTTATTGTGACTAGAAATGCCCTAATAGCATTCTTTTGGTACTAGTCCAATGTCACTACATGCAAACCTAAATATTTTTACATATTCAGATAGATATTATCAAATGTGATTTTTGAGTGTTGGACTCAACTCAAGAGCTATTATGGTTGAGTTTTAAAAATGTTTGAAATTGCAAAAGTCTCTATCTTGTTATTTTTGCTATAGATTATCTCTAACTCCAAATGATTTAAATCCAACGGGATTGGATAGATATTTTAATTACCTTTCTAGAAAATTTGAATCATGCCATTTGGTTAAGTGAAACTCTCTGAATTGCTTTTTGAATCTAGGGATAGAATAGGATTTTAACTAAATTGGAAAATCCACATTTGAATTTCTAGGACTGGGCGAGAACGTTAAATGGGCCGGCCCAACTGCACAGCGCAGCGTAGCGCGCGGCTGACAGAGGGGGTCCAAAGGTCAGCGACTATTCTAACGCGAAACGGTATTGGCGAATCTAAGCCGTGCGATCCTATTCTAATCCAACGGTCGACCGTCATTGTCGACGACGAACAGCTCCGGTGAGGAATGTGACATAGCGCGGTGGTGGGCGTCTCGCGGGGCTCACCTAGGCTCCAGTTAGGGTCGGCGACAGGGGCAAACGACTTGGTAGACAACGGCGAGGAAAGGCATGGTCACGGCGGAGCTTGAGGTGGTCGGAATCGCTGGCGCCCTTCTCCTTCAGCAGCGGCAGACTTCGGTGAAATTCCGGCGCGGTGGTGCTCACCTTGCTCCAGGGAGAGGTGGGGAAGGTTAGTGAGGAGTGGGGAGTCGAGTGGTGTGAAGAATGGAGGTGGGGGTGGCCTCCTTTTATAGCTCGACGACGGGACCGAGCGGTGCGGCGGTGAGCTCGACGGTGGCGTCGCTACAGGCGGCTAACGGCATGGGCGAGGGCGTAGGACAGTGCGGTGCTCCCTAGCGGTTCTCACGGGCTTAAAGGCGTGGCGTGGGGCGGCGTGGTTTGGTATGGCGTGTGCGGAGCTTCGAGCAGGGGCAGTGGTCTTTGCGGCGGCGTGCGGCAGCTGCGGGTCACGCGGTGGCGAACGGGGGTGTCTGCCGGGGTGGTGTGATCATGGTGAGGCTACGCGTGTGCGGTGAGGGCAATGCGCGAGCTAGTGGGGCTGGTCGGGCACAGCGCACAGGCGTGCTCTGGACACGACGCAGAGAGGCGGTGCACGGCGCGACTAGGGTGGTCCACGACTCGGCTGGGGTTGTGGCCTGGACAAGGGGTGGCGGTATGTTGTGGCGATGCTAGTGGAGATGCTGGATGGGGGGTGGTCTGGTGCGAGCTGGCCGTGGTCGGCCGGCGATGACCATATTCGGGTGGCGCTCCACTATGCAAGCGGCGAAGGGGGGGCTGGTCTGGGGCTGGGTTAGGCTTAGGGGAGACATAGGAGTAAAGAGGGGACCATTTGGTCGATGATCACTGAAGGAGATATGCCCTAGAGGCAAATAATAAATAGGTTTTTATTGTCATATCTCAATTAGTTTATAATAGTTTCATATTGTGCTATAACTATGCCAAGTAGAAACATTGATACAGGTGTGGTATGAAACAACAAAGTCCCTAGTAGCCTCTATTCATACTGGTTCGTTGGTCATGAGGATGATCTGGGTTTGAAGATCATGGGAATTTACGCCAATTGAAAACGGGGTCACATCATTGGAGAATGATGTGAATGGACATTCCTAGAAGGATTGCAACACGATCAAGTCATATAAGTTCATTGTTGCAACAACTAAATCTAGACTCCTAATTCCTTAGACCGTGAGGCTATATCAATCACCGTCTCCCGAGAGTGCTTAGATAGCATCAATCGCCACTTGGTAATACAGTGGTTTTAAAGGTGTGTTTAGGTACTCGGAGGAACCGTAGAGGCAATATATGTCAAGAGCGGGACTTGTTCTCCCACATGACGGGCAAAGATACATACGGCCGGCTTGGTGAGATTACATCCATAAATGTTGCAACATGTGACTCGGTCACGGGGATGTAATATCACCGTAACAAGAAAACAGAACTTGTTGTGAACGAGATTAAACAAGGTATGTGATACCAATGATAACGATCTCGGACAAGCCGTATCAAGAAACAAAAGGAATATGGATGCTACATTTATCGGTTCAAACAACATTGTCATCAGGAATGCATAGGGGTCACATGGATATCCCTGGTCCCTGTGTTAATCATTGATACAGATCATGTCTAGAGCATTTCCGAGCCGTGAGAGGATACACTTAAGGGTACGATGAGAGCGATCATTCATAAGACGGAATCACAATAGAGAAAGAGAAAGTTGGAATTCTTCCGCAGAGATATCCGAAGTTGTTCGGAGAAAGAATAAAGGATCGGAATCATTCCGGGAAAGATCCGAAGTCGTTCGGAGGAAATCGAAAGGGAACCGAAAGGTGTTTCGGGTCAAGACGGATTTTGTAATATGTATTTACATATTAATTAATGTAATTAATATTAAATATAATATTAAAATCTAATTTGAAGGGTTATTCCACTAATGGGCCAAACTTCCTAGTGAATAAAGGCCCATGAGGGAAAACCGAAAGAGGGAAGGGCCAAGGCCCAGCCGCCACAAGGGGGCCCACCCGGCCAGCCTAGGGCTGTGCACGGGGTGGGGCCCACCCCTGGCCGGCTGGCCCATGAAGCCCTAAGGGCCCATGCGCCTCCCCCCTCTCCCTTGAATAGTCCCACATGGGAAACCCAAATGGGAGGGCACACTCCCTCCCCTTATATAAAGGGGTGCCCATGGGTGGGATTAGGACACACCCAATATTTGGAGAAGTCCTTTGGTTGACTTCCTCCTTCCCTCTCTCTCTAGCCCTTGTGACCATGGCCCCAAGTTTGGGATGTGCGAACGAGGAACACCTGCAGTACGCCGTTGCGCTGCAGGGATTCCTAGCCGGATATCAACTTCCACACTCCCAGCGGGATCGGGGAGCCGGAGGTCTCATCGTGCACCGAATGTGTATGAAGACACGAGGTGCAACACTTGGCGCGCTTAAATATCATGAGTCGGAGTTACTGCACGATGAAGATGAAGAAGGAGCAAGGGGTGACCTGCGAGGAGCTTCGCGACCTTGAAGTCGGCTACGAGTACGACTACTTCAACCACATTCCCGTGGAACGTTAACAGCGTACGGTCTACAAGGGTATGTATTCTCTATGCATTGGTCGTTACGTCATTACTACATAGATAGATCCTAGGCAGTTTTGGGGTTCCATCGTTGGAACGTTTTTGTTTTCTGCTGCGGATCCCCTTCAGTGGTATCAGAGCCGATCTATGCGTAGGAGTGTTGTACTGCCAGTACGCACAAGTATTGTGCGGGCATTGATCCCTTAGTTGTTATCCTCTAACGTGTACTTGTTTATATCGTGGTATTTTTTGATGAAGCGGCCCAGACCGACCTTACGCGTATTCGTACGCGAGACTGGTTCCACGCTCAACATACGGCTTGTACCGTATAAGTGGCTAGCGGGTGTCTGTCTCTCATTCGATAGTTGATATAGCATTTACAACGGAGGGCCCCGAAAGGGGTGTAGTATAGACAACTGTTGGATCCATGTTGTGGTTCGAAAGTTCGTAGACTAGAAGCGGTTCTATTGCGAAAGCCCTAACAACCACGTAAAACTTGCAATAGATAAAGTAGAGGCATCTAACTTTATTTTGCAGGGGGCATGTGATTATGATATGGCATTGGTCGTTGCAAAGGTAAAGTAGTTTACTTTTCTATTACTAAGTAGTATAGTAATAGTCATTGTTCCGATGGACGACCTGGTGGCGGTGTCGTGGACTTGGCGTCAAACCAAGGGCAAGATGGAGATCATGCCGGAGCGCTCGATGGAGATCAAGGCGCAAGAAGGACCATATCATATCACATTATACATATGATGTTGATACCTGTTTTGCACTTATTGTGTGCTCGTATTTAGATACTCAACGGTAGCAAATAAGATAATCCCTATTGAATTCCAATGTTCCGTTTTCCCCTTGTGTGTGCACCACCAAGAAAGTTCTTCAGTATGAGGCGCCCTGCGGTGAGTAGGGGTCAAACATATCTATGTTCGCATATAGTGGGTGTAAGCCATGTTGCACAGTGAATACAGACAAGTTAGATTTGGCGAGCCTATCATGTTATAGAGACATGGCATCGGAACACAATGGATCGAAAGATCGAGAACGGGTCACATGGATGATGTGAATGGCATTATTGAATGTCTACCTTTGCTAATGCACTGATGGCCGTGTTAATCGGGGAGCTGCAGAGGATAGGGATCATGCGATCACTAAAATCGTCCAGGGGATGACAATTTTAGTGGAGATCAATTATAAATTGATCTCATATTATGAACTTAGTCTAGATGTCTGTTTGAAAATATCTTAGTAGATCTTGGCATATCCCATTGAGGTCCTTTCCGACCATGGGAACATATTGCTTAATATGGAACTTAGCAAAAGGGTCCAACTTCATAGATTAATACCCATGGGATATCCTCGTAAAAGGTGATCTTCTCTTCTTGATACAATAACCATTAGGAGATAACTCAATGACTCCGGAATGTTTGTGTTTTCTCCATAATCATCCAATAAGCCATTCTCCAACCAATGGAGAGTTGGGCTACATTTTGTGTTCTACAGAATAAGGCACATAGAGTATGAGCCGCTGGATGGGTTTTTCTCCAGCATGGATGAAAAAGAAATATTTGGAAAAACACTTAGCGATCTTGCATTAGAGTTGAGAACTCTTAGAAGGGCTTGATTGCAATGGAGGTCATTGATGAAAAGGTATATGTAAGATATACAAATTATAAATGTGGTTCTTGCAAAACACGTTGCAGTTTGCAAAGTATTTGATACTTGTCCCATTTTGTGAAAACAGGAGGATCTGCTTGAGAATTGCTGTTTTTGAGGCAGCGTGACTTGATGACGGCAAGCAAAATAGTTGATGGCCGACATCACCTCTTCCCTCAAAGTTTGTCATTTGGATTAGTGGACTTGAATATAAATTTGTAATCCTTGTTTGTGTGTCTCACTTTTGGCGAGACGATTATTCATATGAAGAAGTTACAAGCCAATTTGTATTATTCTTATGAACAATATGGTTATGGTCACATTACGATTGTAAATAATTTATTCTCATCACTATGTTAGTGATAATGGTTTAAACATTTATAAAGGATTAGAATGCTAAAAGATATCCAAAGTTTAATAATGAAATGACACTATAGTTTAATTCATTTTGGTTACTGCATGTTCTTCATTGAAATGAAGATCAGGGTCCTAGATGCTTGATCTAGAGACTTTGCAAAACCATGCCTCTTAGGCAAAATGACTAAAACTCTACATTCTGGTAAAATGGTGATATGCGAAGAAATGTTGGATCTTATGCATAGTGATGTATCGTATTTTCAACAAATAGTGGAAATCATTAGTTAATTGTTGACTTAAGTGAATAAGCGTATTTACTTAATGAAACATGAGGTCTAAATGATTTGAATTGTTCAAATGAGTTCACAATGACAAAAATGATATTGAAATAACAAGTCTCTTCGATTTGATCGACGCGACTAAAGTATTCAAGTTGAGTTTAGCATAAAAGGGACTTGTGAAAGATGTTTCACAAATTATGATAATTGGATGAATTCAAACTATGTTGAAATATCTAAACATCATAATAATTATGTATTAAGATACATATGGTATAATATCATCTCTTATAGGGGTTATAGTTGTCGTTTAGAGTTAAAGATCAAAATAAGCAAGCACTCATTAGAAATACAAAGGAACATCTAAAAGATTCGTGGAAACAACACCATAAGTGTTATGGCAAGTTCGAGTTTCTGGAGACTTCGATAAGTCGAAATCGTGGCGAATAAACAAGTCTTTGTAGAGCATTCTTAGGAAGCTATAAATGCATCTTACATAAAGGGGGCAAACTTGTTGTTGTCCAAAGTTGACGTGTCTTGATAAAGATACAGGTGGAAGAAAGTAAAAGATCAAAACAAGGCATTTGACCTTACCTCCAGATTGTTGAGTGGCGCAGCAGAATTTGTTTCGTGAATCCAAACTCTGCAAATAGAGGAGAAACCAATGATAATGATCATAAAGTTTCAAATACATACTTTTACTAAATAAAGTAGGATTCAACTATATATTCTACAAGTTTGTGGAATTATATTGTTGATTCACTTGTCATGTTTTGAACAAGACATACCTGCGAATTACAAAGAAGCGTGATGGATCTAAGTACGAGAAATGAATGGTCATTGAAATCTCGTTAGTGGAATTCTTGATTTTATAGTGATCAAGGAATTTTGGAATGTCCAAGATTTTCGAGAGGATCTAGATTTGAGTTGGAGCAAATCAGCTTGGCTAATTCATAATATGTAACCAACATATTTTGAGTGGGAGCTAAGTGAAATCCCTGGATCTCAAACATGAATGTCATTTTTGAGTGGGAGCGTGAAGTCATTCTAGGATATGTGGATGACATATGTGAATGATGTGATTGGTGTTAATAACATTTAAGTAGATAATAAGGATGAAGTTGAAGTTATTAAACAAGAAGATCTATCGAGATAGATTAGTGAGTTTAATAAAAACTGAATGACGAATGCATCCTGGACTTGATTCTGAAAGATGTTCAGAATGTCCTAAGCAAGATTCTAAAGAAGCTCAGAATGGAACAAGGTGAGAAAGTAGTTCTTACTATATGAACTATCGAGTTAGTATTGCAACTATGGTTGAAAGAAAGAGATGTGTTACATCTCCTATGCCTCAGTCATAGGTTCTTCCACATAACCATATTGTATACTTGACAAAGTGACCCGAGGTTTTGGTTGATAGGACAAAGTCTTAACTGTAACAACGTGTCTTTAAGTGATTCCTAAGTTGATCACTGAACCAGAATTAAGTTTGTACATAAATGGCAAGAAGCAAAGTAAGTGGCATAGTTGCATTTCATGCCCTAGGATCAACATAGATATAGAAGTATAGAAGCTCCATCTGATGTGATATATAATGTTATGGCGGGGCTAGTTCGCTTTTAACGTAGAATGGTGTGTCCTAGGGCCCAGTGCCCATGAGAAGGCCCTTGAGGTTGATCTAAAGTCACTGTAAGCTCCTGGAATCCGGCCTCGTTCTGCTGCCATGACTGTAGTATATACACAAAGGATAGAAAAGTGTGTTTTGAAGTTTAGATGACAATGATGAAAACGACCGTCATCATAAACACTAGAAACAAAGTCTCACTTTGTCACCAAAAAATGCTTCGACCCATTATAAGATAATGGTGTGAATGTCAAAATTAGGAAGACATTAACGATTTGCAAAAGACATAATGATCTGGTAAAACAGAACATGGACATGACGTTTCCCATGAGCATGCATGATCTGTCAACGCATATGGTATGTGGTTTATATGAGTAAAATGCGAGCTAGATTATTTGTACTCTAGTGCAAGTGGGAGACTAAAGGAGATATGCCCTAGAGGCAAATAATAAATAGGTTTTTATTGTCATATCTCAATTAGTTTATAATAGTTTCATATTGTGCTATAACTGTGCCAAGTAGAAACATTGGTACAGGTGTGGTATGAAACAACAAAGTCCCTAGTAGCCTCTTTTCATACTAGTTCGTTGGTCATCAGGATGATCTGGGTTTCAAGATCATTGGCATTTATGCCAATTGACAACGGGATCATATCATTGGAGAATGATGTGATTGGACATTCCTCGAAGGATTGCAACACGATCAAGTCATATAAGTTCATTGTTGCAACAGCTAAATCTAGACTCCTAATTCCTTAGACCGTGAGGCTATATCAATCACTATCTCCTGGGAGTGTATAGATAGCATCAAGCGCCAGTTGGTAATACAGTGGTTATAAAGGTGTGTTCAGGTACTCGGAGGAACCGTAGAGGCAATATATGTCAAGAGCGGGATTTGTTCACCCACATGACGGGAAAAGATACATACGGCCGGCTTGGTGAGATTACATCCATAAATGTTCCAACATGTGACTCGGTCACGGGGATGTAATATCACCGTAACAAGAAAACAAAACTTGTTGTGAACGAGATTGAACAAGGTATGTGATACCAATGATCGGATCTCGGAAAAGTCATATCAAGAAACAAAAGGAATATGGATGCTACATTTACCAGTTCAAATGACATTGTCATCAAGAATGCATAGGGGTCCCATGGATATCCCTGGTCCCTCTGTTGATCATTGATACAGATCATGTCTAGAGCATTCCCGAGCCGTGAGAGGATACACTTAAGGGTATGATGAGAGTGATCCTTCGTAAGACGGAATCACATTAGAGAAAGAGAAAGCCGGAATTGTTCCGTAGAGAGATCCGAAGTTGTTCGGAGAAAGAATAAAGGCCGGAATCATTTCGGAAAAGATCCGAAGTCGTTCGGAGGAAATCGAAAGGGAACCGAAAGGTGTTTCGGGTCAAGCGGATTTTGTAATATGTATTTACATATTAATTAATGTAATTAATATTAAATATAATATTATAATATAATTTGAAGGGTTATTCCACTAATGGGCCAAACTTCCTAGTGAATAAAGGCTCATGAGGGAAACCGAAAGAGGGAAGGGCCAAGGGCCAAGAGGGCCAAGGCCCAGCCGCCACAAGGGGGCCCACCCGGCCAGCCTAGGGCTGTGCGCGGGCTGGGGCCCGCCCCTGGCTGGCTGTCCCATGAAGCCCTAAGGGCACATGCGCCTCCCCCTCTCCTTTGAATAGTCCCACATGGGAAACCCAAAGGGGAGGGCACACCCCCTCCTCCTATATAAAGGGGTTCCCATGGGTGGGATTAGGAAACACCCAATATTTGGATAAGTCCTTTGGTTAACTTCCTCCTTCCCTCTCTCTCTAGCCCTTGTGACCATGGCCCCAAGTTTGGGTTATGCGAACAAGGCACACCTGCAGTACGCCGTTGCGTTGCAGGGATTCCTAGCAAGATATCAACTTCCGCACTCCCGGCGGGATCGGGGAGCCGGAGGTCTCATCGTGCACCGAATGTGTACGAAGACACGAGGCACAACACTTGGGGCACTTAAATGTCGTGAGCTGGAGCTGCTGCACGATGAAGATGAAGAAGGAGGAAGGGGTGCCCTGTGAGGAGCTTCGTGACCTTGAGGTCGGCTATGAGTACGACTACTTCAACCACGTTCCCCGCGGAACGTTAACCGCGTACGGTCTACAAGGGTATGTATTATCTACGCATTGGCCGTTACCGCATTACTACATAGATAGATCCTAGGCAGTTTTGGGGTTCCAATGTAGGAAATTTGTTGTTTTTTGCTACGGATCCCCTTCAATCACTGTACCAAACAATGAAGTTAGGCTTGAGGTTTTTTTGTGCATGCCAAGTGTTTGATGAAATGACCGCATGAAATTTACTTTTGAATTTTTGATTCAATTTTTTTGAGTGATCTTATACTAAGCTTGAGAGACTAGGTTTGCTTGGGATTGTCAAGGGGAATTGATTTGGCGGGTTTTTGAAAAAGTGTGATCTTAACATATGAATTGGATTCAATTTTCAAATGTCCTTTAAATGGATTTGCTAGATGTTTTTGTAAGTTTGTAAGGTGGGCCTTGATACACTTTTACTTGGTCTAGCAAGGGGGGAAAAGAACTAGAATAGTTTCTGTTAGCAATCTTCTTCTAGGAACATCTAAAGTGGCCTAGTGGTTTAAAATGGTCTAAATGACCATTTGCCTTATTTATTCTTATTTGATTTCTTTCTCTTTGGATTTTGTTTGTAAATGGTCTAGATGATGTGTCATTCACCTTTAAACCACTTCACAACATTTAGAACAAGCAAGCATGGCATCTACACTCAATTCTATTATAATGAAAACACACATGCATTCATATACATTTTCTTAATAAAAGTTTTTTGTTAACCCTAAATTGGATGACTAGAACTTGATAACCTTGATTAAAGTTTTGGGGTGTTACAATAGTTAACTCCTTGAACATTGTCATAAACTCCTTTCCGATATGATGACTATTTCATAGATGTCAAATATCCATGTCTATTTCCTTATAGATCCAAATAAGACCGATAGGCTTCACGCCTTTCCGGAGGGTCTTTCAAGTTCAAAAACTTGATTTCTCGTGAATGGAAACTTTCACGGATTTTATGACTTATAGTCACTTGATGGAGTCAGGGCCCATCATCGCTTCTTTGCATGTAGTAGGTTCATCATTGTCAAAACAATAATGACTTGTTTATCAAATCTTACTATTTTATTGTCACCCGACACATACAGTTCAAATAGGAACTATAATCTCCAAGATCACAAACTTTGTAATCACGGGAGCCATGACCATTATGGCCGCCAACGAGACACTTTCTGGCACTGCGCTACTTAGCACATATAGATAAGGTTCAATAACCTTATCAAAGTTATATTGTCCTCCCACTTAACTTTTCACAAAAAATTCCTTCTCAAGAAACTTCACGTTCCAAACGACAAACTCTTTTGTCCTCGGTGTTATGGAGGAATAACCAAATATTGGTTTGGGATAACCTATAAAGACGTGTGTATCTGACTTTGATTGTAAACGTTTTACTTATGCCTAGCATACCAAAATTTAAGAAAAAACAACTCGGGTTTTATCCCAAACTATAACCCATATGGTGTCATTTCAACGGATCACGATGGTGCTCTTTTAATTGTAAAAGGGGTAGTCTTTAAAGCTTTAATCCATAAAACATAATGGCAGTTTTATAAATGACACCTTTGATCTTACCATGTGAAACAAGGTTTGATTTCATCTCTCGAACATTCCATACTCCTATGGTTTATCAGGAAACACAAATACATGGAACAATTACTCAAATATTAGGTGTTTTGCTAAACATGTAACTCAAATATCTTCCTTTATGATCGAATCATAAAATATTTATTTTCTTGTTACAAAGATTTTCCACTTCATCTTGAATGTATTTGAACAATTTTTAAATGTTTCATACTTCTTCCTTATTAAGTAAATATACAGATATATTCACTCAAATTTTAGGAGAATGCATATGAAGTCGAAAGATCCACCGCACATGGATACATATAATGGACTATATACATCAAGATGCACAATGTCAAATAAGTTAGTCATTCGTTCCTCTTTGGCCTATGAACGGAGTTTCAATTATCTCGAGGAAAGTCTCGCACGCATCGTTTGATAAAAATCAAAGACTCAAAAAATCCATCAACATGAAGTTTCTTCATGTTTTCTTTCCAATATAATTTAAATGGCGATGTCACTTTGTAAGTGATCTTTCAGTCATTTGTCTTGTGACATTTTAGCATTCGTTTTTATGGACATGATTTCTCCAACTAGACTTGTAAAAGTTCATCCATCTTCTATGGAATACGACAATTATTTGAACAACCATTGTTGGTGCTTAGTTGAAGAGCGACAGAGAACATACCCTTGAAGAGCAACATAGCGTAGTTCATAAGGTTGAACTCATGGATGATATAGTCGTACACTTGCTAATCTCAAGATCGTGATGAAGTCCAGCAAGTACAGCACCAACAAGTCCAGCAGGTCTAGCACCACAGAGCAGCGGATCCGTGATCGCACACATGTCCGGTACCCCGACAACCTCCGCATCCTCGCTCCAGCAAAGCAGTGAAAGCAGCAAATCCTTCTAGAAAAAGCCACCGGGAACATGTATCTCGCTAATCCGAGACCATGGGGAATTGCTAGAGGGGGAAGAGAACCTTCGCAAGGAGGTGGTGCAAGAGGAGAGGAGCCATGTGGCTCCTTTTATAGGGGTGGGGCGCAGCCCCATGGCCATGGCTGGCTGGCCATGGTGGGTGCCCTCACCTCTCCCTCATTCATGTAGGTGGAGTTTCCACTAAGCCCACTCACACAAATTTCAACTCCACTCACTTGCATTTAATGTTCACTAAATTAAATGCACTTTTCTCTTTAAATAAAATACTTTTATTTATTTTGTTTAGAATTTAGTTAATTACTTTAAGGAATTTCTGTTTTCGTACCCTCGGTTCGTTAGTTGTACTCAGTTTTCTCCAGCTGCTTAGTTTTTCCTCACTTTTGCCCATCTCCTTGTACGAAACTCACATGGTCTGAAACTCGCAGTCCGTCAGCCTTTCCGTTATGTGCTGACAAGTGGGGCCGCGTTCAGTCGGGTCCCATAGTGGACCCTCGCCGTTACATGCTGACGAGTAGGGTCACATTCTATCGGGTCCTGTAGTGTACCCTTGTCATTACATCCTGACAAGTCGGGCCATGTTCAGTCAATTCCCGTAGTCGACACCTCTCGTAACTTATCCAAATCAGCATCGGACACACAGCTTACCCACGTGAGTGCCAGACCCACAGATTATGCACGTGAGCATCGGACCCACAGCTTACCTAGGTTAGCATTGCAAGATGGGACCCCGGTCCAGCCCCGCACCCGCGCCCTTTGTCTAGCTGCATTTTCATATAGTGAAATGTAATGCATATACGAAAATTATACAACTTTGAACTATTTTAAATCATACTTAGGACATGATAATGTTGTGCTAATAAAATCCTGATCATTTATCATTTCCATGGAGTGAAATATAATGCATAAACTTGCGTATACGAAAATTATACACCTTTGAACTCTTTGAAATCGCACTTAATACGTGATAATGTTGTGCTAAGAAAATCTTGAGAGATTATCATTTTCATAGAGTGGAATGTAATGCACAAACTTGCATATGTGAAAATTATAAACCTTTGAACAATTTTAAATCGCACTTTATACGTGATAATGATGTGCTAACAAAATTTTGAGAGATTATTATTTTCTCCCCCATTTTCATAGAGTGGAATGTAATGCATAAACTTGCATATACGAAGTTTATACACCTTTGAACTCTTTGAAATCGCACTTAATACGTGATAATGTTGTGCTAAGAAAATCTTGAGAGATTATTATTTTCATAGAGTGGAATGTAATGCATAAATTTGCATATATGAAAATTATACACCTTTGAACTATTTCAAATCGCACTTAATATGTGATAATGTTGTTCTAAGAAAATCTTAAGAGATTATCATTTTCATATAGTGGAATGTAATACATAAACTAGCATATATGAAAATTGTATACCTTTGGACTCTTTAAAATCTCACTTAGGTGATGATAATGTTGTGCTAATAAAATCCTGATCATTTATCATTTCCATGGAGTGAAATATAATGCATAAACTTGTGTATACGAAAAATTTAAACCTTTGAACATTGTGAAATCGCACTTAATAACGAGATAATGATGTACTAGCAAAATTTTGAGAGATTATCATTTTCTCCCCCCCCCCATTTTCATAGAGTGGAATGTAATGCATAAACTTGCATATACGAAAATTATGCACATTTGAACTCTTTGAAATCGCACTTAATACGTGATAATATTGTGCTAAGAAAATCTTGAGAGGTTATCATTTTCATAGAGTGGAATGTAATGAACAAATTATACACCTTTGAACATGTTCCCTTCAAATTATATTCAAGTTCATTTCTTTATGGAGTTAAAGTACCAGTGGCAAACTTGTTATTTTGCATGGATAGATGGGTGCCCCCCGACAGATATAGGGGTCATCATGTCTGCTAGATCACAGAGGATCAATGGTTGGTGGGCACGATCCATGTGACAACTGTCTCAACCAATCAGAGCGTAGCAGCGAAGATGAGCACAGGTGCGAGAGATCGATACTAAGAGAGGGGAAAACAGAGTAGCTGTCACATCCCAAAATTTTCCAAATTTTGAAATGTGAAAAAACTTAAACCAAAATAAAGAATCAAACCGTTAAAATTTAGAGGGAACAAACAGTTTTGGAAATTCAATGCAATTCCTCCAAAAACACAATCCAAATAAAATTATTTTATTTGTGAAGTGGTGTGCATGTTTTCAAAATCTCAAATCATGAAGCTTACATGTTTGCATTTAAACCCTCAAGAGAAATAGCATTTCTCTTAAAATCCTAAAAAACACTATTTATTGATTACCACATAAGAACAACACAATACTATGGATATATTCCATATTTAAAATTTACAAAGATAAATCCTAAGTGATATATTGTGATAAAGGACAAAATTATAAAACCATAGAAATTGGTTTCATCCTATTTGGAGCTATAGATAAAATGTTATGAAAATTATAAGGGAAGGGGAAAAAGAAATAAAAAAATATAATAAAACCCATATGAGCTTTGTATATTTAGTAAAAAATTATTTTTGGATTATAAAACAGTACTATTTCTAATATACCTTGTACTGTTATTCTACAAAAAAAATTCTGAGTAAGTTTGAATCAAATTTGTGGTTCAAATAAATGGATAAATAGAAAAAGAAAAAGGGTTGAACCAGACCAAACTAACCAAGGTCCAGCCCAACCAGTATCAGCCCAACAGTGACACACCATCTCTATCTTTTTTTCTCTCTCACCTTTTATTGGGCTACAGTAGCTAGGCCCGACTAGAGTGAAAGGAATTGGACCGTCATCTTCCTCTTCATAAACTGAAACCAGTTCAGAAACTGCATGTGAGCATGCATTCATGGGCGTATCTTCCCCTCACAATTCCATCAATTATAGACATCTAAAGGCCTCATCTTAAACATGAAAGTTAGTCCCTAATAAGCCACGGTTCCATTTCGGGGATTTAATCCTCACTTCCATATACAAGTTTTCCATCCGATCGATCATCTTCCTCCTAGCCACGTACACCTACGGAAGATCAGCAGCCATGTCATTCTCCTCCTCCTCAAGGACATTCTTTACCTCTAACAGCTTGACATAAACACGAAAATTTATTCTCCACTCAAGTATGTTTCCATTCAGAGCATCAAGAACCTCATGTCAGTGCCCATAAATCGCGAGTAGTCGCAGGCACGGACATAACCGACCGATATTCAATACACTTCGCATGCCCGTCAATCTATATGAAGGCTGCCTATAAAAGGACCCCACGTCTGTGACCCTCCCCTCCTCACACCACCTCCTCTTTCGCCCCAGCGCTGCACCTCTGGCATACATCGCTGACGTTCGCCCGCAGCTGCAGTTTCCGACGACCTTGGTGAAGTATACACGGGGAACCAGGTCATATCATGCCCTATTCATTTTCTCCTGTATGTGAGTTTCTCACTGACAATCTTAATCTACCAAATTCGCAGCCAGAGACCACCACATCAGGGAACCTGACGTGGCCCAACTGGTGGCCATTCGATGTAGTCAGTCTGTCGTTAGTCTTTCATCAGGGGCCGCGTTGTGACCGACCGAGACGATCTTCGTCTTCAACAATAAAGTCTCATAGTTCAGTACGTTCGTGTTCTCCCAAGGACTGAAGACCAACGGAAGCGATATCCTTTTTTTTCCGGCGACCAAACTGTCCATGATCGCGAGCAAACTGTCTCCCCGTTGGTGAGCATTTTATTATTTTATTTTTATCTCTCTTTCTCGCATTCTTCTGTACCATCAGATCATCATCATATGACCTACAATACATCACTTACATGAAGGGATATCAGCCAATGGAATTTCGCCATGTGTCAAGTCATGACCTATTTTCGTTGTTTTGGACAGAAATTCCTATGAACTTCAATAATTCATATCTCTTGATATGTTTGGCCAAATTTTACAAACTTTATATCCATGGAATCCTTAGGAAATATAGAATCCAATGGATCCATTAGATACAAGTTTTTAGAACAATAAAATATTCGAATTTTAAATGGGAGATATCAAGTATTTTTGTCATAACTTAAATTCCAAGAAGTCTTTTCAATATTATTTCTTCTACAAAGTTGGACCCCATGACCATACCTATCAACCAGTATCATTGGTTACATCTTTCAACCATGCTGATAATCATATTAAGTATTCCTTGGAATTAGGCCTAATACCAATATATTTCTAAATGAAAAATACTTTAAATTCAACTACCTAAAATTGTTGTACTCTGCATCGTACATATATAAAATGTTCATAAATCATTTGCTAGGATTAAGAAACTTGTTAGAAAAGTTTGAACAATAAAAATCACCATATTGCATGCAAGCATACTTTCATGATTTATGTATTCTCTTTGTCTTGCATTTTGGAGTGTTATGCTTGTGTGTATAATTATAGTACGCTATTATTTGCGATAGATTTGACGAAGAGTGACGAGGAATAAATGTTTAGTCGAGGATAAATCATTGAGGATATATAATTCTTCGAGGATAAATTATTGAGGAGTTGTTATTGGACTTCTTCTATCCAAAAAGGAAAGTGATACTTTGGTCTCATCAATTTTCTTATTATTTCTATTATGCGTTAGTGATATTTTTGTATTATGCATGATATGATGGAAACGACTTTATAAATGGATTGTCTCGATGGATGAGTGCGTAGTCTTGGAGCAATTATTTAGAAGGGTACACTTGGGAAGTACTAGTTTGACCATGTCGGTGTAGGGTACACTAGGGATGTACTTGTGTTACCATTGAGTTAGATGCACACTAGGGATGTACTAGTGTGGCCATTTTGTGTTAGCGGTACACTAGGGATGTACTAGTGTTACCATTGAGTTAGAGGCGCACTAGGGGAAGTACTAGTGTGGCTATGTTAAGTTGGAGGTACACTAGGGAAATACTAGTGTTATAGTGGTATATGATATATCGTGTAAGTTTCACTTGTCAATAGAATTCAAAATGTATTGAACCTTTTTGGCTGTAACTTATTATGTTGCAGGATTACTTGATGATAGTGAAGTTCGATGAGTAGGGATTACGAGTCTGCACCCAACATGTTTGCCCGTGGCACATGAAGATCAAGGACTCCATGCTATATAGTTATATCTGCTACCTTGTAATAAGATAGCCATATGAGCTATGTAAGATATAATGAACTATTTTATTCATGGATATGCGATGTAATATGACCTTTGTTTCTTCATATTACATCTTAAATTGTGGGTGCTAGCTATTTGATCCAGGGACTAGCACTATAAACACAGGGATCTGCACCTTACCGGGTTCGGGTCATGATAGTACCACTTAAGAACCAAGGGCAAAACTGAGTAGAACTTAAAAACCAAGGGCAATACTAACAAAGGGATTCAAATAGAAAATAGAAAACGATTTAAAAATGGAAAATGCGTCTTTTATACAATAAAATACATCTTGGCATGCATCAAACTATTTGCAATTCAAATATACACCAGTTTGACAATTATTGCCTCATTCAGACAAACTATGTTTTGGGGAGGGATGTTTTGGGAAGAGATTTGAGTAGAAAGCCATGAACCTTCATAGATAGTAGGTGATTTGAGAAGTGGTGATTTAGGTTAAAACTTGGTTTATATACATTTTATGGTGGCAGGTCACATAATAAGACTTCCAAGGTAGATGCCACTATGTTTTGCTCTTTTTGAATTTGTTGTGCATAAAATGACTCAATTATCTAGCTAAAACCTATTCGTTGACTCTCTGTTGACCAGCCACCGGAGGGTAAAACTGTGTATATTGCACACGGCAGTGTTAGTACTGGAGGGCAAAACTGAGTACAACCAAACTGCCAGTGTTACACTCGAGGGCAAAACTGAGCACAACTAAGTCGCCAGGGTTAGACACGAGGGAAAAACGTGACTCACAATACGCGTGTGCGGTGCAAGGGGCGGTAGCGGACAAGTGTGGCCATGCACGGTAAAGTAGCATACGTGGTTAGGTGGTGCACGGTGGTGCAACGAAACATCGCTTCCCTTCTCTTATAATAGAGGCCTCCTCACTCTCACTCATCACTCACTCGCTCACTCAACCGACTCCACTATCCCATCACCTTCTGCAAACCCCAAGAAAACCCCAACCACGCCGATGATGGAGAAGAACAGTGCGGTGGCCATCGGCGCCTCCAAGGCCGCCGGCGAGCAGGCCCCCGTCCCCATACAGGCCCCCATCCAAGCATCAAAGGCAGCTGTTGTCCCCGTCCCCGCATCCGCCATAGCCATCGGCGAGGAGGCCCTAGCCGGTCTCGGGAAGATCCCGCTCACCTGGGTTCCCTACAAGGACATTGATTACATAAGGCCGGAGAACCCCTACAACAATAGCATCACCGACCCATGGTTGAAGGTAACCAGGGTTTTCTCCCCTTCCCTTGTTCTTCCTCCCATCGTTGGATGCTAGATCGTATCTTATTAGGGCTCGGCTATTCGTATTTTTACAGTAGCTAATCCTCTTATGTTAGATCTCATATTTCGATGAATCCCCCTGTTCGTATTTGAACCACCATGTTCCTAGTTGGGATCAGTATTCGATTTGGTTTGAGATTTGGGGAATAATTAGGAGATATCAATCGGTTAATTTATGCAAATAATCAATCCCGATAATCAAAGTATCTCAATCATGTCCTTATTGCACTGTACTGTTTTTCCAATAGGAGGATAGCAGCAACATCCTCAGCGACGATGAGTCCAAGGACACCAAGACTCGTCATGTGCTGAGGAGGCTGATGTCTGGCCAGTACAACAACTTATTCGCTGACAACATGTACAGGTGCCCCTTCTGCCCCACCAGGAGGCTCCGCGCCACGAACTTCAACTCCCTTGTGAAGCATGCAAAGGACGTGATGACCTGCAGCGAGTTTGTGAACGTCCACGGCTTCATAGCCAAGTACCAGGCACTCGGTCTTCACCTCCACAACCTCCAGAAGGTGGCTATCAAGGAGGGTCGCATGCCCCCGATCAAGCCCAAGGCGCCCAAGGTCAAGGGACTGAGTAACAAGAAGTGGAGGAGGCACCAGAGGGAGGAGGCGGAGGCCCTCCTGGCATAGGCCATGAGGGGCCACTGATCTTGTGCTACTGTTGCTGCTGTAAAGCAGCTTCTTTTGTTTTCTTTGTGTTGAACTTGTCCGCTGCTGCTGTTGAGCAGCCTAATTGTCGAACCTCGTTAAGTACCGTACTATGTAACCTATATTAGCTGCTTTATCTACATCTACTCTGTTTACCCAATTTATTTATGGTGCTGGTTAGATTTGCTGCTCTAGATTTGCTGCTCTAGATTTGCTACCAGATTGGGGGAAAACGAGGGCCAAAAGGAAAAAAATGAATGAGGAGAGCAGCTGCTCTAGATTCGCTACCTTTTTGGGCAAAAAACACAACTGTTAGCGAGAGAGAGAGGGGAAAAGGCGCTCTTAAAAGGGCCAATCATAAAAATAACAAAAAAGAAAACTTCCAATTTAGGCGGCAGGGCGCACATAACCACCAAACGCACCCCACATGGTCCCACACCATGTCCCCCATAATCAGCGAGAGATGGATGGCTGGTCCACTGTGTATCCTAGCCCCACCTGTTAGCATGTAACAGTTGTGGTGACGTAACGTAACACTCAACGCACGACCCGCCCCAATGCGGTCCCACTAGTCAGCATGTTACGGTCAAGCCTTTGACTAGACATCATCCTCCCGTCCGAGCGCATGTGAGGGTTTCGGAATGGAGGGAGGGCAAAAGTGAGGAAAAACTAAGTGGCTAGGGAAACTGAGTACAACTAATGAACAGAGGGCACGAAAATAGAAAACCCTTACTTTAATTAACAAACATTCACATAAAACCCCTTGCAACATTTCGATATCACATGCAGAACCAATTTCAGCAATTTCACGCGAAACAATTCCGGTGTCCATCAAAACAATTCCAGCACTTTCATTATCTTTCTCTGGTATCTTATTTGCTCCAAAGGGTGTCGATATACCTTAAGTGTGTTACCCTACAGTTCGTGAATAATGTAGACATGATCGAGACCCTTCTCTGATCAATAATCAGCAGCGGGACCTAGAGATCCGCACTGACCCCCACACATTCAACGATGACTCTAGTGATCTTGTGAACCTTTTAACGTCGTAACCAAATACCTTTGTCTAGTGATATATTACATGTCCAAGATTTTATCATTGGTATCTCCATACCTAGTTTGATCTTGTTGCCGACGTGCACTCTTTTCTCATTCCCGTGATATAACATTCTAGTGATCACATCACTTGCTTGCAAGCTATCTCATTGTGATATCACCGAGAGGGCCCAGAGTATATCTATCCGTCATCGGGATGGACAAATCCCACTCTTGATCCATGAGCCTCTACATAACACCTTAGGAGTATATGAACCCACCTTCATTATCATCCTATTATGGTGTGATGTTTGATGTTATCAAGTTACTCTTCTAGTGTTAGTGATTAACATGATCTCATGGTCTAAGGACTAGAGTTACTTTGTATGATGTTATAGCAATTTAAACACAATGAATTTGATCGTATTGCTATACTTTGGATGAATGTTCATCACATCATTCCACCAATGTTGTGACCTTGTTATTAACAACATCCAATGTCCATGATTAGGAAATGTTGATCATCTTCTTAATCAACAAGCTAGTTTATATGAGAGGCATAACTAGGAACTCTTTATTTTTTATTAAATACACATGTATTAATGTTTCTAATTAATACAACTATAGCATGCGAAATAAACATTTATCATAAACTAGGAATAAGATAATAACCACTTTATTATTGCCTCTCGGGCATATTCCCTTCATTCTTGAGCTTGGTTGAGCATTATGGATGGTGCTCAACATGTATTCTTGATCTTCATGGCGAAGATGCCTTGGGTGACGTCTTGTATCCTCTTTATGTTGGCGATGATCATGACAGGATGTATGTCAATGAATATTCTTGTGTCGTGGTGCCTGATGACAGCGATTGCACAGATCGTTTGTAGCTAGTTTCAAAATAAATATATTGATCCCATGGGAAGCAGGAGTCTGAAGTCTAATAATCCTTGAAATAAATATTGTGATAGAAATGCTAGATAAAGTTCTAAGTTACAAGGTAAAATGTGAGTATTGTGTAAAAAGGTGTTTTGGGGTTTTAGGTATAAGAGCAATAATAAAGTAAAGCAAAATAACTTAATACAGAAAGTAAGTATCGCGTAAGTAAGAGAGATTGGAACTGCAGTAGCGAAAAGGCGTTCTCAGGGAGTAGCGGATACACCACTAGTATTTGTGAAGATCTAAGATAAAGATTATCATCATGAACATTCTTAAGTATGTATGTGTGGGAGGAACTCCGTATGTGGACGAATAGGCAACAACCGGTGCTCACATCATCCTCATAACTACAACAATTAGCAATCGACATCAATCGAATTACTGCGCTATTAAGGGATGTAATCTCGTAGGACGTATCCCATGGCATGGATAGTGTTCCATGAGTTTCCTCGATTTCCCAAGTTGATACGTAAGTAGTGATAACAGCTTTATAGTCACTGTAAGTGCTAGCCCGCCTCCGTCTACCAACAAGTAGTTCCCTCCATCAAGTCCCTATGAGAGGCAAATATTGAGAGGTCGACTTCTCTCAACATCAAGATGTAGAGAATCTAACACATGGTCACAGTAATGAATATCATAATAGACTTTATCTTATTTCAATCCCCATACTAGGGTTTCTCCATCTCCCCAAGAACTAATGATCTACTCAGACATGGAGGCAATCAACATCATGGCAATGATAATGGAAACAATCATAGATGAATAGTAATTGTATAAATCCACAACGAGTATAGGAATTACAACAAGATCCAGACAAGATGTAGATGGGATGGATGGAGATGGTGGTGATGCAGCGTTGGATGATGAAGATCGATGCCTTAGCCTCCTGGATCTGTGCAGGGTGAAGATGGATCCCTTGCGAATGAGTTCCCCCTCCATATGCCTTCCGGAGGTGAGGTTTCTGCGATTTCTAGGTGTTCTGTATGTCGTCTCCTCGAAACAATTGCACGGGGTGAAACTATTTGATGAGGCGGAGGCGGCGCCAACTATACGGTCAGAGTTATACGGGCGACAGAAATTCTCCCACCGTATAGTTGGTCGTTGGTCGTTGCACTCTCTGCCTCCTTTGTTCGCTTTTGGTATTCTCCTGGTATTATTAATATTTCCCAGATAAGCGATTTACATTGTTTTTACTCCTTTTCTCCATAGTACAACTGCTTCAATAATTTTATCCATTGGATCCATCATCTGTCCCGATCCTAGTGAAAACATACATAAAATGTGCACGCGAGCGCCGTAAAATACCAAGATCCTACATCTACAATGCAAAATAATAATGTAAAAAATGATGCAAATATGCACTCATCAACTTCCGCAAGCTTAGACTCTTTCTCGTCCCGAGCAAGTTTTTAGCTTAATGGATGTGATCCTCATATTCATGAAGTTGAGTTGATAAAATAAATGAGGCAATTGCAGCATGTGTTTATCATGTTCAATACAGGGGAATAAGTTCATGAATAGTACCTTACTCAAACCATTCCACACCTGAGTTATCAATAGTTCATAAAAGATGAATCTCAACATAATGTAAAAGAATTTGGTTCAACCGAATGAGTTAACGAGATAGTCTTAAGTGTTTTAGGATCAACGTATTCACTTGGGATTCAAAATGTCAAAAGTTTCTATTTGTCCTACTACAATAAAGTGGTATATGCCTATTTTCTCTTTGCACATTCGCTCTTTTTCTTCTTTCTTTTTATTTTTTTGCATATATGCTGATACTTTTCTTTTAAGTGTTGTGCAAAGGAGATAGCCATATATTCCACTTCATGTAGGAATTCAAAGTTCAACGGTCTCAATTATCAAATTTGAACTGTATATGAAGCATTCTTATGACTTGAGATTCTACAACGACCTGTTCTCACTCTATTTGGATATCACTTTTATTTTCCTTTGTTCAAGGTTTTCTTTTTCAACTTAATGGCATAGATAATTTTTGTTTATGAATCAAACTGTAGTCTTATAGCATATTGACCAAATTATCTTTATGTGCTCCATTAATACCAATGGTGTGGAAGACTCCTATTACTATCATCAAGTGCAAGTAAAATCATACTCAATCCATTCATATATCAATAAAGCAAACACAAACTCGATATTGCTCCATATATAATAATAAAGTCAGAATTTCATAAAAGATATCGACTATTCCTAAAGGGGATTCTAATGATGCAAACTTTATTTCTAGTTTGAACTAATGCAAGAATAATAATAACTTATAAGATAGATTACAAGGTCTTAAGGAGATCCCCAAGCTTGGAATCAAGCCAGGCGGGATCAAATAATCCCTTGCGATTATTTGATACCATGATTGTTGTAGATCACTGTGGTGCCACGGCACGTGGGATTGATTGACAACTTCTAATTCCTTAACACGCAACTTGTAGAAAAGATTGTTGCTCTCCAGCACTTTCAATTGTTCCTTAATGAACTCATTGGTATCTTGGAGTGTTTGTAGCGCCTTGAGACTCATGGCAAAACCCGTTTCGATTGTCTGCTGGATATGTTCATCAAGTTTATCAAGATAAAGTCACAGCAATCGAAGGTGTTTGGGGTCCCTGGCTTCTCCTTGTCTAATTCCTAAATTTCCAACTCCAGGGCCTTCAAATCCCTCTTCCGACACCCATGGTCGGCATCAAGGAACTCTATAGGGATGGTCTTGATCTCCTTTTCTTAGTCGCTATTGCTCCCGATCTCCATGGGAGCCCTTCTTCTTGACTTCTATCCCTTGGTTGAGAGCCCTCTCACGAAAATAAGAGGTAGATTGGTTTTCTGTAGATTGCGATTAGAGAAATAGACAATGGCAGTATATAAGAGGGGTCAGAGGTCGGTAAAACTCACGAGAGACACCAAATTATCGTCCAAGAAAAGAATCCAAATGGAACAGAAAAAAGAAATCATGGATTTGGAAGTAACCTGCCATGTAACGACCAACTATACGGGCGCGACCCGTATAAGTCCGGCCGTATAGTTGGTTTCGGGCAGATATTTCCAAATATCTCGAGTCCAGGTCGATTACATCACAACTCGGAACCGACAATAACGTTTTTTATTATAAAAGAAAGATCAAAAAAATGTGTCTGAGAGTTTAACGACCAACTATACGGCCAGAATTTTTGCTCCGATCGTATAGTTGCAACCGTATAGTTTCAAACACCAAAAATCAATAGTGCCTGGGAGTTTAACGACCAACTATACGGCCGGAATTTTTGCTCTGGTCTTGCGACCGTATAGGTACAGACACCAAAAATCAAAATTATCTGAGAGTTCAACGACCAACTATACGGCCGGAATTTTTTGCTCTAGTCGTATAGTTGCGACCGTATAGACTTAGATATTGAAAACAATTTCACAAAGATGATACAAAGAGTTTACCGACAAACTATACGGTGGGAGCCCCAGCTCCGGTCATATAGCTCCGCCCGTATAGTTGGTAAAACCCCTCTAAAACTTCAGAAAAACACAAAGAATTCGAAAATAGAATTTTCAAGAGTAAAGATTGTGTAAATAAATCACTTATTTGAGTAAGAACACTTACCTTGTACTTACCACTTGCTTAATCAGGGATGAAAAGTTCCTCGCACAACAAGGACTCCTTCTCTCTTGGAGGAATTGACTTTAGTTTATAAAATAATTCCCGTAAACAAAAATCACTAGGACTAAAGTTCCTCTCAATAAGATTAGCGTCTTTCAGGGCAAGCATGGACACTGCATCTAACATCTTTATTTCCTGCCTTTGCATAATCTGCAATTCAAATTCTTGTAATGAAAGAATCCAACGGATCAGTCTTGGCTTATGTTGTTTCCTCTCAAGGAGTTCTTTTAAACCATCATGATCCGTATGAACTCTCACCTTTGCATCAACTATATAAGAACGAAATTTATCACAAGAGAAAAATACAGCAAACAGTTCCTTTTCTTCCTTCTGGTAATTCTTTTGAGCACCATTAAGAGTTCTACTAGCATAATGTATAATATTAAATCTATGACCAATATGTTGTCCAAGATTTACTCCTACAACATCATCGCTAGCTTCACATATTAAGTCAAAGGTTGTATCCCAGATAGGTGGTTTAATGATTGGAGCACGAGTTAAAGCATTTTTAGTTTACCAAAGGCTTCAAGACACTTGTCATCAAAATTAAATCTCATTCCCTTTTGCAAGAGGTTAGTCAAAGGTTTACATATCCCGGAGAAATTTCTAATGAACCTTCTGGAAAAACCCACATGACCAAGAAAACTTCTTATACCTTTAATATCCCTAGGTGGTGGCATTCTCTCTATTGCTTCAACGTTAGCTCTATCAACTTCAATTCCCTTACCTGATACGTTATGTCCGAGGACTATACATTCTTTGACCATAAAGTGGCACTTCTCCTAGTTTAGAACAACATTAGTCTCTTCATAACGCTGCAAAACTTTCTTGAGATTATCCAAGTAACTAGGAAATGAAGTTATATAAACAGAAAAGTCATCCATAAATACTTCCATTATAAGTTCTATGAAATCAGCAAAAATAGCAGTCATACATCGTTGAAAAGTAGCTGGAGCATTACATCGACCAAAAGGCATATGTCGGTAAGCATGTAAACTTTAAGGACTTATGAAAGTTGTTTTAAGTTGGTCATCCGGATGAACAGCTATTTAAGAGAAACCAGAGTATCCTTCCAAGTAACAAAAATGAGTATGGTTTGCTAACCTTTCTAAAGTTTGATCTATGAACAGTAATGGATAGTGATCTTTCCTAGTTTATTTATTTAGTTTCCTGAAGTCTATGCACATCATGTGCCCAACAATAGTTCTAGTAGGTATTAGTTCATTGTTTTCATTAGGAACAATAGTAAAACCGCCCTTCTTAGGGACACAATGAACATGACTTACCCAATCACTCTCTTTAACAGGATAAATTATACCCGTGTCCAGTAGGCGTACAATTTCTTTTCTTACCACTTCTTTCATTTCAGGCTTTAATCTTCTATTAAATTCCGCAACTGGTTTTGCACCTTCTTCCATGAATAACAGATGGACAACTATCATGTAACTGATGCACTTCAAGTCATTCATTGAGTACCCAAAGGCTTGGCGATGCTCCTTAAGTATCCTCATGAGTTCTTCTTCTTCTCCTGAAAGTTTAGCACTAATAATAACAGGGAATTTATTGGTATCATCTAAAAACCTGTATTTGAGATTATCCGGTAGAGTCTTCAACTCTGGGGTGTAATTCCTCGTCCCCTCTCTTTTCTGGCTCTTCAAAAGCCTCATCAGTTGGAGGTCCCAAAATAGGAAGTGAATCGAATTCATCTTCTAGTTCTTCTAAGGAATTAGCCTCCATAATTATTTCTTCATAGTTTGGATCTTCATTTGTTTCTTCTTCTTGATTACCAAAGAAAAGAGCTGCCATTTCCTCAATGGTTCTCTCTTCCTCTTCTTCTTTTATTTGTGGAGGCTTGTCTTTAAATTTGGAAAAATGGAATTTATTTTCCGTTCCCCCAAGCTTAAGAGTCACAATCTCCTTCTTGAAATTAACATAGGCACCTATATCACCCAAAAAGGTTCTTCCAAATATAATAGGGAAAATGTGTCAGTTGGTATATCAAAAACTACAAAATCGATTGGAAAGTTTTTGTTGCCAATTGTGAAAGTTGCATTGTCAACTACTCCCATTGGAATTCTAAGATTTTTATTGGCTAACATAATTGTTATATTAGTATTCTCAATTGTAGCTAGTTCTATTTCTTCTTTTATTTCTAGGTAGAAATCATAAGATATAACATTAACTTCGGTGCTAAGATCACATAAACCGTAATGAGAGGTTTCTTTAAATATGTAGGGAATAATAGGCTTCCCCTCATCTTTTACCTTTGTTTTACCTTCAACCAATATGGAAGTCTCTACATCAAGTTCAACTATGTTACAGTGTGAGTACATAGCCATAATTGCTTCCTTGGTTACCTCTTCATCTTTGTTTTCTTTCAGGTGTTCCGTGACTCCCGACGTGCTTTCCTCCTCCTTCTTTTCCTGTACTGCTTTGACCTGTTCATATTCAAAAATATGCTTTTGTGCAGTGTTAGGGAAAGGCACTTCATATATTGGTTCTACGGAGGCAAGTTTTGCTTTATCTTCTCTTTTCTATTCTGGTTCATGTGATGGATCATACTTGACTGGACCCTCCTTTGGACCTTTAATATGTTCTCTAAAAGCTTTAACAACTTGCAACACAAGATCTGAATCCAGATAAAGTTCTTTAGACAATTCTTTCACATGGCCTTTTTTATTATAGTCATGAATACAATCATGATCTCTCTCTACGCCTCCTTCACTTCCTAGACCAAAATTCCATAAAACTCTATGATCACGGATTCTATTAAGGAAAGCCCAAGCTTTAGGTATAGGAAGATTCATAAAGGCTCCTTCTGCAAAAGAGTCTAGTTCAATTTTATTAGGTTCAATTAAACCACCATAAAAGATATGTAGTAACTACCATTCAGGCAAATCATGATGAGGACATAGTCATAGTAAATCTTTAAATCTAATATAAGCTCTTACTAGTCCTTCATTAGAATGATTCTTGCAAGTCATTATAAGAGGCCTGATTCCAAAAGATTTTGATAATGGATAATATTTTGATAGAAATTCACAAGCTAAATTATCCCTATTAGTAGTGGCTTTAGGGGGTAAAGATATATACCATAAGAGAGCTATAATTGTCAAAGTTTGACTAAAAAGTTTAACCCTTACCTCATCAGCGGTATATCCCGTCAATAGAAAAGTGCCACCTATATCTTTAAAACATGCAATGTTCTCATATGGATCAGGATCTTCTTCATCTCCAGTAAATTGCTTCTTATGTAGAATACTAAGTAGTAGAGGATTTTTTTCAAACCCCCTTGTCTTCTCATTGGAGTTGTCTCTTTTATAAATATCATAGGGCTTCCTAAAGTGGTTGAGTGGGTTAGCACTAGTCATATGCTCAAATTCCATCATGTGGGTGGAAACCTGTAACTCAAAACAAAATTTAGCAAGACAAAAATAAATAAGCAAAAACTAAAAGATCTACAACGCTTAGCTCCTCGGCAACGGTGCTAGAAAATAGCTTGATGACTGCCAGTGCACAAATTGTTTATAGCTAGTTTAGAAATAAAGATATCGACCCCACAAAGAGTAGGAGTCTGAAGTCTAATAATCCTTGAAATAAACAGTGCAATAGAAATGCTAGATAAAGTTCTAAGTAACAAGATAAAATGCGAGTATTGTGTAAAAAGGTGTTTTGGGGTTTTAGGTATAAGAGCAATAATAAAGTAAAGCAAAATAACTTAATACAGAAAGTAAGTATCGCGTAAGTAAGAGAGATTGGAACTGCAGTAGCGAAAAGGCGTTCTCAGGGAGTAGCGGATACACCACTAGTATTTGTGAAGATCTAAGATAAAGATTATCATCATGAACATTCTTAAGTATGTATGTGTGGGAGGAACTCCGTATGTGGACGAATAGGCAACAACCGGTGCTCACATCATCCTCATAACTACAACAATTAGCAATCGACATCAATCGAATTACTGCGCTATTAAGGGATGTAATCTCGTAGGACGTATCCCATGGCATGGATAGTGTTCCATGAGTTTCCTCGATTTCCCAAGTTGATACGTAAGTAGTGATAACAGCTTTATAGTCACTGTAAGTGCTAGCCCGCCTCCGTCTACCAACAAGTAGTTCCCTCCATCAAGTCCCTATGAGAGGCAAATATTGAGAGGTCGACTTCTCTCAACATCAAGATGTAGAGAATCTAACACATGGTCACAGTAATGAATATCATAATAGACTTTATCTTATTTCAATCCCCATACTAGGGTTTCTCCATCTCCCCAAGAACTAATGATCTACTCAGACATGGAGGCAATCAACATCATGGTAATGATAATGGAAACAATCATAGATGAATAGTAATTGTATAAATCCACAACGAGTATAGGAATTACAACAAGATCTAGACAAGATGTAGATGGGATGGATGGAGATGGTGGTGATGCAGCGTTGGATGTTGAAGATTGATGGCCCAAAATATATCGAGCTCGTTGGGGAACCCCAAGAGGAAGGTATGATGAGCACAGCAGCAAGTTTTCCCTCAGTACGAAACCAAGGTTATCAATCCAGTAGGAGCAAGGAAACACCCCAAAGGTGTAGCTAGCTGAACGTTGGCAAGGCGCACTACTGGTGCCAGCAGCAACGTGGAGACCTGCACAACACAGCCACAAAACTTTGTCCCCAACTTGCGATGAGGTTGTCAATCTCACCGGTTTTTCTGAAAACAAAGGATTAAACGTATCGAATGGAAGGAAGTAATAGTTTGTATGTAAAAGAAAAGGACCAAGGTCCATAGTTCACTAGAGGAGGCTCTCCTTAAGATAGATAACATGCTGGGTGAACAAATTACAGCGGGTCAATTGACAAACATCGAGAAAGTAATACATGCATATACTAATCATCTTGACTCCTTTGGAACTTGATTGGGAATTACAACATTATACATAGACCGCCATCCAACTACATCTATGACTAATAATCCACCTTCAGGTTATCATCCGAACCCCCTCCAGTATTAAGTTGCAAGCAATAGATTATTGCTTTACGAATTGCGTGTAATGTAAACAATACGATTGTTCTATGAACAAAGGATTGTTGTTTTCTCCCTAGTAGCAACAACACATCTAGTACCTTAGAGATTTATGTCACTTCCCCAGATTACCAGAGGCATGAACCCACTATCGAGCATAAATACTAACTCTTGGAGTTGCTAGCATCTACTTGGCCAAGATAGCTACTAACAACAGAAAGCATGCAAGATCACAAATAACAAAGACATGATAGAATAAATAATCAATCTGAAATAGCATCTCAATATTCATCGGATCCTCGCAAACACAACATGCAGAATTACAAATAGATGATCTTGATCATGAACGGAGCTCACAAGATCTAAACATGAAAGCACAAAGGAGGAGAACCAGCCATCTAGCTACTACATGGACCCGTAGTCCAAGGATGAACTACTCACGCATCACACCGAGGCTTGCATGATGATGAAGAAGGCCTCCAGGGTGAATTCCCCCCTCCGGCAGGGTGCCGGGAAGAGCTTTAGATCCCTTTCGATCTAGGGATGGAGACGACGGTGGCTACAGACTCTTTCGTGGATTTTTGATCAGGTACTTAGGTTTTTGGTCCCAAGGGCATCTTATAGGCGGAAGGAGAGGCCAAGGGGGTGCTGGGGTCGGCCAGACCACCCCCTGGCGCGGGCCAGGCCTGGCCGTGTAGCCAGGTGGTGTGGCCGGCCCCAAGCCCTTCTCCGTCTCGTATTCTGGCATATGATGACTTCCGAAAAAATAGGTACTTTGGCTTTTGTCCCATCCAATTCCGAGAATATTCATTTTCTGACTTTCCTGGAACCAAAAACAGCAGAAAACAGGCAGCTGGCACTGTGGCTCTTGTTAATAGGTTAGTCCAACAAATCATATGAAAAGTACTCCAACGTGTGGACAAAACACAAGAAAGTGGATAAAACCAAGCATGGAACATCAAAAATTATAGATACATTTGCAATGTATCAACATCCCCATGCTTAACTCCTCCTCGTCCTCGAGTAGGTAAGTGATAAAAAGAAAGAATAATTTTTGAGGTGACATGCACCATCAAAGACTTGATGAAAGTATTTGTAAAACATTCAGAGCTGGGATCATAGTACTTCAATCATAACATGAAATACAAGGTTCTATCAATAAGACAAAGAAACTATGATGCAACATGAAAAGGCACAAACAAAAGATTCAGGAATAACAATGCCTTGCAAGACGTTTGTTTGTTTCACATAAAGAAAACATAGCATAATAGTATTCAGCTTGTCCCTCATAGAGTAGCAAATATAAATGCACAGGACACCTTCAAAGTTCATAAGAGTGACTAGATACAAATAGTTTAAAACAAGCAATATCAAGTTATGCATCAATCAACTAGTCTTGGAACAATGCACATAGAACTAAGAATGGCCACTATGCTCTCAAAGTAGGTGCATAAAGGTAGAAGGTGGAGACTCAATATAAAAGTGGAAGAAAGGCCTTTATCGAAGGAAGTAGGGATTCAAGTCTCATAAAGAGCTTCGAAAAATTATTGTACTTATAGCTTTCAGCTCTCATTGCCCCTATCATAAGCATCTTGAAGGTGATTAAGGTTAAAGTGACACAACTAAGAGAATATGCTTGACAAGTTATAAACCGAAATCTCATGCCCCTTACTTACGAAGACCGAACCTCATGCTACTCAACTTTAGTCACAAGTAAGCTCTTATCATTGTAAGTACATATGTATCATAAAGAACCGCCAACGGGGTACCCCTTGCACATGATACAGGAGCTATCCCATAATCAAAATGACAAGGCAAGCAGAAATGAGCATCTCAGCGACCTTTTTATTTGCTATTTGCATAGGTTTTTATTGAGGATGCTTCATAGAGTGCTCATTATGGTGATGCTGCAAGTTTCCACCATGATTAGGCATGGCTTAGGCTAGCGGCCCATGCGTTTCTCTAACACATATACAAACTCCATGATCTTACAAGTTCCACTTTTATTTCACACTGCCGGGATCCATAAGCAAAATAACATGATATCAACGGTGTACAAAGTACAAGTGCAATGTTGAAAGCGTTCCCCATGATACATGGTTCTGCTAATTTCAACTTATAAAGCGCAAGCATATACGCAACAAAGAAGGACCCAATGGTTCAAGTTTATTAAATGCAAAAAAGTAAAGTGTGCCATCAAGTTCGTGAGAGCTTTAATCACTAGTTTTCTCATAACAAGTTTAATTTGGAAGGTAAACAAAAGCATGAATATACTTGGAATAGCATAAGCTAATAGGTAGGTATGGTGGACTCTTTGGAATAACTTGGTTTAGGGAGTTGGATGCATGAGTGGAACTCATACTTGGTTGTGGAGGCTATCAAAAGACTGCGAGCGACAAACTAAGAGAGCAATAATGGCCATAATCATGTAGAGCGACAAAACATCATTGATCAAAGCATAAAGTGATACTACAAGTTAAAAAATAAAGGATCATAAAGCCTTAGGTGACTTGAGATAGTCATAAGATGTTGTGAGCATGCGCCAAGTCAACCCAAATAAAGCATCAAAGGAGAATACCACTATACTATGCTTTAATATGCTAAAACAACGCATGATTCATCCAAGGCACATTAAGCAATATCAATTGTTTATAACAAGTCATGCTACAGTAAAGAATACTAAGCATAAAGCCAAAACAATATCAAGCATGGCATGACAAAGCATAGGCCACAGTCAAAAACAAGCTCTTTTTACCACATAAGTATGAACTTTCCTACTCTTTTCCAAACCAAACCAAACTATTTGCAAACCAATGTATGAAAGAGGGGGTCCAACCAATTTATTCAGCAAACTAAGAAAACAAAAGAAAACGAAAAACCAAAATGAAAACAAAAAAGAAGACGCTCCAAGAACAACACAACTGTGCATGAAACAATAAAAATGAAGCGTTTGGAAGAAACCTGGGATTTTTATTGATGAAGAAGGGGCTGCCTTGGGCATCCCAAGCTTTGACGCTTGTAATTCTTGGATATTTCTTGGGGTGACATGCGTGGCATCCCCAAGCTTGAGCTTTAGTACATCCTTCATCTTATTACTCATTCCTTCCATACACCTGGATTTTTTCCTTCATACAAAACTTCACACAATCTTTATTAGCAACATCAGTGCCCTCAAGATAAATAAGTCTTAAGATTCAGTTCTAACACCAAATAAACTTCCATTAGAATACTCGCTACTGTAGCACTTCCCTCAGAAAACTCAATTCCCAAAAAGAACTAAAAAAGGAACCAACAAGAAGCAAATGCAGAAAATGGCAGAAATCTGTCAAAACAGACCAGCAGGTAAAGACGAATTTTTTAGAAGGCCTTGTGTTGCTCAAATCAAAAAGTGTTGAACTAACGAAAGTTATATAACAAAATGGGCCAGAAGCACAAAAATTCACGCCTCAAAAAGACTTTCATAGATTTTACACGAATTTTTACGATGAAGCACAGAAATCTGTTTCGGGACAACAACTTTCCCAATCATTACTTCTCTCTCATTAGAGGTTACTCTTGGCACAAAAAGCAAATAAAAAGGATAAGGAGCGGTTATTACTGAAGTAATAACTTCCAAGACTCATCCAAAACTTTTGGGTTATCTCCCAGTAAGTACTTTTCTTTAACGCCTTTAAGTTAGGCATAAGAAGTAAGAAAAAGAATCAAGTGTTCTCAAATAAAGAAGCATTAAGACCAAATTTTGTTTTCATAGGAGAGGCAAAAGAAATCTTCTCTCTCTTTTTAGGGAAGTGTTATATACCTTTCTTGAGTGGGACTTGATATTTAATGGTGCCTTCTTTCATATCAATAATGGCACCAACAGTTCTAAGAAAAGGTCTTCCCAAAGTAATAGGACAAGAAGTATTGCATTGAACATCCAAAACATAGAAATCAATAGGGACATAGGCATTGTTAACCATAATAAGAATATCATTAAGACTCCCCATGAGTTTCTTTTTAGCATTATCATCAAGTGGGACATTCAAATAACAATCTTCAAGTGGAGGAAAATTAAGCATATCATAAATCCTTCTAGGCATAATAGAAACACTACTATCAAGATCACATAAAGCTTTGAAATTAAAGTCATTCACTTTCATATTAATGATGGGTTCCCAACCATCTTCTTGTTTTATAGGAATAGAAGCTTTATGTTTCATCTTTTCTTCTTTAATCTTCATGAGAGCATCATTAATGTGTTTTGTAAAGGACATGTTCATAGCACTAGCATTAGGACTTTTAGCAAGCTTTTGTAGGAACTTAATAACTTTAGAGATATTACACCCATCAAGATCAAAATCAAATTTATCATCTAGAATAGTAGAACTATTACTAGCCTCAACACTAGTGGTGGTGATAGTGGAAACACTAATGTTTCTCGCAATTTCATCTTCTCTTTCCCACTTAGCATGTAATTCAGCTAATAGTGTAACAGTTTCATCAGTTCTTGCTTGTATGGCATTAGTAGCTGCAAAGGGATTCTCATTAGTTTCAGGTTTAGCAGCCATTTTATTTAAAGAAGATTGAGATTTAGCCAAAGATGCTATATTTCTTTCAGCATTAGAGAGTTTTTCCTCAATAGTTTGATTGAAAGCAGTTTGCTTACTAATAAAGTCTTTAAGCATAACTTCAAGTTCAGAGGGAGCACTCCTATTGTTGTCGTAGGAATTTGCATAAGCATTACCATTGTTGGGAGGATATGGCTTATAATTGTTGTTACCAAAATTGTTCCTATAAGCACTAGAGATGAACTACTCACGCATCACACCCGAGGCTTGCATGATGATGAAGAAGGCCTCCAGGGTGAATTCCCCTCTCCGGCAGGGTTCCGGGAAGAGCTTCAGATCCCTCCCGATCTAGGGATGGAGAAGACGGCTATAAACTCTTTCGTGGATTTTTGATTGGGTACTTAGGGTTTTCGTCTCGAGGGCATCTTATAGGCGGAAGGAGAGGCCGAGGGGGTAATGGGGTCGACCAGAACACCCCCCTGGCACGAGCTAGGTCTGGCTGTGCGGCCAGGGGGTGTGGCCGGCCCCCAGCCGTTCTCCGTCTCATATTCTGGCATCTGATGACTTCTGGAAAAATAGGCACTTTGGCTTTTGTCCCGTCCAATTCCGAGAATATTCATTTTCCGACTTTCCTGTAACCAAAAACAGCAAAAAACAAGCAGCTAGCACTGTGGCTCTTGTTAATAGGTTAGTCCAAGAAATCATATGAAAAGTACTCCAAAGTGTGGACAAAACACAAGAAAGTGGATAAAAACCAAGCATGGAACATCAAAAATTATAGATACATTTGCAATGTATCAAAGATCGATGCCTTAGCCTCTCGGATCTGCGCAGGGCAAAGATGGATCCCTTGCGGATGATTTCCCCCTCCAGATGCCTTCCGAAGGTGAGGTTTGTGCGATTTCTGGGTGTTATGTATGTCGTCTCCTTGAACCAATTGCACGGGGTGAAACTATTTGACGAGACGGAGGCGGCGCCAACTATACAGTTGGAGCTATACGGGCGGAAGAAATTCTCCCGTTGTATAGTTGGTTCTTGCACTCTCTGCCTCCTTTGTTCGCTTCTGGTTTTCTCCTGGTATTTTTAATATTTCCCAAATAAGCGATTTATGTTGTTTTTGACTCCTTTTCTCCACAGTACAACTACTTCAATAATTGTATCCATTGGATCCATCATTTGTCCTGATCCTGGTGAAAACAGACATAAAATGTGCACACGAGCGCCGTAAAATACAAAGATCCTACATCTACAATGCCAAATAATAATGTAAAACATGATGCAAATATGCACTCATCAATGCCTTGTGTGGAAGATGATGTTTTGGCGCCACTTTCCTTGGAGTAGGTGGAACTTGATGCCTTGGAGGTAGATGCGCTTGACGCCTTGGAGATGGTGGTGTTTGGCACCTTGTAGATGTTGGCGCTAGACGGCTTGGAGGTGTTGGCGCTCATCGCCTTGGAGATGGTGGTGCATGATGCCATGTAGGCGGTGGCGCTTGACGCCTTGGAGGTTGATCATCGAAGTAGGTGGTTCCTGTTGGTGTGGCACGCTTGGCCTTGAAGGTCATTGTTGGGGATATGCTAGATGGGTATCCTCATAGCATGTCACCAATCCACCTAACCCGGGTGGCCCATAGTTGGTAGCAAGGCCTATGGCCTGCTGGGCGGCCCAATTAGACGGATCCTGAAGGGAGGCTCATGCCAGATAAAGGAAGGCTACGCAGGAGTTGCCGACATACTCGGAGCCTTGGAGTACAAGACACAGAAGACTAGTTCATATTAGTCTAGGACTCTTTACCTTGTCCGGCAAGGACCTTTCCCTATAAACCCTAGGTATTGGCGCCTTTATAAGCCAGCCTATGGGATCCTTTAGGGCACAACCTCTTAGATTGTTGCGTACAACGCGCAACACCTTGCATAGCGAACCTATCTCTGTAACTCGGCGTATTGACATTATAGTGATTTATAGCAGGAGTAGAGTTCTGCCACCATTGTGGGACTTGAACCTGGAAAAGCTGTGTTACCTCGTACCCGCCAACTCTCTACCTTACCCCATGTCTCTAAACATGCACTGTGAGGACCCCCTCCATGGCGTACTTGTCAGCAATACCACGACAGTTGGTGCCCACCATGGGGCAAGAGGCGCTTCAAGCTCTACACCGGGTGAGATCCAATCTCTTCGCGGGAATCGGTGATACCATAGCCATCGGTCACGTTCTCTTCTACGACAATGTCTCGATCGTCCCTCAGATGAGTTTTGGGTGCCGGCGAAGAGGAACCCCATGCGCTGCTCCGTCATCCCCTTCGGAGACATCCAGGTCTTCATCGGTGAATCTTACTCGGGTCCTAGCTCCCAGGAAGTCAGAAACTCATCAAGCCCCGCACAGACCGCCTATGATCAGGACACACTCGCAGAAGGATCTGGGCCATACCTCTCTTTGGGGTATGGTGGCTCGAGTCAGGAAATTTCAAGGCCCACCCAAACCGCCCCTGTGCAGGATATAAAGGTGGAAGGATCCCACAAATCCGCTTGGCTTCCCCGACCGTTAGAGATGCATAGGTCACACTTTGTCGGCGTCGTCACCATCTTTGATCTGGCAGATGCGTTCAAAGGGATGGAGAACCTCCCTACGAATACCTTGCCAGACGGATGAGAGTGAGCGAAACCCTAGAGGGCAACCGCGCTGATGAGCTCGTGTACCACTTCGTGGAAGGGCTCACGCCTGGAACACTACTCCGATATACCCTCTGAAGGTGGTAGGCCATAGGCCCTCTCACCCTTGGTGAGATGGTTGCCATCGCCAATGAATATGCATATGCCAATGAAGAGGCCATGGCGGCAATTACCGTTGTAACCGAAGGAGGAACCAACAGCAACGGCCCGCCTCCATCACCCTCCACATCCGCCATCGCCAACACCGAAGCCAACTCCGACTCCGTCCTCGACGTGCTTTACTCGGAGGAATACGACGCTATTATGAGGGAGATCGAGCAGGAGATCGAGAAGGAGGAGCGCGCCGAGAAGACCAACACTTCCCACCAGGTGCTAATCGCCATTAGTAGCGTGATAGAAGAAGACAGACAGGAACAGGAACGTGAGAGAGCTCCGCCCACGCCAGCGGTCACCAGAGAAGCGGCTAAGAAAGTCGCCGAGCCTCCGGCTCCGTCCAAAGCTCTGCCTCCTCCGGTCACCCGCCCGCCATCGGCGCAGGAACTTACCACGACCCCTAACACAGCCCGAAAATCGAACCAGCTGCTAATGCCACCGTCAACGTCTGCAGCTGGCAACCCCCTAGCCACTCCCGCCAACAAAGCAATCTACAGCGCACTTCTCATTGAACCAATCACCATCACCCATATCTGGAGCATTACAGAGCTAGATGAGAAGCGTGCAGAAATCTTGGCGGAGGCCAAGTGCATCACGGAGCAAGGCGCTAAGCTGGACAAAGACATGGCTAAGGTGCAGCAGTACATCAAGGTGGCAAGAGCTATGGAGGCCAAATATAAGCAATTGTTGTTAAAGCATAAAACAAAGAAGGTACCAGCTCACGTCATCCAAGATCCCAGCATTTGGTGAGGCTTGCGATTTAACGGGTCTAAGCCGACAAAAGCCACTCCTTACATAGATTTAGAGGGGAGGCAGGTCATGCCAACCCCCGCTCTCAACATTGCCATCGCCAAGACCCTCCTGGAGCAGGACCGGTCACCAGAAGCAATTGCTCAGGTACGACCTTGTCGCTAAGGCATGCAAGCAACAGGAAAAGGCCGCCTCGCAGAGGCTTGAGTCCAACCTAGAGCTTTGCCAG
This sequence comes from Avena eriantha, assembly GCA_910589775.1. Classification (NCBI taxonomy): domain Eukaryota; kingdom Viridiplantae; phylum Streptophyta; class Magnoliopsida; order Poales; family Poaceae; genus Avena; species Avena eriantha. The sequence continues at coordinate 264,652,785 of OU342741.1, read as the reverse complement.
TCAACCCTGAACAACCGCAGAAGGCCAAAATCTCCCCATGACGAAGGATCGCACACAGGCTCTATAGAGCAAAGACGGAGAGAGGCACACAACAGGACTAACGCTATCCCCATATCCTCCAACCACGGAGCAAAGGCTTGTCCCCACCGCTCGCCACCTCCACCACCATCTCGATGTCACGAGGAACCAGAGTTGTGCCACCGCACAAGCATGCCACCTCCAAGGCGGTCCCAGCGTAACATCATTATACGTGATTAGGGCGAACAGCCTCGGCATGCCGGAGAACACAGCGGCCATGACGGACACAGAAGCAAGTTCCACAAGGAACTGTCACGTCTGACAAGAAACCGCGACAGGCGTGAGGAATCGCATGAGGGGCACAATAAGAGAGCTAACCCACCGCTGCCATCACCACCTAGCAGCCATCATGGCGGAGGGCACAGTGAATCTCATAGATCACGCCACAACTCCCCTCCCCACAACGGAAAAGGGTAGCAGCCAGAGCCATACGATGCACGTACATGGCTGGACAAGATCCAAGAAGCTCGGGAGCTCCCATACCTTGGTCCACGTTGTTTTGGACCAGTCATACGGGCCACAACCTACCCCAAGGGCCTCGAGATAGACAAGACAATCAAGCCATACAACGGCACCGCTAGGCCAGCAACATGGTTGCAGGACTACAGCAAAGCGATACACATCACAGGAGGAAACCCCAATGTCGTTGTCAAGTACCTCCCACTCATGTTGATCGGCACCGCCCGACAATGGATAGACGACTTACCGGAGAAATCAATATGCAATTGGTTGGACATGCATGAAGCGTTCACAAACAGGCTGGATATGAAAAATTCATGCGCAGGGGTGCACGAACAGACCGCTATGGCCGCCTTCATTGATGGTCTAGAAAAAGGAACTTTGCTCCGGCATACGTTGAAGCGCAAGCAAGACAACATTAACCTCAACCTCAACGCAATGATCGCCATGGCTAGTGATTTCGCCGCTGCTGATGACAACGCACGTGGATCGTTGCCGGCGATAGAAATCCCTACCCAGGACAAGAAGAACAACAATAACAAGCTGAAGAATCCGACCGAAGAGAAGCAAGCAGCCGACATGGTCGCCGCAATGTTCACTAGTAGAGGCAATGGCGGATAGCGTGGACGTGGTCGGGGACCTAGCAGTGGCCAACAGAGGAGTGACACTACACCCTCAGCACCCCGCGTTCCTCAAACGTACAAAGAGTACCACGATATGTCGTGCTTCGTGACGCCAATGGCAAATCCACCCACACCAATCGCCAGTGCAAGTTTGTCAATGATCTCAAGGAGAACCCTGAGTCCAGCTACAAGCGAAGTCGGAAAAACAGACCCCGCGGAAAGGGCTAAGGGAAGAAGAAGGAGGAAGAACCTAAGGAATCAAGTGATATGGACAAGGGAAAGGATAAAGGGAAAATCCCTTCGAAAAGAAGGCTCCATGTTACCAAACCTTCCTTGGCACCCCAACCATCCGGGCCCAGAAAACCTCTCTGAGGATACTAATGGCTACCCTCCCTCCGGTTCCCCAGTACGTCAGGTGGTCGGAAGTTCCAATTACTTGGGATAGGAAGGATCACCCAGAACTCATCCCAACAGAGAACCAGTATGCCATGGTCATCAACCCTTTAATTGACGGCACGGAGTTCACCAAGTGCCTCGTGGACAGTGGAAGCAGCATCAACATGATGTACCTGGATACACTGCACAAGATGAACTTGATGGAGACCCATCTAAGGAAGAGCAACACCGTGTTCCATGGGGTTGTCCCAGGCCGACAAGCAAATTCCCTGGGTTGCATCACCCTTCTGGTCGCTTTTGGTGATGTAAACAATTACCGCCAAGAATGCATGACCTTTGAAGTGGTGCCCTTCAAGAGCGTGTACCACGTCATCGTCGGACGCGACATCTTCCACTCCTTCCTTGCAAGGCCATGCTTTGTCTACAACAAACTCAAGATTCCCGGACCAAATGGCGTCATCACCATTGACGGAAGCTTCACCAAGGCACGGGAGTGTGAGCTCAGCGAAGCCGCCTTTGCTGAAGCAGTCCTCTATGGTGAGGAGTTCAAGGAGATCCAGAACTAGGTCAATGCCTCGGAGATGCCGGCTTCTAAGAAGCAGATCACTGCTGCCGAACCCGCCTTCAAGGCCGCCATCAAGACCAAGCAGGCGGAGCTTGTCGAAGGTGATTCCTCCAAGACCACCACCATTGGCATGGACCTAGATCCAAATAGGAAAGCATGCTCATCGAGTTCCTCCGTGCGAATAGGGACATCTTTGCCTGGCAACCTGCCAACATAAAAGGTGTACCTAGGGAACTTGTCGAGGACAGCTTGAATATTGATCCTAATGCCAAACCGGTGAAACAACCTCTACGACGCTTTGGTGATGAAAGACAAAGGGCCATAGGAAAAGAAATAGCTAGGTTACTTAAGGCTAGCTTTATACGAGAAGTTATTCACACCCGATGGGTGGCAAATCTTATACTTGTCCCCAAAAAGGGAACCAATGAATTAAGAATGTGCGTTGATTAAGCATGTCCAAAGGATCTGTTTGATTTGCCTCGCATTGACCAAGTCATTGATTCGATGGCTGGCTCGGAACTTCTGTGTTTTCTCGATGCTTATTCAGGATACCACCAGATCCAGATGCGAAAGTCAGACCAATTGGACACTTCATTCACCACACCCTACGGTATGTATTGCCACATCACGATGCCCTTTGGGCTGAAAAACGCTGGTGCTACATACCAGCGGACAATGCAACATTGCCTGCACGACCAAATAGGTCGCAGCGTACATGCTTACATGGAAGACATCGTGTTAATGTCAAAGAAATCAAATGATCTTATCGTTGACTTGCAGGAAACCTTCGACTATCTTTGGAAATACAACATGATGCTGAACCCAAAGAAGCGTGTCTTCGGGGTACCATCCGGCAAACTATTGGGCTTCATCGTTTCGCATCACAGAATCGAGGTGAACCCGGGGAAAATCAAGGCCATCCTCGACATTAAACACCCGACATGCCTGAAGGACATATAAAGGCTCATAGACTGCATTGCAGCAGTAAGCCGGTTCATCAGCCGACTTGGTGAGAAGGCTATGACACTCTACAAGTTGCTAAGGAAGGTGGACAAATTCACATAGACGGACGAAGCTGACACAACACTTCAGGAGTTGAAGAGAATACTCTCCTCCCCACCTATACTTGCAGCACTGGTACCAAGGGAGCCTATGTTAGTGTACATGGGGGCAACCAACCGAGTAATCAACTTTGTCATCGTGGTGGAGGGCAATGAACCAACGCACGAATACAGAGTTCAGCGACCCGTTTACTATGTAAGTGAGGTCTTGACGGAATCCAAGAAGCGTTACCCGCACTACCAGAAGATAGCTTATGGATTTTTCCTTACTTCACGTAAGCTAAGGCATTATTTCCAGGAGCACCCCATCATAGTAGTGAACAAAGCTCCACTGTCCGGCATCATCAACAACGGCGATGCTATAGGGAGAGTGGCAAAGTGGGGCATTGAACTTGCTGCCTTCGACATCACCTACATGCGACGCGACGCTATCAAATCACAAGAATTGGTGGATTTCCTTGTAGATTGGACAGAACTGCCAGAAGACACTCTTGTGTTAGAGCCAGAGTATTGGGTCATGCACTTTGACGGATCGAAGTTACTCAATGGCTCGGGGGCTGGTGTATTATTGCAATCACCAACACGAGAGAAGTTGCAATACGTCCTACAGATCCACTTCAACGCTACAAATAACATGGCGGAGTATGAGGCCCTCATTCATGGACTTCACGTTGCCAAGAATATTGGCATCAAGCGCATAGTTTGCTGTGGAGATTTCGACTTGGTTTCCTAGAAAGTAGCTGGCACCTAGAACGCGCGGAACCCTATGATGGTGGCATATTGAGACGAAGTAGACGAAATAGCCAAGTGCTTCGACGGCTACAAAGTCAAGTACGTCAAAAGGGAGGATAATGAGGCGGCAGATCTGCTGTCAAAGCTTGGATCAGCTCGTTGATCAATTCCGCCAGGCATTTTCCTGGAGCATTTACGGACTCCATCCATTAAGGGAGCGGACCCCGATAATCCGAATAGAGTGGACTCATTTGTTAACACGGTAACATTGACCTCTCTAGCTTGGATGAAGCTGTTCATGGATTATCTACAATACAAAACTTTGCCCGCTGACGAAGTCGAAAGCCAGCAAATAGTACATAGAGGAAAAGGCTATGTCATCATTGACGGCCAGCTATACAAAAGAAGTACCATAGGAGTTTTCCTATGATGTGTCTCCCAGCAGCAAGGTATTGAAATCCTTAGAGAAATACATCTCGGAGATTGTGGGCATCATGCCGCTCCCCGATCGTTGGTGGCTAAGGCCTTTCGACAAGGATTCTACTTGATAACTACCAAGGCGGACGCCGACAAGTTGGAACAAACATGCCTTGGGTGTCAGTTTTATGCAAGACAACCAAGTGTTCTAGCTAAATAATTGCGAACAATACCAATAACTTGGCCGTTTGTAGTCTGGGGGCTGGACATGGTGGGACCTTTGCAGACAACGCCCTATGGATTCACACACTTGCTAGTAGCAGTGGACAAATTCACAAAATGGATTGAAGCTAAACCCATTAGAAAGCTTAATGGGGCAACAACCCTAAAGTTTGTTTGGGATCTAGTGGTGAGATTTCGTCTCCCACATAGCATCATCGCCGACAATGGCAGAAATTTATTTCTCGGAGAAGTTGAGGAGTACTGTCATGAGAAAGGCATCCGCCTTGACCTAGCATCTGTGGCACATCTGCAGTCAAATGGGCAAGTTGAAAGGGCCAATGGACTAATTATGCACGGAATCAAGCCATGCTTAGAGGCACCACTATGCAGAGCAGTTGGAGCCTGGGCAGAGGAACTACCATCTGTCTTGTGGAGTTTACGAACAAGACCCAATAGATCCACCGGCTTGACTCCTTTCTTCATGGTTTATGGAGCATAAGAAGTTCTCCCATCCGACATCCTCCACAACACACCAAGAGTTTCCGTCGACAAGGAGGATGCCTCTGAAGAATCCAAATGACTATCTATGGACCTACTTGAAGAAGAGCACTTGCTGGCATGCCATAGATCTGTCGTCTACCAGTAGAAGCTACGCGGCTACCATAGTCGCCGTGTAAATCACCACTGTTTAAAGAAGGGGATCTGGTGTTTAGACTCAAGCAGGAGAAATCACACAAATTATCCCCGCCTTGGGAAGGACCATTTGCCATAAGCAAAGCATTTCTCAATGGCTCCTATTACCTCGTCAATATTTGCGAGTTGAAAGATAGGCCAAAAAATCACAAGCGCAAGCAACGTGACTCTGATGATGATTACCCGGAGACAGATCGGCCATGGAACATATCACAGCTACATCCCTTTTACACTTAGCACATTTATATTATTTAATAAGTTTCTTATGTGATCAATGAAACAAAGCATTTGGTTCACTCATATTCTCTGAGTCTTCTGCCTCCTTTAGTTGTTCATTTTTGGATCATATAAACCCTTTATGCGCAAGGTTGCATTTGCCCTTGTGAAAATTCCGCCTACGGGCGTTAGCTTAAGTTTTCTAGTTTACACATTTTCTGATGTTTTATGTGGATTCTGGAGTAGTGACTTTTCGGAACTCAAAAGCCGGTGATTTTATTCTTAGGTTGTTGACGGTGCTATTAAGCATCATTGCCTGAGAGCATAGTTTTGTGATGTGAGTCTTCCGTCTCACAAAAGGTCAAGCATATGAACTAGAATAATGGATAAGCCAACACTTGCTTAAAAAATATATATACACGCTGGAAGCAGATAAGTTGTAGGAAGCTTGAATAAAGTTTTTCTGCCTTAGGCAAACATAAGTTTTTTCCGCATACATTTTGCAGAGATACATTTAATACATACATTGTTTTTCATGGCTCTGCTGTAGGGGGCTTCGTGGTGGCATCATCAGGAGAGCCAGGCCGGGAGAGCTCGTCAAACTCTAAAGGAGAGGGGCTAGACTCAAAAGAGGCCATATCGTCATCTAGAATCTCGGCAGGCACGAAGACATCAGCCTTGACCATCTTGGCAACCCTGGTATCAAAGCCGGCAAGAGAGTTCCAAATAGCATCGCTACCAATCTTTTGTCCTTCCTCGTCTAGCTTGGGCATGCCGGAGGTCACCAAGTCGATGTCAGCATTATCATAGTGAGCCTTGACCAAGGACAGGGTCATCCTAGCACTAGCCTGGATGCAAGAGGCTTTCTAGTCATTGATTTTCTCAGGGGCTCTGCGCAGGATTTCCGCATACTTGGCCGCTGAGTCTACCGCCTTGATATTGATACCTAGAGGTTGAGCTATCTCCTTGGCTTGGGCGATGGCGGTGCTGACGAAGTTGCTGGCAAGAATCATGCGCTCCTTGGACTTGGAGCACCCTCACCCAAGTTGGCTATGCCAATGGGAGTTGTGGTTTGCACAAACATACAAGGACCATGAGTATAAACAAGTCAAATGGTTATCCAACTTACAGAAAAAGACAAAGACGGAGAAAGGTTACCAAAAATGCTCGTTTCCGCTTGCTTGCATGTCTCCGTCAAGTCATCACGCTCCTTCTAGACTGACTTGAACATCTCAAGACTCCTAGCATTCTACTCTTTGGCAGCTTGGTTCTGGTCTTTGAGCTATGCAATCTCATCATTCAGACGCTGCATCTCGACATCCGTAGACTCTTGCATAGCCTTCATCATCTCCTCATGGCCCTTGACGGCCTCGGCTAGGTCCTTCTTCAGAATTTTGTTTTCATCATCGAGATCCTGAATATGCTTGGATTGCTCAATGATGCTCTTGGCCTTGGCAATGGCTTTTGTAAGACGGAAATCAGAAAGTGCTATCAAAAGACGGAAGAAATTATTCAATGAGAAACGCAAGGAGCTGTTGTAGGAAACATACTCTAGCTATTTTTGATCTGTTCCTTCAGGAATTTGGTTTTACCCTGTTCAAGGTCCATTTCCTTCCGAAGAGCAGCAAACCTCTCATTGGCGGCTATCCTCCATTTATTCTCATTCTGCACAAGATGTAAACATGGTTAGTTTCTCTAGAGCATCTAGTCGGAACTATTTAGTTTTAACTAAATGCTCGGGGGCTACAGTACATGATTTTAAAGTAAACTAATTTATCTAGACCATCTAGTCGGAACTATCCAGTTTCACCTAAACACTCGGGGGCTACACGGACAAGTTCTGTACTTAGTTCGTTGGAGCACTTGTTGGGTTCGCAACATAGAAAACAAAAATTTCCTACGATGGGAACTATCCGCCAAGATCTATCTACTAGATACAAGCAACGGGTGGATATACATCCGTAGATATCTTACCCTCGAAGACAACAAAGCTTTGTTAACGAGTTGGAACTCGTGGATGATGTAATCATACACTTGTCGATCTCACGATCATGATGAAGTCCAGCAGGTCCGGCTCCAGCATGTCCTTCAGATCCAGCTCCAGCAAGTCCAGCACCACCAAGTCCAGCGCCGCAAAGCAGCGGTGCATCCGTGATCGCACACACGTCTGGTACCCCGACAACCTCCTCGCTCCAGCAAAGCAGCGGAAGCAGCAACCCCTTTCCAGATAAAGCCACCAGGAACATGTATCTCGCTAATCCGAGACCATGGGGAATAATACTAGAGGGGGAGAGAGATCCTTCACGAGGAGGTGTGTGTATGAAGGTGTGAGAGGGGGGCCTTTTATAGGAGGAGGGGAGGGTACCCCTCCCCATGGCCGGCGCCCCAAGGGGTGACCTCTCACCTTCTCATTCATGTGGTGGTAACTCCCTGCACATAAATTTGCCCCTTCACATTCTCTTTTAAAGTCTCCACTTTAAATGCATTAAATTTCTCCAAATTTAATGCTCTCTCATTTAATAAAACTCTTTTATTAATTTTATTCAGAATTTTGTTAATTACTTTAATTAACAAACATTCACATAAAACCCCCTTCAACATTTCAATATTACATGCAGAACCAATTTCAACAATTTCACCCGAAACAGTTTCGGTATCTATTGAAATAATTCTAGCGCTTCCTTAAATCTTTATCTGAAACATATTTGCTCCAAAAGATGTCGGTATCCCTTAAGTGTGTCACCCTACGGTTCGCGAATATTGCAGACATGATCGAGACCCTTCTCAGATCAATAATCAGAAGCGGGACCTAGAGATCCATACTGACTCCTACAGATTCAACGATGACTTCTGTGATCGTGAGAACCTTTAACGCTAGTACCTAAATCCCTTTGTCTCGCGATATATTACATGTCCAAGATTTGATCATCGGTATCTCCATACCTAGTTTGATCTCGTTGTCGACATGCACTCTTTTCTCGTTCCTGTCATATAACATTCTAGTGATCACATCACTTGCTTGCAAGCTATCTTAATGTGATATCACCGAGAGGACCCAGAGTATATCTATCCGTCATCGGGATGGACAAATCCCACTCTTGATCCATGAGCCTCAACATAACACCTTCGTAGTATTGAACCGACCTTCATAGTCACCCTATTACGGTGTGACGTTTGATGTTATCAAGATACTCTTCCGGTGTTAGCAATTTACATGATCTCATGGTCTAAGGACTAAGATTACTTCGTATGATGTTATAGCAATATAAAAATAATGAATTTGATCGTAATGCTATACTTCGCATGAATGTTCATCACATCATTCCACCAATGTTGTGACCTCGTTATTAACAACATCCAATGTCCATGATCAGGAAACCTTGATCATCTTGTTAATCAACAAGCTAGTTTATATGAGAGGCAGTAGTAGGAACTTTGTATTTTGTTTATTAAACACACATGTATTAATGTTTCCAATTAATGAAATTATAGCATGCAAAATAAACATTTATCATAAACATGGAATAAGATAATAACCACTTTATTATTGCCTCTCGGGTATATTCCCTTCAGTCTCCCACTTGCACTAGAGTCAATAATCTAGTTTGTAAACTTGTATATACAACACCTAGGTGTTGAATATATGCGTTTGCTAGTGGTTAACATAATCTCCGGATCTGACACTTTCAGGTCCGTGTGTATTTGCATGTCTTTGCGTCTCTACGCATCACTCATTCTCAAATGAGATGGCATTGTATAAATTTGGTTCTTTGGTGAGACCTTTAGTTCGTTCGGGTTAGAATATGTTGATATTATTGTCATACAATATATCTTCATAGTATTAGCCCACTTTGAACCACACCTAGTTTGATAACAAACTTCTTAACACAAATGCCCTCCTTTGCTGCTACTATAGCAGTCATATACTTAGCCTTTTCTTGTAGTATCCATCACAATGTTTCAACTTTGGAACTTATCCAAATACATCATGGAACATCCTTTCCATTACATTGTGCCACCCATAGCCTCAATTGAGATAAATTTAATTTGTATCTTGTGACAAAACTAGTATCAATGTAACACTTTAGAATGAACTACCTTTAACTATTTGTCACTTATACGTGATATATTCTTAGATCTTCCAAAGCTCATAAGAATATCTTTACTACTGTCCAATCATCATCTTATGAATCATTCTGGTATGTGCTCATAAAATTTAGAGCATAGGACATTTTGGATATATACATATCATGGTATAATCGATCAAAATCTTCATGTGATTTTACTCACCAAGTGTTGAAACACTTGAATCTTGATACAATCATTTCCATGGAGCAAGAACCTTTCTTGTTGTTTCCATATTGAGACCTTTCAATATCTCATATATGTACGTCTGGCACAACCATATTAGCGCCTCAATCTATCCATATAGATATTGATGCCAAATATTCCGAGTTTGCCCAAGTCTTTCATCGAAATCTTATTTTAATGAAATTCTTAACTTGTGTCAATACAAGATACATCATTTCCAATCAACAATATGTTCTCTACATAATGTATTAGAAATATGTCTCAGCTCTCCCACTTAATTTCTTGCAAATGCAAGCATCTTCATCATCTCCACTGAATTTAAACTCTTTTAACAGTTTCATCATGGTGAAGATTCCAACTCCACTATGCTTACTTCAACTATTGAAGTTTGCATGCCCTTTTAGCACCCTTTGAATTAACAAAACCCTTCGGACTGTGTCTTGTACACGTCCTAGGTAACAATTCTATTAGAAGAACATTGTTTTGTTTTTTCAACTACCATACATCAAATTATATGTAGTGGTTGCTACATTAATCCGTCAAGACTAAATATCGCTATGAAAGATCAAATCATGTCATAGTCAACTCCTTGAACATTGTCGTAAACTTCTTTCCGACATGTCGACTATTTCATAGATGTTAAACATCCATGTCTATTTCTTTATAGATCCAAACACGACCGATAGGCTTCACGCCTTTCCGGAGGGTCTTCAAAGTTCAGAAACTTGATTTCTCGTGTATGGATACTATCACGGATTCTATGACTTCTAGTCATTTTATGGAGTCAGGGCCCATCATCGCTTCTTTGCATGTAGTCGGTTCATCATTGTCAAAACAATAACGACTTGCTTATCAAATCACACTATTTCATTCTTACCGACTCACACGGTTCAATAGGAACTCTAATCTCCGAGATCACAACCTTTGTAATCACGGGAGCCATGAGCATTGTGGCCGCCACCGGGACACTTTCCGGCGTTGCGCTACTTAGCGCATATAGCTAAGGTTCAACAACCTTATCAAGGTTCTATTGTCCTCCCACTTAACTTTTCGCGAAAATTCCTTCTCAAGAAACTTGACATTCCAAGTAACAAACTCTTTGTCCTCGGTGTTATGGAGAAATTCCCAACAAATTCTTTGGGACAACCTACAAAGACGTGCTTATCCGACTTTGGTTGTAAACATTTTACTTATGCATAGCATACCAAAATTTAAGAAAAGACAATTTGGGTTTTATACCAAACCATAACTCATATGGTGTCATTTCAACGGATCACAATGGTGCTCTTTTCAGTGTAAAAGTGGTAGTCTCTAAATCTTCAATCGTTAAAACATAATGGCAGTTTTATAAATGACACCTTTGATCTTACCATGTCAAATAAGGTTTGATTTCATCTCTCGAATATGCCATACTCCTATGGTTTATCGGGAAACACAAATCATGGAATAATTCCTCAAGTCTTAGGTGTTTTGCTAAACATGTAACTCAAATATCTTCCTTTATGATCGAATCATAAACTCTTTATTTTCTTGTTACAATGATTTTTCACTTCATCTTGAAAGTCTTTGAACAATTTTCAAATGATTCATACTTCTTCCTTATTAAGTAAATATATAAATATATTCACTCAAATTTCTGGAGAAAGCATATGAAGCAAAAAGATCCATCGCATATGGCTACACATAATGGACTATGCACATCAGCTGTAACATCCCAAATTTTTGCAATTACAGATGTTACTAGAAGCATGCATCATATCCTTGCATCATGGCATCACATATTAAAAACTTCATTGATATTCTCCTAAATCCCATAGTCACATATAGACTAAAAGGGGTAAAACCTTTTTGAACCACCGAAACACTTGCAAAAGTTTTATTTTATAGTCCTACTCTAACCCTCTTCTTTTTAAAAAAAATTAGAAACAAATTTCATCTAATTCGAAGTCCGTTTGCAAAAGTTATTAAACAAATAGCAAAACAGAAAATAATAAAAAGAATAAAAAAAGAAATCTAACTTAACCGGGCCGGCCGAGCCAGCCCGGGGCTTACCTACCGCCGCCTGGCCGGGTGGGCGGCGCGCAGCGCGTGGGCCGCTCCAACCGCAGCCCACCAGCAGCCAGCCCGCCTCCAGCCAGCCGGTGACAGACCGGGCCCACCCGTCATCCTCCTCCCCCGAGTCCGGCTCAAGCACGCCGCCACCTCCGCATCGGCACAACCGCTGCCGGCCGATTCGGGGTAGTTTCCGTAGTCCCCGCGCCAAGAAATCGCGCCCATATAAGCCCCGGCACGCCTCCCCAAAAACCCTAGTTTCCTTTTCCACTAACTGCCACCGAGCCGCTGCCAATCTCTCGCCGGAGCCCTGCCGCCTCCGCCGCCTCCAGCCGCCGCCCGCCGTCGCCTCGGGAAGGAGGAGCCGACGCCACCCCGGGGAACGCATCCACGGCGAGGAGCCGGTCGTCGTCGACTACTCCACCGGGTCGGGGGAACACCGCCTCGCCGCCGCACCTCGCCGCTGACGCACCGCCGCCGTCGCCGTCAATAAGCCGTCGCCGTCGGTGAGTTCTCTGCCGCCCCCGTCCTTTCGATCGCGAACCGACGGCCAGATTAGACTGGCCGTACCGAACCGGTATCAGCCAATCGTGTCGCGCCACGTGGCAGCCGCCACGTTGTCGCCGCGTCAACCCCGCGTCGGCGCCACACGCGTGTCGCTGACCAGTCCCGAGCCGCCACGTGTCACCACGTCGTTGGCCACCTTTTTGTTTTTCTTTTAAATAGGCAGAAATTACTCCAATCTTGTAAAATCCATAGTAATTCGAATATTAGTCCAAAAATTGCATATAATATACCGTTGGGTTCATATTTTCGAGTAGAACACAGATCTACAATAATATTGCTGTTTTGCCATAGCAATATTGCAGTAGAATTTAAAGTTTAGATTAGAGTATTTTAATTCTAGAAAATTATCCGTAACTCCGTTTTAGTTGATTCTTATTGCGTTGGCTTTGTTTCGACGAGACCTTCTATAGAAAATTGTCTTATCATGCTTAGGGTGTTCAGATCTGTCTCGTGGTAGATTGGAGTTGTAGATCTAGTTTTGATCTTGGTTATTTAGGGTTTAACCCAAAATACTTAAAATCTGTGGGGAATCAATTCTAATGACATCCCCAACCCAACAACACCCCTGGTTAAAACCCTTGGTCGAAATCGAATCCATCCTTGCATATTACCATGTTGCATGCATGCATAATTGACTTCGTGACTTGTTTTGTGCAAATTGTGATTGGATCCATGTTTGTTTCGTTAGATTGCTCGGAGTGCGCTAAGGAGTACTGTTGTGTAGATTGCTGCTCGGATCAAGGCAAGTTACACCACTCGTTCATGTTTATGTCCCAGTTTTGACTATGCATGTTTTACTCTTCAAATTCTGTAGTATGCATGTGTAGGATTTTGGTAGATTTTCTTAGAACTATTTTCGCAAGTACGGTTTTGTAGGATGCCATGAGTAGCTCTATGTTTAGGAATTTCCATCCCAATAGGTTATCCTATTTTTCCAAGTTATGCTTGCTATTTTATATACTTGTATATATCAAGTACCGTTGGGATGGTTCGAAAGATTCAAACATTTTCTAAGTACGAGAGCTCTCTCGAGCGAACTTTTCTTCTCCAACACCCCTTTCAAAATAAAACTAAGTTTTCTTCTGGGCGGAATGGTTGCCGGGACAACGAGTGGGATTTTGGTGGAGGACGGCCGCCCAGGAATCAAAGAAGTCTGCCATGTTTCAGAATTCAGAAGCTTCCCGTGCAACCACAATACATATGGGCTCTGTCTTGGCTTAGTACTTAGTGGGAAACCTCACCAGGGTACGAACATTTGGAGGTTCTTGGCACGGTTGGATCCAGGTGGTAGAGGGGCTACTAAGGGAAGGCTTCGCCATGGTCTTGTTCGTAATAGGACTTGATCATAGATTGTGGGGAAAGTGCACAACCTCTCGAGAGTATTGCAATCTGATCGATCAGCCGTGTTCATGGAAACAGAACAACATTGAGCATCTGAAGGATGGAGCCTCTAGAAGATCTTCCTCTCTCTTTTCCAAACTTAACGTTTTATAAACCCCAAGGCGTGAGTAATATCGCCATTGGATGGGATTTTGGGAACTTGGTGCGTAATATCCAAGTGCTAGGTTGATTGGGCATTTGCTGAGTAATATCCACGTGTTCCATTCGACCCTATACTATTTATCAAAGTTTACAAAGTAGGGAAAACTTTCTTCCTCTTTTCTTACTACATTGATAAAATTTGCTTTACACAAATGAACCACAGAGCCTACTCTTAGCCTTGCATGTAGAGATAGTCTTACTCTTTCCTTGGTGTAATCTGCCAATACATTCAAAGTATTAACCCATCTTGTTGGCTGCACGTCTTATGTGCAGAATCCGAAGATTGAAAGGTGCGTAGGGATCGCGGGTCTTCACGCAGCTAGCCTGAGGCGTTGATGGACTCAAGTTTTAATTAGTTTCCGCTGTTTCAATTGAGCTAGCTATAAGCTATGCAAGTTGTAATAAATATACTCTGGATTATTCGTGTAATAATGACTTGTGTTTTACATGGTATTCATCGACTGTGAAGTGCTAGCTATTGATCTAGGGAGTAGCATGTTAATCACAGGGACTTAGGATCCTTAATGATCCGAGTTCGCAACAGATGGTATCAGAGCACAAAGTTGCCTATAGGACGTGACCCCTAGGATTGGAAACCACCTTTACCATATGTCTTTTGCTTTCTGTATTCTTTGTACTCTTCTAGTATTTCTCTTTCTTATCACCTTGTGTCTAATTTTCTCCCTCCTAACCTAATGATGACGGCCTTCTACTACGACCCCACCGAAGACATCAAGTGCCTGCGCTTCGGGGAGTGCCTTCTGGACATCATCAAGACACTATAGTTACCCATGCCATCAATCAAGGGAAGCGAGTTGAGGAAGATGCACAAGGAAGGATGCTGGGCGATTGAAGTCATCCAACCAGGGCGCAGTCAGACAGAACCCAAGACAGAGGCCATTGTACTCAACGTCACCAGCGACTCCAAGGAGAAGGGACTTAGCATCAGCTTGCAGGAGCTCATTGGACGCCTTTGCGGACGCCACCATGAAGAGATTGAAGGCCACTACATCAAACTCTTTGGAAGACGTGATGAGAAGGGAGTTCCAATCGAGTTAACCCCAGAGGAAAGGAAGACATGCAAGCATCGAAGAATCCAATATCAATACTTGGAGTTCCACATCAATGACCTTCAGAAGGGGAGATGCCTTGAGATCGTGAGGAATGACGAGCTTTGTGCCCTAGTCAAGGAGAAGGACGAGAAGATCGAAGAGCTGGAAGAGAAGATCAAGTTCCTAGGAGGGGACCTCACTGCCCAAGACAAGAGGTTCGCTAATCAAGAGAAGAGGGTGCAAGATAAGAACAAGAGGATTAGGGAGCAAAGTCTAGTGCTCGCAAAGAACGAGATGGAGTTCAAGAACCTTGCCACCATGTTGAAGGACCTACGAGCAGCCAAGAGGAGCTTGGAGGAGAAGATCACGCCCGTGACTATGGGGTCAAGTTTGATCAAGAAGCTACAGAAGGAGAAGAAGGAACTCCGAGCGAAGCTGGAAGCTGCTACCCAGGAGCTGCAAGAGGTGAAGGAACTTCAAGGGAGGCTCGAAGCTGCAACACCAGAGCCACAGGAGGTGAAGGAACTTCAAGAGAAGCTTGAAGCCACGACGAGGGACATGGAGCTATACAAGTCACTACTGGAAAAGGAAGGCTTCATCATTGAGGATGAGGAAGTGGATGATGAGTAGAGTAGTTGGACCGCCTTTAGTTCTATAGTCGAACGTTATTCGCGATTGTAATGAGTACCAAAAAATTTATAATGGATAGTTAAACTTGGTTGGGTGTGTGGATTTATGTGCCTTGTGTGCCTTGCTTTTCTCGTGTGTTTTTCTTCTCGTGTTTACATAAGGGTAGGAGTTTATTCCTTAGGCTTTCTATCTATTTCTTAACTTGCCTCCCAAACCCTCCAGATGGCGAGACGTGGAAACAACAATAACAACATGCCCCCAGAGATAACACAACTTCTGAATTCCCCGAATCAGTTGATCCAACTCCTCACTCAAAACATGCAAAACAACAACAACAACCCACCGCCTCCGCCACCCCCACCGCCCCAACAGGATCGCTTGACACGGTTCTTGAGGTTGAACCCTCCAATTTTCTCAAGTAGTTCTGAGCCAATTGTGGCAGATGACTGGCTCCGCACCATCAACAAGAAGTTAAACACCGTCCAAGTTGTTGGAGCTGATAGGGTGCGCTTTGCCGCGCACCAACTAGAGGGACCAGCTGCTGAATGGTGGGATAACTACCAGGTCACCCACCCCGATATTAAAGCTATCACCTGGAACCAGTTTGAAGCAGCCTTTCGTACTCATCACGTAGCCGCGGGAGTCATGTCACTTAAGAGACGTGAGTTCCGCGACTTGAAGCAACTACACCGCTTTGTCTCCGAGTATGGGGACCTTTTCAACAAGCTGGCACGTTATGCACCTGATGATCTATCCACTGATGCCAAGAGACAGGAGGAGTTCTTAAGAGGGCTTAATGATGAAATATCAATTCAGCTTGTGGCTCTGAAGTTTGATAACTATCAGGAACTCCTGGACAGGGCAGTGGTGGTTGAAGCAAAACAAAGGAGTATAGAAAACCGAAAGAGAAAGTCCACCTCACACAAGCACAACTCTGCCCCATATCAGAAGCAACACACTTCGTCGCCACCACCCCACAACCACAATGGCCACAACCACAACGGTCATCGTCATGGAGGACATAACCACAATGGCCATAAGCACCGCAATGGAAATGGCAATGGGAAGGATCTGAGTGAAGTGACATGCTTCAAGTGTAACAAGACAGGGCACTATGCGACTACTTGCCCCGAAAAGACAAAGAATGGGAATGGTAATGGAAACGGCAACGTACACAACCACGACAATGGTAATGGAAATGGGAAGAAGCCGAATCCGTTCGTCAAAGCCACGGTGAATCATGTCTCCGTGGAGGATGCTCGTGAGGCACCTGACTCCTTGATTGGTAAGTTCAAGCTTAACTCCACACCTGCAGTTGTCCTTTTTGATACTAGTGCATTGCATTCATTCATATCAAGGGTATTTGTGGATAGAGGCAAGATACCTACGGAGACTATTAGTACTCCCCTAAGGGTAAGTTCTCCTGCAGGAGAAATAGTGGCAAACTCTGGATGCCGTGGGTTAGAACTAAGGATTGGGGCGCACACCTTTCCCACTAGCCTAGTCGTTCTGGAATCACAAGGCTTAGATATAATTTTGGGCATGAATTGGATGACCGAATATGAGGGAGTCATAGATTGTGCCAAAAGTACTATCGCACTCACGACTCCAGAAAATAAAAGGATCCGCTTTAAGTCAGCTTTCGCACTCAAAGGAAGTATGGTGAACTCTCTTAAGGGGGTTAGCTTGGAGGATGTGCCAATTGTGAAGGAGTATCCAGATGTGTTTCCGGAAGAATTGCCAGGGATGCCTCCCGACCGAGACATCGAGTTTCTTATTGACTTGATGCCAGGTACTGGACCAATAGCAAAAAGACTGTACAAGATGGATGTGGATGAGTTGAAGGAACTTAAGAAACAGCTTAGAGAACAATTGGACAAAGGCTTCATTCAACCAAGTGCGTCATCTTGGGGAGCACCTGTCTTATTCGTGGAGAAGAAGGATAAAACCAAGAGACTAGTCGTGGACTACCGGTCGTTGAATGAAGTGAAAATCAAGAACAAGTACCCTCTACCCAATATTAACGACCTGTTTGACCAATTAAAGGGAGCTAGTGTTTTCTCTAAGATTGATCTCCGATCAGGATATTTCCAGCTAAAGATCTGGGAACAGGATGTACCCAAGACAGCTTTCACCATGATATACGGATTGTATGAATACACCGTGATGTCGTTCGGCTTAACCAATGCCCCAGCATACTTCATGACTATGATGAACAAGGTGTTCATGGAGTACTTGGATAAGTTTATTGTGGTATTCATTAATGACATACTCATATACTCCAAGGACGAGAAGGAACATGAGAGGCACCTGCGCCTAATTATGGAAAAGTTAAGGGAACACAAGTTGTATGCCAAGTTTAGCAAATGTGAGTTCTGGTTGAAAGAAGTGGGATTCCTTGGTCATATTGTATCAGCTAAAGGTGTTACCATGGACCCAAGTAAGGTAGCTTCCATGACTGAATGGGAGTCTCCTAAGAATGTGGGTGATATTAGGAGTTTCCTGGGCCTTGCGAGATATTACCGAAGATTCATCGAAAACTTTTCCAAGAT
The DNA here is from genome assembly GCA_910589775.1 of Avena eriantha. Taxonomy (NCBI): domain Eukaryota; kingdom Viridiplantae; phylum Streptophyta; class Magnoliopsida; order Poales; family Poaceae; genus Avena; species Avena eriantha. Next base: position 264,634,617 of record OU342741.1, on the reverse strand, counting down.
AGCAAAGCCTATGACAGAGTTGCTGAAGAAAGAGAAGAAGTTCCAATGGACCGAGGCATCTGAAGCGAGTTTTCAAGAGTTGAAGAAGCGCCTAGTAACAACACCAGTTTTGTGTCTCCCTGATATCCAAAAGGATTTTCAAGTCTATTGCGATGCTTCCCGGCAAGGACTCAGTAGTGTACCGATCCAAGATGGAAAAGTAGTGTCTTACGCCTCTCGGCAACTTAAGAACCATGAGAATAACTACCCCACGCACGATTTGGAACTAGCATCAGTTGTGCATGCGCTCAAGGTATGGAGACATTACCTAATGGGCAAACATTGTGATGTGTTCACGGATCACAAGAGTCTTAAGTATATCTTCACTCAAAAGGAATTAAATATGAGGTAAAGGAGATGGCTTGAGCTCATCAAGGATTATGACTTAGACCTGCAGTACCATCCTGGAAAGGACAACGTTGTGGCTGACGCCTTAAGCCAGAAGGTCTATGTAAATGGACTTACCGTGGGAGAATTTCCAAATGATTTGTGTGAAAAATTCAAGGACCTCAGGTTGGAAATAGTTCCGGAGGGGTACTTAGCAACTATGGAGATAGTGCCAACGCTTTTGGACCAAATTAAAGAGGCCTAGAAGGGGGACAAAGAGTTGGAAGAAATAAGAGCTAATATAAGCAAGGGTAAAGCAAAAGGGTTTCACACGGATGAACAAGAAACACTTTGGTATGAGAAGCGTTTGTGTGTTCCCGATGACCCTGATATCAGGAAATTAATCCTTCAGGAAGCTCACGACTCGCCTTACTCGATCCATCCAAGTAATACAAAGATGTACATGGATGTGAAATAGAGGTTCTGGTGGAACAACATGAAAAGAGAAATTGCTGAATATATCTCCTTGTGTGATGTATGCAATAGAGTTAAGGCCGGACATCAAAAACCAGCAGGACTGCTGCAGCGATTACCTGTGCCCGATTGGAAGTGGGACAAGGTAGGCATGGATTTTATCACAGGACTACCGCGGACTCATTCAGGGTATGACTCCATCTGTGTAGTGGTCGACCATTTCACAAAGGTGGCCCACTTCATTACCGTAAAGACCACCTATACGAGTGCTAAACTTGCCAAGATTTATATGTCAAGGATCGTAAGTCTTCATGGTGTACCCAAGGGGATTGTCTCAAATAGAGGTACCCAATTCACCTCTAAGTTTTGGCGACAGCTACACGAGTCTCTAGGGACACGACTGGAGTTTAGTACTGCCTTCCACCCACAAACCGATGGACAGACGGAAAGGGTTAATCAGATCTTGGAGGACATGTTAAGAGCCTGTGCGCTAGACTATGGGTCTAGTTGGGATGATAACTTGCCATATGCAGAATTCTCATACAATAACAGCTATCAAACTAGCATCAAGATGGCTCCTTTTGAAGTTCTATATGGCAGAAACTGTAGGACTCCGCTGCTATGGAGTGGAGTAGGAGAATGTAGTTTGTTTGGACCTGAACTGATCAAGCATGCCGAAGAAAAAGTGAGACAGATTCAAGAAAGGTTAAAAATAGCCCAATCCAGACAAAAGAGTTATGCTGATTCCAAGCGCAGGGATGTGACTTATGAAGTGGGGGACCGTGCGTATCTCCGAGTTTCGCCACTACGAGGAGTTAAGAGGTTTGGAATCAAGGGTAAGTGAGCACCCCGATTCATAGGGCCCTACAAGATATTGGGTCATAGAGGGGAGGTTGCCTATCGGTTGGAATTACCCAAAGTACTAAGGGTTCATGATGTTTTCCATGTGTCACAACTAAAGAAGTGTCACCCGGAAATGGCTGAAACACCACTAAAGGATACGGTTCCGTTGGACGAGGTTCAATTGGAAAACGATCTCACCTATGAGGAAAAACCCACCAGGATTCTGGAGACAGCCGAGAGAATCACTCGTACCAAGACTATCAGGTTTTGCAAAGTTCAATGGAATCACCATTCTGAGGAAGAGGCCACGTGGGAACGTGAAGAAGACCTGAAGAAAGAACACCCACACCTATTTGCTAACCAACCAGAATCTTGGGGACGAGATTCTTCTTAAGGGGGGTAGGTTTGTAACATCCCAAATTTTTGCAATTACAGATGTTACTAGAAGCATGCATCATATCCTTGCATCATGGTATCACATATTAAAAACTGCATTGATATTCTTCCTAAATCCCATAGTCACATATAGACTAAAAGGGGTAAAACCATTTTGAACCACCAAAACCCTTGCAAAAGTTTTATTTTATAGTCCTACTCTAACCCTCTTCTTTTTACAAAATTTTAGAAACAAATTTCGTCTAATTCGGAGTCCGTTTGCAAAAGTTATGAAACAAATAGCAAAACAGAAAATAATAAAAAGAATTAAAACAAAAGAAATCTAACCTAACCGGGCCGGCCGAGCCAGCCCGGGGCTTACCTACCGCCGCCTGGCCGGGTGGGCGGCGCGTAGTGCGTGGCCGCTCCAGCCGCAGCCCGCCAGTAGCCAGCCTGCCTCCAGCCAGCCGCTGACAGACCGGGCCCACCCGTCATCCTCTTCCCCTGAGTCCAGCTCGAGCACGCCGCCACCTCCGCATCGGCACAACCGCCGCCGGCCGATTCAGATTAGTTTCCATAGTCACCGCGCCAAGAAATCGCGCCCATATAAGCCCCGACACGTCTCCCCAAAAACCCTAGTTTCCTTTTCCGCTAACTGCCACCGAGCCGCCGCCAATCTCTCGCCGGAGCACCGCCGCCTCCGCCACCTCCAGCCGCCGCCCGCCGTCGCCTCGGGAAGGAGGAGCCGACGCCACCCTGGGGAACGCATCCACGGCGAGGAGCCGGTCTTCGTCGACTACTCCACCGGGCCGGGGGAACACCGCCTCGCCATCGCACCTCGCCGCCGATGCACCGCCGCCATCGCCATCGTCGTCGTCAACAAGCCATCGCCGCCGGTGAGTTCTCTGCCGCCCCCGTCCATTCGATCGCGAACGGACGGCCAGATTAGACTGGCCGTAACGAACCGGCATCGGCCAATCGTGCCGCGCCGCGTGGCAGCCACCAAGTCGTCACCGCATCAACCCCACGTCGGCGCCACACGCGCGTCGCTGGCTAGTCCTGAGCCGCCACGTGTCACCACGTCGTTGGCCACCTTTTTGTTTTTCTTTTAAATAGGCACAAATTACTCCAATCTTGTAAAATCCATAGTAATTCGAATATCAGTCCAAAAATTGCATATAATATACCGTTGGATTCATATTTTTGAGTAGAACACAGATCTACAATAATATTGCTGTTTTGCCATAGAAATCTTGCAGTGGGATTTAAAGTTTAGATTAGAGTATTTTAATTCTAGAAAATTATCCGTAACTCCGTTTTAGTTGATTCTTGTTGCGTTGGCTTTGTTTCGACGAGACCTTCTGTAGAAAATTGTCTTATCATGCTTAGGGTGTTCAGATCTGTCTCGTGGTATATTGGAGTTGTAGATCTAGTTTTGAGCTTGGTTATTTAGGGTTTAACCCAAAATACTTAAAATCTGTGGGGAATCAATTCTAATGACATCCCCAACCCAACAACACCCCTGGTTAAAACCCTTGGTCAAAATCGAATTCATCCTTGCATATTACCATGTTGCATGCATGCATAATTGACTTCGTGACTTGTTTTGTGCAAATTGTGATTGGATCCATGTTTGTTTCATTAGATTGCTCGGAGTGCGCTGAGGAGTACTGTTGTGTAGATTGCTGCTCGGATCAAGGCAAGTTACACCACTTGTTCATGTTTATGTCCCAGTTTTGACTATGCATGTTTTACTCTTCAAATTCTGTAGTATGCATGTGTAGGATTTTGGTAGATTTTCTTAGAACTATTTTCGCAAGTACGGTTTTGTAGTATGCCATGAGTAGCTCTATGTTTAGGAATTTCCATCCCAATAGGTTATCCTGTTTTTCTAAGTTATGCTTGCTATGCTATATACTTGTATATATCAAGTACCGTTGGGAGGGTTCGAAAGATTCAAACATTTTCTAAGTACGAGAGCTCTCTCCAGCGAACTTTTCTTCTCCAACACCCCTTTCAAAATAAAACTAAGTTTTCTTCTGGGCGGAATGATTGTCGGGACAACGAGTGGGATTTTGGTGGAGGACAGCCGCCCAGGAATCAAAGAAGTCTGCCATGTTTCAGAATTCAGAAGCTTCCCGTGCAACCACAATACATATGGGCTTTGTCTTGGCTTAGTACTTAGTGGGAAACCTCACCGGGGTACCAACATTTGGAGGTTCTTGGCACGGTTGGATCCAGGTGGTAGAGGGGCTACTAAGGGAAGGCTTCGCCATGGTCTTGTCCATAATAGGACTTGATCATGGATTGTGGGGAAAGTGCACAACCTGTCGAGAGTATTGCAATCTGATCGATCAGCCGTGTTCACGGAAATAGAACAACATTGAGCATCTGAAGGATGCAGCCTCTAGAAGATCTTCCTCTCTCTTTTCCAAACTTAACGTTTTATAAACCCCAAGGCGTGAGTAATATCGCCATTGGGTGGGATTTTGGGAACTTGGTGCGTAATATCCAAGTGCTAGGTTGATTGGGCACTTGGTGAGTACTATCCACGTGTTCCATTCGACCCTATACTATTTATCAAAGTTTACAAAGTAGGGAAAACTTTCTTCCTCTTTTCTTACTACATTGATAAAATTGGCTTTACGCAAATGAAACACAGAGCCTACTCTTAGCCTTGCATGTAGAGATAGTCTTACTCTTTCCTTGGTGTAATCTGCCAATACATTCAAAGTATTGACCCATCTTGTTGGCTGCACGTCTTATGTGCAGAATCCGAAGATTGAAAGGTGCGTAGGGATCGCGGGTCTTCACGCAGCTAGCCTGAGGCGTTGATGGACTCAAGTTTTAATTAGTTTCCGCTGTTTCAATTGAGCTAGCTATAAGCTATGCAAGTTGTAATAAATATGCTCTAGATTATTCGTGTAAGAATGACTTGTGTTTTACATGGTATTCATCGACTGTGAAGTGCTAGCTATTGATCCAGGGACTAGCATGTTAATCACAGGGACTTAGGATCCTTAATGATCCGAGGTCGCAACATCAGCATGTACAATTTCCAATAAGCTAGTCATCCGTTCCTCTTTGGCCTATGAATGGAGTTTCAATTATCTCGAGGAAAGTCTCACAAGCGTCAATTGATCAAAATCAAAGACTCCAAAAATCCATCAACATGGATTTTCTTCATGTTTTCTTTCCAGTATAATTTAAACAGCAATGTCACTTCATAAGTGATCTTTAAATCATTTGTCTTGCGACATTTTAGCAATAGCGTTTATGGATGTGATTTCTCCCACTAGACTTGTAAAAGTTCATCCATCCTTTATGGAATACGGTAATTATTTGAACAACCATTGTTCTCGTAATACCGCAATAAAATAACAATTATTAAAACAAATCTTGAAGGCTAGGTTTAACGACAACGAAAAACACAATAACACTTTATTTGTTTTTGATGAACATCATCACTTATTCTCTTGACAGTTACTTAGGCTGTTACAGTTCATGAATTGTGTTGTTCTGTATGATACTTCACACAACCAATTCAGTATCCAATACCGGTATCCAATACCTAAGAACCACATGTTTAACAAGCAAGGAATACAGCCATAACATGTATATCTTCTATATACCTAAGTTGGACATCTCCAACCTTTTATTTTCTGCCAAATATTTTATAGATTCTCTTTCAGCAATTCCTTTTCTTTTAAAAGAATCTATCAACATCAATAGTGGTGTCATTCACATGACACATGGTACAAAGCTTGTATATAGTCAAATACTAATACCTTTGGACTTGCACTTTGAAGTGGATCACCATCATCAAATGTTTTGAATTCTTTCAAAAATCCATTCTTTAGTAATCTTTTAGTGTAGTAAACATTTTACTTACATCTTCTATTCATCCTTATCATGACAACTTTCATGATCAAGCTACTATAGCCTATAAGGAAGAATGATGAGTATAATTTTAGTTCCCAAAACCTTTTGGGAGATTCGGATGCCTAGCATCTCCATCCTTCACAAATTCTCATACAATATGAGAACATGTATTTTGCTAAATTATACTCTATCATAATGCAATCAAAAACATTGTTCAGATATCACAATATCTTCCACACATGATGGTTTCTAAAACAATTTTTAGCTCCTAGATAATATTGATATTAAAACAACTTTTGAATATCAATAATCATGGAGGCAAACATGATACTTTAGATACTAACATTGGAATTCTTACTCTTTATTTAATACTACTTATTAAACTTCATGGAGTAAATAGAGTTTGTGGAAAGTTTGCAATAGGACTTATAAACTTTAAATTGGCATTCAAAAACAATACGGTACCAGTTCGTAAAGTAAATGTCCAGAATTATATAGTTCTATTATCTCAATTAAAATTAAGCGTAAGGTAGTAAACAGATGCCAATGACTACAACAAATTATGCAAATTCACTTCGATTTAGTTTATGAGAAATTGAGTTTGATTAATCCAAATTAGAAATGATCTCCCACTCAAAAATGAGATCCCTCGTGCCTTTTTGGTGATTACATGAACCAAATCCACTACACCAAGTCCGATCATCACGTGAGTCGATGTAGCTTCAAAGGCGAGCATCAATATGGGCATCACATCAACTATATGACTCATGCTTAACCTTTCGGTCCGTGTTCCGAGGCCATGTCTATACATGCTAGGCTCGCCAAGTAAGAACCTTAGTACTCGCATGTGTTAAGCTGTCTTACATCCGTTTGTATAAAAACACAGAGTCGAGTACACCCGATCATCACGTGATGTCTCGAAACACGATCCATAGAACGATGCATACTTAAGGAAGAACACATTTTATCTTGATATTTAATTGAGGGATCATCTTATAATGCTACTAAAACGCCAAACAAGCAATATAAGATGAGAACATCATATGTGTAAAGTGGGATGATATGGTCCATGCATTTTGATCACCATCATATGCATTGTGGTATGATCTCTATCATTCCTTTGTGTGTAAGGCCAAGGTCTATGGAACTTACACTTTAGGTGTGTTGTAAGAGTATCAACTATACATCAACTTACAACATTACCATATCATGACACTAGCCCAGCAACGATCTAAACTAGACACCTCTAATTTATCCATTGCAAGTTTTACGTGGCTTAGGGCTTTCAGAGATAGAACCGGTCTTACCTACAAACATGGAACCACAACGAGGATAACCAAGTTATTAGCAACTCGTTGTAAATCAGATATTGACTATACTAGGAGAGACCGACACCCGCCAGCCACTTATGCAAAACTAGTTGCATGTCAGTCGTGGAACCGGTCTCATGTGCGATGACATGTAAGGTTGGTCCGGGCCGCTTCATCCCACTATGCCACCAATATCCAAAATACATGAAAGATGCAATAACATGATCATCATCGCCCACATATAAACATATGTGTACTACCCGTGCAAAGCACCTACGCATAGATCAAGATCTGATACCACTGTTGGGTTCGCAGCATAGAAAACAAAAAAAATTCCTATGATGGGAACTATACGCCAAGATCTATCTACGAAGAACACATTTTATCTTGATATTTAATTGAGGGATCATCTTATAATGCTACTAAAACGCCAAACAAGCAATATAAGATGAGAACATCATATGTGTAAAGTGGGATGATATGGTCCATGCATTTGATCACCATCATATGCATTGTGGTATGATCTCTATCATTCCTTTGTGTGTAAGGCCAAGGTCTATGGAACTTACACTTTAGGTGTGTTGTAAGAGTATCAACTATACATCAACTTACAACATTACCATATCATGACACTAGCCCAGCAACGATCTAAACTAGACACCTCTAATTTATCCATTGCAAGTTTTACGTGGCTTAGGGCTTTCAGAGATAGAACCGGTCTTACCTACAAACATGGAACCACAACGAGGATAACCAAGTTATTAGCAACTCGTTGTAAATCAGATATTGACTATACTAGGAGAGACCGACACCCGCCAGCCACTTATGCAAAACTAGTTGCATGTCAGTCGTGGAACCGGTCTCATGTGCGATGACATGTAAGGTTGGTCCGGGCCGCTTCATCCCACTATGCCACCAATATCCAAAATACATGAAAGATGCAATAACATGATCATCATCGCCCACATATAAACATATGTGTACTACCCGTGCAAAGCACCTACGCATAGATCAAGATCTGATACCACTGTTGGGTTCGCACCATAGAAAACAAAAAATTCCTATGATGGGAACTATACGCCAAGATCTATCTACTAGATACAAGCAACGGGTGGATATACATCCGTAGAGATCTTACCCTCGAAGACAACAAAGCTTTGTTAACGAGTTGGAACTCGTGGATGATGTAGTCGTACACTTGTCGATCTCAAGATCATGATGAAGTCCAGCAGGTCCGGCTCCAGCATGTCCTTTAGATCTAGCTCCAGCAAGTCCAGCACCACCAAGTCCAGCACCGCAAAGCAGCGGTGCATCCGTGATTGCACACACGTTTGGTACCCCGACAACCTCCTCGCTCCAGCAAAGCAGCGGAAGAAGCAACTCCTTTCCAGATAAAGCCACCGGGAACATGTATCTCGCTAATCCGAGACCATGGGGAATAATACTAGAGGGGGAGAGAGATCCTTCACGAGGAGGTGTGTGTATGAAGGTGTGAGAGGGGGGCCTTTTATAGGAGGACGGGAGGGTACCCCTCCCCATGGCCGGCGCCCCAAGGGGTGACCCCTCACCTTCTCATTCATGTGGTGGTAACTCCCTCCACATAAATTTCCCCCTTCACATTCTCTTTTAAAGTCTCCACTTTAAATGCATTAAATTTCTCCAAATTTAATGCTCTCTCATTTAATAAAACTCTTTTATTAATTTTATTCAGAATTTTGTTAATTACTTTAATTAACAAACACTCACATAAAACCCCCTTCAACATTTCAATATTACATGCAGAACCAATTTCAGCAATTTCACCCGAAACAGTTTCGGTGTCTATTGAAATAATTCTAGCACTTCCTTAAAACTTTATCTGAAACATATTTGCTCCAAAAGATGTCGGTATCCCTTAAGTGTGTCACCCTACGGTTCGCGAATAATGCAGACATGATCGAGACCCCTCTCAGATCAATAATCAGAAGCGGGACCTAGAGATCCATACTGACTCCTACACATTCACCGATGACTTCTGTGATCGTGAGAAACTTTAACGCTAGTACCTAAATCCCTTTGTCTCGCGATATATTACATGTCCAAGATTCGATCATCGGTATCTCCATACCTAGTTTGATCTCATTGTCGACATGCACTCTTTTCTTGTTCCCGTCATATAACATTCTAGTGATCACATCACTTGCTTGCAAGCTATCTTAATGTGATATCACCGAGAGGACCCAGAGTATATCTGTCCATCATCGGGATGGACAAATTCCACTCTTGATCCATGAGCCTCAACATAACACCTTCGTAGTACTGAACCGACCTTCATAGTCACCCTATTACGGTGTGACGTTGATGTTATCAAGATACTCTTCTGGTGTTAGCAATTAACATGATCTCATGGTCTAAGGACTAAGATTACTTCATATGATGTTATAGCAATATAAACATAATGACTTTGATCGTAATGCTATACTTCAGATGAATGTTAATCACATCATTCCACCAATGTTGTGACCTCGTTATTAACAACATCCAATGTCCATGATCAGGAAACCTTGATCATATTGTTAATCAACAGGCTAGTTTATATGAGAGGCAGTACTAGGAACTTTGTATTTTGTTTATTAAACACACATGTATTAACGTTTCCAATTAATACAATTATAGCATGCAAAATAAACATTTATCATAAACATGGAATAAGATAATAACCACTTTATTATTGCCTCTCGGGCATATTCCCTTCAGCACTCAGGCCAATAACTATTGGATTATCCGCCTAAGAGCTCGAGGGCTATAGTGGGATATACTACACAAAGTTAAGAAAGTGAAGTTCAAAAAACTTACGATGGCAATGATCCTGAGATTGTTGGCCAGATGAGTATAGGAATCATGGAAGGTCCAGGCATTCTTATAGATTGTGTTGGCCTGCTTGATGAGGTCATCTAGGCTCAATGCTGGAGGAGTCGCAGTGAATGGAGAGGTCGAAGCCGGAGGCATGGATGAGGCCCTAGCAGCTTCCTGCACCTTCAAGCAGACGATGGCTCGGATGCTCCCGCCTCAATCGTTGCTTCCACGTCCACCTATTCCACCACTTCCTTCCCTTTCTCGGTGGCATCCTTAGCCGGAGCTTTAGCCACTTTATAGGAGGTGCTCCCCTGCGTCGCCTGGCCGTTGGGAGCAACTTCTGCCTTGACAGAGCCTGAGACATCAAGAATTGGATTGATATTTGTCTCCATGGTGGAGGTCTCAGGGATGACAGGGGGATGATGGCCCAGCGTGACCAGAAGAAGGTTTGGCGACAAGAGTAGGGGGAGCAGTGGCGGAAGAGGGCTTGGCGGATGGACCCTTGGTCAGCATATCACGAATGGTTTTTGACCCTCCAACATCTATGGAGGATTGCTTCAAACTAACACCGGCTTTCCTCCTGAAACATACAAAGTATAAGTACAAGAGTTGAAAAAAGGTGTGAGCTGAAAAATACAAGCCGGAGAATGAAAGTACTTACTCCATGGCAGGAGCCTTGGTGAGGGTAATGCCGGTGGACTTCTTCTCCGGCTCTAAGGTGGTAGTGGAACGTTTAGAGACTCCACTTTCCAATTTCTTCTTCTTGGCCTCGGCAACAGCGTTAGAGGTGGATCTCTTCCGCTTTCGCACTGCCGGAGCTGGTTGATCCTTGGGGGCGTCGTTGTCGGACACCACCTGGATATCCTTCAGCTTTGGATCATAGACCTGGGAGGCCATTTGATCCGCCGCCAAGGTCGACAGCTGGGATACAAAGGAGTGTTAGATTCACAACTTCAAGTCGGAGAAGCCATAAAGCATATAACGAGCAACAAAGGAAACATAAGCTACCTCTGGGCATGTACCGTAGTTTATCATGTCATAGGTGATCTTGAAGCCCTACTTCTTGTCTCTCACCCTGACGACGTCCTTTAGCCAGAGCTTGATGGAGTCAATAGAGAAGTTATCCCGTGAAATTCGCATGGGATCCCTCCTGTCTTGGCTATACTTGCACATCATCTCGGCGCGGTGCTACAGAGGATGGATCCGCCTAACGTACTAGCACATGGCAAGGTCCAAGCCCGTCAGACCTCCGTCTACGAGCCATTCGATCTGCCTTACGGTGCGGTTGGCTTCGTCGTCAGAAGGAAGAGAGGCTAGGGTCCGCCATGCGGGCACTTCAGTGGAAGCTCCATCGACGAAGTCGGGGTAGGTCTCAAGGCGTTCTGGCAGAGGGACATCTGGCCCGTAGAAATACGTGCGTTGCCAATTATTGCAAGACTCGTGCCCTATGATGTCGGGGTAGCGCCGGCTAGGCCGGATCTTAAAGCTAATGGTTCCGCAGGTCCGCAATTCATCCTTGGACTCTATGGACTCTCTCTTGACGGTGAAGAAATATACAAACAGATCTAATCTAGGTTTCATCCCTAGATATCCTTCGCACAGAGCTACAAAGTTGCTAAGGACTAGAATGCCATTGGGAGAGAGATTATGGGGAAGTACCCGGAACTGCCAGAGGACATCCAAGAAGAAGTCGGAGACTGGCAGGCTTACGCCATGTACCAGCTGAGATTTGAAGTACACCTTCTCTCTGGGTTGGGGAGAAGGGACCACCTCGTCGGCCGGCGCCACCCGCCAGACTAACTTCTCCGTCACGGGGAGATACCCCTCGGCGACCAGCTCCTATAGATATTCGGTGGAGAGATCGGAGCCTCTCCACATCCCCTTGTGGGAATTCCTCTGTTCTTCAGTGGCTTCGGGCGCCACTCATTCTTGGTCATCACCGGCCGATTCCGTCACGGCAGAGACGGGAACGACCACCCCCTCCGGCGGAACGATCACTCCCTGGGATGGCTCCGTCGTAGCATCGGGAATCGCCGTTGTGGAAGGCGTGGAGCTGCTGGAGGCCATTACGACGAGGAGAGTGTGGAGGAAGAAGGGCTCTGGTTAGGATTTTCGCAGAAGAGCTCGAACGGTCGTGTGGCTAGAGGAAGACGAAGACTGGGAACCGAATGCAGGTAAAAAGAAATAAATTAACCACGGTCGAAATATATAAGCCTCGCGTCAATATTCGTGCAAAAGGATCTGATGGATGGAACATTGCTGACGCGGAAATGAACATGCGCAGTAATTTCGCCATGTCCTCCGTCTGCTTCACCGATTCGGATTTCACGCGCGTGAAAATAGCTGATGATTAATTCTCTGCTTCTGTGAGTTTCGAGGTAGCGTAGGCTATACCCTATGTCATCCTCCTGATAGTTGCAATGAAGGGTCACGTCCGAAGATTCCATCAAAGATGGAGATCATCTGACTCTGGAAACAACGACTCAAGGAATCTCCGGCTACATTGCGAAGCCGAAGAGGATTGCAGGTTTTTTTGGGAGACCTTTGAGATATTGCTTGACGGATTGCCGGCATCACTTAGACGGGATATTCAGATATCAATGAGCAAGATGGCGCAAGATTTCAAAGTCCTATGGGGGCTATTGTTGGGGATATGCTATATGGGTATCCTCATAGCATGTCACCAATCCGCCTAACCCGGGTGGCCCATAGTTGGTAACAAGGCCTATGGTCTACTGGGCGGCCCAGTTAGACAGATCCTGAAGGGAGGCCTATGCCGGATAAAGGAAGGCTACGCAGGAGTCACTAACATACTCGGAGCCTTGGAGTACAAGACACAGAAGACTAGTTCGTATTAGTCTAGGACTCTTTATCTTGTCCGGCACGGACCTTTCCCTATAAACCCTAGATCTTGGCGCCTTTATAAGCCAGCCTGCGGGAGCCTTTAGGGCACAACCTCTTAGATTATTGCGTACAACGTGTAACACCTTGCACAGCGAACCTATCTCTGTAACTCGGCGTATTGCCATTATAGTGATTTATAGCAGGAGTAGAGTTCTGCCACCATTGTGGGACTTGAACCTGGGTAAGCTGTGTTACCTCGTACCCGCCAACTCTCTGCCTTACCCCGCGTCTCTAAACACACACTGTGAGGACCCCTCCATGGCGTACTCGGCGGCAATACCACGGCAGTCATGGTTTCTTGATGATGCACCTCCTCTTGCTTGGCGTAGTAGTCTTCCATCTCCAAGCGGTGGAGGTATTCTTCATGGCTCATGGAAGAGCCCTCAAAGTTGGTGAAGTTCTCCATGTCCTCCATGATTGGTAAGGCATAGTCATTGTAGCACTTGAAGTCGGCCATGCTTGGTGAGTCGTTGTTGATGTAGTGCTCCATGTCACCAAAGCATGTGGAGCCATTATCGTTGTAGTGCTCCATGTACTCCATGCATGAGGGGTCATTGTCGATGTAGAGCTCCAATTCTTTCATGCTTGAGGAGCCATAGTTGATGACGTGTGCCATGTCTTCCATGCATGAGGATCCATTACCGATGTAGAGCTCCATGTCTTCCGTGCATGTGGAGTCGTCATACGTGTAGTGCTCGGGGTCCTCAAAGCATGCATAACCATTGTCAGTGTAGTGCTCTGTCATGTCCTCTATTCTTGTGGAGTCATAGTCATGGTGGCTCATCATGGATTCTTCATAGAAATCAACCTCGGTTCTAGAGTCCCTAGACATGATTCACAAGACCAAGTGGTGTATATGGAAGTGGTAGGGGGTTAGGGATGCACCATCAAACCTTACTTTACCTTGGAACATAGTATCGTGCAAATGGATACACTTGAGAGAAATCAAAACCAAGTAAAGGGAAGTTCACACGGAACACCAAAACCAACTAACCACTAAAACACACACATACACACAAAGCTTATGGTGGATGGGTATGGAAGGTGGCATGTCCAAGCACAATCCAAAATCAAGATAGGAAATATGTACAAGGAAACACACACAGTGGGATAAATGGGATTTGTGTGATGGAGAAAGTGAGCTAAGAACCAAAAGATTACCTAGCGAAGACTATAAGCTTACGTCGCACAAGTGCAAGGATAGACGCTAGTTTGATTGCAATAAAATTGGTGGGCCACAATATATGCACAATAAGTACCACCAATATGATGTTCACCGAGCTTGCGCTTACTATTCTATGAGGCATTTGTTTGTTTCTTTTCTTTTATTTTTCTTCTTTTTCTATTTTTTTCTATTTTTTCTTTTCTTTTTCACTTGCCTCTTCCTTGTGCCAACATTATACAAGATAACTATATAAGATAGCGCGCTCACAACTTCTGCTCGGAATTCTACAAGGTATCAAATGTGCATATCCCAAGAAATCATAGGAGGAACTAGTTTCAATAGGTGTTTGTTGATTGCAAAGATAGTGTAGCTCACAAAGGAAAGCAAGTGGGGAGAAGTCGCGGAATTTTTATACCTTTCGTCGCTGATCTTCACCCTTTATTGTTGGATTCCTCCTTGCTCATGGAATTTTTATGGAGTATATAGCATGAACAACTTGGATGATGATGTAGATCTCCTTTTTATCTTCGAAATGAGCTAAATAACACCAAAATCCGAGTTCGAATGCAAAAGTTATGTTCAAAACGGTGAGAAAGCTGAAATCTGGAATCTGCTATTTTTTCTCTGTACCGGGCAGTAGTACCGGGTTTTTGAGCGGTAATACCGGATTTTCTGAGGCCCGGTAGGACTGTTTAGGTACCAAAGATGTGTGGTAGTACCGGGTTTTGATCCCGATAGTAACGGTGGTCACATAAACACCTAGTTTTGACGCGTTTTCGTGATTTTAGGGTGATTTGGGCGAAAAATCTTTAAGAAAAACATCAAACCCAAGGGGTAAATGATGGAATTAGGCCATGGGAACACATGGGAAGGTAGATCGACAAGTTTAGCAAGTAATCCACAGATAAAAACCTACAAAAACACAATCAAATCACAGATCGATCCAAAACACGAATTGGGGCTATTTTTGTTGGAATATTTGAATTTATAGGGAAAAGACCAAATCGATGAGAAATCTATGGTAACCAAAAGATGCTGATACCAGATCATAAGTGGTGACCCCAATAGTGGCCCGATCTTCTTGGATCTCATGGTCAAATTGATGGGAAAGCGAGGGGAAAGGGAGAAGTAGCAAAAGCAGACTCACACCTCATGAAGAACATGATGAACACACGTAAAACTCACATGATAAGGGCCGATTCATACCGCCGATGGCCACCGGTCTGATAGAATCTTTGCAAGGAAAGATCGGTCAATGTGTTCCCTCGATCCCAAGTGGACAGGGAATAACACCTTGGAGAGGGTCTTGACAACTACGCTCACACACTCACAAACGTTGGCCTTGTACAACAAGGGAGGCGTGGTGCAAACTCCAACGAGGTGGTGCCGATAGTTTGTCCCCTTTGGTAAGGGGATGAGGCAAAACTAGAGATTCCACAAAGGGGGTGTCTTTAGTATATACATGAGGGGTGGGGGATCTATTTATAGGTCATCCACTTACATGGGAGTAGTTTGGGAATAGAATTAGGGTTGCAACATAATAAAGGGGTACATGGGCTGTGGCCCAGATCAGGTGCGAGCAGGCACTGTCACGACCGGTACTACTGGACTTGACGACCGGTAGTACCGCTTGGGGCGGTAGTACCACAAGCCAGTACCAGGGCATCCAGGTGCGATGGCGCGAGCTTCAGTCGAGACCGGTAGTGCCGCTGATGGGAGTGGTAGTCCGCTGATGGGAACGATAGTATCAGAGGGGTTTGACTTTTTGGGTGACTTGTGGACGATCTTTGGGACTTGGCGGTGGAGACGTAGTAGCGTCCGTAGGACGGGCTGTATCATTATCTCTGGTCTATGGGGAAGTGTCTGACTTTATCATTAAACATGTGTTGATGATGCTGAAGGCCTCATAGCTGGTGATGTGAGAGTCCCATTATTTGCAAAGTACTCTTTCAGGTGGATTGCCATGAGTCTATATGATAGGCCAAAGGTGTCTGATCGTTTGATGAGATGGTGATAGTCGATTTGGGTGGAGTTCAGGCTTGACGATTTGACTACACGTGCGAGCACAGGCTCCAATGCAATTGGTAGGCCAATCTCATGGAGGTTACTGATCTTGCAGAAGCATGATCAACCTGACCACCGAGGGTCTTAATTCCTACCTAAAATTGAGAACGAGTAAGAATTAATATTGCAACCAAGATATTGTGGATAAAGATAAAAGGTTTATTCAAATCATTGGGATCATGAGTAGGTTGGAAGTACAGGAGCTCTCTGCAACACTCAAGCCTTGGCAAAGTTGCAATGATGGCTAACTTTTAGTCTAAACAAAATCTCAGTCTAAAGTGACGGCTATGGGGGGTATTTGTACCAGTCCGGTAAAACCACTACTAGAAAATCGCGTGTTATTTTTATTTTATGCATCATCATGACTGCATGCTCATGTCATCATGTCACATTACATGTGAGCATCTTCATGTCCGCACTCATATTATTTGCCTAAAACTATTTTGTAAAACCTTATTCTTATTTTCTATTTGCCTCCCTCTTCATTTCAAATGTAAAACCCGGTCCTCTCGGATAATTTGTTTCGTCTACAAACTATTTACAAAAGTCTAATTAAAATAAAATTAATAAATAAAAACATTTTATAAAACCCGCCACCGGCCAGACCCAAAGGGCCCAGCTGGCAGCAGTCAACAACCCGGCTAAACCCTAACCTATCTCCAAACCTTAGACCCAGCCACCACACCGAACCATCTAACCTAGACCCATACAGCCGCCAGGCAGGACACACGCACAACGAACCACCAGAGCCGGTCCAACCTGTGGCCACCCCGACACAACGCGTCGACACGCAAGCACGCACACAGGGGCAAGTGCCGCCTACCACGCGTAGCCGCACGTCGCTCTCCCCTGGCCCCATCCCCGCGAGATCCATCGCCG
The DNA here is from genome assembly GCA_910589775.1 of Avena eriantha. Taxonomy (NCBI): domain Eukaryota; kingdom Viridiplantae; phylum Streptophyta; class Magnoliopsida; order Poales; family Poaceae; genus Avena; species Avena eriantha. Next base: position 264,617,520 of record OU342741.1, on the reverse strand, counting down.
CGCCTACCCCTAGCCCCGTCTACTGCCCCTGCATCTCCCTTCGCGAGCCGCACGCCGGCCCCTTCGCCACCTCAGGCCGCCCCTACAACCTCCGCGTCGGCGGCCCCCTCTGTGTTGTTTGCTTCTTCTCCGGTAGGCCTCTGCTCGGCCATCTCTCTCTTCCTCTGTAGGCCCCGCCGCCGCCGTCGCGAGGTCGTCCTACTCCCACAGCCGCGCGCCTGCGGCGCCTCGTCTCCTCCGTCTCCGGCGTCCGTGGCCTGTGCTCGCCGCTCCCTGGCTCTACACCGCCGGGCCGCCTCCTCTACTACCCGTCGTCCTTGTTGCTTCTGCGATAGTCGGCTGGGTGCCGCCCTGGCATCGCCAGCTCCACCTCATTCGCTTGCCCCCCCCGGCGTCCTTGGCTAACCAAGCCCCCTCAAGCCGGAGGTCCTCCTTGCAGTGCCTCTGTTCCTGCCGCCGCCGTTGCCATGGCGGTTCCCAGCAGTGGCGCCCCCTTATGCTCTCTTGGCATCTAGCACAGGTCGTCTCTCGTGCATGTACAAGTGCAGCAGTTTAGCCTAATTGCATGCTTGTGCAGCTGTGCGAGCTACTTTTCGAGATGCTACTCTCAGGCACGTCCGGGAAAAATGTTTTCCACCCATGGTGTTGCTTCCGTCCTCGGCCCGTGATGCAAAGATGTCATGGTGATGGAGGCATGGAGATTAGGGTGTGGTGCTACAACAAGGACTTCCTCTGATTTGAGGCGACAAGTTCGACAAGTGATGCCAAGATCTACCTCACGAACCCGAAGGCCCTGATCCCGAGGATCCGAAGACCGAACCGTAACCCCTTAGAATGACAAGTTCTTCCACCCGTAGTCGAAGACCGATCTCGGAACTTGAAGACCTCCTTCATGGAATCCGAAGACCGTCCAACCCAAGACTCGTCAATGCCCATTGTTATGGACTTGGGTTTTGAAGAAGAAGGGAGCGCTAGAGGCATCAATCTGCTAGCAAACAAGCACACAGGGACGCAAGGTTTACCCAGGTTCAGGCCTCGTAGAGGTCCCTACTCCTGCTTGTCTGCTCTTGAAATTATCGAGGGGGTCGAAGGTTACAGGGGTGTGTAGATGCAATCTGGCGATGGTTGTGGAAACTAGGGTTGTGATTGTCCTCCTCATCGCCCTCTCCTAGCTTTTATATAGATAGGCCTGGTCTCAGGTAGTAGGTCGAGTCGGTTTTAGATTAGGGTTCGTCCTTTTGAACTTTCTATCTTAAGCTTCTTGTGTTGCAAGCAATCGGAGTCTCCGCGGGTCACCCGAATCCTGTATTGGGCCTTGGCAACATCGTGAGCTTCTGCTGTATCTAGATCATATATGTCAAACTCGAGTACCTGTAGGGTATACCCATGTTAGTAGCCCCGGGGTGTCCAGTAGACTCGTAGATTCGAATGGGGACTTTATGAAGTCTTTCGAGTGCATGACTGAGCATTTTTCAAATGTTCTGTTTATGTCATAGGGATTGTTGATATACGTGCTTGATTTATCCGATGTATCGGTATCAGTTAACTTCCTTATGGCAAAACAACGTAATCTACTCAAACTCGAGTCCCTGGATTCGAATTTTGAAAAGTGCTGGCATAATTTGACTTAGGCCGTGGAGGTCTTACAGGAGTCGAATTCCAGTGTATAAATGTGAGCACTCGACGCGTCCATCAAGGCATGTCCATCGTACCCGCAGGCACGGATATATTGCTAGTAGTGCGCAACAGATGCGTTGCCAGACCTTATTTAGGTCTTATCTTCACGCTGTAAGCACGACATCCGAGTTTTTGTCATCGCGGAGATGATTTGGGTGGCCTAGGAGACGCAGTCTCTTTGCAGGGAAAATATAAGGTGGAGTCGCCATAGTATTGGAGTCTTGATGTTATCAACACACAGTACGATGTACAAATAGTCACAGGGTGCGCGACCAGCGCTCCCTATGGGAGTAGCCCCCGAGTGCCTATTCGAGTTGTAGACTCAGGTGGGGACTAAAACATTTGCGGCTGTTGTCGTCTTTTGTTGATTGTTTCAGTCGAAAGTGCTTCCAGCGCTCCTTATGGGAGTAACCCGTAGTTCACAATCGAATCGTTGATTCGAGTGATGGATTTTCGTGAAGTTTGTACACCTGTATAAAAAATCTTTCGGGTGCACGGTCAGCGCTCCTATTAGGAGTAGCCCCCAAGTACTTAGTTGAGTTGAAGACTCGAGCAAGAACTAAAGTAGTCAAAATTTTCTTCTGCTGGAATCGATGACGTCAGTGCTGATGATGTGATGACTTCGGTTGCCCGCGTGAGCGGTTTTGACGGGACGTGACGAGCAGTTGGTCCTACTTTCTGACTTTAATTTGACTGGGCGTGCATAATCTTCTATTTTAACTATGTCCCCTCGATTTTCGTGTGTAATGGGAGTAGTGGGGGACGGTTCGTGATTCACCTTCGCCATGTGTCGATGGCGATGTGCGCCACACGTTCAGTAGTGTTTTTGTTGGCCGTTGGATAGCACCCGTGAGGAGGTTAAGTAGCAACGCAACTGCGGTAATTTTCCCCATCTCTCTTCTTGCTCGTGCTTCCTTCACCATTGTTGCTTATTTCTGCTCCCTTGCGCTCATCCTCTACGTGGCACTGGACCAGTTGCACGTATTCCCCAGCTACTTCTGCGTTCTCATCGCCATCGAAAGATGGGCAAGAAGAAAGGAGGCACAGACGCTAGATCTGCGGCCACCATTGCCGCCGCCAAGAAGAAGGGAGGCACCACTTCCGTGGGCACCAGCATCGCCGCCGCTGGGAAGAAGAAAGGTGCGGGCACCCGTGTCACCAACGGCTCCTGGCGCGCATTTGTCATCAAGTCCTCCGAGCTGCACCTTCGTTGTCAAGATGGGGCTCTTTCGTCCGCGGAAGATGACCCGCGAGTGCCTGGCGATGAGGTAATCCCTCGTCCTCCTGCGGGTTTTTGAGTGATGTTCCTTGCGTTCATCATTCGTGGTGTCTCTCTTCCCCTGCATCCTTTTGTCAGGGGTCTTCTTTGTTTCTATGGGCTCCAGCTGCACCAGCTGTCCCCAAATTCAATTCTCCACATCTCCTGCTTTATCACACTTTGCGAGTACTGGCTCGGAATCGAGCCACACTTTGGTCTCTTCAAGAAGCTTTTTGAGCTCAAACGACAGTCGATGTCTGGTTCGGTAGTCTACGACATAGGAGGCTGCGGAATCCACGTCGACTCCTCCGCCATCTACTTTGACATCAAGCTCACCGCATCTGTCCAAGGGTGGAGAGACAAGTGGTTCTACATCCGCGACCAGAAGGCTGACGGAGAGCACTACAGACTCGCGCCCTTCGACCCCGTGGCGGCTTATTAGAGGAGGCATTCCTAGAAGAAAATCGTGATGCCCGACAAGTCCGAGGAGACAGAGATGCTATATCAGCATGTCTGTGACCTCGAAGGCCGTATCAGGGGAGAAGAAGGTGGTGCTGCGCTCATTCGCACTTGGTTGCGCCGCCATATCCAGCCTTTGCAGGCCAGAATCCACCCGATGTACCGCTGGGCTGGTGCGGGCGATGTCACTCGCATATCTGCGGAGGGCATTTCCGCGGGGGTGGTAGACAAGAGGTTGCGATTGGTGACCAAGTACACCGCTAAGGAGGATCTCCAAGGCGAACCAGGCGTGCCTCCTTTCGACGCCAATAACCCTCCTCCTGAGGTAGAACTGTACTGTGAAGTAGTTTACTTTGTCGATTGCCTACCAAGTACTTGATAAATAGTGATGTATCTTCTGTTTGAAGGACTGGAGCGTGGCTACCAGTTTGCCTCCTTGGCCTGAAGGGATTATCCCTCGCGAAGCTGAGGAGGAGGACGAGTCGGGGTCTACAGTCCCCATGGAGGAAGAAGAGGAAGCCCCCGAGTATGGCAATCACAGGACTCGCAAGCGCTCCCGCAGTGAAGATTTGGATACGTCCTCACCGACGAAGCTAGAGGGCCCCTTTGCTGCTTCAGAGGATCCAATCCCCGTCATGCCTGTGCGCGCCGTGGCTCCTCCCGCTCGGAAGAAGCTGCGACTGCCGAAGGAGTCGTCGGATGATTCCTTTGACCTCGACAAATTCAATTGGTGAGATTTAATTTCCGCGAGTTCATCTTGCTTTCTTTGGAGTTGCTTTTCTGAAGTGGTGCTAGACGTGTTTTGTAGTCAAGCAGTGTCGCCGTCTTCTGATGACGTCCAATTTGTGAAAGAGTCTAGAGTCGCAGACTCCAATGCTAAGGAGGTGACCGCACGGTCTCCTTCTCCTCCAGTGGCGTCCCACTCCGGCACCAATTCTTCGAGTTCCCCACATGCTGGGGAGCACCAGATGGATGCCCGGACGACTGCCCGATAGGCATCTTCGGAGTGCCTGGAGGAACATGTGAGTGTCTTTTTACTGTTTAGTCAGTCGAATTTGTGCTTTTGGCTAACGCTGAGTCTTTGTTTCTCTTGGTGTAGCTCATTGTGAAGGAATATGCTCGTCTTGCGGAGCAAATCCTTGCTTTGGGTCAACTGCACACCTTGCTGGACAATCGCCACCGCGCGGTCGAAGGTTTGCTCTTGACTTTGCCTTTGTCTTTGCGGAAATTTGTCAACTCAGTTTTTGTTGTGCTCTGTCCCTTGTAGGCGAGCACAATGAACTTCTCCGTCGCGTTACGTCCCACGACAAGGGACTTGCCGTCACGGAGAAAAGGTGCGATGAGCCAGTCGCGGCTCTGGAAGAGTCGCAGAAGTGTGAGGAAGACTTGCGCTCTTCCAATGCTGAAAGGGAGAAGTTGTTCGAAGAACAACTTTTTTCGATTTCCAAGGCTCTCTGAGGTAATTTTTAGTTTGTGTTGCACTGCTCCTTGTTTGATATCATGCTGCTGTGCTGACACTCTGTGTATGCAGATGTCGCCGGCGTGAGCTTTGATGCCCAGGCTCTGCGCCGCGCGGATGCTTTGGCTGGCGCCATGGCAGCAGTCGAGGACCGCAGTGTCTCCCTTCAAGAGACATTGGGAAGGACAAAGGTGTGCTGAGTCGCCTCCGAGAGGACCTGACTCCCAAGGCCGGGTTAATCGACAATCTTGATGACCTGGTGGAATCCTTCGCTGGAGGTATTCCCATGGAATTCAGAAACTCCTAGCGGTCTGTTGGCGCCACCATGGCACTCGCGATGGTGCAATCCCATGGCGTGGAGTTGGATCCCGCCGCGATCTCCAAGGAGATGTCTGTCGACGCTGGAGGCCAATAGGTAGTGTTTGCTCCTTTTGCTAGTAGCTGTGGTAAATACGGGCCTCAGCTTATCAAGACAGTCGCCAAATACTCTGAGGAGCGTCGGCGAGCGAAGGCGGCAAAGACCGCAGCATCTGGGGCTACCACCGGCAAGTCTGTGGCGTCGAAGACTGCCACAGATGAGATGAAGCCCCTGAAGTCGAAGTCGTAGAAGCAGAATGCTCCTTAGTTGCCATGTGTAATAGCTATAGCTAGCCTTTTGTCTGAACCATGCTTTTGTGGGGGTGTTCCCTTGACATTTTATCAAATTTGAATGCAGTCCTTTGTTTGTCGATGTGTGATGTCTCATTTGCCTCTTGCTTGATTGTACCTCGGGTCCTTCGAGTGGTCCTCATGATTCTCCTCCCACCAATGAAACCACGGTGCAACCGCGTTCAAAGGTGGAGGAGTTGTCGTTCCTTTCACGACTGTGCGACCGCATTAAGCAGTTGGAGCGTGAGTTGCCCATCGTCCACGGTAACGCGTATGTGTGGAAGTCAAAAGCTAAGAAGGCCACCGCTCGTGAGAAGTATCTCTTGGAGTAAGTGGTGCAATTGAATGAGCAGTTTAAATGCTAGCTCTCTGTCTTCTCATCTTATCTTTTAGTTAGTCGCGGCGATGCCTTGTCCTTACACTTTGCTGTTTGCTTGGTGTAGTTGTCAGCGCTCGTCATCTGTAGGATGAGAAGGACCGGGTGGCCATTCAAATGAATAACCTGACCTAGGAGCAGCTGTAGGCTAGTGGGTATTTTTGGGTGGACCACGACTGTGCAGTCGCGTTGGCGACCCTGCAGGATCGTTCTTCTCGAGTACTTCAATGCTTGAAGAAGGCGTAGTCATGCCTCATGCACATTTATCAGATGACGTTTCCGGTGGACGCCATCCCTTCAAGCCTGTTGGCTCTTCTAGTGAAGTTTCAAGATATAAGCGTGGTACGCGAGTGCGTGCGGCAGCAGCTAGTCGCTGGTGCCAAGGCTGCCCTGTCGATTGTGCGACTGCATCAGCCAGATGTGGACATAACGTCTATTGCTGCTGGACCGCCGCCGCCAGGAGGGATGACCTAGAACATGGTGCCGAACTACCAGGCAGTTGATCAGCCAGCAGAGGACATCGTCGACTTCTTTGAAGAGCAGACGAATGTGCATCTTTTGCAGCAGTAGCGTAATTTTGTATCCTGCACATAGGTGTATAAGTGTTGTAAAGTTCATATGATTGTGTTGGGTGTATGTAATACCCATTGATATGTGAAGAGCTTGCTAGCTTGTATATTTTTCGAGTGTATTGTACTCTGCAGTTCCTTTTCGTTAGCCTGGCGTGTGTTTATCTCAGCACCTTGCCAACCTGTCAGGTGCGTTGCAACTAGGTTGGTGTTTATCAAGGGTTCGACTAGTAGTGCGTCGGCTACTCAAGATACTGCGATTTGTTCGTAGAACGAAAGTGTAAAGGGTGGTGCAGCGCCCGAGTGATGAAATTGCAAGAAAATAGGAAAAGACACAGAGTTTCGGGGCACTTAGCTTTATTTATTCGTAGAATAGTACGAGGTACAATGTGTGGCTAAGTAGCCTGGCTGAATAGCCTTATTTATAATGTAAAAACGACTAGGGGTAGAAACGACGCAGCTATGCGACGTTCCAGGGGTTGGAGTATGCGACTCTGCTCTCGAAATATTTAAGGCGATAGGCGCCACCTGGGATTACTTCTGTAATCACGTAAGGTCCTTCCCAAGGAGACTCAATCTTGAGATGCCCTTGTTGCTTCAATCGCAGGACCAAGTCTCCTTCGACGAATGATCTGGGGCGTAGCCTTTTGCTATGGTAGTTGCAGAGGCTCTGCTAGTAGATCGTTGATCTCTCCGCTGCTATCTCGCGTGCCTCGTCAAGGAGGTCAACGGAGTCTTCGTAGCTGTATGCAACCACCCGTGGGGCTTTGTAGCGTACTTCTACGGGTAGCACCGCTTCAGCACCGTGCACCTTGAAGAACGGAGTGTATCCCGTGGCGCTGTTTGGAGTTGTGCATTGGCTCCAAATTACGGATTGTAGCTCTTCTGGCCAGGATCCAGTGGCTTCTTCGAGTGGACGGAGGAGTCGTTTCTTGATTCCACCATAGACGAGGCCATTGGCCTTTCAAACTTGACCATTGGTCTATGGTTGAGCCACCGAGGCAAAGCTTATGTCGATTCCTAGGTTTTCGCAGAATTCCTGGAACTCCTTAGAGGTGAAGTTCATCGCATTATCCGTGATGATGCTATGTGGCACTCCAAAGTGGTAGACAATGGACTCCAAGATCTTGACAGCGCTGACTGTTGATTGATTCGTCACCGTCATGGCCCCGATCCACTTGGTGAATTTGGCGACCGCGATTAAGAGGTAGACATAAACTCCTCGCGAGGATTTTGGGAGCTTGCCGACCATGTCGAGTCCCCATTGTGCGAAGGGCCAAGCCAATGGTATTGGTCTGAGTTCCGCTCCAGGTGCGTGAGGTTTGTCCGTGAATCGCTGGAAAGCGTTGCAGTGCTAGACGATGTCCTTGGTGTCGCGCATGGCCGTGGGCCAGTAGAATCCAGCTCGCAGAGATTTGGCAACGAGGGCGCGACTTCCAGCATGATGCCCACAGGTGCTTTCATGTATGTCGAGGAGGACGGCCCTTCCATCCCCGTTGGAGACGCACCGTTGAAGTACCCCTGTAATGCTGCGCCTGTATAGTTCACCGTTGATGAGAGCGAATGCCTTGGATCGTCGTGCGATGTCGCGCATTAGTCGGGTCATCTGGTAGCATCTTGCTGAGTAGATATGTGATGTACGGCTATGGCCAAGATGGATCGATCATCATGACCTCCATTGGGCCTTCGAGTCCTGTACCAAGCTCCATGTCATCGAGTGCCATTGGATCGTTGGGTGGCATAGCCCCTGAGTCCGTTGACGTTCTTGCTTTCTTCTCTGGAGCCTTGGTCTTGATGGAGCGCTCGTAGATGCGCTCGAGGAATACCCCAGGTGGTTTGGGGGCACAGGTGGAGCCGATGTTGGCAAGTGTATCCACCTCTTCGTTCCTTTTGTGGCCTTCGTGCCGCAGCTCGCAGCCGTCGAAGTCTCCCTCGAGTGTCTCGTAGAGGTCACGATAGGCGATCATGTTGTCGCTCAGTGCGTCGCACTCGTGCATCGTTTGGTTGACCACCAGGTTGGAGTCACCGTAGATGATGAGCCTCTTGGCGCCGCAGGCTTTCGTCATCCGCATCCCGTGGATTAAGGCTCGTACTCTGCTTCGTTATTGGAGGCAGTGAACTGCATTCACATAATGTATTTCATCTTCTCTCCTTAGGGCGATGTCAGTATGACCCCTACCCCAGCTCCGTCCTTTCGCTTGGACTCGTCAAAGTGCATTGTCCAAAGATAGGACATAGCTGGCTTGTCGAGAAGCTGGTTCTCCATCCAGTGCACGAGAAAGTCCGGGAGAACTTGCGACATGATCGCATCGTGCTTCTCATATGTGAAGTCTCGTGGAGACAGTTTGATTCCCCAGAGCGCGAATCGTCCGGTGGCGTCAGGATTATTGAGGATATGCTCGAGCGGGGCGTCGTTTACCACAACGATTGGGTGCTCTTGAAAGTAGTGGCGCAATCGCCTGGCTGTCATGAAGACGCCATACGCCAGCTTCTAGTAGTGCGGGTACTGCTGCTTTGTTGGCGTGAGCACCTCGCGGAGGTAGTATACTGGGCGCTGGACCCCGTGGACCTTATTTTCTTTAGCTCGTTCCACCACGAGCACCTTGCTGACCACCTGGTTGGTGGCGGAGATATAGAGCAATAGTGGTTCCTTTTCGCGAGGTGTCACCAGTACTGGCGAGGTGGATAGTAGACGCTTGAGGTCTTCGAATGCTTCTTGCGCCTCTCTGTCCACTCGAACTTGTCAGCTTTGCGGAGGAGTTGGTAGTAGGGCAGTGCCTTTTTGCCCATTCGACTGATGAATCGACTGAGCGCCGCGATCGCCCAGCCAGCTGTTGAACGCCTATTACGTTCTTCGGCTTCCGCATGGCCAGTATGGCCTTTATTTTCTTCGGGTTTGCCTCGATCCCCCTCGCAGAGATGAGGTACCCGAGTAGTTGCCCAGATGGTACGCCGAAGGCACATTTTTCCAGATTAAGTTTGATCCGGTAGCGGTCGATGTTAGCAAAGGTCTCGTGGATATCGTCGATTAACGGGGCCTCCTCCTTGGTTTTGATGACGATGTCATCAACATAGAATTAGATATTGCGACCAAGTTGGTTCTTGAGGCAAGCCTGCATGCACCGCTGATAGGTGGCTCCTACGTTTTTTAGCCCGAAAGGCATCGTGTTGTAGCAGAACTCGCCAAAGGGCGTTGTAAATGCTGTTTTCTCCTGGTCTTCCTCCTTCATTCGAATCTGATTGTAGCCTGAGTAGGCGTCAAGGAAGCAGAGGCGCTCGCACCCTGCAGTGGAGTTGATTATTTGATCGATCCATGGCAACGGGAAGTGGTCCTTTGGGCAGTGCTTATTCAAGGAGGTGAAGTCCACGCACATCCGCAGGATATGTGTGTCTATTTTAGGCACAAGCACAGTGTTAGCGAGCTAGGTGCTTTCCTTGATCTCGTGTATGAAATTTGCGTAGAGGAGTCTGTTGATCTCCATACCGACTGCTTTTTCTCTTGGTTCAGACAGTCGCCGTATTGTCTGCTTAACTGGCCTTGCGTCTGGGTTCATGTCGAGTGAGTGCTCGGCGAGTTCCCTAGGAACGCCTAGCATGTTCGCTGGACACTAGGCGAAGATTTCCCAGTTCTCACGGAGGAATTCGACGAGCACGAGTTCCTATGCAGAACTCAAGTTGTTGGCGATGAGGGCCATCATGGTCGGATCCGTTGGGTGGACCTGGACTTTTTTTGTGTGCACTGACGAGTCGAAGGACATATCGGGTGAAGTTGGCCTGCTTGGGGGAGGCAGACTATTGTCTATTGACTCCTTCCATTTTGCGAGTTCCTCTTGCATGCCAAAGGACTGGGATATTCTGTTGAATTCACTATCGTAGCTGTTGGACCTCTCGAGCTTCAATTGATTGTGATGACACCGTTTGGTCCTGGCATCTTCATCTGCAGATAGCGTAGTGTGGCACTGCCATGAACCTCGCGAACGCGACAAGTCCGAGGATGCAGTGGTACTGTGAGGGCCAGTAGACGACTTCAAAGTCGATGCGCTCTCGCTGAAAATTTTGCGGTGTGCCAAAGATGATGTCGAGGTTAATTTTGCCCAGGAGGTATACGCCCTTCCCTGGGATGATGCCGTGGAACGTCGTGTCTAAGACTTCCAAGCATGTCAGAGGGATTCTCATTGCACGCAAGGTACTTGCGAACATGAGGTTGATGCCACTCCCGCTTTCCATGAAGACACGACCCATGTCGAAGCCCCCGATCTGCGCCTTGAGTACGAGGAGACAGTGGTCTAGGCGATGAACTTGGCGCGGGTGGTCACGCTTCTCGAAGGTGATGCAGGATTCGCTTCCACTGAGGTACTCAGTGGTGGGAGGTAGAGAGTTTATCACCAAATTGACTTGGCGAGTGATTAACTTTTTCATTCGATTGGAGGGATGCCCCTTTTGGATCATCCCCATGTTGCCCACGGCTCGCGGGTACGGCTCGCCTCCATGATGCTCGACTGACGCAGCCGTGGGTGGTGGTTGTCCGGGCGGTGGTGGAGGAGCTCCGTGTGCCACAACGCCTAGGGCAGCTCCGTAGCCGCGGTTGATCGCATCGCGATTCATCTGAGCCAGGCCTTCGTGTAGCTTGAGGAACTCGCGGCAGTCCTTTAGGAGGTGGCTGGATTTTTTCTTGCCATCGTGCTTGTCGATGTAGAAGTGCACGTTGCATGGTCCGGACAGTTTGTCCTGGATAGATGTTGCGGGTGCCTCTTCACAAGTGCGGTGCTGCCACACCTGTGCAGTTTTCCCGCTGTCGTGGTATCCACCGCTACGATATCCGCTGTTGCGGTTGTCGTCGCGTTTTCAGTCTAGCCAGCCATGACCATGTTGACCTCGTCGTGGTCCTCCTAGACGCGCATTCAACGTTTTCCTCGGCGATCGCGTCTGCACCCAAGGTCATCATCATCGTTGGAGTAGGTGTAGTTTTTTACCGAATCTTCTCCGTCCGCCCACCGATTCGCAATTTCCATCAGGTGGTCGATCGTTTTGGGCTTCGAGCGGCCCAGCTCCTCCCTGAGCTCTCTACGACGAACGCCGCCATTGAATGCGTCAATCGCGCGGTCCTCTGAGATGTTTTATGCGCAGTTCTTGATGATGGACCATCTCTGGATGTACGAGTGCAGTGACTCACCAGACCTTTCTTGGCAGCCTCTCAGTTCTTCGATTGATGCGGGCCTTTTGTAAGTACCCTTGAAGTTGCGCATGAAGCTATAGACCAACTCTTCCTAGCTGTGAATGGATCCATGCAGGAGGTTGTTGAGCCATGCGCGAGCGGCGCCCTGTAGCTGTAGCTGCAGGCATTGCATGGACGTGCTTCGACTCCCGTCGTGTAGCCTGACGGAGGAGATGTGATCCTCTAGCCAAATCTTCGGGTCCTATAGGACATCAAATTTTGAGTTCTCCGAGGGGAGTTTGAACCCTTTAGGCATTCGCTTTTTCCTGATGGCTCTGATGAAGCATCTGGCACCGCAGAGCTCCACCTCATTGTCTTCCGAGTCAGTCGAATGAGCGCGTCTTGCACGCATTTTGTCGACCTTGCGTTGCGTAATGTCGTCACGCGCATCGTAGTTTTGGTCATGCCACCGTGAGCGGCGACATCGAGATAGGTCGTGGCTATCATCGCTGGACGAGGGCGAGGAGTAGCGTTTGGCCAGAGCCTTACTTTTCTTCGGCTCTGGCGTTGGCTCTTTGTGGACGGCCGCCTCGATTAGTCCCAGGCCCACGATCGTAGATCGGTGCATGGCAGCTCGCGGATCTCCAGCCGTGGCTGGTTGTTGAGGAGGTACATGGTGGCCACTATCACCGAAGCTTGCGGCATCTTTGGGAGCATGTTGCCTTGCGTATCCACCGTCATAGAGCTGAAGTCGAGGACTTTCGCGGCTTCTACACGCTATTGTTCGGTGAGGTGGTCCAGTTGAGATCGTCTTTTGTTGGCCAGGTACTCATTGCCCTTGGAGGAAGATCCTCCGTGGGAGGAGAGCCCAGCTTGCTGAAGGATCGACTCGCTCGCCGCCTTTCTACGCGCCTCGAGTTGGACGATTACTTGTTGCTGGCACTTGAACTCTTCCTTTAGCAGCCAATGGTAGCCCATTAGCATGTCCTGTGAGGTGTTGGGGGGTCGAGGATTGCCCCGTAGAGCTTCTCGACAGTGGACCCACTCGTTGTCGTTGAGCTTGATCAGCATGCGCTCTCCGGTGTTCTCATTCGCCGTGAGCGACGGTTCTCCTCCCGTCCCGTTATTGGTGGGTGCGCTGTTGGTGGGGCCATCGTTCGTGGGGCCACCGTTTGGTATACCGCTGTTGGGCGGTCTAGTGCCGGCATTTTCGCGATTGACGCCGGTATCGCCCACGTTGATGACGGTGCACATGAAGTGATTGGGGAAGCTATTGCGCCCACAACTTTCAGATCCGGAGTCGTAGGATCCATCTTCTATGGCTAGGTCACCCAAATCAAATCCGTGCTCCCAGTTGTTGCCGAGGCGTTGATCTCGCTTAGGGTGCCGATTGGTGGCGGGAACCACGATCCTGGAGCAATCGCATGTGCCGTCGGCTGGTCGGGCATGCGAAGCATGCCCAATTGACCGACCTGGAAGCTGAAGCTCCCGATCGCCAGGCTGATCCCATCGCCCACAGACTCGAAAGCCGGGCGAGTGGCCGACATGTGGATGGTGAAGTCGAAAGCACCGAAGAGCTGGGGAATCTCCACAGTTGTAGAGTTGTAGATTGTTGTTGACAGGGCCGAAGAAGCCACGACATCAGCACTCCTAATTCCCACAAATGGCGCCAATTGACGAGGGTTTAACTCGCCAATGCCCATTGTTATGGACTTGGGTTTTGGAGAAGGAGGGAGCGCTGGAGGCATCAATCGGCTACCAAACAAGCACACAGGGACGCAAGGTTTACCCAGGTTCAGGCCTAGTAGAGGTCCCTACTCCTTCTTGTCTGCTCTTGGAATTATCGAGGGAGTCAAAGGTTACAGGGGTGCAAAGATGCAATCTGGCGATGGTTGTGGAAACTAGGGTTGTGATTGTCCTCCTCGCTGCCCCCTCCTAGCCTTTATATAGATATGCTAGGTCTTGGGTAGCAGGTCGAGTTGGTTACAGATTAGGGTTCGTCCCTTTGAACTTTCTATCTTAAGCTTCTTCTTGCATTGCAAGCAACCAGAGTCTCCGTGGGTCACCCGAATCCTGTATTGGGCCTTGGCAACGCCGTGGGCTTCTGCTGTATCTGGACCGTATATGTCAAACTCGAGTACCTGTAGGGTATACCCAAGTCACCTATTTTATAAATGAAATTACTTGTTGCATATTAAATTGTTCATGATGACATACATATTTTGTGGTTTGGGGGCATTATGCCGATTCACCTCATAATTAAATATGGAGACTATATGCGGGCTATTCTTTTCTTATATCACGTCCATTTAAATTTGTGTAGTGAACCAATGATATATTTTGCCTTGTTTATCCAACATTTAAATTGTGGGGTAACTAAACAACATGAACCTAATAATTAATTGTCAGGACCCTAGTTCCACTTAATATTGCCTAATTACATCGCATCTTTGCCATGTCACGCATCATACATGCATCATGCCTGATCTTCTGCCGTGGTATCAAATAGTGCATTCGGTGTTTCTTTTAGTGATTTGCTTCTTCACGGATTAGGCCATTGAGTTTATGCGAGTATCGACAAGTTCTTCGGCTAATGTATCTTCGAAAATGTTTTCCCAGGCGAGCATTCTCCCCTTTTCTACCTATTTTGTGTTTATGGTGTTTACTTCCTCCTGTTGATCTATCGTTATCCTTGTTGTGATGTATTGCCTTGGACACGTCCTATTGCCTTTTGTTTGATAGACATTCGGTCTTGCGAGTTGTAGTTGCTTGCATAGTTGTTCCATTGCGTCATTGATGTTCCACCATTGTTGGGAGGTTGGCACATGTTTAATGTTGGAGATGATCATGGCGTTAATTACAACTTGATAAATAAAATGCTGGGAATAGATATAACTATAGCAGAGGCACTGATGGTAAATAGCTAATATTTGGTTTTTAACCGCTCACTTGTGTCCCGTAGGCCCCGAGTACTTGATACCTGTCCCTTGACTATCTCACTATCCGCATGTGGGACCATGAATCCCCTTAGCCAAAGCTTGATTCATTTCATATTTCTTGGGCCACAAACTAGTTTGGGATTTTTTACTATCCTGTACTTATGCCATGCTTTACTGCTTTATTTACGATTGCGCGTGGAGTGCATGTACTATTTTGGAACATGGAATGTTTTCGTGGTATCGACAAGCCCAGTCACACTTTCAGGTTCCTAGTCATTTACATCCATTGACACAAACCCTGGGTCCATCTCGGAGCCGGCCAACTTCGTTGTGGGTAGCTTAGTAGGGTGGCCCCCTGAAATATTTTATGAATCTTGTGTTTGCTTTGTCTTGAAAGCCTCATTGGGTTTTATTTGGTTTTTCCGAGGTTGATTATGCGTGTGTTGCTATTTATGCACCCCTACAGGGTAAATCTTTCTGAAAGCTGTGTCCGCGGTTATGGATTACTTGGAGCATAGTATCTCGATCATAGACAACTATAACTAAAGTAGTGCTATAAATTTGACTTTGGTATGACTAGTAATCATCTTCACTGCAATGGAATTATTAAATAAAAGTGCCAACAACTGGTTAGTAATCATCTTCACTGCAATGGTATGAATAGTTTGGGATATCTCTGGCTAATAGTATCTGCTAGTAAGTATTACAACTACAACATAATGGTTAACTAAAACTGCCCACTACTTATGATATCAGGATGACTCATGCTATTTATATTTGACTAGTAAGTGCTGCAAATATAATGGAATGAATAAAACTGCCAACTCTGTGAGTTCCTTGGTTTGACTTTGTCGTTTGGTCTTGAGGGGGAAATACCAGGATGGGTATAATTGGTGTTAGTATCAGGTTGATTCCGAATAGGTCTTTCTTATCTCTCTAATAGCCGATAGTTGTATCGAGTCTCTATAGGTTGTTAGTGCATGCTTCGCTGCCGCTTCAGCCACCATACCTATGTAGGTGAGAGCCGTGGAATTCTAAACTCACCGTGTACTGGCCTCAGTACTGACCGCTCCCTTTTTCCTTTGCCCTTTATCGGCACCTCTTTTGTTTAACAGGTATAAGTTCGCCGTCGTTAGTAGGTTTACCCTTCTAGCTTGGCATGGGCACGGTTATGGATGCCATTGGTTATTCTTTAGGGCTCTTAGCCCTATTTGCATCTTATCCGTACTCGGATGTTGTATCGTTTTCGAGGTGATTTGGATCTTTGTACTGTATATCTGTATTCTTGACTCGATGAGTTGATGATGTATATATATGTTTCTGTCGGTTCCATCATGGACTATTGTGTAATGATATTACTTTGTTTCCACCCGCCCGGAAGTGCCTGGTGGGTATCTTTGAATCATTTCTATGCGGGTTTGGTGGGAAAAGCTAAAACTTGCATAGGGCCGATTCGAGGGTGTTACAATATTTAAGGAGGAAAAGGTGGGGTTTCGGCCAGCCATAGGTATGGTGGCCGAATCAAACCCTAGAAGACATTTTCCCCTCAAATACGGACTCTAAAAAGTGGCTTTTAAAAATCCTGCAAAAAAACATGGGCCTGGCCCAAAATAAAGGTGACGCAGCACCATATTAAGCTATGGACGAATCTATGAAGTAATATTCTTGAATAGTTTGTCCAAGTCTTCAATCATCATTATGGTGGCTTCAAAGTTCTTAAATGTAACTTGTGGCGTCCTTGTCGTGGTGGTGGCACGACAGATGCCATGTATAGGCTAAAGATGGGGCCAAAGGGTGCTAGAGGTATCTAGGGAGGGATAGTGTGGTGATTCCACACACAGATGTTTGTATTCTCTCTATCAATGGTGTTTACAGATGCTCATCAGCTATTCGTGGGGAGGAGGAACATGAACCTCCCTACTGCCCATGCCTCTCTCTAGGGTTTTCCCTTAGTAAAAATGACCGACCCCCTCTATGTAGATCCCTACGCTCCTTAGGTAGGGGAGGGAAGGTTACAAGCTAGGGCATACGTGGAGGGCATATTCTTAGAATATGCCTCTCCCAAAATAGCAAAGCGGTGCACCTCTTTTTTCCCTTCATAAGTTGCTCAGGACTCGTGGCATAAGCCTCTCTGAGCGCCTCTATGGCACGGCGTCACCTGACCAAGAATGGTCTAGCGACGTCACCTTTATCGGTCCATACTCGCTTGTCCTCCCCTCTGTCCTCTGCGCTTATGCTATAGTGGAGAGAGAAAAGCACTGACCATGGAGATACATTCCTTCTCTTGTAAGGCGAGTGTAACCCGACTCCTGCCTGGCTAACTCTGCCCTAGGATACCTACAAACAAGTAACATTAAGGGCGCCGACATATACTTTATGTCGGCCGAGGTAACTGTTGTGACCTTGGATCGTTAAAGATCCTAAGTCCCTATGATTAACATGCTAGTCCCTAGATCAATAGGTAGCACTTCACAGTCGATGAATATCATGTAAAACACAAGTCATTATTACAGGAATAATCTAGAGTATATTTATTACAACTTGGATAGCTTATAGCTAGCTCAAATAAAATAGCGGAAACTAATAAAACTTGAGTCCATCAACGCCTCAGGCTAGTTGCGTGAAGATCTGCGATCCCTACGCACCTTTCAATCTTCGTATTCTACACATAAGACGTGCAACCAACAAGTTGGGTCCATACTTTGAATGTATTGGCAAATTACACCAAGGAAAGAATAAGGCTAACACTATATGCAAGGCTTGGAACAGGCTTTGGGGTTCATTTTGCGTTAAGTCAATTTTCTCTAAGTAAGAAGAAAAGGGGGAGAGTTTTACCCTACTTTATAACCATTGTTTAAGTAGTATAGGGTCGAATGGAACACGGGGATATTATGCACCCAATGTCCAAGCAACCTAGTACTTGGATATTACGCACCAAGTTCGCAAAATCCCACCCATTGGCGATATTACTCACGCCCTGGGTTTCATAAAAACTTTAAGTTTGAAAAGAGAGAGGAAGATCTTTCAGAGGCTCCATCCTTCAGATGCTCAAAGTGTTCTTTTCTGTGAACTTGGCTGATCGATCAGATTGCAATACTCTCGAGAGTTTATGCACTTTCCCCATAATCCACGATCAAGTCCTTTTACAGACAAGACCATGGCGAGGCTTTCCCTTAGTAGCCCCTCTACCAGCTGGATCCAACCGTGCCAAGAACCTCCAAATGTTGGTACCCCGGTGAGGTTTCCCACTAAGTACTAGGCCAAGACAAAGCCCATATGTATTGTGGTTGCACTGGAAGCTTCTAAATTCTGAAACATGGCAGACTTCTTTGATTCCTGGGTGGCCGTCCTCCACCAAAATTCCACTCGTTGACCGGACAACCATTCCTCCCAAAAGAAAACTTAGTTTTATTTTGAAGGGGGTTTTGAGAGGAAAAGGTTCGCTCGATAGAGCTCTTATACTTAGAAAGTTTTTGAGTCTTTCGAACCCCCAACGGTACTTGGTATAGATATATAGCATAGCAAGCATAAATTAGCAAAACAGGATAACTAATTGGGATGGAAAATCCTAAGCATAGAGCTACTCATGGCATACTACGAAACCATGATGACCCACCAGTATAGGGGGTGTATCGCAGTATTTTCGATAAGTAAGAGTGTCGAACCCAATGAGGAGCAGAAGGTGCTGGCTAGTGGTATGGATCAGGAATTCTCTGCAAATACTTAGCAAACGGATTTTTAGGGGGTTTCGATAAAGCAAGTAAACAAAGTACGAGTAAATAAAAGACAGTAAGAATGAATGCAGCAAGTGGCCCAATCCTTTATGCAGCAAAGGACAAGCCGGTTGTATTTCTATAGATGACCAAACATTCTCGAGGACACATGGGAAGGCTGTCAAGTGCGTTCGCTTCATATAGTCGATTAATCTTCTCTAGCTTGCTAAGTGTTGTGTGGGTGAACCTGTGCTAATGTACCGTCCCATACAAGACTTAATACATACTTGTGATTAAACCCCCTTGCAAACATCCGTAAGTACAAGAAATTAATTACGGTAGAAACCTAACCACAACTTTAAACTCTAAGACCCTTACGTCCCCTGTGCAATGGTTTCCTGACGGGGGTTCAGGTTTCTGTCACTCCGGCAACCCCTACGATTAGTAGCTAAATACACAATGCATTCCCCTAGGCCCATATAGGTGAAGTGTCATGTAGTCGACGTTCACATGACACCACTAGAAGAAGTACACCACAACTTAAATAACAATCTATTGAATCTTTCTCAACGCAACTCCACTACTAACAACAAGACTTCTCCCATGTCCTCAAGAACAAAACGAACTACTCACAAGACATCATATGGATCATGATCAGAGATGAAATAATGATGTATAACAATCTGAACATAAACAATAATTCAATGGTTCACTCAATAGCATCAACTACAAAGAGTAATCAACACCGGGAAAGTTTCCCCTATGAACTATGCAAGATTCAACGCAATTGTTACAGCAATATGGAGATGGTGATGAGGGTGCTGATGGTGATGATGGTGGTGATGATGATGATGATGATCCCGATGAAGTCCAGCTTGATGGTGGTGTTGATGGCGACGATCTCCCCTCTCCGGGAAGGAATTCTGTCTGCCAGAGAGATCTTTCTCTCTCGGTGTTTTCCGCCCCGCAGATGCAGCGTAATCTTTCTGTGGTTGCTCCCTGAGTCTTAGGGTTTCAAGAGGAAGATATACGCCAGAGGGGAGAGGCTGGAGTGGGCCAGGGCGGCCACACCACTCCCTTGCGTGGCCTGGGCTTGCCCGCGCCATGGGGTGGTGTGGGCCCCGGGTGGCCCACCTCCACTCCATCTTCTGGCATCTTGAGTCTTCTGGAAAAATAGAATTTTCCGTATATTTTCCCGGATTTTCTGATCTTCGCGAATTTTGCCTCCAAACAGCACCTTTTCGATCAGAATCCTGACTGCAGCGGTCCATGCTCCAAAAGTCATCAACCATGCAAAAACAGATGAAATAACATAAGTATCACCTCTCAATACGAAATATATCAATGAATAATAGTGAATTAAGACATAGAATAGTGATGCAAAATGGACGTATCAACTCCCCCAAGCTTAGCCTTCTCTTGTCCCCAAGCAAAACTGAGCTCAATAAACATGACCTCAAGTTTATGGAGTGAAGAGTCGATAAAAGAATACGGACAAGAAGCATCACATTCATCAAATACATAGATCATAAAAGAAGACAACTGTAGCATCCCAATTGTCTAACAATTGTAATGCTACTTGGTCTAGTAATATATTGGCTACTTCCTATATACAATTGTTGCATCATAATTATATCATGCTCATGTCATCATGCCACCTTGCATTTGAGCATCATATAAAACCCTTTTCTTTTGGTTCTTCTCTCATATGCATTATTAATTGTATTTGCCTCTTGATATTGTATTTGGTTATTGATATATTGTTTAAATGCCCAAGTTGAGTTGGGGGCATATCTTTTAGTCAACTCCATCACCTTTCTTTTCACCACCTTATAATTCCACCATTCCAATTACCCATGAGCTTGTATTTCTTTTTCTTTTGTTATTTATTCTAGCTCATGTGGGTTGGGGTGGATCTAACTCTATAATTTATTTTGCTTGGCCTTTATTCCACTCTTGGGAATGCATAAGAATAATGCCATATTATTATTATTGTTTTCACAAAATAAAACATGGCATTTAATATTTTGCATGGGCCATGCAACCATCACCACCATGTGTTCTCCTTTGGTTTTTATTTGTTTATGAGTGGAATATCTTCTTAAGCTTCCTCTTCCTCTAAGTCATTTTCCACCTTAATCTTGTATTCTTGCCATGTGCCATCAAGCCTCTCTCACATGTGGTTTGCCATGCATGATCATGTGAGGTATCTTCCTCACCTTTTCTCCTTCACACATGATCATGCCATATTAAAGAGAGCCCTAAACCTTTATTTTCTCTCTTCCACGTTCTCTGTCCTTAACCATCACCCAAACCCCAACCTTTGACTGCTCTTTATTTTGTTCATGCTCAAACCCTAACCTAGCTTTTCCTCCTCACCTCCCTAGCTCTAACCCCTCTCTAATCCGAGCCCCTCCCTAGCTAGACCCGAGCTACCCTCTTCCTTTTCTTGGCAAGGACTCCACCAGCCACCACATGCTATCTTCCCTGGTCCCCTCCCTTCTTCCCTTAGCAAGACAACAAGAGAGAGGGAAGAGAGAGATCAACCGAGGCCCTCTACTTTGCCAAAAAGTGCACCACTTCCATGTGCCTCTCCCCTCTCTCCCTTATCACACCAACCTCCCCAGCACATCTCAGGTCGAGTCCTGGAGCCCTAAGCACCCCACCTTCCTCCCTCCTTCCCCCACCAGAAGGCCATAGCCACCACCTAGCAAAACCCTAGCCACCTCGGCCAAGATCGAGATCTGCGCGCCCTAGTGTTCTCCAAGCCCAGCCAGGAGCACCGACGGGGTCATCTGCTTCCCCTTCTTCTCCTCATACCAGCCCGGGGCCAAAGCCTCGCCGGAATAAGCCTGGCGCCGCCGTGCACCGCCGCAGCCCGAGACCGTCGTCCGCGAGCCCGGCGCCAGATCCCCTCCACCTCCGCGCGTACGACCACGCCGGCGACACCGCGGTGAGCCCCTGCACCTCCCAGACATGGTCCCCCTCTTCCTCCTGCGCCGTAGCTCCGCCGCACTCCGTGGAACGCTCTGCGCGCCACCGCATGCCGTGCGCGGGCTGGCAGCAACAGCCTCAGATCCCTCTGGCCCTCTGTTCCTCGTCGAAGCCCGGCTAGCACAGCCACCCCCCGTAGTTGCCCCCTGCACGAAAAATGTAGCCCGATGTCCCCTCTTCGTTTTTCATTTTTGGGGTGACGCGTTTCATCCAGCGTATGCGTCGCCACCGTCGATGGAAGACGGCCAGATCCACCGCTGGCAGCACCTTGTCCGTCAGCGCGCAGCAGCAGCCGATGCCCTTTTGCACTTGACCCCGTGCCCTTTTTCCCGCCTAAACCCGCAGTCCCAGGAGCCCCACCTGTCAGCCCCGGTGTATTCTTGCACGAAAGCCCCTGTGGTCTGGAGATTCTTCGCCCGCGCTGCCCTGGATCGCCCAGGTGTCAGCCGTCCGCTGGCCCGCGCGCGTGCGTGGCCCCGCGTCGTGACCGGCCCACCTGTCAGTCGCTGCAGCTAACCTCCCCTGCGGTGTAAAAAGTTTTCGCCGCGCCAGACGTCCAGTCAGCGCCTGGCCCACCTGTCTGCGCCTATGGCTAGATGTGGCTGAGTGCAAAAAGTTTTCCCTGTTTAGCTGTTTTATCAAAACAAATTCAAATTGTTTAATTCAAATTTAAACCAGTTTTTAAATATCTTTTAAATTATAAATCCAAATAATACAAATAATATATGTTTTTGAATCAGAAAAATGTGAGGAATTCAAATATGCTATTCAAAATAATGTTTGAACACTTTAAATTTTCGAGATGAATAAAATTACAATAAAATGCCCTTTTCTTAATAAATTAATAACTTTAATTCCATAACTCCAAATTGGGCAAATAATATGTCTAAATCGATCAGCGCGACGAGCCCGTTCTATCTATGCAGTCCTTGTTCTGAATTGAAGCATGCATCATGTCATTATTAAAAATATGAATTGTTTATGGCAACAAAATGTGACCAAATAAATAATAAAATGCTTTATTCTTGCACCTCACACCTCACCATACCATGCTACTTTAATGCCATGTAACTTGTGCATCATTCATCATGGCATGCTTGTTTGCTTGTCGCATTTTAATTCATATGCTTGTGCACTTTATTTATGTTGGCCCTTGTTTGTTTGGTTCTTCTTCGAATAGACGCCCAGTAGGAGAATTACCAGGAATCATAGGAGTACTACCCAGATCCATCTCTCGCTTCAACTGAGCTGCCAGGCAAGCACTACCACATGCTTGCATACATATAGTACCTATTGCCTCTATCTTACTCTTGCATCATTGAGTCGCGATTGCATTAAATTAAATCCCAAGTACTACATAGCCTTTACTTTTAAACCCCACCAAAGCTTGTTCCTCCATCCCATGAGCCATTACTACAGGAGTTGTTTGAGCAATGCGAGTCGTAGAAAAGCATGTGTAGGGTATGTGAGTGTCTGATGAATAACGAGGTACCTAAACAACATAACCTGAGTAGTAATGGGATAACTAATGAAAGAGGCACTGATGAGCAATATCTGCTATTTGGTTTTTCATGCTCACTTGTGTCCCGTAGGACCCTGAGTACTTGATTCCCGTTCCTTGACTATTCGCACTATCCACATCCGGGAGGCCTTATGGACCCCCCTGAGCTAGAGCTTGATTCATTCTTATTTCTTGGGGCCACAAAGTAGTTTGGGGCTATATTACTATCCTGTACTTATGCCATGTTACTACTTTATTTAAGATTGTGCGTGGAGCACCTGTACTGTTTTGGATCGTGGAATGTTTTCGCGGTATCGACAAGCCCGGTCACATTTTCGGGTTCCAAGTCTTTTACAACCATTGACACAAACCTTGGGTCCTCTCGGAGCCGGCCAACGTCGTTGCGGGTAGCTTAATGGGGTGGCCCCCTGAAATATTTCTGAATCTTGTGATCGCTTTATCGTGAATGCCTCGTTGGGTTTTGGTTTGGTTTTTCCGAGGTTGATCGAGTGTGTGTTGCTATTCGTGCACCCCTGCAGGGTAAATCTTTCTGAAAGCCGTGTCCGCGGTTATGGACGACTTGGAGCACAGTTTCTCGATCATACACAAGTATAACTAAAGTACCGTTTTTAATTTGATTAAGTACTTGACTAGTAAATAGTGCAATACTCATGGAATGGTTAATAAAACTGCCAACGGATGATGGGGGTTGTTCGTCCGCTTCCTCGTTGGTAAGCGAGGAGGAGGATGGATCTGTTAGTTTTACTGTTACAACTGTTGCTCTTAATTCATGGACATCCGTCTATCATTGGTTAGGCGGATGGTTAGCGAGTATCTATAGACTTGATAGATATTATCTTTTGCTGCAATTGCGTCACCCCAGGTTGTGTCCCCTTTAGTGGCATAAAGACTTGTTGAGTACCCCTAGGGTCTCACACGATAAATTGTTTGATTCAGATGAACAGGTGTACCCGCAAGATGGATACTAGGTGGAGGAGACAGATGATGTTGGCAACGATCACTCGGTGTAGAGATTCCGGGAACGGGGATCCGTGAGATCTGTGGGCGGGATGTGTTTATTTATGGGGCATCTTATGCCGATTTGCTTCTTATCCGTACTCGGATCTTGTTTTCCGCTTCCGCCTGATACTCTGATGTTTGATGTATGAGGAGCTATCCTAAATTATTATCTCTATCCAGAATATTTGAATCTTGCCGTATGGCGTTGCAATATTTCTATTTCTTTTAGATGGAATGGCTCTGAGGACTGTTGTATGTGGCTTGCATACATACTCATTTGTGTATGTAGTTGATCCCTTCGCCTGCCGATTACGCCGCTCGTTCTTGTCCCGATGTTCTGAAAGTGGTTAGGACGGCCGAAAGGTCTACCGTGAGTGGCCCTGGGCCCCACCGTACTATTTTAACCACTTTCGTTCATCCAGGCATGTAACTAAGAGCGTAATTCACCGAGGTAGTTACAACAACTCACTATTGTACAACTCAACTTGCAATGAGTAAAGGAAACACAATAAAGACACATAAAGTGAATCATAATTGGTAATGGCAAACTTAGCTCTTGGTCAAAGAATAGTTGATAACTTGCTAGAGTTTACAAATAGCTGGTTTTCAAAGAAAGATTTCAAAGTAGTAAACTTCAAGATAAGAGCAATGTGCAAAGCAAGGAACATAAGAAACATGAGTGAATAAATCATTATATGAATGAATGAAACACATCAACTCAAAATACTTGCTGAGATAAAAGGGAATAGGTTTACTGACTCAACTACAAAGAAAAAGAAAGGCCCTTCGTAGAGGGAAGCAGGGATTGCAAGTCTCATAAAGAGCTCCCAAAAATTATGATACTTACTAGCTTTCAGCTCTCATTTCCCCTATCATAGGCATCTTTTGGTGGTTAAGGTTAAAGTGACACAACTAAGAGGATATGCTTGACAAGTTATAAGTTGAAATCTCATGCCCCTTACTTATGAGTACCGATCCTCATGCTACTCAACTTCAGTCACGAGCAAGCTCTTGTCATTGTAAATACATGCGTATCATTGAGAACCGCCAACGGGGTACCCCTTGCACATGACACAGGAGCTATCCCATAATCAAAATGACAAGGCAAGTAGACAGTGAGCATCTCAGCGATCTTTTTATTTGCTATTTGCATAGGTTTTTATTGAATATGCTTCATAGAATGCTCAATATAGTTATGCTGCAAGTTTCCACCATGATTAGGCATGGCTTAGGCTAGCGGCCCAGGCGTTTCTCTAACACACATATAAACTCCATGATCTTACAAGTTCCACTTTTATTTCACACCGCCGGGATCCGTAAGCAAAAGAACATGATATCAACTAGGTACAAGTACCGATGAAGTGTTGAAAGCGGTCCCCATGATACATGGTTCTCCTAACTTCAATTCATAAAGAGCAAGCATATACGCAACACAGAAGGACCCAATGGTTCAAGTTTATTAAGTGCGGAAAATAAAGTGTGCCATCAAGTTCGTGAGAGCTTTAATCACTAATTTTCACATAACAAGTTTAATTTGGGAGGTAGATAAAACAAGAATTTACTTGGAATAGCAATAATGCTACTAGGTAGGTATGGTGGACACAAATGACAAAGGTTTTGGTTTAAAGGAGGTGGATGCACGAGAAGAATTCCCTCTCAGTACAGGTTTTTGGCTAGCAAGGCTGGGTAGCAAGTATAAGAGTTGAAGGAAACAAACAAACATACAAGTGATAAAGACAAACATGCAATCTTCCTTGGAAGCACAAAAGATCTTAACTGGAGAATACTAGACTTAAGAGCAAATCAAGAAAGAAAGATGATGAAATTATTTTTCTCTAGAGTACTTCTATCTTTTTCTTTTTCTTTTCAACTCTCAAAAAGGTGTTGCTACTGACCGAGCCAGGTTTGCCAAAACCAACTAAATTAACTCAATGATCCCAGAGTGCTACCAATACTAACAACAAGATCAATCATATAACCACGAATTGAAAACTAATATAAGCTATGCAAAAGAGTGAATGATAGAATTTCTCATTAATATTCCATAACGGAAACTCACACCAAGGGATACATACCTAACGAGAGAGGGGACACTTCCATAATGCAAACCATACTACATAATAACTCCTCTATTCATGATATGACTCTATTAATAAGGTAAAAAGATAGAAGATAGTGATATGATACCACGGACTCCCCCAAGCTTGGAACAAACCAAGGGGATGCCAAACCTGATGACGAATTACTCCTTCGGTGGTGGTGGTATCCTTTTGATGAGCTCCTTGATCAGTTTTCCAAAGTCCTCAATCTCGAAGGTGAGATTGCGAATCAATTCCGAGTTATGCTCAATACGGCCCATAATCATCTCAGTTTGTGGATCCCAGCTCTTGTGATTCTTCTTCGATTCTTCCCACTTGGAGCCTTATTTTCCTGCATGGTTATGAGCAAAGGTATGGAAGGTACTCTTGGTGTTCGGAGAAGGTGTCCTTGGTGCCAAACAGTGACGAGGAGCTTTCCCCCCAGTCTGCATCCGTGTAGTCCTTTTGATCCTGGCAGGGTTCGCCACCACTCCAATGCTTGCAATGGTAGTGCCGGTGTGCTTTTCCTCCTCTTCACCTTCACTCTTGATCTCCTT
Organism: Avena eriantha; assembly: GCA_910589775.1. NCBI lineage: Eukaryota > Viridiplantae > Streptophyta > Magnoliopsida > Poales > Poaceae > Avena > Avena eriantha. The sequence goes on along the minus strand of OU342741.1, from coordinate 264,591,117 downwards.
CTCCTTCTCGGGGTCTTGGAGGTCTTCCTCCATAGGTTCCTTACCTTTATCCTTGGCGGACACCATTGTGCTTCTAAACCTTCAAAGAGTATGTCCTGGCAGAAATAGATCGAAAAAAAACACGACAAAAACACGATATACGGACCTCGGGGGATCCGGGGGGTTATATATTACGAAGTTTCATATCAAAAGGAAGGTATTGGGAGAAAACGGTTCGGAGACGGAGTCCTGGGCGGCCTCACCACCTGGTGGCGTGGCCAGGGGTGGGCCCGCGCCATGGGGTGGTGTGGGCCACCCTGGCTCTGGTTCCGTTCCTTTTTCGCTTCGTAGCTTTCCTTATTGACTGAAAACTGCAAAAATATAGTTGGATTGTATTTTCGCGGAACTTTTCTTACCAGAACTGTTACCTATTTGGAAATGGACTCTACAGGTCTCTGAATTTGTTATTGAGTGGATCCTTCCGGAGTCATCACTTGAATATCATCGATATCTTCATCCTCATACACTTATTACTTGAGTCATAATACCTTTCTCTTCCTTCTTACACCATTATCTCCACTTCCTGGAAATTTCTTTCACACTAAACTTCACACAATTCTTATTAGCAACATTAGTATAAGTGAAGTGATAAAACCTTTTGAGTCCAACTTCGACTGAAAACCATCAAAACAAAAGCCACTGTAGCAACTCCTTCCGAAAAACCAAAAAGAATTCAAAAAGGAAATCGAATAAAGAAGCAAATGCAAGAGTGGCAAAATCTGTCAAAACAGACCAGCAGGTAAAGATCAATTTTTTCGAAAATATTCTGTTGCTCAAATCAAAAAGTACAAAACTAATGAAAGTTAAACAACAACCTGGGTCAGAAGAACAAAAAATTACAGCTCAATCCGACATACAGAGATCTCTCACGAATTTTTACGGTGAAGCACAAAAATCTGTTTCGGGACAGCAACTTCCCTAAATATTACTTCTCTCTCATTAGAGGTTGATCTTGACACAAAAACCAAACAAAACAGATAAGGAGCGATTATTACCGAAGTAATAACTTCAAAGACTCAAAGAAACAAAAACAAACTGAAAGCAAAAACAAAATGGGTTGTCTCCCATAAAGCTCTCTCGTTATAGCCATTAAGATGGGTATGATAATTTTGAAGAAGCTCTCATAGGGATATGAATTGAAGTGAAAGAGAGCATTAAGAAGCAAAATCACACACTCTTTTAAGTCTAACCCACTTCCTATGCAAGGGGATTTTGTAAACAAACAAGTTATTGAAACCAAAGGCAACTTGCATAAGAAGGCAAAAGAAGTGCAACATAAAAAATTTCAGCATAAAACGGGGAAACTTGATATTATTGAGATGCACAAGAACACTTTTCCCTCTCTCATAATAGCTTTCAGTATCATGCATCAACTTAACAATATAGCTATCACAAGGACTATCATAGCAATGATCACTTATTCTAACAGAAAACACCGGAATACTAGCACTCATAACACTACTTTGTGAAACAATATTAGAGGTATCCTTACAAAGGATAGTGTGTCCCTCTTTTTCATATTTGGTGACAAAGTCTTTCACACTTGCTACTATAGGTTCATCAACTATTTGTTTATCAGGTTCAATAGCCTTATTCATACTTTCATTAACCATACTAGCCATCATAGAATGTTCCTTTACCTTAACTGGGAAAGGCATTTTCTCAATATAAGGTTCAGGTAAAACATGATTAGTAGTATAAACTTCAGTACTTCTAGCAGGAACACTCTTAGCAATATCTTTATAAGGTTCATGATACTTATTCCACTTCTTTTTAGGCACTTCAATATAAGAAGCAAAAGCCTTAAAATAAGAAACAATAGCTTGAGAGTCTAGACCATAAGCATTTTTAATATTTTGAAAGTCATCAGTTCCCATAAAAGATTCAATGCATTCATAATCATAATTTATACCTGACTTTCTACCTTTGTCATTCTCCCAAGCTTCAGCATTGTCTTGAATACGATCTAGAAGGTCCCATTTAACTTCTTCTTCCATACGAGTGAATGATCCAGCACAAGAAGCATCCAATAAATCTTTATCATGTAGAGGGAGCCTTGCATAAAAGTTATTGATAATAATATTGTTGGGGAGCTCATGAATGGGACATTTGAGCATTAGTAACTTCAATCTCCCCCAAGCTTGAGATGTACTCTCTCCATCAAGAGGCAAAAAGTTGTATATTTGATTCCGATCTTTATGAATTTCACTAGGAGGATAAAACTTTGAATAAAAGAGAGGCACTATTTCCTCCCATTCTAGAGCTTGACCATTCTTCAGCAGCTTATACCATTCCTCAGCTCTTCCTTTTAGTGATAATGAGAATATCTTCTTCTTAACTTGATCTGTAGTAATACCTGCACACTTGAACAACCCGCATAATTCATGTATAAAGAGTAAATGATCACCGGGATGGACAGTTCCATCCCCAACATAGTAGTTATCCATAACACGATCAATAATTCTTGTAGGTATTTTGAAAACATCTTTCTCAGCAGGTGGTGGCTTATCTACTACCTTAGCAGTGGTAGTAGCATTACCAAATAAGAAACTCAGCGACCTATCCATAACGAAAATAAAGCAACTAGCAGAAGTAAACAATACTCACAGTAAAAGTTTCCTTTACCACTTCCACTCTCCAATAGCGCTTCACTCCCCGGCAAAGGCGCCAGAAAATAGTCTTGATGACCCACAAGTATAGGGGGTGTATCGTAGTATTTTCGATAAGTAAGAGTGTCGAACCCAACGAGGAGCAGAAGGTGCTGGCTAGTGGTATGGATCAGGAATTCTCTGCAAATAGTTAGCAAACGGATTTTTAGGGGTTTTCGATAAAGCAAGTAAACAAAGTACGAGTAAATAAAAGACAGTAAGAATGAATGCAGCAAGTGGCCCAATCCTTTATGCAGCAAAGGACAAGCCGGTTGTATTTCTATAGATGACCAAACGTTCTCGAGGACACATGGTAAGACTGTCAAGTGCTTTCGCTTCATATAGTCGATTAATCTTCTCTAGCTTGCTAAGTGTTGTGTGGGTGAACCTGTGCTAATGTATCGTCCCATCCAAGACTTAATACATACTTGTGATTAAACCCCCTTGCTAGCATCCGTAATTACAAGAAAGTAATGAAGGTAGAAACCTAACTACAACTTTAAACTCTAAGACCCTTACGTCCCTTGTGCAATGGTTTCCTAACGGGGGTTCAGGTTTCTGTGACTCCGGCAACCCCTACGATTAGTAGCCAAATACACAATGCATTCCCCTAGGCCCATATAGGTGAAGTGTCATGTAGTCGATGTTCACATGACACCACTAGAAGAAGTACACCACAACTTAAATAACAATCTATTGAATCTTTCTCAATGCAACTCCACTACTAACAAGAAGACTTCTCCCATGTCCTCAAGAAAAAAACAAACTACTCACAAGACATCATATGGATCATGATTAGAGATGAAATAATGATGTATAACAATCTGAACATAAACAATAATTCAATGGTTCACTCAATAGCATCAACTACAAAGAGTAATCAACAGCGGGAAAGTTTCCCCTATGAACTATGCAAGATTCAACGCAATTGTTACATCAATATGGAGATGGTGATGAGGATGCTGATGGTGATGATGGTGGTGATGATGATGATGATCCCGATGAAGTCCAGCTTGATGGTGGTGTTGCTGGCGACGATCTCCCCTCTCTGGGAAGGAATTCCCCCGGCAGAAATCTGTCTGCCGGAGAGATCTTTCTCTCTCGGTGTTTTCCGCCCCGCAGAGGCGGCGGAATCTTTCTGTGTTCGCTCCCCGAGTCTTAGGGTTTCGGGAGGAAGATATACGCCAGAGGGGAGAGGCTGGAGTGGGCCAGGGCGGCCACACCACTCCCTGGCGCGGCCTGGGCTTGCCCGCGCCATGGGGTGGTGTGGGCCCCCTGTGGCCCACCTCCACTCCATCTTCTGGCATCTTGAGTCTCCTAGAAAAATAGAATTTTCCGTATATTTTCCCGGATTTTCTGATCTTCGCGAATTTTGCCTCCAAACAACACCTTTTCCATCAGAATCCTGACTGTTGCGGTCCATGCTCCAAAAGTCATCAAACATGCAAAAACAGATGAAATAACATAAGTATCACCTCTCAATACGAAATATATCAATGAATAATAGTGAATTAAGACATAGAATAGTGATGCAAAATGGACGTATCAAACCGCACTTGCAAAAATAACACTAAGAAAATCTACAAAAATCCTGCACATGCATACTACAGAATTTGAAGAGTAAAACATGCATAGTCAAAACTGGGACATAAACATGAACAAGTGGGGTAACTTGCCTTGATCCGAGCAGCAGTCTACACAACAGTACTCCTCATCGCACTCCGAACAATCTAACGAAACACAAACATAGATCCAATCACAACTTGCACAAAACAATTCCACAATGGTAGATATGCATGCATGCAACATGGTAATATGGCAAGGAGGAGTTTAATTCTACTAAGAATATTATTCGTTGGATGTATTATGTTGGAGATGTCATTAGTATCGATTTTCCATAGATTTCAATTTAATTTTGGATTAATAAAACCCTAAATATGCTCATAAAGGGGTCTTTACTTCCAATCTACTACGAGTCAGATCCATAATATGTAAGCAAGATATTCCAATGCCAAAGTGTATATCTTGTAATTACGAAGCCAACACGACAAGAATCAACTAAAACGGAGCTACATTTATTTTTCTATGAATTTTACAAGGTGCAAAGTATTTTTGTTTTTTAATAAATTACTGCAGTTAATCTGGGTCATTGGATCACGATCTGGCAGTGGCGATGCATCGGCTCATGGCTCGGCTCGGGTTGGCTTGATGACGCGGCGCGATGCGATTGGTTAGTACCTGTTCACTGGCTACCTCTAATCTATGCCCTAGAATGAAGATCGAACGGACGAGGACGATTCGGGCGTTACCTGCGGCGGTGGAAGGTCAATGATGACGAGGTGGTCGGTTTAGTGGTGCTCAAAGGCATCCCTAGTGAGCTCCCGGTTGCGCGAAGTAGATGACGACGTGGCCCTCCTCCTTGCGGTTTCGCACATGAGATCATCGTCGATCTTCTCCTCCTCTCCTTGCTGCAACACCAGACTGGCCCCGGCGAGCTCCGGCGACTCGACGACGACGAATTCCTGATGCTCCGATGATCTGCTGAGGGGGAAAAGAGGGTTAGGTGGCGGAGAAGAGCGAGAGGAATCGATTAGGTGCGGAGAGAGGGGCGGAGGAGGGCTCGGAACCTTGGCTTCGAGCTTGGCGGCGGTGCAACTCCGGCGAGACGTCGATTTCGATAGCCTGGTGGCGATTTGGCGAAAATCTTTTAGGGTTTAGGGCAGCGAGGGTCTAGCGTTTATATGGGGGGCTTTTCTTGTCGCGGGGGTTGTGGAACCTCCTCCGATTCGGTCGGGCAGACTGTTCCTGGTGCGGCGGCAGGGCTGAGTTCGTTTCGAACTCGGTGGAGACGACGACGGGCTGGGGCTGGGTGGTTATCGGCTGCAGGGCTGGCGGGCTACGCATGGGGGGCGGGGGGGGGGGGGGGGGGGGGGGGGGGGGGGGGGGGGGGGGGGGGGGGGGGGGGGGGTTGGGCTGGCCTGGCTAGCGGCTGCGGTGCGTGTGGCTCACCCGGAGGGGCGCGCGGCGGATAGGGCGCGGGCTGGCCCATTAGGTTAGTTTTTATTATTATTCTTTTATCTTTTCTGTTTCACTAGATCTTTAATAACTTTTGCATACATTACTCAATTTTAGTGAAATTGGTCTCTAAAAATTTGTAAAAAGGAGAAGATTAACATAGGACTATAAAATAACACTTTTGCAACAATTTAGAAGGGTAGGTTTAGTATAACCCCTTCTTGTCTTTATAAGACTATAAGAGAAAACAAAATAGGGTTTAGGGAAAAGTATTTGATGCAACTTTATTGTGTAATGCCATGATGCATATGATATGATGCATGCTTCTAGTAACATCTGAAATTGTAAAATTTGGGATGCTAGAAACCTACCCCCCTTAAGAAGAATATCTTCCTCGAGATTCAGGTTGGCTAGAAAATAGATATGGGTGTTCTATCTTCAGATCATCTTCACGTTCCCATGTGAACTCTTCCTCGTAGTGGTGATTCCACTAAACTTTGAAAAACCTGATGGTCTTTGTACGGGTAATCCTTTCGGCTGTTTCTAGAATCTTTGTGGGTTTTTCCTCATAGGTGAGGTCGTTTTCCAGTTGAAACTCATCCATGGGAACCGTATCCCTTAGCGGTGTTTCAACCATTTCCGAGTGACACTTCTTTAGTTGTGACACATGGAATACATCATGAACACTCAATACTTCAGGAAATTCCAACTGATATGCAACCTCCCCTCTACGAGCCAAGATCTTATAGGGCCATATGAATCGAGGTGCCGACTTACCCTTGATTCCAAATCTCTTAACTCCTCGTAGTGGTGAAACTCGGAGATATGCACGGTCTCGCACTTCATAAGTTACATCCCTGCGCTTGGAATCAGCATAACTCTTTTGCCTGGATTGGGCTACTTTTAGCCTGTCTTGGATCTTCCTTACATTTTCTTCGGCATCCTTGATTAGCTTAGGTCCAAACAATATACATTCTCCAACTCCATTCCATAGCAATGGAGTTCTAGACTTACTGCCATATATAACTTCAAATGGAGCCATCTTGATACTAGTTTGATAATTGTTATTGTACGAGAACTCTGAATATGGCAAGTTGTCATCCCAACTAGACCCATAGTCTAGTGCACAAGTTCTCAACATGTCCTCCAAGATTTGGTTAACTCTTTATGTTTGGCCATCTGTTTGCAGGTGAAAAGCAGTACTAAACTCCACGTGTGTCCCTAGAGACACGTGTAACTGTCGCCAAAACTTCGAGGTGAATTGGGTACCCCTATCAGAGACAATTCTCTTAGGTACACCATGCTAACTTACAATCATTGACATATAAATCTTGGCAAGTTTAGCACTCGTATAGGTGGTATTTACGGGAATAAAGTGGGCCACTTTGGTGAAGTGATCGACCACTACCCAGATATAATCATACCCAAAACAAGTCCGGGGTAGTCCTGTGATAAAATCCATGCCTACCTTGTCCCACTTCCAATCGGGCATAGGTAATGTCTACAATATCCCTGCTGGTTTTTGATGTTTGCCTTGACTCGGTTGCATACATCACACAAGGAGATGTACTCGGCAATTTCTCTTTTCAAATTATTCCACCACAATCTATCCTTCACATCCATGTACATCTTTGTATTATCGGGATGAATTGAGTAAGGCGAATCGTGATCCTCCTGAAGAATCAACTTCCTGATATCAGGGTCATCGGGAAAGCACAAACGCTTCTCATACCAAAGTGTCCCTTCTTCATCCGTATGGAACCCTTTTGCTTTACCTTGCTTATATTAACTTGTATTTCTTCCATCTCTTTGTACCCCTTCTAGGCCTCTTTGATTCGGTCCAGAAGCATTGGCACTATCTCTATAATCGCTAAGTGTCCTTCCGGAACTATTTTTAACCCGAGAGCATTGAATTATTCACACAAATCCTTTGGAAGTTCTCCCATAGTAAGTCCATTTACATAGACTTTCTAGCTTAAAGCATCAACCACAACATTGGCCTTTCCTGGATGGTAATGCAGGTCCAGGTCATCGTCCTTGATGAGTTCAAGCCATCTCCTTTGCCTCATATTTAACTCCTTTTGGGTGAAGATATATGTCAGACTCTTGTGATTCGTGAACACATCACAATGTTTGCCCATGATGTAATGTCTCCATACCTTGAGCGCATGCACAATTGATGCTAGTTCCAAATCGTGTGTGGGGTAGTTATTCTCATGGCTCTTAAGTTGCCGAGAGGCATATGACACTACCTTCCCATCTTGCATCAGTACACTACCAAGTCCTTATCGAGAAGCGTCGCAATAGACTTGGAAATCCTTCTGGATATCAGGCAGACACAAAACTAGTGTTGTTACTAAGCGCTTCTTCAATTCTTGAAAACTCGCTTCACATGCCTAGGTCCATTGGAACTTCTTTTCTTTCTTCAACAATTCGGTCATAGGCTTTGCTATCTTGGAAAAGTTTTTAATGAACCTTCAGTAATATCCTACAAGGCCTAAGAAACTCCTGATATCTCCCACATTCTTAGGTGACTCCCATTCTGTCACGGAAGCTACCTTACTTGGGTCCACGGCAACTCCTTTAGCTGACACAACATGTCCAAGGAATCCCACTTCTTCATTTAACCAGAACTCACATTTGCTGAATTTGGCATACAACTTGTGTTCCCTCAACTTCTCCATAATTAGGCGCAGATGTCTCTCATGTTCCTTCTCATCCTTAGAGTATATGAGTATATCATCAATGAATACCACAATAAACTTATCCAAGTACTCCATGAACACCTTGTTTATCATAGTCATGAAGTATGCTGGGGCATTGGTTAGACCAAAAGACATCACGGTGTACTCATACAACCCATATCTTGTGGTGAAGGTAGTCTTGGGTACATCCTATTCTAGGATCTTTAACTAGAAGTAACCTGATCTGAAATCAATCTTAGAGAACACACTAGCTCCATTTAATTGATCGAACAGGTTGTTGATATTGGGTAGAGGGTACTTGTTCTTGATTATCACTTCATTCAACAACCGGTAGTCCATGACTAGTCTCTTGGTTTTATCCTTCTTCTCCACGAATAAGACAGGCGCTCCCCAAGATGACGCACTTGGTTGAATGAAGCCTTTATCCAATTGCTCTATAAGCTGTTTCTTAAGTTCCTTCAATTCATCAACATCCATCTTGTACGGTCTTTTGGCTATCGGTCCAGTCCTAGGCATCAAGTCAATGAGAAACTCGATGTCTCGGTCAGGAGGCATCCCTGGTAATTCTTCCGGAAAGACATCTGGATACTCCTTCACAACTAGCACATCCTCCATGCTAACCCCTTTAAGAGAGTTCACCATACTTCCCTTGAGTGCAAAAGCTGACTTAAAGTGGATTCTTTTCTTATCCGGAGTTGTGAGTGCAACAGTCCTTTTGGCACAATCTATGACTCCCTCATATTCGGTCATCCAATTCATGCCCAAAATTATGTCTAAGCCTTGTGACTCTAGAACGACTAGACTTGTGGGGAAGATGTGTGTCCCAATCCTTAGTTCTAACCCATGGCATCCAGAGTTTGCCACTATTTCTCCTCCAGGAGAACTTACCCTTAGAGGAGTACTAATAGTCTCCGTAGGTATCTTGCCTCTATCCACAAATACCCTTGATATGAATGAATGCGATGCACCAGTATCAGAAAGAACAACTGTAGGGATGGAATTAAGCTTGAACTTACCAATCACGAAGTCAGGTGCCTCATGAGCATCCTCCATGGAGACATGATTCACCGTGGCTTTGACGAATGCATTCGGCTTCTTCCCATTTCCATTACCATGGTTGCGTTCGTTGTTGTTGCCATTGCGATTCCCATTCTTCATCTTCTCGGGGCAAGTAGTTGCATAATGCCCTGTCTTGTTACACTTAAAGCATGCCACTTCACTCAGATCCTTTCCATTGCCATTTCCATTGAAGTGCTTATGGCCATTGTGGTTATGTCCCCCATGACGGTGGACATTGTGGTTGTGGCCATTGTGGTTATGGGGCGGTGGTGACGAAGTGCGTTGCTTCTGGTCTGGGGCTGAGTTATGCTTGTGTGAGGTGAACTTTCTCTTGCGGTTCTCTATACTCCTTTGCTTTGCTTCAACCACAACTGCCCTGTCTAGAAGTTCCTGATAGTTATCAAACTTCAGAGCCACAAGATGAATGTATATCTCATCATTAGGTCCCCTTTGGAACTCTTCCTGCCTCTTGGCATCAGGGGAAACATCATTAGGTGCATAGTGTGCCAGCTTGTTGAAAAGGTCTCCATACATGGAGATGGAGCGGTGCAGTTGCTTCAAGTCGTGGAACTCACGTATCTTCAGTGACATGACACCAGCAACTACATGATGAGTACGAAAGGCCCCCTCAAACTGGTTCCAGGTGATAGCATCAATATCAGGGTGGGTGACTTGGTAGTTATCCCACCATTCAGCAGCAGGTCCCTCAAGTTGGTGTGCGGCAAAGCGCACCCTATCAGCTCCAACAACTTGGATGGTGTTTAACTTCTTGTTGGTGGTGTGGAGCCTATCATCTGCCACAATTGGCTCAGAACTACTTGAGAAAGTAGGAGGGTTCAACCTCAAAAACCGAGTCAAGCGATCTTGTTGGGGCGGCGGAGGTGGTGGAGGCTGCGGATTGTTGTTGTTGTTGTTTTGCATGTTTTGAGTGAGGAGTTGGATCGGCTGGTTCTGGGAGTTCAGGAGTTGTGCAATTTCCGGGGGCAGATTATTGTTCCCACGTCTCGCCATCTGTGGGGTTGGGGAAACAAGTTAAGAAATATATAGAAAGACTAAGGAATAAACTCCTACCCTTATTTAAACACAAGAAAAACACACGAGAAACACAAAAGGCACACATAGCACAAAGTTTAACACAACTCATCTAAGTTTAACTAAACCAATATAGTTTTGGTACTTATTACAATCACGAATAACGTTTAACTATAGAAATAAAGGTGGTCGAACTATCTAACCTACTCATCATCCACTTCCTCGTCCTCAATAGAGAAGACTTCCTTCTCCAGCATTGACTTGTATAGCTCCATGTGCTTTGTCATGGCTTCGAGCTTCTCCTAAATGCCCTTCACCTCATCCAGCTCATGTGTAGCAGCTTCGAGCTTCCCTTGAAGTTCCTTCACCTCATGTAGCTCATGTGTAGCAGCTTTGACCTTCTCTTGAAGTTCGTTCTTATCCTATTGCAGTTCCTTAATCAAGTTTGACTCCTTAGTCATGGGCACGATCTTCTCTTCCAAGCTCCTCTTGGTGGCTCGCAGCTCCTTCAACATGAGGGAAAAGTTCTTGAACTCCATCTTGTTTCTCGCGAGTAGCTCATTCTATTCCCTAATTCTCTTATTCTTATCATGCACCCTATTCTCTTGATTAGTGAACTTCTTGTCTTGGGCTATGATCTTCCCTTCTAGAGACTTGATCTTCTCTTCTAGATCTTGGATATTCTCGTCCTTCTCCTCGACTAGGGCGCATAACTCGTCATTCCTTATGATCTTAAAGCAGCTTCCCTCCTCAAGATCGTTGATGTGGCAGTCCAAGTCTTGGTATTGGATCCTTTGATGCTTGGATGTGGCCCTTTCCTCCGAGGTTAACTCATTTGGAACTCCTTTCTCATCACGCCTTCCAAAGAGATTGATGTAGCGGCATTCAACCTCTTCATGGTGGCATCCACATAGGCGTCCAATGAGCTCTTGCATGCTGGTGCTAAGTCCTTTCTCCTTGGAGTCGCTGACGATGTTGAGCACAATGGCCTCCGTCTTGGGTTCAGTATCACTTCGCCTCGGTTGGATGACTTCGATCGCCCAGCAGGCTTCCTTGTGCATCTTCCTCAACTTGCTCCCCTTGATCGATGGCATGGGCAGCTCCAACGTCTTGATGATGTCCAGAAGGCATTCCCCAAAGCGCAGGTACTTGATATCTTCAGTGGTGTCGTAGTAGAAGCTCGTCATTCTTTAAGCTAGGACAATGAAGATTAGATACAAAGCGGTAAGGAAAAGAATTTACTAGAAGAGCATAAATAACTTAGAAGAATATGGAAAGAAAAAACACACAATGGTAAAGGTGGTTTCCAATCCTAGGGGTTACGTCCTACGGGAAACTTTGTGCTCTGATACCATCTGTTGTGACCTTGGATCGTTAAAGGTCCTAAGTCCCTATGATTAACATGCTAGTCCCTGGATCAATAGCTAGCACTTCACAGTCGATGAATATCATGTAAAACACAAGTCATTATTACACGAATAATCCAGAGTATATTTATTACAACTTTCATAGATTATAGCTAGCTCAAATAAAACAACTGAAACTAATAAAACTTGAGTCCATCAACGCCTCAGGCTAGTTGCGTGAAGAACCGCGATCCCTACGCACCTTTCAATCTTTAGATTCTACACATAAGACGTGCAGCCAACAAGTTGGGTCAATACTTTGAATGTATTGGAAAATTACACCAAGGAAAGAATAAGGCTAACACAACATGCAAGGCTTGGAACAGGCTTTGGGGTTCATTTTCCGTTAAGCCAATTTTCTCTAAGTAAGAAGAAAAGGGCGAGAGTTTTACCTTACTTTATAACCATTGTTTAAGTAGTATAGGGTCGAATGGAACACGGGGATATTATGCACCCAACATCCAATCAACCTAGTACTTGGATATTACGCACCAAGTTCCCAAAATCCCACCCATTGGCGATATTACTCACGCCCTGGGGTTTCATAAAAACTTTAAGTTTGGAAAGAGAGAGGAAGATCTTTCAGAGGCTCCATCCTTGAGATGCTCGAAGTGTTCTTTTCCGTGAACTCGGCTAATCGATCAGATTGCAATACTCTCGAGATTTTGTGCACTTTCCCCCAAAATCCATGATCAAGTCCTTTTACAGACAAGACCATGGCGAGGCTTTCCCTTAGTAGCCCTTCTACCAGCTAGATCCAACCGTGCCAAGAACCTCCAAATGTTGGTACCCCGGTGAGGTTTCCCACTAAGTACTAGGCCAAGACAGAGCCCATATGTATTGTGGTTGCACTGGAAGCTTCTGAATTCTGAAACATGGTAGACTTCTTTGATTCCTGGGCGGCCGTCCTCCACTAAAATTCCACTCGTTGACCCGATAACCATTCCACCTAGAAGAAAACTTAGTTTTATTTTGAAGGTGGTTTTGAGAGGAAAAGGTTTGCTCGAGAGAGCTCTTATACTTATAATTTTTTTGAGTCTTTCGAACCCCCAATGGTACTTGGTATATATATATATATAGCATAGCAAACATAAATTAGCAAAACAGGATAACCTATTGGGAAGGAAAATCCTAAGCATAGAGCTACTCATGGCAAACTACAAAACCGCACTTGCAAAAATAACACTAAGAAAATCTACCAAAATCCTACACATGCATACTACCGAATTTGAAGAGTAAAACATGCATAGTCAAAACTGGGACATAAACATGAACAAGTGGTGTAACTTGCCTTGATCCGAGCAGCACTGTAGACAACAGTACTCCTCAGCATAATCCAAACAATCTAACGAAACACAAACATAGATCCAATCTCAACTTGCACAAAACAATACCACAATGGTAGATATGCATGCATGGAACATGGTAATATGGCAAGGAGGAGTTTAATTCGACTAAGAATATTATTCGGGGGATGTATTATGTTGGAGATGTCATTAGTATCGATTTTACATAGATTTCAATTTAATTTTGGATTAATAAAACCCTAAATATGCTCATAAAGGGGTCTTTACTTCCAATCTACTACGAGTCAGATCCATAATCTCTAAGCAATATATTCCAATGCCAAAGTGTATATCTTGTAATTACGAAGCCAATACGACAAGAATCAACTAAAACGGAGCTACATTTATTTTTCTATGAATTTTACAAGGTGCAAAGTATTTTGTTTTTTTATAAATTACTGCAGTTAATCTGGGTCATTGGATCACGATCTGGCGGTGGCGATGCATCGGCTCATGGCTCGGCTCCAGCTGGTATTCAGCTTGGCCTCCTGGCTCGGCTCGGCTTGGCTTGATGACATGGCGCGACGCGATTGGTCAGTACCTGTTTGCTGGCTACCTCTAATCTATGCCCTAGAATCAAGATCGAACGGACGAGGATGATTTAGGCGTTACCTGCGGCGGTGGAAGGTCAACAATGACGAGGTGGTCGGCAGCATGGTCGGGCTGGTGGTGCTCGAAGGTGTCCCCAGCGATCTCCCAGTTGCACGAAGTAGACGACGACGTGGCCCTCCTCCTCGTGGGTCTGCTCACGAGATCGTCGTCGATCTTCTCCTCCTCTCCTTGCTACAACACCCGATTGGCCCCCGCGAGATCCGACGACTCGACGTCGACGAATTCCCGATGCTCCGATGATCTTCTGAGGGGGAAAAGATGGTAGGTGGTAGAGAAGAGCGACAGGAATCGATTAGGTGCGGAGAGAGGGGCGGAGGAGGGCTCGGAACCTCGACTTCGATCTTGGCGGTGCAACTCCAGCGAGACCTTGATTTCGACAGCCCGGTGGTGATTTGGTAAAAATCTTTTAGGGTTTAGGGCGGCGAGGGTCTGGCGTTTATATGGGGCGGTTTTCTTGTCGCGGGGGTCACAGAACCTTATCCGATTCGGCCAGGACACTATTCCTGGGGTGGCGGCGGGGTTGAGTTCATTCCGAACTCGCTGGAGACAACAACGGAGTGGGGCCGGGTGGTCAACGGTTGCAGGGCTACATAGGGGGTTGTCTGGGCCGGCCCGGCTAGCAGCTGCGGTGCGTGCTGCTCGCCCGCGGGGGTGCGCGGTGGATAGGGCGCGGGCTGACCCATTAGGTTAGTTTTTTTATTATTCTTTTATCTTTTCTGTTTCACCAGATCTGTAATAACGTTTGCATACATTACCCAATTTTAGTGAAATTGGTCTCTAAAAATTTGTAAAAAGAAGGAGATTAACATAGGACTATAAAGTAACACTTTTCAAGAATTTAGAAGCTTAGGTTTAGTATAACCCCTTCTTGTCTTTATAAGACTATAAGAGAAAACAAAAAGGGTTTAGAGAAAGTATTTGATGCAACTTTATTGTGTAATGCCATGATGCATATGATATGATGCATGTTTCTAGTAACATCTGAAATTGTAAAATTTGGGATGTTACAGTAACGTAGGGTGAACAGCATCCGGGCCGGGTCGACCGTAAATCAGCTTGCCTTGAGGTAATTCGGTCAGCTTCCACTTTGACCTTGCCACACCTCGACTAACGTCGCCATTATAACCCGACTTTACCCTTCCCGGGGTTATTCCCCAACATTAGTCTCTAAAGCTGGTGTGGTCTTAGCAACGTCAGATGATAAGGCCACAGTAGGTTCAACCCACAAAATTCTTAGTTCCTCTCGCTGAGGTATTTTTATGTCGGCACAATCCAAATATAACTCGACACTTTCCATGTAGACTTGTTGTTTTCTTTGACCTCCCTTGGCTCATTCCTCGTTGTTCCTTGTTGGTCGGGTTATACTCTCATATCCGGGTTACCCACTTAGATTCCATCCTTCTCGTGTACACTTCCCCACGTCCCGCATGGAGGGTAATCATTATTTTGCCTCATTTTAAGGGCATGCGCCAGTTACTGTGCATGATGTCTTGAATTACTGCACAACAGTAAAATCATGGGTGCCTCTTTGATAACCGCAATGCCACGTCATGTCATAGGATTAGATACGCCCTGTGACCCTCTCTATGGCTTGCTGTTGATTGGTTGATCTGGCGAATACACGGCCACAACGTGCGGCCCGCTGCGTATTGCGATCCCACTACCCCCACTAGGGGCGTGGATAAATAGGGGAGTAGGGGTGCCCCTTGGCCATTTCCCCGCTCACTCCCTCTGACTTTGCTCTTTCTTATTCTTGCTCGCAGTGCAGCCGCCACCGCTGCTTCCGCTTAGTGCTAGTGTCGTCACCGCCGCATGTTGTACCTTGCCTGCTTCCCCACAGTTGCACCACTCGCTGCCGCTACGGGTCCGCGCCAGTCAAGGCCCCTCTCCCCCGCTTCATATTGCGTTTGCAAGGAAGGGGATCTAGAGATGTCGTAGGAGATGGCCGCCGTCGAAGAACACGAAGATGGTGGCGCCGCCCATGAGAGCGGCTCCTGGTCCGGTTCTTGGGTGAGCCAAGACGACCTAGATTGTCTCGTCTGGACCCGCCGCGTCCCTGCTGGAGTCCGTTGTCGCCTCGCTGGCGATGAACATGCCCCTTCTCCTGAGCTGGGTGCGTTCATAGTTTTCCTCTCCCATTTCCAGCGCGGGTTCGACCTCCCCATCAGCAACTTTTTCTGTGAATTCTCACCATTTTATGTCTTCAACCCCATCAGCTTCCGATGAATGTCGTCACCTCTCTTTCTGCCTTTGTTTCTGGGGTTGAGCGCTACCTCGGCCTATGGCCCTCCCTAGCAATCTGGTTCAAGTTCTTTTTAGATTCCGAGCCAATGTTATTCTGAACAAGGACCTTCGCCCCGTCGACAAATCTCTGACCCAATGCGGGGTGACTTCCATTTCACCTCGGAAAGAATCCAAGTTTCCCCGAGTTGCCGGCTTTGAGTCCTGCAAAGGATGGGCCAAGACGTTCTTCTACGTGAAGAACACTACCTCGGAGGACAAGATCCGTCTGCCCCCTTTCTCTATCGGTGTCCTGATAGAACTCGGTGGAGCCGGATCCCCAATAGATTCAAAGCAAGCACCTTGGTAGATTTGGTGGAGAAGCACATCATCGAGCTAAAGCTTGAGGGGATGAATAGTGAGGATATAATGATCACCTTCATCCGGAGCCAAATCTCCCCGCTGCAGCAGCGCACTCACAAGCTTTGCCACATAGTGGGCACCTCGAACCCAACCAAACTTCGTCATATGAGCTCTCTGATGCTCAGATCTTCTGCCGGGTTAAGGCCATCTTCAAGACTCAAATGACCGTAGATTGGGAGTGGAGTTTGAGCACTTCAGCCGAGATAAGCCTACTCCCACGGTACATATCTCGTGCGACCCTTTTTCTGAGTTACATTTTATGTCGGCCCATGTCATTTATTTGATCCTTTTGTCTTGTTCCCTTCAGACATTTCTTCAGCAGGCAATTGAGGATGGCACATACCCATCCCTTAAGTGGGGGAAGGATCGCGATACCTCGGATACGGAGGAGCCGGACTCCAAGGACTTCTTGCCTGTTATGGACCCTGCCTCCGGCCGACCTTCCGGTAAGGCTTCTATCTTAAGGGATTGGCCGGATGACGATGAAGATGATGATATTGAGATCTTGGAGGTATATGATCATGTGCCTATCTCATATGCTTTTTCGGATGATCCAACTCTAGCTAACCCGGCTGGTCGGGTCCACACCAATCCTCCTCTTGTCATGGGCAAGCTAGCGCCTGCCCCGATGAAGAAACTAGCTACTACCTCGGCTCCTCCGTCCGAGCCGCCTAGGACCGGAAAACGACTGAAGAAATCCGGCAACAAGGCCGCTAGCAAGCCTCCTTCTAAGGCCACCGTTCGGAGAGCCCCAAATCCCAAGGAACCACCTACCATATCTGAGTAAGCTCTTCTTTATTTTCTTGTTCCTTGGGTATGTATGTCTGGTTTCTCTATTTCTGTTTTAACTTGATATTTGTTTTCTGTCTGACTCGGCAGGGCCCCCAAGGACATCTCTCAGAGCGGCTCAAGCATAGCCTCGCCAATCCAAGGTGATCCACCTTCTCCTCGTCGTGATGACGCTCCTCCCCTGAGCCCCATCTAGGAGAGCTTCGTGGCTACGCCAAATCCAGCTCACCTCGGTGAGAGGAGGGCAACATCGGCACGGAGGGAGGTGGAGCCTCCAAGGATGTGACTATGCCGGATCATCCCAGTTACTCTTCTTCTCAACAGCAACAAGTTGATGGTGGTGCCAGCAACATCGACACCAAGAATGCTCCTACCGAGGTGCCAGTGACTCCGGCACCGACCCAAGTTCAACCTTAGCCATCTCTAGCTCCAGCTCCAAGTTCCTCTGTGCAAGCACCTCCTGCCTCGTCCAAGTCTGTCCAGACTTGGCGAGAAGACCAAACTCGGCCTAGCCCGAAGGCCAAACATTCTGTGCCAAATTCTTTGGCTGGAGAACAGCCTCTAGCTCCACAGCAGCAGGCCAAGTCAGCCACCAAGGCCAAGAAAGCTGCTGAGGTTGCTAAGGGCTAGAAGGCTTCCGAGGTGGCCAAGACCACGCCCAAAGGATCAACGGCCGGGTCTGGGCAGCACACCCTTGCGTCCAAGATGCAACAAGGCAGCGCTACTTTTGGTTCTGCCCCTGATAAACAACTTGCTCTCCATATGAGCCCGTCCGCAGCTGAAACTGCCCGAAAAGCTGCTCATGCTAAGGGCTTGGTCGTTACTTGAACTCTTGGTGGGGAGAGCTATGGCTCGCTCACTGAGTACGTCAACAACTAGAATAATGCCAAATAAATCGACATTAGCTTCGGTAATCTATCAAAGTTTGGTCCTGCCGAGATTTGCGCCTAGATAAACACAACTGCCAAAGCCATTGGTTATGCTAGCAAGATGATGGAGGTAAATATCTCAGCCATCCCCTTACGTATCCACAAGTACTTGTAGTTATATCCTCCAGTCCCCGAGCCTTTGGGGGAGTAACACGTTACTCGGCTGGATGCTCAAATCCGAAGTACTTTAATTGTGTTAAATTCCTTAGTAGTTTCGAACCTCCAATCACCTAGAGTCGGGTTAACTTCCACTTGGCCTAGGTCTTGAGTAGCTTAAAATCTTCACTCACCTAGAGTCAGGTTAAGTTCCACTTGACTCGGTTATTGAGTAACTTCAATTATTCATTCACCTAGAGCCGGGTTAAGTTCCACTTGTCCTGGATCTAACTGAGTTCAAATATTCACTCACCTAGATCCATGTTAAGTTCCACTTGACTCGGATCTGACTAAGTTCAACATATTCTTTCACCTATAGCTGGGTTAAGTTCCACTTGGCTCGGATCTGACTAAGTTCAAATATTCACTCACCTAGAGCCGGATTAAGTTCCACTTGATTCGGATCTGACTAAGTTCAAATATTCATTCACCTAGAGCCGGGTTAAGTTCCACTTGGCCCGAATCTAACTAAGTTCAAATATTCACTCACCTAGAGCCGGGTTAAGTTCCACTTGGCTCGGATCTGGCTAAGTTCAAATATTCACTCACCTAGAGCCGGGTTAAGTTCCACTTGGCCCGGGTCTTGAGTAACTTCGAATATTCCTTATTACGCATGAGCTAACACTTTCCTTTTCAGATCACCACCAACCGTTGGACCATTGAGTTTGAGAGGCTTCTAGACTCCCACAAAGACCTTAGCATAAAGCATAAGGCCCTACTGCCCGAGCTAAAGAAAAGAAGTATAGTTATTTCTTCTATATGTTTGCTTTTACTTCTCTCCATTTTCAACTAGTGAATTAACTTGCGACTCGGATTCTCCAGCCAATGTGGAATCCTAAAATAAGGCACTGAATAAGAAATTGGTCAAAATGAAAGGTAGCTTTCTTTTGCTTCTTATCCTTTGTCCTTTTTCATTTTGACTCGGCAAGTAATTATACCTCGGATCCGCCGGGTCAAAAAATTATTGCAGTGTCTCTTCAAGATAGCGTGCCTCTGCCTAACATGATGATTCATTTTCTCGAACAAGCAGGACAACATCAGGCCGAGTTGAAGAAGAAAGACGATGAAATTTCTCAGCACTGACAAAAAGATTATGAGATCACTCGGCTTAATGCCGACCTTGAAAAATTGAAAAGCCTCAAGAAAGCTGAGCTGGACAAAGTTGATTAGGCCTTTACTAAAGAAAAGGATCGGCTGAAAACCGCACTTGAGAAGATTCAAGATATGCTCAAGGACACCAAGATCAAATTTGATTCGGTTAACACTGAGCATGAAAAACACAAGAAGAGGAACGCTACCTGGCTCATGGAGTTGACTCGGATTAATATCTATATCTCTTGTTAGTTTTTGTCCCTGTGTTGACATTACTTTTCTCGGGTATTATGCTCTTATTGACTTATCTTATTTGTCTCATCTTCAGGCAATTTTCCAGAGTCCAACTCCCATGCTACCACTATTGTCACCAAGTTTCGGTCGAAGAGAGGTACCTCGGATGTTCCTTCTACGGAGCCAATTTCTTACGACATGGAGGATACCTTGGTGAGTTTCACAGATCGGGTGGAACCTATGAAGATATTTGGAGTGGACCTCATGGATGCTATTGTCTAGGTATTCCATGCCCTTTGGCCCATAGACACCACTCCTAAAGGTCCCACCCCATTGATTTCGAAATTGATGGAATGCGATACTCAACTCAATCTGTGGAGGGAATCCACTACACGTGCTGGAGCTGACACATCCTTAAGCTTTGTGTTATCCTAGTACGAAGGTCTTGACCTGGAGGTTCTCAGCCACATGTGCACTGGATCCAGATGGACCAATGATCCGGCCTGCATCGCCCAACACCGAGCTCGTGCCTATGACCTCATTCAATATGCCCATTGTCATCAATGGAATGAGGGGTCGAGTTTCCTTGAAGTCATCGATGATGCATATGTCGAAGAGGGTTCAGACGATGAAGAGCAGGAAGGTTCGGATTACGTTGAGGAAGTCGAGGACGCTGAGGATACCGAAGCTGATCTAGATGCTAAAGCTAAAACCCAGGCTCCCCGCGCCGAGGACAACTTTCCTCCTTCTTCCACGGATGGTTCGGCCGCTTTGGCTCCTCGAGCAACAAATTTTGAAATTTGTTGAATCCCCGGTATGCCAGGTGCAGATATATAAAACAACGTGTTATTTTGCTACAGCTTAAGTTTTTATGTCGGATTAACTTGGGCGAAGTCCCCGAGTTTCATTTTCTTGTTCTCCAAATTTAATGACTGGGCTCGCGTCTACCTTGATTCGCCGTTTGACTTACGAGTCTGAGGTTAAAAAAATTGACTTAACAATACTTGAAACTTTAGGATTAGCTCAAAATAATTCAACACAAAAAGGAAGTAAATATAGGGGTTAGTACAAAAAACAAATGTCGGCTCGATTACATTCCTTTTCCTTAGTCGTTTTTCATATGTCTTGCAATTCCAAACTTGTTCTCTTGCTTGCCATTAAGCCAATTCTTATTGGGAAATAGCAAGTCAAAGAGTTAGCTTTTGGTGCCAAAATACTACTAACTCGGCTAAGGTGTAAGTAATTTAAGCCAGTCGACATATAAAAAGAGTAAATGCAGAACAAAGACAATTATCATTAGGGTAGTCCCTGAGTTTCTGCTCGGGGTGTCGAAGTTCCATTGATAATCCCATTGCCAACATATAGGCTGACATATGAGAGTTTGAGATACATACACTTTGGCGAAGTGTAAACTGGACGAAGTAGAGCTACATTCCATGGTTTCTTTGATTCCTCGCTGGACCTGTACGCCTTGTTCTTCTCCTGTGGTTGTGCATGAATGAGACAATATGCATCATTGTGCAGTGCTTTGCTTACAATTGATGGCCCTTCTCATGGGGGAGATAGCTTATGCATGATGATAGTGTGCTGCGCCAGCCAAAGTACCAGATCTCCTTCCTGAAAGACCCGGGGGTTCACTTTTCGGCTAGGGTAGTGTAGGAGATTTTGCTGGTAAATGGCGAATCTAGACAATGCCAATTCTCTCGCTTCTTCGAGCAGATCAACATCATTTTGCGGGCTTCTTGCACTTTAGCTTTTGTGTATTGGGTGACCTAGGCGAGTCATGCTCTATGTCAGCTGGTAATACAGCTTCTACCCCATATACTAGAAGAATGGAGTATAGCCTGTTGATCAATTCAGAGTCATTCTTAAGATCCATAATACTGCTGGTAGTTCTTCTATCCAGCACCCCGCTGATCTTTGAAGTGGCTCAACGAGCCGAGGTTTTATCTAGTCCGTTGGATCTTTCCACTTGTCCGTTCGATGCAGGGTGGGCCACTGATGCAACGTCCAGCCGAATCTTCTTATATCGGCAAAATCTGGCAAAAGCTCCTTCAGTGAAGTTGGTGCCATTATTAGTTATGATACTGTGAGGGTAGCCGTATCTCAGAATAATATCTTTGAGGAATGTCACGGCCATAGCTCCATCACATTTTCTTATTGGCTTTACTTCAATCCACTTAGTAAACTTGTCCACCATGACTAAGATATGGGTCATGTTTCCCTTAGCCGGCTTAAATGGACCACCCATATATAAGCACCACACAACAAATGGCCAAGTGATTGCTATAATTTTGAGTTCCGACATTGGCATATGTGTCTTGGTAGCATACCTCTGACAACCATTACATTTCCTTACTAGTTCCTGAGCTTCCTCCAAGGCACTTGGACAGTAAAACCCATGCCGAAAAGCTTTTGCCACTAAGGCCCTAGATGAGGCATGATAATAGTGTATGCCTTTGCTCTCCTCTGCACTTACCTTGAAAGTATGTCATCACTTGGCAAAGTTCCATCTTTCAAGAAATCAAATATTGGTTGTGCCCATGCTGGTAGGGTACGAACTAGGAAAAGTACTTCGTCAACCTCCATTACATCGACCGACATAACCTCTGTCGGATCAAGCTAAACAGTCCCCGGGTTTTGCAAGCCAGTCCTCGGGTTTGCCGAGGTAGTCCACGGGTTTGTCGAGGTATTCCCCCAGTCAATGTCCATACGGGTAGCTTATGATCCGGGGTTTGCCGGGACATAGATTGATTCGGATTCTTGTGAAGGTGTGATAGATGGTTTTCTTAGATGTTCCATAGCAAGTCCTGGTAGGATAGCTTGTCGTGATGAGCCCAGTTTAGATAGCACGTCGGCTGCCTCATTCTCAACTCGGGGTACATGATGGTATTCACATCCCTCGAAGTACCCACATATCTTTTGGACGTGAAATCTATAAAGGGTCATGTTTGCGTCCAGGGCGTCCCAATGACCAGACACTTGCTATACCACTAGATCTGAATCACCGAAGCACTATATCTGATGTATCCCAACTTGTTTTGCCACCTTTAGTCCATGCACGAGCGCCTCATACTCGGCCACATTGTTTTATACTCGAAAATGGATCTGTAGCACATATTGTAGCTGATCTTTCTTGGGCGAGGTGAGTATTACCCCGCCCCTAATCCTTCTTTAAGCTTTGATCCATCAAAATGCATCCTCCAGTAGTTTGAGTCCGGCAAAGGAGGTCCATACTGCATCTCGGCCCAATCCACGAAAAAATCAGCCACTGCTTGAGACTTGATGGCGTACCTTCTATCATATTGTGATGCATAGGGGGGCTAACTCAATTGCCAATTTTGCAATCCAGCCACTTGCATCTTTGTTACTCATTATCTCGGATATTGGCACTTCACATATTACTTTTATGGGGTGCTCCTCGAAGTAGTGCTTGAGCTTCTTGGCTGCCATATCCACACCATACGCCATCTTCTGATAGTGAGGATAGTTCTGCTTTGAAGTGGACAATACCTCGCTTAGGTAATACACTGGCCTCTGCACCGACTTAACTTCTTCGTCATGCTCCACCACAACCACGACACTTACGACTCGGTTGGTCGCTGCTATATATAGCAACATCGGCTCTTTGGATAGTAGTGAGGTTAACACTCGCCCAGAGGCTAGCATCATTTTCAGTTCATGAAATGCGCTATCAGCTTGTGGTGTCCATATGAATTTATATGAATTTTTCATTAGCTGATAGAGAGGCAATGCCTTTTCTCCTAGTCGACATACTAACCGACTTAATGATGCCAGGCAACCAGTGAAATTCTGAACATCATTAAGACACTTCGGCAGCTCCATTCGCTCTATATCTCGGATTTTAGTGGGCTTGGCCTTGATACCTCAGCTGGACACGAGAAAACCGAGTAACTTCCCAGCCAGCACACCAAAAGTACATTTCTCTGGGTTAAACTTCATTTAGAACCTCCTGAGGTTCGCAAATGTTTGTCGGATATCATCTAGGAGCATTTTTATTTCCTTTGTTTTTATCACAACATCATGTACATATACTTGGACATTTTTTCCAATTTGATCATGTAAACATTTTTGCATACACCTTTGATACGTTGCTCCTACATTACTTAAGCCAAATGGCATGGTGCGATAGCAATAAGCCCCATACGGGGCAATGAAAGCAGTCTTTATTTGACCATCCGAGTTTAAGGGTATCTAGTGGAAACTATAATACGCATCTACAAATGATAACAACTCACACCCAGCGATCGAATCAATGACCTGATCTATCCTTGGCAGTGGGAATGGATCTTTTAGACACGCCTTATTCAGGTTCGTGTAATCAATACACATACGCCACACTACTGCCACATTCGGATCATCCTTCTTCTTTTCCACCAGCACCGGATTAGACATGTAATCCAGGTAAAGCACTTCCATCATAAACCCGGCTGCAAGGAGCCGAGCTATCTTATCACTAATGACCTTTCTCCTATCTTCGGCGAAGTGGCGGAGAGGTTGCTTCACCGGCTTTGCTCCAGGTCTCACATGCAAAGGGTGCTCGTCCAACTCCCTCGGTACACCTTGTAGATCTTGTGTGGACCAAGCAAAGATATCCCGATTCTAATAGAGGAAGTTGACGATCTCGCTTTCCTATTTGTCGCCTAACCCGCCACCAATAGTTACTGTGCGCTCTAGGAACTGATCATCCGCGGAAACCTTCTTGGTATCTTTTGTCGCTTGAAATGAAATACTTCCATTTGGTTTACTCAAAGACGGCATATTCAGCTGCGCGGACTGAGCCAATGCCGACACCCCTTGGATCCTTCTCTTCTCTTGTGCTATCAACAGTGACTCGACCAAGTTTGACCCGACCGAGGAACACTCCATGGAGCGCCTGAAGTCCCCAGTTATGGTGATCACTCCATTTGGGCCTGACATTTTCATCTTTAAGTAGCCAGTGTGATCACTAGCCATAAACTTTAATAGAGTTGACCTGCCGAGTAACGCATGATAAGCATTGTCCAAATCTACTACCTTGAACTCCAAGTTCTCTGTTCGGCAGTTATATCTAGTGCCGAATAATACATTAATCCGGACCTTTCCAATGGGCTCACAAGGCAAACCCAGAACTATGCCGTGAAATGTGGTATTGGTTGCCTGAAGCATGTTCTTTAAAACTCCCAGATTATGCATTGTGTCTTTATACAAGATATTAATGCTGCTGCCATTGTCAATCAACACTTTGGAGAACTTCACATTGATGTTTGGCCCGATGAAAGTTGGGTCAAGCACCAAGGCGTATGATCCATGACTCAGCATGAGCCTAGGGTGATCCTTGATACTCCATGTGATTTCCTGATCAGACCAAGGCATGTACCTCGTCACAACTGGCATAACTGCATTTACCTCCATATGTCGGTGTTGCACGCTCTTTCTATCAGTTTTTCTTCCAAGGTAAACACATAGTAACTCTGATGGTGTTCCCTGTACTCATTTCCCCATTGTTTCTAGGGTACCTTTGGATTTGCTGGTGTTGGTTTTCCACCTGATGCACTGCATCCCTTCTCTCATGGTTTTCATACCTCGGCGGGGGTGGTGGTAACATCATCTGCTGCCCATTTGCCCAGTGAGCTGCTACTGCCGAGGTGCATCGTGCTGAGGTGCCTAAGCATTCCCCATGCCACTCTGCTCTATTTTCCTCATCCACTCACATTGATTCGTGTGATTTGCCGGGTTAGTCGGGTCGGGCATGTGAAACTTGCATGGTTGATCCAGCGTAGACTCATATGTATACCTTGGCTTGTCCTTATTTTCTTGCCACTGTTTCTTCTGCTCTGGCGTCCAAGTTTTCTTGCCATCATTCTCGGAGTGCATTATTGTCCTCCACTCTTCTGTTGCTGGCTATTCCTAGCTCCGAGTTGATCTGGCTCCACTGCTGCAACTTGTTGCGAGCCGTATATGTAATATAGCCGCTCATCTCTTCTCTTACCCTGGAAATCATTTCGCCGGGATGACCCGGCTCCGTCTCAGTGGTAGTACTCTTCATTTGACTAGTTGGACACAAGCTAAGGTTGAGTTGGATCACCCAAGGCATACGAGTCAGCAATTCTGATTGTTTCAGCTAGCGTAGTTGGCATATCTCTTTGCATCCTCTACCATAGCATACTTGCATACCTACACCCTTGTGCAAACCAAGCAATGGCTTGTGACTTAATCACCACCTCGCATGAATTGCGCACATAGCACCAGTGAGTTAAGAACTCCCGGTATGTCTCATTCGGCCTTTTCTTGCACATTGCCAGAGTTTGTGGCCTATTCGGCCTATTATACATGCTCGTGAAGTTACTGATGAACATCTCCTCAAAATCTATCTAGTAGTTGATACTTCTTGCTGGAAAATTGTTTAACCAGACTCTTGCTGGCCCTTCCAACATCTGAGGTACATATCTCATACCCCATTTCAAATTGCCCGTGGCAATGTTCACCGCTGTTGCATGTTTCGCTATTAGAGTTGTCTTGGGACATTATTCAGAAAGTAGAATTGTTCATTGCTCAAATCACGTATTTCTTATCTTGGTTAAGTCTTCTCAACAAAAATATATGTTTGCTTTGTTTGGATGTTGGACTAATGTTTCATGTCCTTAGTAAAAATTTCGGAGAAAATAACTTGTACCGGAGTTCACATTGAGCTTAATGAGCAGTAGTACAGGCGGAGCTGTCCGTACCACGTCCCCGTACCATTCATGTGATAAATCGAAACAAGGAGAAAATTCTCCATGAAGGTGACTACAACCTTAATGAGCATTGGTACGGTGGCACGTGTCCGTACTGTCCGCCCGTACATACCTCGTTACCAGGCAAAGGAAACATGAAGATGGCTCAGAAGGTGTAACGATCACCCGTACGGGTGCATCCCGCCCGTACCACCAGGTTGTACTAACTTTGATGAAACCCTTCAAAAAAGGGGGAGAATATGAGGTGCAATACGGGCGAAGCCCGTCCGTACCACGTGCCCGTACCAAGGAGCGGCACAACGCAACAAGGGCAGGAACAGGTACAAAATGGTTATAACCCCTCCAATCTTTTTATTTTGATAATCTCAGGTCAGTGGGTTACCTTCTATATGTTCCTTTGTACTTCATTTTCCTTTACCTACCTTCGAAAATCCCTAGCCTATAATTCTCTATAGTGTTTCATGTTTATTTTATTTTTCTTCTCACAGTTGGGTGAACGGACTCTATTCGTACATCGAATCGTTTGCTTTAACTTTGTTTGTTATTTTTAAAGGGACTTGAACCTTGTGTGATGATGTGCGTGGTTTGTGCCAACTGTGCAAATACTTGCATAGCCATTTGGTTGTTTCAACTCAACATGTCAACAAGGAAATATTCGTCGAACCAAAGGTCAATGTCCATCAAAAGTGAGGTTATTCATACCTCAACGGTAAAGTGTGTCACGCTTGCTTTATTCAAGCTTGGGGAGGTAACCACTTCTCACACTCTATTTTTGATAACTGCATTTTTTATTTTTCTTGTGGTAATCTGTTCAATTTTGGTTCTTGCAAAAGTTCTATCTTGGGGAAGTTACTTCTGCATGTGTAGAGTCCTGTGCAATGTTCTTGTTCGATGAAACTTTTTGTGCAATCATGTATTCTGCTGTTTTCGAATGCCTGCTTAGGTAAGTTGTGTTTCATGTTTATATAATGGATGCACTTGCTTTTGTTAGGATTCATAAGAGTCGAGTTAGAGCATTCATGCACTATGTTAAAAATCTTTATCCAGCTTGACAAAAACTTCGTGATCCCCTAGAATACATTGTCATGATTTCTACACTTAAATCCTATGTCTCCCACTTTTGAAATTTGAATTCTTTATCTTAGTTGGTTGATTTGTGAAGATGTCGTGCTAGTGGGAGTAATTCAAAATAGTTAGAGTAAAGCTTTTTATTTGAATGAATTATTAGTTGTGGAAGCTTTTGATCTAGTTCTTTTAGCTAACCGAGTCTTGCCTTGGAAATAATATTGTCAAACAAGTACAATAAGAAAAGTCTGAAATTTATGACTTGTTTGATGAATGATTGTCTTGAGAGAATACCCTTGAAGATACTTAACCGCATAGATGTTTTGATAGACTTGACGACACTCTTGAAAGTTGTTTTATTGAAATGAAGTCTAGTGGTAATTGTGATGCATGCCAAATCTAACCTTGTGGATCAAACCATGGTGCTAGTATAAAAAAGAGAGAAAAAGTTCTATGTTTCTCATGCACACCTTTGAGATACCAACAACTCCGCTAGCTTTTGAACGATCTATGGTATAACCCCGGATTTTGGCTATGAGATGATGACATGAGTGGCATACGTGTCAATATATGGGCAACAATATTGGTATTCTCAAAGTTTGTGCAAGCACTTGTAAAAGAAACAACCAATGATCCTTGAAAAAAGGAAGAAAAAAGAGAAAAAGATATATATGAATATCCACATAACAAGTCCTTGGCATCACTACTAGGAAACATCATATAGATAGACATGATATATTCAGTGGCGCATATGCGAAACCATGCGCCATAGGAAAACATCAGTGGCGCACCAGAAAACATGCACCACAGAAGATTGGAAGTTCTGTGGCGCATTCTCCAGAGTATGCACCACAGAAGATTGGTGGGACCCGCCAGCCGGGGTGGGTTGATCCAAGTTATGTGGTGCATTCTGAGATATTCGCCACAGAAGAGGCAACTTCTGTGGCGCATATTTTCTTATGCGCCACAGAACATGGAGGGGGGCCCCACCACAGAATCTAATTCACCCAGGTTCTGTGGCGCATGTTCTGATATGCGTCACAGATGTGTTTCACTTCTGTGGCACATATCCCAACATGCGCCACAGAACTTGGAGGTGGGCCCCATAGAGGGAATCTAATTCACCCACTTCTGTGGCGCATATGGACTTATGCGCCACAGAAGATTCATCATCTGTGGCGCATTTCCTCCATATGCGCCACAGATGAGGGCGTCCAGATCCATGTTAAAAAGGTGACAAAAGCTAGCTCTTATCTATCCACCACCACCCATTTCACATCTCTACCTCCTCCCAACTCGTCTTCCTCCTCCCTCACACCCCATCTTGCCCATAGTTTCTCCATTTTCTTGTAACTAAACCTACATTAATCCATAGATTGGTAAGTGGAAGCTTTGCTCCAACTTCTAGATCTAAAAGTTCCTTATTTTTCTCTCTCACATCTCTATTTGTTTACTAATTTCCTATCCACCAACTTGTAGATCTATTTGTCCACACTCTCTCATCGCGCGGTCTCGTCTCGCTATTATTGTGTCTACTAGGTGAGTACTTGGCCATGAACATGTAGGTGAGTCTTGTCGCGCGGCCGGTGTGTATGTGCGATCCATGGAGAGATGATGCTTGTGTGGTGCATGAATGTTTGCAATGGGAGGAAGTTTTTTGTTGCTTGCTTGTTGTTGTCGGGCCTGGCCGGCGTGGTTGCATGGATGTTTGCCGAAATGTTGATTCATTTCTATTTTGGCAAATTTTTGCACTACCCATATGTCCTAGTTTTAGGAAAGGTCATGCCGAATTTTTTCCGGCTAGCATTCATGCATGCATATGTTCATATGGTGTGGTTCTCACCTATACTCTCTGTTTTGACCGCTCAGGCAACCATGGTCCTCACGATGAGCGAAGGTCGAATTGCTAGGTACAAGAAAGGCGCGAAGGAGGATATGATTCTGAACAACAAGACCATGATAAGGTGTCCATGTCAAACATGCAAACTGCAGCGCTGGATCGACCCTGAATCTGGACAATTGGAGGGTCACCTGCTCAGGCGTGGTTTCATGCGCGACCTCAATGAGGCGCCGACAGGACATGGTGGTGGTCACGACGACGTGGGCGGGCGAGAAGACGAAGAGTCTACCGGGCATGATCATCATGACGAAGGAGATGCCAGCGGGCATGATCATCATGACGAAGGAGATGCCGGCGGGCATGATCAGCATGGAGAAGGAGATTGCGACAGGCATGATCATGATCATGAAGAAGGAGAAGACGCGAACACACAGATGCTTCTAACTTTGGTCTTGTAGGACCCTCATGTTCAAGAACTGCTCCTCAAGGAGACGAGCAACGACAAAGCTGCAGCCAGAGAGAAAGCCAAGCTAGCCCAAATGGAGGTAGATGGGATGACTCCATTGTATCCTGGTTGTCGCTCCGAGGATACACGTTTGAGTGTAACGCTCAAGGCTCTAGAGATGAAGGCCGAACACAAATGGACCGATGTGAGCTTCAACACGAACATGGAATACTGGCACGACCGACTTCCTAAGGGGAACACATTGCCAACAAGTATCGAGGAGGCCAAGAAAATCGTGTGCCCTCTCGACCTACCACACATTAAATACCATGCATGCATCAATTATTGCGCACTTTATCAGAACGAGTACGCGGATAGAACCACATGTCCGGTGTGTGGCTAAGGACGGTATAAGAGAGGGAACAAGAAAGTTCCTCGAAAAGTGGTATGGTACTTTCCTATCACCCCTTTCTGCAGCGATATTTTGTAGATCCTAAGGAAGCAAAGCTCATGCAATGGCACGCAGAAAGAGAGAAACCTGAAGATGATCCAGAGAAGGGCAAGATCCTGACACACCGTTCAGACGCTAGCCAGTAGAATGCATTAGACATCAAGTTCGAAGAGTTCGAGGGCGATGCAAGGAACGTCAGGCTGGGTATGAGCACCGATGGACTCAATCCTTTTGGAAACCAGAGTAGCACGCATAGCACCTGGCCCGTGTTTGTATGACCATACAACCTCCCCCTGTGGCTATGCACGAAGCAAAGGTATGTACACATGAGCATTCTTATTCAGGGGCCGAAACAACCAGGTATCGATATGCATCTGTATCTCGGGCTATTGAGAGAGGAGTTAGCTAGCTTGTGGGAGACGCCAGCCCATACGTGGGACGCCTACACTAAAGAATATTTCCATCTGAGAGCCGCATTTCTCCCGACCGTGTAGGACTATCCTGGTTATGCATATGTATCGGCCCAGGTGAACCACGGACACAATGCATGCGTCAAGTGCATAGATGAGACACCGCATCTCTAGCTACCAAGGCATCCCGGGTCTTCGAAAACCGTGTTCCAAGTTACTCGAAAGTGGCTCCGCATGGATCACCCGTGGAGAAAACATGGTGACCTGTTCAATGGTAAGGACGAGCTCGAAAGAGCCCCGCGTCTGAGGAGCAGCGAAGAAATCGAGGAGCTTTTGAATAATTGGGTAGATTGCCCTGCGCCTGGAAAAAACGACTGAGGACAAAGCCTCTGCTGGGTGTATGGAAAGCAAGGTCTGTTTTCTGGGACCTGCCGTATTGGAAGGTCCTTCACACTCCCCATAGCCTCGATGTAATGCACATCACAAAGAACATTACCGAGAGTCTGCTTGGCACTCTACTAAACATGCCGGAGAGGACCAAGGATGGGCCGAAAGCAAGAAAGGTCCTTAAATTGCTTGGCATAAAGAAAGATCTTCATTACCCTGATAGTGATGATGATGATGATGATCAGACGGAAGGGACTCAAGGTCGCCACAAAAGAGTTAAGAAGAATGAGGTGGTGCTTCGCGCTGCCTGCTTCACTCTGAGTCTGAAGGAGCTCGAGCAGTTTTTCATGTGCCTCTTAGGAGTGAAAGTTCCTCACGGTTACTCGGGGAAGATAAGAAGATATCTGGACGTGGCGAAGAAGAGGTTCAGTGGTATGAAGTCTCACGACTGTCACGTGCTGATGACGCAGATACTCCCCGTCGCGATCCGTGGGATAATGGACGAGCATGTCCGTGAGATGTTGTTTGGCCTCTTTAACTTTTTCGACGTCATATCTAGGAAGTCAATCGGTGTGAAGTAGCTCGACAGGCTACATGAAGAGATCGTGATGATACTATGCGAGCTTGAGATATACTTCCCGCCCGCATTCTTCGACATCATGGTGCATCTACTTGTACATGTCGTGGACGACATCATCCAGCTCGGGCCGACATTCCTACACACCATGATGCCGTTTGAAAGGCTAAACAGTGTCATCAAAGGATTCGTTCGCAACAGGTCTCGTCCAGATGGAAGCATAGCCAAGGCCTTTCTGATCTACGAGTGCATCTCCTTCTGCCATAATTATCTAACCACCGAGAACGAGGATGTTGGAATACCCACAAAGAAGCACCTCGGCAGGCTCGGTGGATATGTTCACCACGAGGGCTGCCGCTCACTGCATGTCGGCATTGATGGTCGACGCACTGATTTTGAAAGGGCACACCGAGTCGCGCTACAACACATTGAAGTGGTCGGCCCTTGGGTCGAAGAGCACAGAAGCTTAATCGAGCAGGAGTACGTCGACCAGGGCTGGCCGAGGAAGAAGGGAGACGTAACCAGAGAGCACAACTCCAGCTTCATGGGTTGGTTCAAGAAAAGGCAACTGGACAATCCCCCACAGACGCCTTCTACAAAAGATCAAAAACTCATATTCTCTTTGTCGCAGGGCCCAGGGCACAACCTAAGGACCTATCAGTCATACGACATAAACGGTTATAGATTCTACACCGA
The DNA here is from genome assembly GCA_910589775.1 of Avena eriantha. NCBI lineage: Eukaryota > Viridiplantae > Streptophyta > Magnoliopsida > Poales > Poaceae > Avena > Avena eriantha. The sequence continues at coordinate 264,558,804 of OU342741.1, read as the reverse complement.
GGAAAAGGACAAGAATAGTGAATATCAAAACTCAGGAGTAACTATGTTATCCTTTGCTGATGAAGAGACTACTGTGATGGAAAGATTCTACGGAAGGATCGAGGAGATATGGGAGCTCGACTACTGTGGAGAGACCGTACCGATGTTCCGTGTTAGATGGGCCAAGAACGTGGAAAAAGAAGGCCGCTATTTCACCACAATGGTTATACCAGATGCCAAATCCACGAAGAACACCTCCGCAAAAAATGAGCCTTCGATACTCGCTAACCAAGTTGATCAATGCTTTTTTATTACCGACCCGTCAAAGCCCAACCATGTTGTAGTTAGGAGAGGCAAGAAGATCATCATCGGAATGGAAGGAGCCGCCAACGAGCAAAACTTTGACAAAAACGGCGACCCGAAGATCGAAGAGGAATTCGGCAAGTACTTCGACATGCCTACTACTACTAAAGTAAGAAGGAAGACCGCACTGCCTACTAAACGTTGTCCTTTCACAAGAAGAAATCTCAAAGTACACGGGCTAAAGTATTCCACCATGGCGAAAAAGGGCAAGAAGATTGTGAAGAGACACTAGCAATTATGTGACCTTTCGGTGTATTAATTCGTGTGGGTATAATGTGATATTAGTGTGAATTTTTTGTGTATTAATTCACATGTGTGCTTGCAAATATATATTAGTTAGAGACTAAAACATACACGTGATATTCGTGTGGGTATAGAAATTCACATTTGTGTGTGACAAGCACATATATATATGATTCAGGAGGTTTTTTTGATAAGTATGCATGTGTATATGTTCTTGCTTTTTTGAATAAATATGCATATGTGTGTATAGGTTCTTGCTTTTTTTGAATAAATAAAATATTTTTTTAAAAAGGAAAAAAGTCTAAGACAACCAGGATTCGAACCTGGCTGCCCCAGGTTGAAAGCTGGCGAGCAAGACCACTAGGACATGTAGCTGATCTTGTCAAACTATGATGCCGCTTTGTTTTGGACTATGCCCAAAAGTTTTGTGGCACATATCATAGTAATGCGCCATAGAAGTTGTAAATCCAGTGGCGCATTTTAGAGGAATGTGCCACAGAACTTTCACACTTAGCCAAATAAACGGTTTGGCCTCCCCTACTACCTTCTCCATTTATTTCCCTCATCTCGCCCGCGCGCAAACCCTAGCTAATCACCCTCGCCGCCGATGCCACCGTGGAGGAGAGCCCATGGAGGAGAGCCCCATCACCGCCGTGCTGGAGCCCGTGGAGGAGGAGACCCGCCCCGCCCCACCCCGCCTGCGACCTAGGAGGAGGAGGCCCGCCACCGCCGCTCCGGAGCCCGTGGAGGAGGAGGCTCACCCCGGCTCGCCTACGACCTAGGAGGAGGTGGCCTGCAACGTCCACAGCAGGAGCACCGCCGCCACCCTCATCGACGACCACCTTCCCATCCGCATGTACACTTCCCGCTCTCTTCTTTTCCCCCTCTCTGCAAGAATGCTCTACTCAATTTTCAGATTGCAAGAATACTTCTGTGAATTTTAGTTTAATGCTAGGAAGTTGCAAGAATGATCTAGGGCTTGCATCAGAGCTTAGTTTAGTGCGACGCGGCCTGGGTTACTTGTAGTTCTAACATCATGTGCACTTGTGCTGCTACTTGTTAAAATCCTCTCTGTTATATTCTCTGCTTCTAGCCACTGGATCACATCCTGGGGCAGTTGATGATCTTGCCCAGTACTCCTGTTTCTAGCCACTGAAAGGAGAGGATCTTTCTGTGTGCGCAGCAACTTTTAGTAGTACTACTGTGCTAAGAAAAAATCAAGTGAGAAATAGAATTTGGTGGGAAAAAAAACCTGGCCAGTTATTTTTATTCCATTGTTTATACGTATTCCAAGTCACAAAAGACTGGCTGCTATCACTTTGATTATTCCCACTGCCTTGTGGAATAATATCGTGAGAATTTTTCTGAGCAATGTGCATTGGCATCAGAAGAATGTACTAATTCTAGTTGTTAATGTAGATCGTCAGACGTAAGAGCACAATGAATGTAACTAGCAGTGCACATCACAATTTAGAGAGGGAAGAAAAAATCTTACTCAAAAGGCAGAAGAAAAATTAGAGAAAGTAAATCAAGAGAAGAACTGATAATTAAGTTGAGATGATCAGTAAGTAAGTAGAGTAATTAATTATATATGGCACTTCCTTTGTCTGAAGAACAACAACACAGAAGGAGAGAGCTTACATAGTTGGATTACATGATGATGCACTACATGCATGCTAAACATAAGAACCAGCATCTCTAACATGAGAAAAATAGTTCATTTGTTTGAACTAGACTAAAACAGATGGTACCCTAAACGTTTCAAACATGCATCTCTAACTGCAACTACTAGGGTCCCCTTTTCAGCATACCAAGCTTCTAGTTTACTCTAACATATTTTGTTGATCCTTTTAGACTTTTAGTTAGGTACCTTCTTCACTTCTGTTACACTATATATTTCATTCAAATGTTATTTTTTACTGTTCTATATATTGTGTGAATCTGGTCTGTGTTATTTAGCATTTTAAGAAATGACTTGGATACTTTGCAGACTGCTTTTTATTTCCTTTACACTATCCCTAGAGAATTTCGTGCTTCCCTCTGCAGTGCCCCCAAGAACATCTATGTATGTTTGTTTCTATGCCCCTGGTTTCCTGATGATTATTGCTACGACACTTGTGATGTTCAGCTTTTTTTACTGCAACTGTTGTACTGTTCTCTGTCTCTGTGCAAGAAGAAGAGAGAATGTGCAAGGTAAAGTGTGTGTAAAGTGAACTATGCAAGGTAAAGTGTGTGTACTATAACTTGATAGCCTGTGTGTGTGCAAGAAGAAGAGAGAATGTGTGTGTCTCTGTGTACTATAACTGCTACTCAGTTTTCATTCAGTAGAAGCACATGTCTGGTATATACTACTTATATATTATTTGTTGTACCCTTTTAAGTTTTTTAAGTTCTTCTTATACATGTATCTATTATACTGTTGCGTGAATGATGGATGGGGCTGCATGGATGATGATGCTGGGGTCAATGCATGGGGCTGTCAATATGGGGATGGGGTGTTTTGTCTTGCAGGTATTTCATTTGAGTTTCCCATTTCTCCCAAAGTGTCGATTCACTTTCGTTTCGGTTGAGAAATGGGCACTCCTAGGTCAAAAAATTAGCAAAGGTCATGTCGAATTTTTTGGCCGACATTTGTGCTAACTTTTTGCCTCTTTTAAATAGAGTAGTGCAAACATGTCGGGCAACAAGGAGTCTGGCCCTTCTAAGCACATGATCAGCGTCGAAGAACAAGCTAGACAGGCCAACCAGTCATTCTGGCGGCGGTCCCAGCAGGAGGAGGAGGAGGAGGCGATGAGGATGACACTACCACCGGAGGAGGAGGCGACCGTCGCCAGAGCTGCTGGGGCCAATGAGTGCAGAGATCCTGATTACGAGGGGGACGAAGATGACTACGATGGAACTAGTGAAGGCGGCGGCGAAGAGGATGACACCACCGATGGCGCCGAGCGCACGGATGGCGGTAGCGACAACCCGGCGGCTTCTCAGGAGAAGAAGAAGAAGAAGGAACCGAAGGAGCGGAAGGTGCCAGTGCTCACCACTGTCTGCGATGAGTTCACTGAGGTCACAGAAAGTGGCCTACCCATTGCGCCAGAGGCGATTGCTAAAGGGTACGTCCTGCAACTCGGGTGCATCGTTCGGGAAAGCATGTCGATCAACACGAAGTACATCAGACATGCTGACAATGGAGCTTTGGTCGATAACCTCCTTAAGAAGCTTCACAAGCGATACAGATTCCCAGAGCGGTTTAGAAACCTCGAGAGAAAGAACCCGGTGAACAAACTAGCCCTCACGAAGATGAGCAATGCCTTGAGTAGCTGGAAAACCCGGGTGAAGAATAGCATTGACAAAGGTGAAAGCTGGGAGGTTATTATTAAGAAAAATCCGATGCTCGATGAAGAGGAGTTGAAGATATTCAAGGCGGATATAGCTACCGCTGACGCTATAAAATGTACTAAATGGGGACGAAGTATGCGGGAACAGAACATAGGTAACCACCGCCTTGGAAGCGGCGGTTACAGGGGAAACATGCCATTTGGGACAAGGAGGATGCCAAGCTTCAACGCCTTGGTAAAGACAACCTTTGGCTTAAAATCACGGACTTGCAGCTTAGGCAATTTGTTTGGGCCCGCTACTACCTGGACACGAAAAGAGGGGAGTTCATCACCGACGATCTGGAGGTGAAGGAATTCAAGAAGAAGTTGGTAAGGAATTTATCGCCGATCTCAGGTCTATTGCGTTATAATTAAAATAATGAAGTCAAGAATCTAAATGGGTTCACCTTTCCTTGTCTTTGCAGGAGGAGGAACTGAACGCTACTGCCACCGAGTCGTCCTAGGATTCGACAGAGTCGTGGGACACGGTTTTCAACAGGGCGACCAATGCTTACAAGAAGAGGGACAAGGGGTTGCCACCGTCCTCAGCTGGCCATGTGTCCGGCTTTGGTACGAGCATGAAGTTCAAGGAGTACTACAAAGAGGACGCCAAGAAAAGAAGGGAGAGGAAGAACCAGGATAAAGCCGTTGTTGTAGAGCTGAAGATGAAGGTGCAGACACTGGAGGAGAAGGCGGTGGACGAGAAAACGGTGGGCAAGTTAGTGGAAGAGAAGCTCCGCTCGATGACCCCCCCTGAGTTTTCAAGGGGCTTATTGCTTGGAATGCGGGAGGTCAACAAGGGCCGATACATCTGCCCAGCTTAAGCAGCAGAAACTCGGGCATCAATGTTACCGTATCGTCGGACCTGGTGACCCCGCCGGTCGTCAACGTCGGGACACACCCGCTCGTTTTGGTCACACCGACGCCCCCTCCCACCAAAGATACCAATAAGGCACAGTCGACGGCGGTGGTGCTTCATGAGGCACTCGAGCGGGAGATTGTAGATGATGATAGGCCGGACGCCGGCATCGGCCGTGTCTCTACATTAGCCGAGATCCACGCCATCACCAAGGTAACTAATTAGTTAGTGCACGTCATCTCCTTTATGCCTTTGATGCATGACTGCTGCCATCTCATGACGCCCAACAACATGCTTTTGCCTTAGGACACTTCTTGCGTACTCCTGCTTAAAGATGTCGGTGGTGAGTTGAAGGATGTTGCCAAGGGCACTCTTATACAACCGGCGAGCCGCACGATGCACAACAATCCAATGGATGATGACATGATGAGGGTCAGGTTGGCTCGGGTGTTGCCAGGGTGCGACGACATGGACCCCCCTTTCAACCTCAGGGAGCCGACGAACACAAGACCCTTGGGGAATGCTACAACTGACCCTTGACATGGCCGAAGACCCAGATTCGTCTTGCGAGGGGGAGCACCGACGCCACCTCTCGAGCGATCGCCCGACCACCACCTTAGAAGCTAGTAGCCGCCGTCGTGGCCACCACCAGCTGTCACCATCAACTCTTGGCAGCGTGTGCACCGCCACATGGCATAGACGTTGTGCCACAACCGCCGTCGCCCCCACTACCACCACCACATGATGGCACCCATGAAGATGATGATGAATTGGTCAACGTTGACGACTTCATCAACGCCAACGCTGCCAAAGGATTGTATATGCCTTCTGTGGATGAAGAACCCTTCATAGCTCGCGATGACCATGAAGCTAGTCGGCCCAATACATGCATGCAGTGCCTAGTCTTCCATGGTCTTTCTCAAGAGACGCCTCCAGCCACCGATCCACCACAAGAGAAACCGGGATTGGTTTTCAGCCCCAACACACTCCGAAAGGTGACTGATGAGCAGATGGTAGTGGCTGTTGTGAAGAAGAAGCACTACAGGAAGAGAGGTAATAATAATAATAAGAAGGGTGCGAGCCAGCCTCTTCCGAAGAGGATCCGGGGTCAGAATGTCGTTGTCGTACCATCCATACAATATGGCTTGCCCCGAGTGCACATAGCTGGTGATCCGATATTAACTCCGGATATGATCCACATTGTTGTTGGAGCCATGTTAACTTTGCACGAGGGTGTCAAGACACTAGAGGGACTCCTTCTTAAAGACGAAGATCCAAATTACCCGGTTTTCACGGCCAAGGTGCCATTGGACGTGGGCTTCGTCGATGAACCCCCCGTGGATATATTCTTCATAGCGTTCGAGGACATATTCAAGCTGTTTCTCACGAAACGGCTGGACTATAACTTGGTTCGCCTATACACGCTCAATCTGGCGACCACGATCAAGAGAGAGACGACCCCGAAAATCGCGATAGTGGATCCCTACTACATGCGGGATAGCCAGTTGGTCGAAGGATCAGAGACATGGACCAAGGCGACGGCGTACCTCGAGAAGTTCATGGTGGACAACAAGAGGAAGGGCACACTTCTTTTGCCTTCCTTTCCCGAGTAAGTACACAAACTCGCTCATCGCCACCATAACTTATGCATTTCTTATAGATTTCTTCCTTTGCTCTTTTTCCAACATTCCGTTACAATTGTGTTGTGCGGAGACAAATACTGCACACTCATCGTCCTTGCCCCGAGGTATTCGCTAGCCACGTATTTCGACTCGGGGAGTTTAACGAAGAAGAAAGACTACACCAGAATAAGGGGTGTTCTCAATGAGGCTCTCGAGGGCTACACCAAGAAGGGATGCACCTTCGTAGATAGGGGGAATGTATCAAGGATGGAAAACACGTGTTCAAGCACGTGCTCGAGTTCCCCTGCATCAAGCAGTCGACTGCTGGTGCCAAGAAGGCCTTCTACGTCCTCCATCACCTTAAAGGCTATGTTCGGGATTGCCAGAACCTAACGCTGCCATCTAGTCTCCGAGGATGGGCCGAAACTTTGGCGAAAATCGACGATGCTAATCTTAGAGAAGACTTCCATCGCATTCAGATGAAGTTGTCGCAAATCATCATTGAAGATGTCAACAAAGGGGGGGTGCCCTACAACAATGCAGACGGTTGAGTAAGAGGGAGATCAAAGAACGCCTCCGTAAGCTGACACAAGGACGTGGATGACGAAAGAGGGCTATCTACCATTCCCGAAGCTGAGCGAGAAGAGGAAGTCTTCATCATGATCGATGTGTGCCTCTAGCATGATCTAGTGTGTGTATATTCTTGATGGAAGCTTGTTGTATTAGTGTGTGTGTCATAAACTTTACTATCTCGTGGTCGAAATGGTTATTGTTGTTAGACTTAAACTACCTTGTGGTCGTGTTGTCGTTGAACTTATTGCTTCTATGATGATCTATCTTTTAGGTTTATGGATCCTTTGTTTTATATTCTGTGAACATATATATATGCATGTGAACCCTTTATTCATTATTTTCGTTGTATTTTTACTTATATGCCTTGTCGTCTATAGAGATGGTGACGAGGTGGTATGTGGTGTACATGGGTAGTGTTCCAAGAGTCTATGAGGAGTGGGAGGATTGTCATAAACAAGTGAAAAAGTTCAGCGGCAACATCTACAAAGGATACGCGACTACAGAGGAGGCGATAGCCAAGTGGAGGAACCACTTGTGGAAGAAGAACCGGATGAAGATATTGGTCGGGCTAATGCTCTTGCTCACCATTATCACAACTGTATTCTATTTGATCCTAGTGTAGGCGGTGGTGGCCACTTCATATTTGTAATGTGAGATGATATGAACTTTGTATTCGGCGCTAGTGTAAAAATTTGGCACTTGACACTATATATGTATCTCGATTGGGCTCTAAGTGTTTGTATTATATATATGTCGATTTTCATGCATCTACTACTTGTGCAATGTATTTTATTCTCATCTGGATAAATACTGTATAAATCCTGTATAAATACCTGATTATACACCAGGAAAGTATTTTACTTCGAATATGTGTTACGCAATCAGTGGCGCATAAAATTATATAGTCAGTTGCGCATGGGCTTTCTGTGGCGCATATACGTAAATGCGCCACAGAAATTCTTCCTGTGGCATATATGAAGAAATGCGCCACAAAAGTCTGGGACTTCTATGGCGCATATCCATATGCGCCACAGGAAGTAGTTATCAGTGGCGAGGTAATAGTGGCGACTAGGATATGGGCCACAGAAGTCCAATTTCCATGCGCCACAAATGGGCTGTTTCCTAGTAGTGCATGGTCTCGTTACTACTTTATGAATTTTCTTGAAATACAATGATTGGATTAGAAGTGTTTTGATAGCCTTGATTTACTGATGTGGGCGCAATAAGACACTTCATTGTTATGCTACTTAGGACATGAACTCTCTTACTCAATTATGCTATTAAAACATCCTAGTGTTCCTTGGCAAGCTAAGAGTTAACAATAAGAATTGGATTGATTGTTACAATTCTAGTTATTTATTCTTATATTAAACTTTAGTTTGATTGTCTTGACTTTCCCAAGCTTGTATAGTATTCTTGTCATCTCTCTAACTTTGATAAGCATTTCAAATGAATGAACTGCTGGACGCATATGACTGCCAACAATAAGTGAATTCATATTCCTGTTGAAGCCCTTACTTTACAAAAGTGAGGAGATACAAAACATAAAAGCTGCAATAGGAGGAACACAAGTTTGCTTTCAAAGATAGATTCACTTTTGACATGGAGTATTGAAGTTTTTAATTGATCTTTTATGGATTGACATAACTGAGCCTGTGTTGCCTTGTATGAATATGTTCTTTCTTACTTTGAGCATGCATGGAAAATAAGGATACAAGGCTTCGATCTTCTACATCCGATATTGTAGTTTTGTTTCAATTTTTGCCTCATTTAAGGTATCGACTCGTGTCTCATGAACATGATGACCTTGTCCATAGCCACCATCTTGCTCAGAGACGAGCAAGAGTCTATCTTGGGGAAGTTGAAGCATATTTGAGTAAATAAATTAGTCATATTATCACTCATTACATGCTATCTAGCTACAGCTATGCCTATTATGTATGATTAATAGTTCTCATTCTTTTTCACATGGACTTTGCAAAACTAGTAGTTTCAGTAGGATTTTATTACTTTTTCTTGTCTTTGACTTATGAGTAGGTGTTGTGATGTATTATGGATAAAGAAAGGCAAAAGGAATCAACAAGATGGAATATGGAGGAGCTAAAGGCACCAGACTTAGCCATTCGAGGGGTGGAAAAGTGGATTTTTTCGTCAACTCCTAATAAATATCCAAGGCCATGGTGTTGTACCCTCATCCATACGAATCCAACGAGCCGAAGAACACCCAAATCGTAGTTCGTATGAAAAATGGTGGTCAAGATACGAAAGCATACTCCTCCATTAATGACCACTAGTACAAGCGGGTATGGTCGTACCGTCCGCCTATACCACGGGTCTAGATGCAAGGAAACACGTTTCTAGACGCGTTTCTTCACAAAATTCGTCCTTGTTTGTACATAGACCTTCCTTCGGTCATAATAAACGCAATGGGGACTATTGGGGGCTCCCCTAGGCCTATATAAAGAGGTGAGGAGCCAAGGGAGAAGGATACCTCTCCATAAACATCCACGGTGGAGCCCTGCCACCATGCCATCTCCATAGACGCCACACCTCCAAGATCCAGATCTCCATCTACACCCCCACACCATTCAAACAAGAGGAAGAAGAGAAGGAGGCCATCACCATCACCACCACCACCACGCATCGAGCGCTGACTGCATCACCATCTCCATCTCCATCAATGCCTCCATCTCCCTCTCTCTTGTATTTAGTATTTGTAAGATTTAACATGATGATCTCCATGAATTCTTCTTTGTGTTATTGTTCATCTATGATTGAGTAATTGATTTGGTTCTAGGTTGAGTTATGATCTAATATGTAACCCTAGAGTTTGTGGTTTGATGTATGATATTACTCTCTCCCAAGTGACAAGGAGGAGATAGATGAGTTCATGTGATCCTTTGGTCTAGAGTATGTTATTGACTTGTACGAGTGACAACGATGCGAGGCTCTATGAAGTACACATGTGTGACAATGTAGAATCATTGGGGATCGTTTATTTATCTAAATATGTATCTTGTGTAATTCCAATAAATGTCTACATAGTTGCCCCTCTAGTACTAGTGAAACCGAAAGGCTAGACATCGCCTTACTCTAGTCAATTCTACATGTACAACCCCAATTGTTTACTTTCAGTATTGCTTTACCTTGTTCTCATTTAGTTCTTTATTGTTAGTTACTTTAATACTCTCTCAGTTACCATTATCCTAGCAACTTATAGTGTGGACTATTTCCAAACACCGTTTTGGGTGCGAGACGCATTGACAACATGGCTGTGGAGTTGAGGTGTTGCCATTTGCAAAGCTTCCAAGGGACGAATTTTATAAATAATATTTGCTGCGACAAGTACTGCCATAACCCTGTTATTGATCACAGGAAATCCAGGCATCAGGGATCTTGTGCTTCGCCTCAAGGAAACAAATCACACAAACTATCCCCGCCTTGGTAAGGACCGTTCGTCATAAGAAAAGCGCTGCTCAATGGTTCCTATTACCTCGTCGATATTCGCGAGTTGAAATATACGTCAAGAAAGGATCACAAGGGTAAGAGATGTGACCCCGATGATGATTATCCGGAGACTGATCAGCCATGGAATATAGCGTAGCTACATCCCTTTTACACTTAACATATTTTATATTATGTAATAAGTACCTTATATGATCAATGAAATAAGGTTCACTCATATTTCCTGGGTCTTTTACCTCCTTTGGTGTTCATTTTTGGATCGTATAAACCCTTTATGCGCAAGTTTGCATTTGCACTTGTGAAAATTCTTCCTACGAACATTAGCTTAAGTTTTCTAGTCTGCACATTTTTTGTCGTTTTTATGTGGATTCCAAAGCAGTGACATTTCATCACTCAAAGACGGTGATTTTTTTCTTAGGTTCTTGACGATGCTATTAAGCATCATTGTTGAGGGCTAACCTCTAGGGTGCCCGATCTTTCATGCATTCCCGTGGAAATCAAGGGGGAAGTGCAAGGGAAAGAGGGAGGGGATGAAAACCACGAATCACACACAAAGAACTCGATGAACACACTCACGCAAAGACATGATACAAGCCAATAACTCACGCCGATGGCGGCCGGTCCGGCGTAATCCCTAGGATCGACGTCGGGCGAAGATCTCTCTCTCTCTCGAACCGGCACGACGAGTGGGAGTCTCAGTGAGATCTTGACATCTTGGCAAAGGGCTCTGATGCCAAGGCCTTGTACAATGAGGTGGGGGATATTTGGTGCTCCTCTTGAAAAGGAGCATGAGACAAGAACTAGAGAGATCCACAAGAGTGTCTTCTAATTCCAATATCCGGTCTAGGGTTTAGAATAGAGGTGGGGGATATTTATAGGCCAACCACTAGTTTAGGGGTACTTTAGGCAATAAAGGGTAAAGTCTAGATGAATTTAGGGTTTCATGGGCCCAAGGCCCAAAGGCCTTAACATGCCTGGCGTCGTGGACACCGGAGACTCCGGTGTCATAGGTCAGAGACTCCGATGTGACCGGAGACTCTGGTCTTTCTCCAGTGTTGACTCCAGAGTGATTTACAGAAGGGTTCAGGCCACGGTCTGGAGATTGGTCTAGAGTCAAGTCCGGAGACTCCGGCGTGGCAGGACGGAGACTCTAGTTCTCAGGGCCGGACACTACGGTGTTTCATCCTCAGCAGCTTCTTCTTCTCATCTAGCTCCTTGTACTTCATCAGTGGGGGCTTGGCGATGCATCGAGGCTTCATAGCTAACGATGCATAGAGTAGTGGCATGAAGTAGCAAGCCATCCAAGGATTTATCAGAGTCACACGAGGAGAGGAGCGAGTTAACCTTAGCTTGTAGGAGGTAGCTCGGGCACGAGTCATTGGTCCACTTGGGAGACTTGGTGGTGTAGATATAGGGACATCCGTAGGAGGGGCTGCATCAGCTCCCCCTTGGGAAAGAGTCATCCTCGACTCTTCATGGTTTTCATCTTGAAAATCTCCATGGTAGGGTGAAAGGTCCTTAACATTGAATGTTGAGCTCACGAGGTACTTCGAGGTTGGTATGTTGATGATGTAAGCGTTATTGTTGATTCGCTTGAGGACCTTGAAGGGACCATCTCCTCTTGGTTTGAGCTTGGAGTCGTGCTCCTAGGGGAAGCGGTCCTAGCTTAAGTGTATCCACACAAGGTCACCTTCTTCGAAGACCATATCTTTCTTGTCCTTGTTCAGCCTTAATGCTTGGCGAAGGACTTGTTGTTCGATAGTAGCTCTTGTTTCTTCGTGAAGCTTCTTCATATCTTGTGTGCGGTTGTCTATGTCCATGTTGGTGCGCTCATGGAGAGGAAGTGGTAGGATGTCAAGCGCGGTGAGGGGATCGAAACCATAGATGATCATGAATGGGCTCATCTTTGTTATACAGTGCTTGGCACGATTGTAGGCAAACTCAGCATGGGGAATGCATTCCTCCCAATCCTTGAGGTTTTTCTTGATCAACACATGAAGTAGAGTTCCGAGGCTTAGGTTGACGACCTCGGTTTGGCCATCGGTTTGCAGATGTGATGCGAATGAGAAGAGCTTGACATCGAGCTTGGCCATGAGGGTCTTCTATAAGTAGCTCATGAATTTGACGTCGCGGTCAGAGACGATTGTTCGTGGCACATTGTGAAGACGGATGATTTCCCTAAACACAAATTGGCAACATGTGAAGCATTGTCAGTCTTACGGCATAGTATGAAGTGTGTCATTTTGGAAAAGTTATCCACAACAACTAATATAGAATCATGACCATGTTTAGACCTAGGCGATCCTAAAACAAAATCCATGCTAATGTCAGACTAAGGTGCATGAGGTATAGGCAATGGCATATAAATACCAAATGGGTTAGACTTAGACTTAGCTTGAACGCATGTAGTGCATCGTTGAATGTAGCGCTCCACCTCTTGCTTCATCTTGGGCCAATAGTAATGTGTGGAAATCATGTACAATGTCTTATCATGGCCAAAGTGACCTATGAGGCCTCCACCATGTGATTCTTGGAGAAGCAAAAGTTTGAGAGACGACTTCGGAATGCAAATCTTGTTTTGTTTAAAGAGAAAGCCCTTATGCAAATAGAAATCATCAACTCCTTTGTCAATAGAGCACTTTGCGAAAATTGGTCCAAAGAATGGGTCGAAAGCATACAAATTTTTGATTTCATCAAGACCCAACACGGTATCCGCAACTACATTATCTGCCCTTCTTATACTTGACAATGAAAGGAAAAGACTCCATGAACTCAACCCAATTAGCGTGTCTCTTACTCAAGTTGGGTTGGCCTTTGAGATATTTCAATGACTCATGGTCAGGATGTATGATAAATTCTTTAGGCCAAAGGTAGTGTTGCCAAACTTGAAGAACACAGACTAAAGAAAAAAGCTCTTTGTCATAAATCGGGTAGTTAAGGCGTGCACCATCAAGTTTCTCGCTATAGTGGGCAATATGACGTCCGTTTTGCATAAGGACTCCTCCAATACCAATACCACTACCATCACACACTATCTTGAATTTTTTTGTGAAATCCGATAACGCGAGAAGAGGTGCTTTGGTAAGCCTCTTTTTAAGATCATCAAAATCTTTTTGTTGTGCTTGTTCCCCACACGAAGGTGACATTCTTTTTTTTCAACTCGTTGAGAGGGAAGCGATGGTAGAGAAGTCTTTCACAAAGCGACAACAGAAACTAGACAACCCATAAAAACTTCGAAGTTCATTCACATTTGTGGGGATGGGCCAATCTCGAATGTCTTTGACTTTAGAAATATCGACTTCAATGCAATTGGAAGAAACAACAAAACCAAGGAAAATCAACTTGTCTTTAACAAAAGTACACTTGGGAAGATTAGCATATAGCTTTTCATTTTGATGGATTTGCAAAACCTCATTTACATGTGTAACATGTTCCACAAGTGACTTTCTATAAACAAGAATATCATCGAAATAAATAGCAACACTCTTTCCAATGAGATAATGCAAAATATGATTCATAAGGCTCATGAAGGTGGATGGGGCATTAGATAAGCCAAAAGGCATGACCAACCATTCATAGAGACCAAGTTTGGTCTTGAAGGCGGTTTTCCAATCATCACCCTCCGCCATATTGTAACCACTACGAAGATCTATTTTCAAGAAAATAGTGGCTCCACACAACACATCAAGCATGTCATCGAGACATGGTATAGGATGTCGATAATGCAAGGCGATAGCATTGATTGGACGATAGTCCATGCATAACCACAACGTATCATCTATTTTTGGAACAAGAATCACGGGTACCGCACTTGGACTACTGCTTACTTGGATCAAACCTTTGGAGACGAGTTGGTTGATTTGATGTTCGATATCCTTCGTCTCCTCCAGGTTTGTGCGGTAGGCAAATCGGTTTGGAAGAGGTGCGCCAGGTATGAGCTCATTGTGATGCTCAATTCCACGAAGAGGAGGAATTCCATGAGGGAGCTCTTCGAGAAAGACATCCTTGAATTCTTGCAAAATAGCCATCAAAGAGGGCGGAATAGTTGTCAAGTCATTAGTTCCTTGCGCTAGTCCCTTGCAAATGAGGACGTTGTAATACCTTGGACACTATGTCTAAGCAACAAGCCGGTATGATCCAAAAGTGGACAGGACATACTACCGTGGGGCCGTTCAGCCACACACAGTAGGCCCACCTCGTGGAGCAGGGCACGGTACCATCCAACCATCCCACCCACTTTTATGATCATAGCTTCAGGTGCGAGCAACGTAGTCGACAGGTAATGCGATCAAAACATACATAAATGAGTATGTATGTTAGCAACATACAATAGTACATCAGAGCCAGGCCATCTAAAACAATAGAAAGAAAAATATTCAATGTCATACGGCAAGATCCAAATATCCTATATAGAGATAATAGTTTAGGATACACCTCATACATCACACATCAGAGTATCAAGCGGAAGTGGAAAACAAGATTCGAGTATAGCTAAGAAGAAAATGGGCATAAGATGCCCTGAAAATAAGCACATCTCACCCACAGATCTCTCGGATCTCCATCCCCGGAATCTCTACACCTGACAGTCGTTGCCACCATCATCAGTCTCTTTGACCCAATAACCTTCCTGAGAGTATACCTATCCATCTGAAGCAAATATTTATCATGTGAGACCCTAGGGGTACTCAGCAAGTTTTAATGCATCTAAAGGGAACAACCTAGGGTGACGCAATTGCAGCGAAAGATAATAGCAAAATAGTTCTATAGAGACACGATATACATCCGCCCAACCAGAGATGGACGGACGTTCGTTAATTAGTAACAACAGTTATATGAGCAACATAAATGAACATCACCCGCCCTCCTTCTCGCTTACCAACAAGAAGTTGGAAGAACATCCCATCTGTTGGCAGTTTTATTAACCATTTCTTTAGTGTTGCACTATTTACTAGTCATGTCTTAGTCAAATTAAAGGAGATACTTTAGTTATGCTTGTCTATGATCGAGAAATTATGCTTCAAGTCGTCCATAATCGTGAACATGGCTTTCAGAAAGATTTACCCTGCAGGGGTGCACAAATAGCAACACACACACAATCAACCTCGGGAATAACCAAATAAAAAGCAACAAGGCCTCATGATAATTCATTCATAGGATTCATAAATCATTTCAGGGGGGCACCCTACTAAGCTACCTGCAACGAATTTGGCCGGTTCCGAGATGGACCCAGGGTTTGTGTAGACGGTTGTAAACGACTGGGAACCCGAAAGTGTGACTGGGCTTGTCGATACTGCAGAAACGTGTCATAAGTCCTAAATAGTACAGGCGCTCCACACGCAATCATAAATAAAGCAGTAAAGCATGGCATAAGTACATGATAGTAATAAAGCCCCAAACTACTTTGTGGCCCCAAGAAATAAAGTCTGAATCAAGCTCATGCAAGGGGGATCCGTAGAGTCTCCCGTATGTGGATAGTGCGAATAGTCAAGGAATAGGAGTCAAGTACTCGAGGTCCTACGGGACACAAGTGAGCAGGGAAGAACCAAATATCAGCTATTGCCCACCGGTGCCTCTTTCTTTAGTTATTCCATTACTACATAGTTTAAGTTGTTTAGGTACCTCATTATCAAAAGTCTCGAACAAACCCTACACATGTAGTTCTACAACTCACATCACTCAAACAACTCCTGTATTAATAGATCATAGGATCGAGGGTACAAGTTTCGGTGGGGTTTAAAAGTAAAGACTATGCAATACTTGGGATTCAATTTAATGCAATTGTGACTTAATTATCCAAGAATAGGATAGAGGCATAGGTGCTATATATATGCAAGCATGGGGAATTTCTTGCCTACAGGATTAGCTGCAGAGTAGGAAGGATCCGACTAATACTCCTGAGGCTCCTGATATTCTCCTTTCTCAGTGTCTATCCGGATTAATCCTTTGAGAATCCCTGTTATGCATACACCACGATCCCATGATCAGTTTGTCGTGGTACATAACCGACAAGTATCAAAGTAAACATCTATTAATTATATGTATATAAGTCATACCTTAATTTGCCATTATTGCTACATCAACATATTCAACAGAACTTCATCAAGCGTGGAGCCCGAGCCATGCCTTAACCTACAGGCAACTTCATCTTCTTCTTGTTCTCTGACCAAGTTAATAGCCAGGGACAATGCCAGTGAGTACTTTTGAATGTACTCGCAAACCACCTTAAGATAAAAGTAATAACAACTACAAGATATGCAGTATGGCTGTGGTAGTAGGAAGGCTCCAAGAGGGGTTCTTTTCTTAGATAGTTTGTCTTGTAGATATAACATCTACATATCTTTGTTGAAAACTTTTGTAAACATTTTTGAAACCTTTAAGCAAAGTTTTAGGGAATCACTAAGATTATGTCACCCATTTGTTTCATCCTTCCGGTCATCCCATGACCAAAATCCTTTCCTTCCTTTCCGACCATCCCATGGTCAAACATTTCCAAAGCCATTGCTTTCCGAAATCCTTTTTGAAAACAAAACCAGCACCGCTCTATAGCAACCTTCCCAATAGTCCATGACCGCGGACATGGCTATTCGAATAGATTTACCGTCTACAGAGGGTGTACACTTAACCCACACCATCCGGGTACCCTACCCTGATCTACACCGATCGTGGGTCGAGTAACCGATCAAGACTCTCCGGATGCCCACTCCAATATAAGTGCCTACCCTATGAGAGTTGTACCCCTCAACACGGGACGCCCTATATAGTTCACAAGCCAACCAGAGCGCTTTTTGCACTGCTCAAAGTGTGCGCTTTCAATGAGGAGCTCATAGTAACGCGTGGAGGCCCGTAGACCCTTAGTTCCTTCTCCAGGTCGATGTATCAGATGGACCTTTACAGGAGAAGGCCCACCCTCCAGGATTTTTAAATACCTTGTAGTAGTTGTAGCAAGCCTTACCAGAGTAAACAGACATCAAGTCCAACCCTGTCCCATCCCAGGGTAATATGGTTGCACGGGTTAATTGTTCTAGCAAAACTGCAAAGAACCGGGTGCATTTTCGTAAATCTTTTTCCTCCATCTTTCCTTCAACATTTTGTAAAACAAACCCCTTTTTCTTTTCTCAAACTTCTCTTGTTAGGTCAAACCTCACAAAGGTTTTTCCATAAACATTTGGTAAAACATTTTCGCGGGTGTTCCATCCTCTAGTTTTTTTCTTCGGCTAAAATGGGGTCTCCAAAGGGGTATGGTGTTACACACCAACTATCATACTAGGGACCAGTAGGTGTCATCAAGGGGGTTCTACTTAATAGTACAAAAGTGTAATGGTAGGGAGGAGCCAAGCCACTACCAGATACAGATCATCATAGTATAAAAACAATGTAGTTTCATAAAAAGTAGTAAAATATGCATAAGTAAAACAATAGGACAAGGCTTATGAGAAATAAGGTGGCTTGCCTGAGATTAGCAACTGGCAATATATGTCCCTGTACTTCTTCTTTAGATAACCAAGAATACCAATGCCAATAATAATAATCATCTTCTTGTCTCCGAATTAATCGTATCTATCGTCGATAAGGATCACATGCAAGCAAACAAGGGGTACAATAACCACAAGGCATGCAATCATCGATACCATATAGCAAACCAACATACAACACCTTACTCACTTTAGTAAGTTTTGATAGATTGAGTTTGGTGCATTTGGAAATAATGGAAAAACACTTGTGGAATTTTCTTTAGAATTTAATTGCCAAAACCACTTAATAAAGGGGTTTGGAACTAAGGGTTGGACCTGTATGATATCAATGTACAAAAATGATATCAACAGATAGGTATTTAAATAAAAAGGCCAACAAAAGTGGTTTCATGATTTTATCACTTTTCTTTATTTAGATATGATTATTTTAGTGAAATAACCTCTAGTTTAGGTGAATAAATCACCAGAAACAATCTGGAGCTCAAATAAAGTTTTACTCAGAGGTTTTGGTAGACTTTGGTGTTTAATATTTTTGAGAGTTGGATTCATATAAAAAATTACCAGAATGCCCTTGGGAAATTTCCAAAGTCAGTTATGTAAATACCTTGTCTTTTTCACGAGATTAAATCTACATTGGATATTGATATGAAACCAAGGAAACATGTTAGTTATTTCTAATACCTTTCTGTAGAAGTTTCATTTACCCTTTTTGGATTTACAAAACTACAATGGTGATTTTCCTTGTGAATTAACTATGCACAGAACATGTTAATTCATAATAAATCCAAGAAAGCTCAATAAATATTGGGCTCATCAGATTTAAGGGATATTGGTGTGAATGAGTTCTGGGAGTTGGAAATTAGGTCAATACATTTCATATATTGGCCTAGAAATTTTTCTAAAGACAGAATATAATTGAACTTGTCATTTTCATATCTTTAGATTTATAGCTCTACTTGGCTCGAGAAAAGGGCTAATAGATAGGTATATTAACTACCTTTCGTAGGGACTTTTTTCATACCATTTGGGTATGTACAACTCACTGTGGAATTTATTTAGTGAAAAAGATATATTTTAGTGGATTTAATGCCAATAAATAATGATATTTATATTTGGAAAAGTACCAGTTTTGCAGGTTGCACAAAACACTAAGGTACTAGGTAAAAATTATATCTAGACAAAAAGTAGTACTTTACATTTTTTATTTGTACTTAAACCAACAGGTAAATTGCAGACTGGATTTAACTCAAAAATGAAAGGAAAAAGGTGAAGGTGGAAGCCGCGCCAGGAATTCGAAGTAACTGGGCCGCAGGGGAGGATTCGGCCCACCTAGGGCAAACTGTCTGCGGGGAAGAACGCAGGCGCGTGTTGAAACCCGGCCACGCGGGGCCCGCTAGTCAGCCTCACAGGGCGCCGAAGGGGTATTCCGCGACGTGGGCTGTTGGATCTAAGAGGGATTGACGGCGTCTGTGTGTCGTCTACCCCGGGCCACTACGGCGACATTCGGAACCCTAACATGAAATGGCAACGATGGGGGCTTACCATGGGGGCATCCTCGGACAAAGGCAAGGAGACGAGGCGATGCGGAACTCGACGATGAGTCGAATGGTGGGCAGCACACCCCAGTTCTTCTCGGTAGGGTGCTCACGCAAGAGTTGGCCTCTGGGGTGCGTGCATGTTAGCGGAGAGGATCTCGGTAGGATGCGGTGGTCTGGGGGAGTTCTCGAGTATTGCATGCAGAGGACTTGGGGTTCCAGAGCTTCGGGTTCACGAGTGGAGTTCCAACTCAGTCATGAGCTTGCGTGGCGACTTCTGGTGCTCCTGCGACAAAGAGGGAGACACAAGGGGTATATTAGAGGGAGGGGTACCACACGGAAGAGGATGGAGAAGGCAGAGATGGCCCAGATTCATGGTGCCCTTGCTCGAACAATTGACCCGAGAGGAGGAGTTCTTCGCATCTCGGGGAGATTAGAGCAAGGGGAGTGGATGAGGGGGTCGAGGAAGGTAGGTGTGAGGGGTAGGAGGCAAATGAGAGGCATAGGCATGCTGGGGGGTGGCCTCTTGCCTGTGAACCAAAGGGAGAGGGTCTATGGGAGACTATGTCCACTTAGTGTAAGGGAGAAGAGGGATGGTCCAGCATTGGTCGACCTGGGCGATGGGGAGAGTGCTCTGCGGTCTAAGGTGGACATAGAGGGGGAGAGGGAGACGTTGCAGCTGTTGTGGCTTTTAAGATAAAAATATTTGGCAAGATATGGATGTCTGTCTCCTTGATTTGCTTTCAAGCACAAAAGGACAAAATAGGGGTGTGCTACAGTATACTTTGACCAGGGGGTGAGAGGTGCTGTGAAAGCTTGGCTGGCCAGGTTGGTAAAGTTTTGTGAGGTTTGAGGGGAGGAATTGCTTTGATTGCAAAAAAAATTATCAACTACAATATTATGAAGGAAGTTCCAAAATATGTCTTTGGAAATATGGTCAAATGGAACCAATGGGTAGACATGGTCAATACATGTCCCTAGGAATTGTTTGAGATTTTTCAGATGATTTAAACTCCACTAAAAACAATTTATTCAAAAACTACAGAAATGGTTTATAGAAGATCATTTAATATTTTTATAATTGACAAGGCTGGTTTTTGGTGTGAGATGGTCCTGAATATGAATACACACTTAGGGGAATTTTCCTGGAATTTATGGAGAAATAAAAGTATGTTTAAGCCATTATTTCTTGTTTCTGCCATTTAAGAAAAAGGGCAAATAGAAATAATAAAGCATCTCAAAAATATTTATCTTTGAGGTGGGAAGATAGGATAGGATATATAGGCACCAAATTTGCCATGATTTGGCAAAGTAGTTTGGATAAAAACAAACTTGCCTTTATAGGAGTGTTGAGGTTTTTGTTAATAAATGGAATTTAATTATTTTTGGGTAGAAAAAATTATGGATAATATTTGATAAAATTTGATATACAGGTTAGATGATGTGCACGTGTTGTATCTACAATTTGTACTATTGGTTTTTGGATATCCAACTTGATTTGGACAAGATACAAGGAAAACAGGATCTTGGCCTTATTATTTTTATACCTCCAAAACATGGTTGGATCCTGGAGCTCAATTCTCCCCTTGGGTAATGGGATATATGGATGGATAGACGAAGTTGAGTAGATCGCCATGATAAAATAAGTAGAGCTTGATCATGCTTGAGTTCTCCAAGAATTGATTTCAAACTTTGAATAAAATAAGGGTGCCAAAGCAGATTATCAAGTAGCCTTCAAAACCTTGTGAGTTTTTGAAGCACAAGGATCCATTTGGAACAAGTGAAGTACGTATTAATATACCTTCATGAGTAGAGTAAAACCATGCAAATATTTTGTACAAAGAGTTTGGCATGAAGGTGTGAGCTTCTTCCAAATTAGGCATGTTGATAAGATTGGCAGAGAAGATTATTTTCTTGCCTGCAAAACCATCAAGAACAAGTGGGTTAAAAGATGATATATCCAAGGGAACGAGTGGGAATTGGTAGTCCTTGGTATGGTTTACAATATTGTTCAAGTGCATTTCCAAAAATGCACAAGGGTTGAGAAAGGGAGACATTCAAAGAAGTGATGTTGAAACAGTTTGCAGACTTGGTCAAATTTGGCAGATTTAGGGTTTCTAACTAGAGTGTCAAAGCGGAAGTTTCTGATTGGTTGCAAGGTACAAAAACATCATCAAGGGGATGATTTTGGAGTGTAGATTGAGTAGAATAGGTTCATTCTTGATACTGGTCTTCATTGACTTCGAAGCTTCTAGATTAGATCTCTTCAGAATTTATTTGGTTAAGGCTTTTAGATGATCACCAAGTGGCTAGAGATCGGATTCATGTTTGTTAACTTGCTTAGGGTGGATAGGATTAGTTATATGCTAGAGGATGAGCTCCTAGAGTAGCTCATGCTACTCCTAATAAAACAAGTCAAATAGCAAATCAAGGCAAATCATTAGACATCAGATCAAGGCAATTCATCTTAACAAGCAACTCAAGCTATTACTAGAGTTACCATCTAGCCTCGCTTGAGGTAAGGATGGGTATTTTGAAATGTTGGAGATTGAATGAGGTGAGAGTTCTTGGTATTTCTACCAAGAGTAGAATTCAAAATCTTTATAAAAGGTTTTGGAAAAGCTAGAGGTAAGATTAGTTGAAGGTTATGTCTTGAAAACATAAGGAGATAATACTTTATAGATCTCTATAATTTTGTTAATAAAAGATACTAAAATAGTTAGGTTTGCAAGGGCATCTTGGCTCAAGTTTTTAAATGCCAGAACATTTGAGAATATGTAAAATGAGCCAGGACAATTTTGTTAAATAGTTTTTGTCAACTGATGTTGAGGTAAGGAGTATCTCATCTACTACACATTTTGATGCATAAGCACAGTCAGAAAACAAGCAAAGACGTCAGCATTAAACAAGAAAAAGTTTTTGTTCCCCCTGATTTTTGCATTCTAGACAACTAATCTGGGTTGCTGAAATTGGGATGTTACAGACCTTTCCCCCTTAAAAGAATCTCGTCCCGAGATTCGAGAGAGTAGAGTTAGAGGATTTCGAGTTGGGGTAGGTGATGGTTTGCATGTGTACCAACTTATGGGCTTTGTCCTTGAACATGGTGACCGTGTAGGTGAAGTTGAGCTTTATTCTTCGTAGAAGCTCAGAGAGCTGGTCAAGTTCTAGTACTAATTGCGATGGATGGTCTTCCTTTGGTAAGGATTTTATGGCGTTTCGTTGAAGGCTTGTGGGAAAGACGCAGTTTTGCCTCTTTCCCCTTAGAGTTAAACTAGGGTAGCTTGGAGCTAACGTAGCCCTTCCTTCTAGGAGTAGTCGAGTGATGCTTGTAGACTATTGCCAACCTTTCTTCCAGAGTTGGAATCTTCCGATGATGTTTGCCATCTGGGTCTCTTGAGGCTCATATACTACTTTTATTCGTACGTAGCCTATCAAAATGGTTGCGGTTGTACATCCTCTAAGCGGTTGGAACTGAGGGGTTAGCGATTCCGGTGATCCTTCAGGTGGGTCTTCAACTGAAAAAGGCCGAGGAGGATCTTTGTGCAATCTTCTTAGACATTGACCCATAGTCTTCTTTGAACCTTTTGGAGGACAGTGTTGTCAGCTTCCGTAGAATTGTCGACTTCAGGTGTTGTAGTTGTCTTCCTTCGGAGCTTACTTGGTACTAGAAGATTGTGTAGGCTTGCGACGGCTGTTGACGGGGTCTACCCTCTGATGTTTTGACGACTCTCGAGTTGATTCCTGGAGAAGGACGTCGGGTTTGGGATTCTTCCTGAAGTATCTTCCGGTAGGTAGTCTTTGAGAGTTGAGTGTAAAGACACAGTCTTTCCACCTTAGAGCTTCACTAGGGGTCTTTGAGAGTGGTGCATATCTTCCGTCTTGAAGTGCTGGCAGGATGCTGAAGGCGGCTGTATCTCCTTGGGTCTTGAGTTGAGGTCATCTAGTGTCGTTCTATTGTGTGAACCTTGTCGGGGGTGGTTTCCTAGTGAAGCCTTAAGGAGCTAGATTAGGGAGAGTTAGCGATTAATGGCTCTTCTAGTTAGTCTTCGATCAAGGTAGGGTAGCTAACATCGGAGATATCATCTTCACTTGAACTCTTTGTGTTGCTTCTACTCAATGGCGGGGTTAACGCGGTGTCTTCATGCATCCTTATCTTCAAGAATTTGGATTATTCTGGCCTTCTGGTGAGGGACTTCCCATTGGTTCGGGTAGGGTCGACTAAAATAAGTAGTCCCTTAGTGGCTGTCGGAAGCTCTAATATACCGGAGGTTAGTGTAGGTAGATCTTCACTTCTTGTCATAGTTAGCCAGTATTTTGGTCGGAGTATCCTTTGGTGGTCGGTTTTCGACTTCCATGGGATTCTTGCTATGGTTGTCATATGAGTGTTGGCACGCAGTATTAATGACGAGTCTGGAGAGTTGAATTTGATGGGTAGGCCATCCTGCTAAGGAGGAGTCTTCGAGTTGTTCTAGCTTGACGATGTCAAAGTATGGGTTCTTGCGATGCTTTTCCTCTCATGACTCTCGAGGTTAGTATGGGTTCTCGCTAGCGACAACTAGTCGGGGTGTTTCTAGAGTTAATAGGTGGGTTATCGATCCTCGAGTCATATTTTATGGAGGTCAAAGCAAACTAGAACAAACTTACGAGGTGAATAGAGCGAGGGGATCGCAATGTCCTTGGCAAACAACACACATCAAGCAACACATGATGCACTTAGGCAAGCAAACATGGCCAACTAGGGGGACCAAGGAGTTAACTACTCGCGAGATAGGGGAATCCTAATCTTAGGGGTATTGATCCTAGAGATCACGTTATTGAGGACAAGGTCACAATCTTCCGAATGAAGCCTTCGCCGTGTCTTGGACGCTCCTCAATAGCATAGTATTTGGTTTCTTCTGATTATGAGGATTCCGCTAGCAGGGCGATCTTGTAGTCTCCTTGTGTTTGCTGGTAGTGGCTCTCTTCATCTCGTCCTCATCGTCTTCACTGGGTTCTAGATCCTAGTTATTTAAAATCTGTAAGTTTGAAGTGTGGACGAGAGATAGAAGAAATCATTTTCAAATCATCTAAATTGGACTGAGATAAGGAATAGAATTCTTTCAAAATACTTTGAGAAGATAGTTTTCGAAGTCCGGTGTTTCAAAAAATAATTTTCCTGTCTAACAACCATGCTAACTAAGGTTTTCCTACTATTAGGATGGCTCTGATACCAAGTCTATGGGGCCCCCGGATTAATTCTTCGAGAATCCCTGTTATGCATACACCATGATCCCATGATCAATTTGTCGTGGTACATAACGGACAAGTATCAAAGTGAACATCTATTAATTACACGTATACAAGTCATACCTTAATTTGCCATTATGGCTACACCAACATTATCAGCAGAACTTCATCAAGCGTGGAGCCCGAGCCATGCCTTAACCTACAGGCAACTAACTGGGAGAACGTCCTAGCTCGCATAGTCGTCAACTTCATCTTCTTGTTATATGGCCAAGTTAATAGCCTGGGATAATGCCAGTGAGTACTTTGAATGTACTCGCAAACCACCTTACGATAAAAGTAATAACAACAACATGATATGCAGTATGGCTGTGGTAGTAGGAGGGCTCCAAGAGGGGTTCTTTTCTCAGATAGTTTCTCTTGTAGATATAACATCTACAAATCTTTGTTGAAAACTTTTGTAAACAATTTTGAAACCTTTTAGCAAAGTTTTAGGGAATCACTCGGATTAGGTCACCCATTTGTTTCATCCTTCCGGTCATCCCATGACCAAACTCCTTTCCTTGCTTTCCGACCGTCTCATGGTCAAAACATGTATCCTTTTCGACCATCCCATGGTCAAACGTTTCTAAAGCCATTGCTTTCCAAAATCCTTTTTGAAAACAAAACCAGCACCGCTCTATAGCAACCTTCCCAACCGTTCATGACCACGGACACGACTATTCGAATAGATTTATGCTCGATAGAGGTTGTACACTTTACACACACCATCTGGGTACCCTACCCTTGATCTACACCGATCGTGGGTCGAGTAACCAATCAAGACTCACTCCAATATAAGTGCCTACCCTATGAGAGTTGTTCCCCTCAACACCGGGACGCCCTATATAGTTCACAAGCCAACCGGAGCGCTTTTTGCACTACACAAAGTGTGCACTTTCAATGAGGAGCTCATAGTAACGCGTGGAGGCCTGTAGACCCTTAGTTCCTTCTCAAGGTCGATGTCTCACATGGACCTTTATAGGAGAAGGCCCACCCTCCAGGATTTTTAAATCCCCTGTAGTAGTTGTAGGCAGCTTATACCAGAGTAAATAGACGTCAAGTCCAACCCTGTCCCATTCAAGAGTAATGTGGTTGCATGGGTTAATTGTTCTAGCAAAACTGCAAAGAACCGGGTGCATTTTCGTAAATCTTTTTCCTCCATCTTTCCTTCAACATTTTGTAAAATAAAACCCTTTTTCTTTTCTCAAACTTCTCTTGGTAGGTCAAACCTCACCAAGGTTTTGCCATAAACATTTTGTAAAACTTTTTCACGGGTCTTCCCATCCTCTAGTTTTTTCTTTGGCTAAAACGGGGTCTCCAAAGGGGTATGGTGTTACACACCAACTATCATACTAGGGACCACTAGGTGTCATCAAGGGGGTTGTACTTAATAGTACAAAAGTGTAATGGTTGGGAGGAGCCAAGCCACTACCAGATACAGATCATCATAGTATAAACACAATGCAGTTTCATAAAAAGTACTAAAATATGCATAAGTAAAACAGTAGGACAAGGCTTATGAGAAATAAGGTGGCTTGCCTAAGATTAGCAACTGGCAATATATGTCCCTGGACTTCTTCTTTATATAACCAAGAATACCAATGCCAATAATGATAATCATCTTCTTGTCTCCGAATTAATCGCATCTATCGTCGATATGGATCACATTCAAGAAAACAAGGGGTACAATCAACACAAGGCATGCAATCATCGATACCATACAACAAACCAACATACAACACCTTACTCACTTCAGTATGTTTTGATAGATTGAGTTTGGAGCATTTGGAAATAATGGAAAAACACTTGTGGAATTTTCTTTAGAATTTAATTGCCAAAACCAAGTAATAAAGGGGTTTGGAACTAAGGGTTGGATCTGTATGATATCAACGTACAAAAATGATATCAATAGATAGGTATTGAAATAAAAAGGGCAACAAAAGTGGTTTCATGATTTTATCACTTTTGTTTATTTAGATATAACTATTTTAGTGAAATAACCTCTAGTTTAGGTGAATAAATCACCAGAAACGATCTGGAGCTCAAATAAAGTTGTCCTCAGGTTTTGGTAGACTTTGGTGTTTAATATTTTTGAGAGTTGGATTCATCTAAAAAAAATACCAGAATGCCCTTGGGAAATTTCCAAAGTCAGTTCTATAAATACCTTGTCTTTTTCACCAGAATAAATCTATAGGGGATATTGATATGAAACCAAGGAAACATGTTAGGTATTTCTAATACCTTTCTGTAGAAGTTTGATTTACCCTTTTTGGATTTACAAAACTACGTCGGTGATTTTCCTTGTGAATTAACTATGCATAGAATAGGTTAATTCATAATAAATCCAAGAAGGCTCAATAAATATTGGGTCATCAGATTTAAGGGATATTGGTATGAATGAGTTCTGGGAGTTGGAATTAGGTCAATACATTTCATATATTGGCCTAGAAAATTTTCTAAAGACAGAATATAAGCGGGGTCGATGGCGTATGCGCGTTGTTTACCTCGGGCGACTACGGCAGTGTTCGGAACCCTAACAGGAACAGACAGCGGGGGGGCTTACCATGGGGGCATCCTCGGACAAAGGCAAGGAGACGGGGCGATGCGGAACTCGACGGTGAGTAGAACAGTGGGCGGCACACCTAGTTTCTTCTCGGTAGGGTGGTCGCGCAAGCGTGGCCGTTGGGATCTCGTCGGAGCTCGCTGGAGTTGGCCTCTGGGGTGCGTGCATGTCAGAGGAGAGGATCCCGGTAGGATGTCGTGTTCTAGACGAGTTCTCGAGTATTGCATGCAGAGGACTTGGGGCTCCAGAGCTTCGGGTTCGCGAGTGGAGCTCTAGTTCGGTCATAAGCTCGCTTGGCGACTTCTGGTGTTCCTGCGACAAAGAGGGAGACACATGGGGTATATTAGAGGGAGGGGTACCACACGGAAGAGGAGGGAGAAGGCAGAGATGGCCCAGATTCATGGTGACCTTACTCGAACAATCGACCCGAGAGGAGGAGTTCTTTGCATCTCGGGGAGAGAAGAGCAAGGGGAGTGGATGAGGGGTCGAGGAAGGTAGGTGTGACGGGTAGGAGGCAAATAAAGAGGCATATGCATGCTGGGGTGGCCTCTTGCCTTTGAACCGAAGGGAGAGGGTCGATGGGAGACTATGTCCACTTAGTGCAAGGGAGGAGAGGGATGGTCTAGCATTGGTTGACCTGGGCGATGGGGAGAGTGCTCTGCGGTCTAAGGTGGATAGAGAGAGGGAGAGGGAGACGTTGCAGTTGTTGTGGCTCTTAAGAGAAAAAGATTTGGCAAGTTATGGATCTCTCTCTCCTTGATTTGCTTTCAAGCACAAAAGGACAAAAGAGGGGTGTGCTAAAGTATACTTCGACCAGGAGGGTGAGAGGTGTTGTGCAAGCTTGGCTCGCCAGGTTGGTAAAGTTTTGTGAGGTTTAAGGGGAGGAATTGCTTTGATTGCAAAAAAATTATCAACTACAATGTTATGAAGGAAGTTTCAAAATTTGTCTTTGGAAGTATGGTCAAGTGGAACCAATGGGTAGATATGGTCAATACATGTCCCTGGGAATTGTTTGAGATTTTTCAGATGATTTAAACTCCACTAAAAACCATTTATTCAAAAAGTGCAGAAATGGTTTATAGAAGATAATTTGATATTTTTACATTTTACAAGGTTGGTTTTTGGTGTGAAATGGTCCTAAATATGAATACACATTTAGGGGAATTTTCCTAGAATTTATGGTGGAAGAAAAGTATTTTTAAGCCATTATTTCGTGTTTGTGTCATTTAAGAAAAAGGGCAAATAGAAATAATAAAGCATCTCAAAAATATTTATCTTTGAGGTGGGAAGATAGGATAGGATATATAGGCACCAAATTTGCCATGATTTGGCAAAGTAGTTTGGATAAAAACAAACTTGCCTTTATAGGAGTGTTGAGGTTTTTGTTAATTAAAGGAATTTAATTGTTTTTGGGCCGAAAGAATTATGGATAATATTTGATAAAAATTTATATACAGGTTAGATGATGTCCACAGGTTGTATCTACCATTTTTACTATTAGTTTTTGGATATCCAACTTGATTTGGAAGAGAGACAAGGAAAACAGGATCTTGGGCCTTATTATTTTTATACCTCCAAAACATGGTTGGATCCTGGAGCTCAATTCTCCCCTTGGGTAATGGGATATATGGATGGATATAATAATTTGATTATATCACCATGATACAATAATTTGAGCTTAATCATGCTTGAGTTCTCCAAGAATTGATTTCAAACTTTGAATAAAATAAGGGTGCCAAAGCAGATTGTAAAGTAGCCTTCAAAACCTTGTGGGTTTTTGAAGCACAAGGATCCATATGGAACAAGTGAAGTGGGTATTGGTAGACCTTCATTATTAGAGTAGAACCATGCAAATATTTGGTCCAAAGAGTTTGGCATGAAGGTGTGAGCGTCTTCCAAATTAGGCATGTTGATAAGATTGGCAGAGAAGATTATTTTCTTGCCTGCAAAACCATCAAGAACAAGTGGGTTAAAAGATGATATATCCAAGGGAAAGAGTGGGCCTTGGTAGTCCTTGGTATGTTTTACAATATTATTCAAGTGCATTTCCAAAAATGCACAAGGGTTGAGAAAGGGAGGCATTCAAAGAAGTGATGTTGAAACAGTTTCCAGACTATTTCAAATTTGGCAGATTTAGGGTTTCTGACTAGAGTATCGAAGAGGAAGTTTATGATTGGTTGCAAGGTACCAAAACATCATCAAGGGGATGATGTTGGAGTGTAGATTGAGTAGAATAGGTTCATTCTTGATATTGGTCTTCATTGACTTGGAAGCTTCTAGATTAGATCTCTTCAGAATTTATTTGGTTAAGGGTTTTAGATGATCACCAAGTGGCTAGAGATCGGATCCAGCTTTGTTAACTTTCTTAGGGTGGATAAGATTATTTAGATTCTATAGGATGAGCTCCTATAGTAGCTCATGCTACTCCTAAGAAAACAAGTCAAACAGCAGATCAAGGCAAATCATTGGACAACAGATCAAGGCAATTCATCTTAACAAGAAACTCAAGCTATTACTAGAGTTACCATAAAGCCTCGCTTGAGGTAAGGATGGGTATTTTGAAATGTTGGATATTGAATCAGGTGAGAGTTCTTGGTATTTCTACCAAGAGTAGAATTCAAAAGCTTTATAAAAGGTTTTGGAAAAGCTAGAGGTAAGAGTAGTTGAAGGCTCTGTCTTGAAAACATAAGGAGATAATACTCTATAGATCTCTATAATTTTGTCAAGAAAAGCTACTAAAATAGTTAGGTTTGCAAGGGCATCTTGGCTCATGTTTTGAACTGCCAGAACATTTAAGAATATGTAAAATGAGCCAAGGCAGTTTTGTTAAATAGTTTTTGTCAACTAATGTTGAGGTAAGGAGTATCTCATCTACTACACATTTAGATGCATAAGCATAGTCAGACAACAAGCAAACACTTCAACATTAAACAAGAAAAAGGTTTTGTTCCCCCTGATTTTTGCATTCTGGACAACTAATCAGGGTTGCTGAAATTGGGATGTTACAGACGAGGTGTGGAAACAAGAAATAAGCATTTTATTCATTTATTTAGGCATGTTTTGCCCCCCATAACAGTTCTGTATATTTAATATTTATATGATGCATTCCTCAATTCATACCATGGAATGCATAATTAGAACGACTCGTCGCACCAATCGATTTAGACATAATATTTGTTGAATTTGGAAAACCGAAACTAAAGTTATGAATTTATTAAGAAAAGGCGTTTATTGGCATTTAAATAATTTCGAAATTTTATATTGCTCAAAAATTATTTCGTATACCATATTTGAATTCCCCACATTTTTCTGATTCAATAATATATATTAATTGAATTATTCGGAAATATGAATTTTAAATAATATTTAAATCAAATTATATTAAAAAGGGGTCAAAAGTCAAAGGTTTGACTAGTTAGAGTTGACTCTGGTTAAATTTATAATTTTGTGAATTCATATTTGAATTTGAATCATATTTCATATTATAAGTTTTGTCAAATTCAAATTACTACAAAAGATATGAATTATATTAGATATATTCAATATTGTGAATTTTTATTTATATTTGAAATAACAGGAACTTTTTATCCTCAAGCTTGGTTAGCCTCTACCGCTTACAGGTGGGGCACTGCTGACTTAGCGCACGTTGTCAGAAAACAAACGCGCTGTACTTTTGTTACTCGGAGGTATCTACCCACTATCGCTGATGCGTGGGCAAACAGGGGCAGGCAGGGCCACACGCACGCACGCCAGCGACAACATGACACGTGGATGAGCCAGGGACTATTTTGTAAATACGGAAAACTACCGGTAGCTTTTCATAAAACGTTCGGACGGTGCAGCGATGGATGATTGACAGGTAGGGTTGTGGCTAGACTGTGGGTTGATGAGCAAAAACGCCTAGGGGTAAGTGCAAAACATGCCACTGTACAGAACCCAGTATTGTTCATCTCCTCCGTGGATACTGTGACAAAAACATCGCGCGGGTCAGAATAATTCAGAGGGCATGGGCGCGGGCGCTCGAACCAGTGATGAAAGACACTGGGCGGCGCCATGGTACCACTGTGGTAGGAGCGGGCTTGTGCTAGGATGGGTTTGCGGCACGGGTCAAGGCATAAAGGATCGGTATCGACGGTCGCAGACACGGCGGCGCCACGACAAGCACGAAATAGAACAGCAGCGTAGTTAGCGAGGATCCAAGAAGCGTGGATGGGTTTAAACGAGGCAACACGGTGACACGGATGCAACAAGGCAAGCACGCGGCAGCGGGACGCAAAGTGGCAATTGCGCTCATGCAGAACAACAGCAAGCGGCGGTCCATGCAGAGCGCTCGACGAAAGGAATCGGTGATCTAGGAAGCAAGGCAACAATCGGGCATGTCTAGGAGTGTTGACTACTCACTGCGGGGCTGTTGGTGACGGTGGCGAAGCTCAGCGTGACGGCGATCGACGATAGTGCTGGCGGTCTCGAAAACTAGGGTTTGCTCGGGCGTCTGCGTGTTCTGCTGGTTCAGGGCATCTCCTCTTCTTCTCCTTGTACACGAAGGTTTAGGGGTGCTCTAGGTCTACCTCGTCACCTTACTCTGCTCCTCCTTCTCCTTCTTCTTGCCAGAATAGAGAGAGGCCAACGGGGTGGCTATGGTGGATGGGCATCCAGCAGTGGTGATGGGGGAGAGCAGGACAGTGCAGGGCAGAGCCCAGAGGAGAGATCTCGATCAAACTAGGGTTGGTGGGGTGGTAGATAAGGAGGGGGAGCACATAGTGCTCGGTAAGGTTTGGGCCAAAAGTAACTTGAGTTAGTTCGTCTTCTCTCTCTCTTTGCCTCTCTCGGTTAGCTAGGGGTGGGTCGACCAGGGTTAGCAGGGAGGACCTGGTAACCTTCTTGGACAACAAGGCAAGCTGGGAGGGTTGGTGAGGTTAGAGAGGGTGAGTGGTGTGGCCACATAGCCATGTCACGTGAGGGTCTAAGTGGACATGGGCAACACGCCATGGTGTCCTCGGGTAGATGGGCTAGGGTAGTTAACTAGGTGGTGTTAGTAGTTTGGTTCAACCAAAACCAAGGCAAGAGGGAAGGGGCTAGGTTAATTAGATTATCTAGGAAGGTTTAAGTTGGATGGGATCTCTATTCTCCTCTCTCTCTCTCTCTCATAGTGTTTAGTTTTATTTTTAAATCAAGATTTTAAATGAGCCTTCAAGTAAGCTCACAAACCAACCAAACCAAGAGAAAAAGAAGAAAAGAAGAAATATCATCATGGGGATGGTGTTTGGAAGGGTATTAGCTCACATGAATTAACATCATACAAGCTTCCTCCAGAAATCTCAATGAATTCAAATAAAAGTATATGAGTGGAATGTTTGCATGGGCCATGCAAGTGAAATAAATGCCACACGTATAATTGTAAAAACAACTATAGTTTCATATGGTCACATATCGATGCATGCATTCAAAATATTTGAAGTTTGGCCCCACAAAAACAACAAGCTTGCATTCACATGGATATAGATAGCATATACACACATGTGAAGCTAAATGGCCATTATAGTGTGTATTTCCCACTATATCATCGTGTAGCCAAATATAGCATCACACATGAGCATATAGTAAGTAAAATCCATATGGAAGCTAAATAGAAGCATTTCTACTCACATGACATGCAAAGGTGGTCATGTGGATCCACATAGTTAATATTTTGAAAACAATAGATATCATATATGGGAGCATGTAGATTTATAAATGGATCCATCTTATTATATATGAGCTCAAAAAAATACCAAAGGAAATGTAAATGCTCATATATGGTTTGGATGGTGGGATTATAAGGTGGTGACAAGAAAGGTGGTGGAGTCAAGAAAATATATGCTCCCAACTCAACTTGGGCATGAAACAATTCATCAAGTAGCAAATACAATATATCAAGAGTCAACTACAAGTGATACCATGTAATGCATATGGGATAAGAACCAAATAGAGGGGTTTTATATGATGTTCAAATGCAAGGTGGCATGGTGACATGAGCATGATATAATGATGATGCAATGATACATGTAGGAAATAGCATTTTAATTATTAGGACATGTAGGATTACAAGGTTTAGAACATTGGGATGCTACAACTCTCCCCCACTAAACAGGAATCTAGCCCCGAGATTCTAGGAAGAAGAAGACTCGAAGAGGGTAGGATACTCGGAACGGAGGTCATCCTCGTGCTCCCATCTGGCTTCATCAACGGAATTGTGCGACCACTTCACCTTGCAGAACTTGATAGACTTGTTGCGAGTATTTCGTCCTGTGACTTCAAGAATTTTGACGGGGTGTTCTTTATAAGAGAGATCTTCTTGGAGGTTGGTGAGCTCGTGATCCACGATCTTACCGGGATCCTTGAAGGACTTCTTGAGTTAACAGATATGGAAGACATCATGAACCTTGAGTTTTTTAGGAAGCTCGACTGCATAAGCCACTTCTCCTCTTTTGCCATGGATTTTTAAAGGACCGATGTATCTAGGCGCAAGCTTTCCTTTGATACCGAAACGATTAGTGCCTCTCATGAGAGTGACACGAAGGTAAACAACATCACCAGGGTCATACTCCATGTCCGTATGTTTTCCTCCATAATTGCTTTTTTGACGACTCTGAGAAATTTTAAGGTTCTCTAGAATGATAAGAACCTTCTCTTTTGCTTGAGTGACAATGTCGGGGCCAAAGAATTTTCTTTCACCTGTCCCTGACCAACAATTCGGATTTCAACACTTGCAACCATAGAGGACCTCGAAGGGTGCCATCTTGAGACTCTTCTGGAAGCTATTGTTGTAGGAGAAATCAGCATATGGGGGCACTCTTCCCACTTCACACTGAAAGAAATGACGCAAACACGAAGCATATCTTTGAGAATCTGATTGATCCTTTCAACTTTCCCTTGCGATTGAGGATGGTAAGTTGTGCTGAAGTTTAGCTTTGTTCCCAAGCCTTGTTGGAATCTTTCCCAGTAATGGGAGGTAAAGATACTCCCACGGTCTGAGATAATTACAAGAGGAACCCCATATAGAGAGACAATTCTATTGATATAGAGCTCAACTAGCTGACTACCAGAGATTGTTTCCTTGACTTGAAAGAAATGAGCCACTTTTGAGAGCCTGTCAATGACAACAAAGATTGCATTGTTGCCTTTCTGAGGCCTTGGAAAGCCAGTTATGAAGTCCATCTCTACTTTTTCCCATTTCCATGCTGGAGGCTTGAAAGGTTGAAGAATACAAGATGGTTTTTCATGAACGGCTTTCACTCTACGGCAGACATCGCACTCTGAGACATACTTGGCATAGTACCGTTTCAATCCAGGCCACCAATACTATGTTTTTAGGTCGATGTACATCTTTAAGAACTTGCTCTCTCAAACCCGGATACTTTGGGACAAACATTCGGTGCTTAAAGAATAGAGTGCCTTGGCCGTCAAAGTGGAAAGGCTCATACCTCAGAAGCTGAATCTTGCAGATGATGTTTTTAGTGTAAGGATCGCCGATTTGAATGGATTGAACCTTCTCTTCCAAGAGAGGCGTAGCTATCAAGTTAAGAAGGTAGCCTTGAGGTACAAGCTCGAGGTTGAGTTGACGGAATTCCTCACACAAGAGAGGTTGTTGTTCTTCCACCATGAGGTTGTTTACATATGCCTTATGACTGAGGGCATCGGCCATCACATTTGCTTTGCCCGGAGTGTAATTGATCGAAAGATCAAAGTCGTTGATGGTTTCAATCCATCTCCTCTGGCGAAGGTTGAGGTCCGGCTAAGTGAAGATATACTTCAGACTTTTGTGGTCAGAAAAGATCTGACAATGGTTTCAAAGCAAGTAGAGCCTCCATGTAATACCCTCAAATCGGCTCTATGCAAGTTTTAGCAATTTCCGTCAAACCAGCATAGAAACGATTCAAAGGTGCCCACCAGGCACTTGCGTGCGGGTGGAGTACGAAGTAATATCATTACACAATAGTCCACGATGGAACCCACAGAACATATATATATATATATACAACAATGACTCATCAAGTCAAGAATACAGATATATGGTACAAAGATCCAAATCACCTTGAAAACGATACAACATCCGAGTACGGATAAGATGAAAATGGGGTTAAGAGCCCTGAAAAATAACCAACGGCGTCCATAACCCTACCCAGGCCAAGCTGAAAGGGTAACCCTGCTAACGACGTCGAACTTATAATTCTTAAACAAAAAGGGGGTGCCGAAAAAGGGCAAAAGAAAAAGGGAGCGGTCAGTACTGAGGCCAGTACAAAGCAAGGTTAGAATTCAGCGGCTCTCGCCTACGTAGGTATGGTGGACTGAAGCGGCAGCGCAACATGCACTAAACAACCTATAGAGACTTGATACACCTGACGACTATTGGAGAGGGGTAAGAAAGACCTATTCGGAACCAATCTGATACTAACACCAATCATACCCATCCTAGCATTTCCACCTCGAGACCAAACGAGGAAGTCAAACCGAGGAACTCACACAGTTGGCAGTTTTATTCATTCCATTATAGTTGCAGCACTTACTAGTCAAATATAGATAGCATTAGTCATCCTGATATCATAAGTAGTGGGCAGTTTTAGTTAACCATTCTGTTATAGTTGTAATACTTACTAGTCAGATACAATTAGCTAGAGATATCCCAAACTCAATAGTTGTTGGTACTTTTATTTACTCATTACGTTGTAGTAAAACATATTACTAGACATGTCAAAGTCAAATTTATAGCACTACTTTAGTTATAGTTGTCTATGATCGAGATACTATGCTCCAAGTCGTCCATAACCGCTGACATGGGTATACCCTATAGGTACTCGAGTGTGGTATATATGGCCCGGATACGACAGAAGCCCACGGCGTTGCCAAGGCCCAATACAGAATTTCGGTGACCCAAGGACTCTTCGATTGCTTGCAACGCAAGATGAAGCTTAAGATAGAAATTTTAAGGGGGCAAACCCTAACCTGTAACCGACTTGATTTGCTACCCGAGATCTAGCCTATCTATATAAAGGCTAGGAGGGGCGGCGAGGAGGACAATCACAACCCTAGTTCCCACAACTCTCGCCAGATTGCATCTGCGCGCCCCTGTAATCTTCGATTCCTTCGTTAATTCCAAGAGCAGACAAGCAGGAGTAGGGACCTCTACGAGACTCGAACCTGGGTAAAACTTGTGTCCCTATGTGCTTGTTTGCTAGCCAACTGATGCCTCCAGCGCTCCCTCCTTCTCCAAAACCCAAGTCCATAACAATGGTCATTGACGAGTTAAACCCTCGTCAATTGGCGCCGTCAGTGGGAATTGGGAGTGCTGATGTTGTGGCTTCTTCGGCCCCATCAACCGCGATCTACAACTCTGCAACAGCGGAGATTTGCCAGCTCTTCAGCGTGTTTGACTTCACCGTCCACACGCCGGCCACTCCCCTGGCTTTCGAGTCCGTGGGCGATGGGATCAGCTTGGCGATTGGGAGATTCCGCTTCTAGGCTGGTCAGCTGCGCACGCTTCGCATGCCTGACCAGCCAACGGCACTCGCGATTGCTCCAGCATCATGGTTCCCCCACCAATCGGCACCCTCAGCGAGCTCAACACCCCGACAACAGTTGGAAGTACGAATAGCGACAACAGTCGCGGATCTGATCCAGGTGATCTAGCCACAGAAGATGGAGCCTACGGCTCCGGATATGAAAGTTGCGGGAGCAACAGTTTCCCCAACCACTTTATATGCGCCATCATTAACACGGGCGATACCACCGCCAATCGCAAAAACACCAGCACCGGATCTGGCACCGGGCCACCCAAAGGTGTCATACCCAACGGCGACCCACCCAACAGCGACATACCTAATGGCGGCCCCACCAACGGTGGCAATGGCACACCCATCAACAATGGAGCGGGAGGCGAACCACCGACAAAAGTGAACGAAAACACTGGAGAGCGTGTAGTGATCAGACTCAACGACAATGAGTGGGCCCGCTGTCGAGAAGCTCTACAGGGCAATCCTCTGCCCCTCAACTCCCCGCAGGACATGCTGATGGGCTACCATTGGCTGCTAAAGGAGGAATACAGACGCCAGCTACATGCAATCGTACAACTCGAGGTGCGTAAAAAGGCAGCGGACGAATCGAGCCTTCGGCGAGCTGGGCTCTCCTCCCACGGAGGATCCTCCTCCAAAGGTAACGAGTACCTGGCCAACAAAAGAAGATATCAACTGGCCCATCTCAATGAGTAAGAGCACGTGCAAGCCGCGAAAGTCCTCAACTTTAGCTCCATGATGGTGGACATGCGGGGCAACGTGCTCCTGAAGACGCCATAATCTGTAGTAACAGCGGCCACCGTGTACCTCCTCAACAACCAGCCGCCAGCTGGAGATGCGTGAGCTTCCATGCACCGATCTACGATCGCGGGCTTGGGGCTAATCGAGGCCTCCCTCGACAAAGAGCCAACGCTGGAGCCAAAGAAAAGCAAGGTTCTGACAAAACGCTATTCCTCGCCCTCGTCTAGCGACGATAGCCACAATCTGTCTCGGCGTCGCCGCTCACGACGGCACGGTCATGACTATGACGCGCGTGATGACATCACGCAGCGCAAAGTCGACAAAATGCGCGCAAGACGCGCTCGTTCGACTAACTCAGAGGACAAAGACATGGAGCTCTGCGGTGCTAGATGTTTCAGCAGAGCCATTAGGTAGAAGTGAATGCCTAAAGGGTTCAAGCTCCCGTCGGAGATCCCAAACTTCGATGGCCTATAGGACCCGAAGATCTGGCTAGAGGATCATATCTCCTCCGTCAGGCTCCACGGTGGGAGTCGAAGCATGGCCATGCAATGCCTGCAGCTGCAGCTGCAAGGCGCCGCCCGCGCATGGCTCAACAACCTCCAACGCGGATCCTTTCACAACCGGGAAGAGGTGGTCTACAACTTCGTTTGCAACTTCAAGGGCACTTACAAAAGGCCCGCCTCAATCGAAGAACTAAGAGGTTGCTAACAAAGATCTTGCGAGTCGCTGTGCTCGTACATCCAGAGGTGGTCCATCATCAAAAACTCCACAGAAAACATCTTGGAGGACTGCGCAATCGAAACGTTCAACGACGGTGTTCGCCACATAGAGCTCAGGGAGGAGCTAGGCCGCTCGAAGCCCAAAACAATCGACCATCTGATGGAAATTGCAAATCGGTGGGCGAATGGAGAAGATTCAGGGAAAAACCGCGCCCCCTCCAATGATGACGACGACCTTGGGCGTAGACGCGACCACCGAGGCAAGTGTCGAATGCGCATCTACAACGACTGCGACTACGTCAATATGGTCGCAGCCGGCTATGCCGACAAACGCGACAACAACCTCAACAACGGTTATCGTAGCGGTGGATACCGTGACTCCAGGAAAACCACGCAGGTGTGGCAGTGCCGCACTCGTGAAGAGGCACCCGCAACATCCATCAAGGACAAACTGTCCAGACCATGCAACATGCACTTCTACATCGACAAGCACGATGACAAGAAGAAATCTAGCCACCTTCCCAAGGATTGCCATGAGTTTCTCAAACTCCACGAGGGCCTGGCCCAGATGAATCACGAGGCGGTCAGCAGGGGCTACGGAGTTGCCCTAGGTGTTGTGGTACATGGAGCTGCTCCATCGCCGCTCGGACCACCACCACCCGCGGTCGCGCTAGTCCATCACCATGGAGGTGAACCATACCCGCGGGTTGTGGGCAACATGATGATCCAAAAAGGGCGTCCCTCAAATCGAGTGCAGAAGGACATCACTCGCCAAGTCAACTTGGCGACAAATTCCCCACCTTCCACCACTGAGTATCTCAGTGGAAGTGAGTCCTGCATCACCTTTAACAAACACGACCATCCGCGTCAAGTCCCTCGTCTGGGCCACTGTCCCCTCGTACTAGAGGTGAAAATCGGAGGCTTCGACATGAGTCGCGTCTTCATGGACAGCGGGAGAGGCATTAACCTCATGTTCGCGAGCACCTTGCGTGCGATGAGGATCTCTTTGACTTGCCTGGAAGTCTCAGACACGACGTTCCACGACATCGTCCTAGGCAAGGGCTATACCCCTAGGAAAAATCAACCTCGACGTCATCTTTGGCACGACAAAAAACTTTCGGCGAGAGCACATCGACTTTGAAGTCATCGACTGGCCTTTGCAATATCACTGCATCCTCGGACGTGTCGTGTTCGCTAGGTTCATGGCAATGCCGCACTACGCCTACCTACAAATGAAAATGCCAGGTCCAAACGACGTCATTACAATCAATGGAAGCTTCAAGAGGTCAGACAACTGCGACCACTAGTAGAGAAAAGCTTATAGCAGCACTCCTTACCGCCGGCGAAGTAGGCACGGGCTCGCCGGCGGTAAGGGCTTCCAGACCTGCGTACAGTTACCACCGGCGACACACATTGATTACGCCGGGGATACCATAAGTACCGCCGGCGAATAGGTCCAGTGCACGCCAGGGATAGAGTGGGCCGCGTGCCCCCTGAAAAGGCCACCACGTACCACCGACGAATCCGACAACACACGCCGGGGGTATCAGATGGAGCGCCGATGAACAAGGCCCGTGCTCGCTAGGGATAGAGTGGGTCACGTTCCCCCCCGATGGGCCGCCACGTACCGCTGGCAAAACGGCCCGCAGGCGCCAGGGGTAAGTAGGCCGCGAGACCATCAGTAACAGCATCTCTCAACAAACCCCGGCCCCAACAAAAATCCAATCCCCAAATATCGCAATCTCTAGCCGCGGCCCTCGCTCCGCCATCGTCGTCCCGCGTCCGATCCCCCTCGCCGTCGCAGTCGACGTCCATCGTCCGCTGAAGGGAAGGAGGAGGAGGCTAGTCCTGGGCTCGTCCCGCAGCAGGAGCACCACGCCGGCACCTCGTCGATGACCACATCCCCCATCCGCACCACCACCTCGTCGATGACCACCTCCCCCATCCGTAGGTACACGTCACCGAATTCCCTATGCTTTCGCATGGCAATCCCCTTCTCCCTCCCTATGCACGTGATGTGAATTTAGAGTATGCTACAATTGAAAATTGTGTGTCTTGATTGTGTTTTGCTCGAGAGTAGTTCGTTTTTTGCCGATTCAGCCGCCGCTTCCTTGTTCCTGCTTGTCAAGAGCACATCCATGGTGCTAGCTAGGGCAGCTGCCGTGAGCTGACTGAGAGGGTAGGTAGCAGCCGGCGTAGAGACTCGATCCGGCGAGCAGCGACATCCAGTAGCGAGTAGAGCCGGCGAGGGCGCCCTCTGCCCAGACCCCGGACCCCATTCCAAGGCACCGAGCAGGGATGCGGTGACCCAGTCCACTAGGTCTCATCTTCTCTAGTCCTCGGTTTTCTTCAACTTTTCTGCTGCAAGTATAAGCCACTTCAACTTTTCTGCTACAAGTATAAGCCACTCCATTGTTGCTTACGATTTGCAGTTTAGGTACCCTGGGCAAGGGCAGTCAGATGATCCAAACAAAGATCATCCTTTACCTCCACTCGAATTTTAAACGAAAGTCCATAGCCTAGGAAATGTAAGTTTACACATGGGCAAGGGTAGTCAGATGATGCAGTAAGTTTGCACATGCGCGCACGTCTTGGCAATAACATCACTATACAAATTGTGGGTTTTATCAATTTTTCCTTGCATGTTTGTAGCATAATTAGGAAATGTAAACCTGGGGCCTAACATTTTGATGTAATACACCAACATTATGTATATATTCATGTAGAAGAGAGTTATACAATGTATGTCTACATAGTTAGATCTTTTTCTTATTCAGAAGTATGAACAAATTTCATTACTTCATTGTGTTGCCAAACTGACCGTTCAGCATGAAATAAGACAAGTAGCACTTGCTGATAGATTATTCAACCTAGAATTAATAACTGACATATTAATAGCTAACATCGATGCTTTGGGTCCACAATTTACAAAACACCACTTTGCATTTGAAATGGAGACGTAGTCCTAGTCACTGCATCACTGGTTTGTACCAAGCAAGATTGCATATTATGGTGTATCACTGATTCACTATAAACCTCTATGTCTGCACAAGGATCAACATTTCTATATCTTTTTGAAATTGACTTGAACGTCTTTATTGTACAATGTTATCAGTGTAGCTATGACACAACTTGAGCCGAGCCATACAATCCCAGTAGCCGGGTTGAACTCAATAGCCTAGATTAAGACACTAACCTTTGGATATAGGGCGTGTTTGTTCAGTGTGCTCTTTTCCATAACTTCCATGTACGAAAGTAGATTGATTAAGTATACTGAGTAGGAATGTTCTGGTATTGCAAAATTGTGGCATACTCGTTTCAAAAGAAAAATAATTTGCGGCATGTTGGTGGTGTAGGAATGTTCTTGTGATATGTGGCTACGAATTGCTCGCTGGGTGGGTTTGTTCAGTAGAGGTTTCGGTTATTAACCTTTTACAGCTGTTTTTTAGTATTTTTCATCAAAATTTGGGTGCAGGCTAGAGTAGGCTGAGTCTAAAATCATTACTGTGAGTCTGTGACGTCTTTGTGGTGTAACAGTGTTTCTTGTGAGGTGAGAGCATTACTAGAATTTCAAACTTATGTTGTCCGTTCTGAAGGTGTGAGTATGTTACTCTACTATTACTACATCATATTTCTAGAATCACGAATTTAGAGTAGCATGTACATTGGTTTTGCTAATATGTTTGCTTGTATCTATTTAATTATTATGTCGCACGGGGAGCCGAAGTACCGTGGTGTGTATAAGAAGCCGACGAGGATCCCCGCTTGGGAGGCTAAGATCACCATCGATGGGATTAGGTGCCACCATTGGACATGGCAGTCCCCCGAGGAGGCGGCACATGCCTATGACTGCATGGCAGTCCAGTATAGAGGGGCTAGGGCGACCCTCAACTTCCCTGAGGATCGAGCTAGGGCCATTCAGAATAGGCCCGTGGGTATGAGAGTTGCCACGAGGGTGGAGGAGGAGGAGCACCGACTGGTCGAGAGACAGCTTGTTGACCCCTTGGTCCAGACGCTCCGCGTGGATCCTACGGTGATGGCGCAACAGTATGAGGTCTTGGCGACCATTACGTGCCAGCAACCCGTCCAGGAGGTGGGTCTCTCTACGTCCGATGGCGTGGGTTCCTCCACCACGCGCCCTCAGGGCCCGTACTACGGGTCTAGCCCCAGCGACTTCACCGTCACACCCACGTTGTCTGCTGACCTAGGTTCCTTAGGTTTGTCGTCCGACGACGACGATGCCTGATCTAGCTATACTCTGTCATATATTACTTCTAAGACTTATCCTGGTAGACTTTGTCATATATATTACTTATCCTCCTAGACTTTGTCATATATATTACTTATCCTGCTAGACGTAGATCAGCTACTTGTCATATATATTACTTATCCTGCTAGACTTTGTCATATATATTACTTATCCTGCTACTTAATTACTTTATAACTATGTTTACTATGCGTCTTTTTCTAGATATATATATAGAATGGATCAAGTGCGCAACTGTGCACAACCATTGGGCAAGTCCCTGGATAAGAAGTTCCCCTAGTTCTCCCTGTCGGGTTTGAGGCTAGGACGGTATGTGCTCTGTGAGATACACAGTATCATGGATATATATATATAGAATTGAAAATAAACCATGTACTTTGTTGTATTGTTATTGTTTTACTTAGTCAATCCCTTGCGCTTGGCGACCGGACTTCATGGACCATTTCCATAGAAACACGATGGACGATGTCGTGTTTGAGGTCACTTTGACGTCAGATGCTGATCTCGACAGGAGTTATGTGGTTACAGTGACCAACATAGCGATCAGGACATCTTTCAGTGGACCTGGTTGGATAAACTTCTTGAATGATCATGACATGCAATACAGAGACAAGATAAAGATCTTTCTCGTGCATCAAGCAGCCATAATCTACTACATGTAAGCTAGCTATGTAGTTGAGACCATCCTTATATGTCGTTTACTCTATACATACATTCTTTTTCCGACTTCTTCTAAATATATGTAGATTGGATTATAGCGAAGAAGCGTGTGGCAATTTTGGTCAACATAGTTGGCATTGCATGGACAGGAAGATCACCATACCGCTCCCTGCAAACTTTGGTGTTAGGACGGTATGTTCTCTGAAATTCATGTGGAGAATGTAAATATATATATATGTTCAATGAAAATCACGACTAATTGTTCTGTCCTATGTGTTTGTGTAATATTTGCTAGTTGGAGTCCAAGTTTGAACCATATGGTCACTTTCTACACTTGTGTGAACTGTTTGAATGTTATTGATGCATGGTTTGAACATTTGTGTATTCCTTGTATCTGTTGTGTGTATTCTGTCATTATCCTGTGTATTCTGTCAATATTATAGTGTATTCTGTGTAATTTCGATATGTTTTTTACTCCTAGTAATATTACCCCTGGCGAAATCGTGGTGCTATCCCTGGCGAATTAGTATTCGCCTGTGCTACATTGTACTACCACCGACGAAAGAGCGGTAGTGCCAGTGGTACTACAGTACCCCCGGCGTATTCCTATGGCGCCGGCGATGAGGACTTACCCCCGGCGTATATAGCTACTCGCCGGCGGTAGAGGCATATTACCACCGGCGAATTATGAAGGAGCCGGCGATGAGCACTTACCGCCGGCGAGCACCAATGTGCCGGCGATGACGCTTTTGTGTTCGCCGGCGGAAGGGTTTTCTCTACTAGTGGACAGGGAATTCAATAGAATCTCCCAGTCCTTCGGCATGCAGGAGGAACTCGCAAGATTGAAGGAGTCGACAAACAACAGTCTACCTCCCCTAAGCAGGCCAAGTTCACCAGACCTGTCCTTCGACTCGTCGGTACACACGAA
The DNA here is from genome assembly GCA_910589775.1 of Avena eriantha. NCBI lineage: Eukaryota > Viridiplantae > Streptophyta > Magnoliopsida > Poales > Poaceae > Avena > Avena eriantha. The sequence goes on along the minus strand of OU342741.1, from coordinate 264,514,631 downwards.
GAAAGTCCAGGTCCATCTGACGAACCCAACCAAGACGGCCCTCATCGCCAACAACTTGAGTTCCGCATAGGAACTCGCGCTCGTCAAATTCCTCCGTGAGCACTGGGAAATCTTCGCCTGGTGTCCAGCGGACATGCCAGGGGTTCCCAGGGAATTCGCCGAGCATTCACTCAACGTAAATCCAGATGCAAGGCTAGTCAAGCAGACAATACGACGACTGTCTGAACCAAGAGCAAAAGCAGTCGGAATGGAGATCAATAGACTACTCCATACAAACTTCATAAGCGAGATCAAGGAAAGCACTTGGCTCGATAAAACAGTGCTGGTGCCCAAAAAAGACACGGATATCCTGCGGATGTGCGTGGACTTCACCTCCCTGAATAAGCACTGCCAAAGGATCACTTCCTGCTGCCACGAATCGACCAAATCATCGACTCTACCGTGGGATGCGAGTGCCTCTGCTTCCTCGATGCCTACTCAGGCTACAATCAAATTCGAATGAAGGTGGAAGACCAACAGAATACAGCGTTTACGACGCCATTTGGTGTGTTCTGCTACAACACCATGCCCTTCGGGCTAAAAAAATGTAGGAGCCACCTATCAGCGGTGCATGCAGGCTTTCCTAAAGATTCAACTTGGTCGCAACATCCAAGTTTATGTTGACGACATCGTCATAAAAATCAAAGAGGAAGCCTCGCTAATCGACGATTTACGTGACACCTTCGCCACCCTCGACCGCTACCGGATTAAGCTCAATCCGGATAAATGCGCCTTCGGCGTGCCATCTGGGCAGTTACTCGGGTATCTCATCTCTGCGAGAGGGATTGAAGCCAACTCGAAGGAAATAAAGGCCATACTGGCCATGGAGAAGCTGAAGAACGTAAAAGGCGTCCAACAGCTGGCTGGGCGAATCGCGGCGCTCAGCCGATTCATCAGTTGAATGGGTGAAAAGGTGCTACCCTTCTATCAACTTCTATGCAAATCTGACAAGTTTGAGTGGACAGACGAAGCGCGAGAAGCATTCGAAGACCTCAAGCGCCTACTATCCACCTCGCCAGTACTGGTGACACCTCGCAAAAAGGAGCCACTACTGCTCTACATCTCCGCCACCAACCAGGTGGTCAGCACTATGCTCGTGGTAGAGCGAGCCGAAGAAAACAAAGTCCACGGGGTACAACGCCTAGTATACTACCTTAGCAAGGTGCTCACGCCAACAAAGCAACGGTACCCGCATTACTAGAAGTTAGCCTAGGCGTCTTCATGACAGCCAGGCGACTGCACCACTACTTCCAGGAGCACCCAATCATGGTGGTGAACGATGCCCTGCTCGGGCACATACTCAATAATAATGACGCCACCGGACGAGTCGCGCTCTGGGTAATCGAGCTGTCTCCATGAGACATAACATATGAGAAGCGTGACGCGATCAAGTCGCAAGTTCTCCCGGACTTTCTCGTACACTGGATGGAGAACCAACTCCTCGACAAACCAGATATGTCCTACCTCTGGACAATGCACTTCAATGGGTCCAAGCGAATGGACGGAGCTAGCGCAGGTGTCATACTGACATCGCCCCAGGGGGACAAGATGAAATACATTCTGCGAATTCAGTTCACCGCCTCCAATAATGAAGCCGAGTACGAAGCACTAATTCATGGGATGCGGATGGTGAAAGCCTATGGCGCCAAAAGGCTCATCATCTACGGCGACTCCAAACTGGTGGTTAACTAAACGATGCACGAGTGTGACGCACTGAGCGACAACATGATCGCCTATTGTGACCTCTACGACACACTCGAAGGAGACTTCGATGGCTGTGAGCTGCGACATGTGGGTCGCGAAAGCAATTAAGAGGCAGATCTCCTCGCCAATATTGGCTCCACCCGCGCCCCCATACCACCTAGAATATTTCTCGAGCGCATATGCGAACGCTCCATCAAGCCAAAGGCTCCAGAAAAGAAAGCAAGTGTGTCAACGGACTCGGGGGCTACGCCACCCAATGAGCCAATGACTCTCGATGACCTAGAGCTTGATACAGGAATTGAAGGAACAATAAGCGTCATGATGATCGAGCCATCTTGGACACAACCCTACATCACATATCTACTCAGCAAGAGGTTGCCAGATGATCCGACTGACGCGCGACAGATCGTGCGGCGATCCAAGGCATTCGCCCTCATTAATGGCGAACTATACAAGCACAGCATCAGAGGAGTACTCCAACGGTGCGTCTCCAACAGGGACGGAAGAGCCACCTCCTTGACAACCACGAGGGCACTTGCGGGCACCATGCTGGCAGTCGCGCCCTCGTTGCCAAAGCTCTATGAGCTGGATTCTACTGGCCCACAGCAATGCGTGATGCCAAGGACATCGTCCAGCGCTACAACGCTTGCTAGCGATTCGCAGACAAACCTCACGCACACGGCGTGGAACTCCGTCCAATACCATTGTCTTGGCCCTTCGTGCAATGGGGACTCGACATGGTTGGCAAGGACCCGAAATCCTCGCCTGGAGGTTACGTCTACCTCTTGGTCGTAGTCGACAAATTCACCAAGTGGATCGAGGCCATGCCGGTGACAAATCAATCAGGGGTCAGCGCTATCAAGTTCTTCAAGTCCATTGTCTACCGCTTTGGAGTGCCAAACAGCATCATCAAAGACAATTGGATGAACTTCACCTCTAAAGAGTTCTAGGAATTCTACAAAAACCTGGGAATCAACATAAGCTACGCCTCGGTGGCTCACCCGCAGACTAACGGTCAAGTCGAAAAGGCTAACGGCCTCGTCTGTGGCAGAATCAAGAAACGACTCCTCTGACCACTCGAACAAGCCCCTAGATGCTGGCCAGACGTGATGCAATCCGTACTTTGGAGCCTGTGCACAACTCCAAACAGCGCCACGGGATACACCCGGTTCTTCATCGTGCACGGTGCTGAAGCGGTGCTACCAGCAGAAGTACGCTACAAAGCCCCACGGGTGGTAGCCTACAGCGAGCGAGAGTCAACTCTTGCACTCGAAGACTCCATCGACCTCCTTGACGAGGCAAGAGAAATTGCAGCGGAGAGATCAACGATCTACCCACAAAATCTCCGCAACTATGACAACAGAAGGCTACGCCCAGACCCTTCGTCAAAGGAGACCTAGTCCTGCGACTGAAGCAACAAGGGCATCTCAAGCTTGAGTCCCCTTGGGAGGGACCTTACGTGATTACAGAAGTAATCCTAGGTGGCGCCTATCGCCTTAAATATTTTGAGACAGGAGTCACATACTCCAACCCCTGGAACATCGCTCAGCTGCGCCGTTTCTACCCTTAGTCGTTTTTACATTTACAAATAAGGCTATTCAGCCAGGCTACTTAGCCACACATTGTACCTCGTACTATTCTGCGAATAAATAAAGCTAAGTGCCCCAAAACTCTGAGTTTTTCCTTATTTTCTTACAATTTTATCACTCGGGCATTGCGCCACCCTTTATACTTCCGTTCTACGAACAAATGACAGTCTCTTGAGTAGGTGACGCAACATCAATCGAACCCTTGATAAACACCAACCCAGTTGCAACGCACCTGACATGTTGGCAAGGTGCTGAGATAAACACAAGTCGGGCTAACGAAAAGGAACTGTAGAGTACATCACACTCGCAAAATATAAAAGCTAGCAAGCTCTTCACATATCAATGGGTATTAATTGCATCCAACATATTCGTACGAACTTTACAACACTTGTACAATTATGTGCAGGATACTAAACATGCTACTACTGCAACAGAAGAACGTTCGTCTCCTCCTCGAAGAAATCGACAATGTCCTCTGCTGGCCGATCAACCACTTGATAGTGCGGAACCATGTTCCAGGTCATACCTTCTGGCAGAGGCGGCGGCCTAGCTGCAACAGACGCAACATCTACATCTGGCCTATGCAGTCGCACTAGCGACAACGCAGCCTTAAGACCAGCTACTAACTGCTGCCGCACGCATTCGTGAACTACAGTCAAAACTTGAAACTTCGCCAGGAGGGCTAGCAGGCTTGAAGGGACGGCGTCCAACGGGAACATTGTTTGATAAATATGCCTAAGGCATGACTGCGCCTTCTTCAGAAAATGAAGTACTCGAGAAGCACGATCCCGCAGGGTCGCAAGCGCGATCGCACGATCGTGGTCCACCCAAAAGTACCCACTCGCCTGTAGTTGCTCCTAGGTCAAGTCATTCATTCAAATGGCAACCCGGTACTTCTCATCCTGCGGATGACGAGCACTGGCAACTACACCAAGAAAAATGGCAAACATTTGAACTACTCACTCAGCTGCGCCACCTCCTCCAAAACATACTTCTCAGGGGCGGTGGCCTTCTCCGCTTTCGACTTCCAAACATCTGCACTACCGCGGAGGATGGGCAACTCACGCTCCAATTGCTTAATGTGATCGCGCAATCACGAAAGCAATGACAACTCCTCCTCCTTTGAGCACGTCTGCGCCAAGGTTTCATCGATGGACGGAAGATCATGAGGACCACTCGACGTACCCTATCACAAATCAAGCAAGAACAAATGAGGGACCAAGAATACATTGATAAAAGACACGAATGCATTTTTCCAAGCACAGCAAAAAATCTCGACAGGGATACTCCCACAAAAGCATAGTTTCAACACGAAATAACTACAACTATTACAGATTGGCTACTAAGGAGCAGTCTGCTTTTTTGACTTCTACTTTGACTTTGGGGGCCTCATCGAATCCGTGGCACTCTCTGACGCCGCAGACTTTCCGGTGCCAGCCCCTGATGCCGCAGCCTTCGCTGCCTTCTTCGCTCATTGTAGCTCCTTGGAGTATTTGGCGACTGTATTGATGAGCTACGGATCATACTTACCACATCCAGTAGCGAAGGGAGCAAACACTACCTGTTGGCCATCTGCGCCGACGGGCATCACCTTGGAGATCATGGCGGGGTCCACTTCCATGCCATGGGCTTGCACCATCGCGAGTGCCATGGTGGCGCTGATAGACCGCTGGGAGTTCTTGAAGTCCATGGGAATACCACCAGCAAGGGATTCCACCCGGTCCTCTAGGTTGTCAATTAGCTCAGCCTTGGGGGTCAGATCCTCGCGTATGCGACCGAGCACACCCTTGGCCTTCGTCAGCATCCCCTGAATGGAGGCGCTGCGGTCTTCGACTACGACGATAACACCAGCCACCGCATCTTTGTTGCGAAGGGACTGGGCGTCAAAGCTCAGGCCACTGGCATCTACATACACAAAAGTGTTAGCACAGTAACACGATGTCGAAGCAAAAGAGCAATCAAAATTCAGCCGAAAGAATACCTGAGAGAGACTTAGCAATCGAGAAAAGTTACTCCTCGAACAACTTCTCCCTCTCAGCAATGGAAGCACGGAGACCCTCTTCTCGTTTTCGCAAATCCTCTAGAGCTGTGATTGCTTCATCAAGATTCTTCGTCACCGCGACAAGCATATTCTCAAGTGCACCAGCACGACAAAGAAGTTCATTGTGCTCAACTACAAATACACAGGGTGTATCATCAATCGAATTCATAAAATTCATGAAGACAAATACGAAGCCAAAACTAACCTTCGACAACACGATGGAGATTGTCCAACAACGCATGCTGACAACCCACGGCAAGGACTTGCTCCGCCAGGCGAGAAGCTTCCTTCATGATGAGCTTCCTTAGAGGAAAACAAAGATTCAGCAACAACACAAAGTATAAATTTGACTGCCAAAACAGAAACAAGGACGCTTACGTGATCCTCTAGGGACCTCGAAGATGACTGTCGTGAAGTTGTCTGAGCAACCATCTAGTGTTCCCCAACATGTGGGGAACCCGATGAATTGTGCCTCGAGTGGGCCACCACTAGAGCTAAAGGAGACCGCTCGACCACATACTTGGCCTTAGAGTCTGCGACTCCGGACACTTTCACAAACTTGACATCGTCAGAAGATGACGACGCTGCTTGACTACAAAAATACATCCAGCAAAAACTTTAGGGAAAGCAACTCCAAAAAGAAACCAAGACAAAGTCGTGAATGCAGGAATCACCAGTCAAATTTGTCAAGGTCGAAGGATTACTCCTCCAACTTCGATGACTCCTTCAGTAGTCGCATCTTCTTCCGGGCAGGAGGAGCCATGGAACACACAGGAACAACGGGGATTGGCTCCTCTGCAGTAGCAGAAGGACCTTCTGGAGTCGTCGGGGAAGTAGCATCAGAATCCTCGCTATGAGAACACTTGCGACTGTCCTGGTCGATGGACTCGGGGGCTCCCTCTTCCTCTTCAATTGGGATGGTCGACTTCGACTCGTCCTCTTCCTCCACTTCATGAGGGATAACCCCTTCAGGGCGAGGGGCAAATTGGAAGATACCTTCCAATCCTGCATTCAAAAGATACATTATTATACATCAAGTACTTAATGGAAATCGACAAACAAAGCTACTTCGTAGTACAATTCTACCTCAGGAGGAGGGTTAGAGTTGTCGAAAGGAAGCACGACTGGTTCGCTCGGAAGATCCTCCTTGGCGGTATATTTGGTCACCAATCGCAGCCTCCTATCTACTTCACCCACAGAAATGCCATCGACAAATACGCGAGTGGCATTGCTCGTACCAGCCCAGCAGAACATGGGGTGGACTCTGGCCTGCAGAGGCTGGACGCGGTGGCGCAACCATGTGCGAATGAGAGCAGCACCTCCCTCTTCTTTGCCTATGCGACTCTCGAGGTCAAGACATTCTTATACATCACATCCGTTTCCTCAGACTCGCTAGGCATCACGATATTCTTCCAAGAGCGCCTCCTCTTGCACGGCGTCGTAGGATCGAAGCTATCGAGTATGTAGTGCTCTCCGTCGGCCTTCTGGTCGCGGATGTAGAACCACTTGTCTTTCCACCCTTGGACGGACGTAGTGAGCTTGATATCAAAGTAGGTGACAGAGGAGTCGACGTGGATTCCGCAACCTCCTACGTCGTAGACTACGGAACCGGACACCGACTAGCGTTTCAGCTTAAAAAGCCTCTTGAAGAGGCCAAAGTGTGGCATGATTCCGAGCCAGCACTCGCAAACAGTAATGAAGCAGGAGATGTGGAGAATAGAATTTGGGGACAACTGATGCAGTTGGAGCCCATAGAAGCAAAGGAGACCCCTGAAGAAAGGATGCAGGGGGAGAGAAAGACCTCGGATGATGAACGCAAGGAACATCACCCGAAAACCCGGAGGAGGACAAGGGATTACCTTCTCGCCGGGCATTCATGAGTCGTCTTCCGTCGATAGAAGAACTCCATCTTGATGATGAAGATGCAGCTCGGCGGGACTGATGATGGACGCACGCTAGGCGCCGTTGGTGATGCGGGTGCCTGCACCCTTCTTCTTCCCAGTGCCGGCGGCACTGGTGCCCATGGTGGTGGTACCGCCTTTCTTCTTGGTGGCGGCAATGGCGGCCGCGGACCTAGCAGCGGCGCCTCCCTTCCTCTTGCCCATCTTTTGAGGGCGGTGTGAACGGAGGAAGTAACTGGGGAAGACACGGAGCTGGTCCAGTGCCGCGAAAAGGAAGTGTGCAAGGAAGCAAAGAGCAGCAACAATGGCGACGGTGGCACGAGGAAAGAATACAGATGGGGAAAATTACCGCAGCTGCGCTGCTACTTAACCTCCTCGCGAAGACCATCCAATGGCCAGTAGAAACCCTATTACATGCGTGGCGCACATTGCCATCGACACGTGGCAAAGCTAAAACACGAACCGTCCCCCACTATTTCCATTACGCGTGGAAATCGAGGAGACGCAGTTAAAACAGAAGATTACGCACGCCCAGTCAAATCGAAGTCAGAAAGTGGGACCCACTGCTTGTCACGTCCCATCAAAACCACTCAAGTGGGCAAATGAGGTCATCACATCGTCAGCACTGACATCATCAATACCAGCAGAAGGAACTTTTGACTACTTTAGTCCTTGCTCAAGTCTTCGACTCCACCAAGCACTCGGGGGCTACTCCTATAGGGAGCGCTGGTCGCGCACCCTACGATTTTCTTTATGCAGGTATGTGAACATTAAAGACAAACCAATCACTCGAATCTACAATTTGATTGTGAATTTTGGGTTACTCCCATAGGGAGTGCCAGAAGCAAATTCATCTGAAACAAGCAACAAAAGACGACAACAGTCGCAAAAGGTCTTTAGTCCCCGCTTGAGTCTTCGAATCAACCAGGCACTCGGGGGCTACTCCCATAGGGAGCACTGGTCGCGCACCCTATGATTATTTGTACATCGTACTATGTGTTGATAACATCCACACTCGAATGCTATGGCGAATCCGCCTCATATCAACCCTACAAAGAGGTCACGTCTCCTGGGCCACCCGAATCATCTCCGCAATGACAAAAATTTGGATGCCATGCTTACAGCGTGAAGATAAGACCTGAATAAGGCCTGGCAACACATCTACTATGCACTACCAGAAACATATCCATGCCTACAGGTACGATGAACATGCCTTGACGGACGCGTCGAGTACTCACACTTATACACTGGAATACGACTCTTGTAAGACCTCCGCGTCCTAAGTCGAATTATGCTAGCACTTTTCTGAATTCGAGTCTAGGGACTCGAGTTTGAGTAGATTGCGTTGTTTTGCCCTAAGGCAGTTAACTGATACCGATACATCGGATAAATCAGGCACACATATCAACAATCCCTATGACACGAACCAAACACTCGAAAAATGCTCAGTCATGCACTCGAAAGGCTTCATAAAGTCCCAAGTCGAATCTACGATTCCACTGGACACTCAGGAGCTATTGACATGGGTATACCCTACAGGTACATGAGTTTGGTATATACGGCCCGGATACGGCAGAAGCCCACGGTGTTGCCAAGGCCCAATACAGAATTCGGGTGACCCACGGACTCTTTGATTGCTTGTAACGCAAGATGAAGCTTAAGATAGAAATTTTAAGGGGGCAAACCCTAATCTGTAACCGACTCGACCTGCTACCCGAGACCTAGCCTATCTATATAAAGCCTAGGAGGGGGTGATACGTTGCTAACGGATCCATAATTTTTGTTGTTCCATGCTTGTTTTATATCTACTTTCTTATGTTTTGTCCACACTTTGTAGTACTTTTACACATTTTCTGGAACTAACCTATTAACAAGATGTCACAGTCCCAGGTGCCTGTTTTCTTCTGTTTTTGGTTCCGGAAAAGCCAGAAAATGAATATTCTCGGAATTGGACCAGACAAAAGCCAAAGTCAATATTTTACCAGAAGACTCACGGAGCCAGAAGATGAGATGGAGAGGGGGCAAGGGCTAGCCACACCACCAAGTGGTGTGGGCCCCTCCGGCCTCCACCGACCTTGCCTCTTCTCCTATAATAAGCCTCCCGATGCATAAACCCTAAAGAGTCAAGCCTCCAGCCACGAAAAGTTCCGCATCATGCTGCCACCAAATGGGAGATTCGAGGGACAAAAAGCCTCTATTCCGGCTCCCAGCTGGGATGGGGAAGTGCCCCGGGAGCCATCTCCATCGACCTCCACCGCCATCTTCATCGCCATTGCTGATTCCCATGATGATGAGGGAGTAGTTCTTCCTCGAGGCTAAGGGCTCTACCGGTAGCTATGTCTTGATCTCTCTCTATGCATGATCATATTGTGATCATGAGCTTTGTAATCAAGTAGATCTACCTTGCTACTCAAGTGATTTAATAGATCTTTGCTCTCCCCATGTGTGTGAAAGTGACAGCATGCACACCATTGTGGCACTTAGGCTAGAGATTACAAATACTTGTTATGAGTTATATTTGGAGTTGGATGTTTCTATGAAATGTTGGTGTTTGTTGGAACCATCTAGTGCTCAAGGTGACAATGTGGGGTTATCTATATGGGGAAAGTGAACTTTGAGGTGTGTTGTTATAGCCCTACCATTGATTAGAGTGTCCAACTGGGGAGTAGTTCAGAGTAGTATGATGAAGAGAAGATATTTATATGAGAGTGTTCACTAGCGAAAGTATGATCCCTAGGCCTTGTTTCTAAGCATTGAAACACAGTTTGCAACTAGATCTGTTACATGTTTGCTTGCTGCTATCTTTATTTCAGTTTTACTTTAGTCTCTTCCATGCCATCAAGCTCTTTTCTGGCACCGTTACCACTTATAACTATCTATACCACTTGTACTTCACTATCTCTTCGCCGAACTAGTGCACCTATACACCTGACAAGTGTATTGGGTGTGTTGGGGACACAAGAGACTTCTTGTATCTTGATTGCAGGGTTGCTTTAGAGGGATACCTTTGACCACTTCCCCCTGAGTTCGATAAACCTTGGGTAATCCACTTAAGGGAAACTTGCTACTGTTCTACAAACCTCTGCACTTGGAGGCCCAACAACTGTCTACAAGAATAGAAGTGTGTAGACATCAAGCTATTTTCTAGCGTTGTTGCCGGGGAGGTAAGGTAAAAGGTACTCACATCCTCCGGTGTGAGTGCTCGAAGTTATTTCCTTTAGATTCTGAAATTTTGTCTTTTTGTTTCTTGTTTTCACTTGTTAGGCTTAATGGAAAACAACAACAAAATTATAGAGCTTTATAGTATTTATCTTGAGTTAGGACATGAAGTGTTTGAAGAGAAAATTAGCAATGTTATTAGTATGAATTCTTTGAACAACATTATTGCTAATGCTATGGAAAATTCTAAGCTTGGGGAATCTTTCTTTTGTGAAGATGATCTTTTTAGTCCCCCAAGCATGGAGGAGAAAATTTACTTTGATGATACTACGCCTCCAATATATGATGATTACAATGACGAATATGATATTTTCAGTCCACCTATTGAAGAGAAAATTAATTATGATTACAATATGCCTCCTATATTTGATGATTATGGTGATGAGAATAATAATGATAGCTATTTTGTTGATTTTTCTCCCACTACAATTAATTAGAATGACTATTCTTATAGGGAGAGTAATATTGTTAATTTTATTAATAAGAATGCATGTGGCTCATGATAAGAATGTTTCATGTGATAGTTATATTGTTAATTTTATTCATGATGCTAGTGAAAGTTATTATGCGAGAGGGAAACATGGTTTTATGTATCTCAACAATATTAAATTTCCCCTCTTTATGTAGAAATTTTTGAAGTTGCACTTGTTTTGCTTTCCTATGATTGTTGCTTTGTTCTTTCATGATTTGTTTCTCTACAAGATTCCTATGCATAGGAAGTGGGTTAGACTTAAATGTGCTTTGAATTTTCTTCTTGATGCTCTCTTTTACTTCAATTCATATTTCTTATGTGAGCATCTTCTCAAACTATCATGCCTAACTTAAAGCCGTTAAAGAAAATTACTTATTGGGAGATAACCCAAAAGTTTTAGATGAGTCTTGGAAGTTATTACCTCTATAATAACCGCTCTTTATCCTTTTTATTTGCTTTTTGTGCCAAGAGTAACCTCTAATGAGAGAGAAGTAATGCTTGGGAAAGTTGCTGTCCCGAAACAGATTTCTGCGCTTCACCGTAAATATTCGTGTAAAATCTCTGTACGTCTTTTTGAGGCGTGAATTTTTGTGCTTATGCCCCAGGTTGTTATCTAAGTTTCGTTAGTTCAACACTTTTCGATTTGAGCAACATAAGATCTTCGAAAAATTGGTTTTGACCTGCTAGACTGTTTTGACAGATTTCTGCCATTATTTGCATTTGCTTCTTGTTGATTCCTTTTTGGGTTCTCTTTGGGGAATTGAGCTTTTTTAGGGAAGTTCTACAGTAGCTTGTGTTTTAATGGAAGTTTTATTGGTGTTGAAACAGAACCCAAAGACTTATTATCTTGAGTGCACTAATGTTGCTAATAAAGATTGTGTGACGTTTTGTATGAAGGAAGAATTTCAGGTGTATGGAAGGAATGATGTAATGAGATGGAGAATGGACTAAAGCTAAAGCTTGGGGATGCCACGCGTGTCACCCCAAGAAATATCCAAGAAGTACAAGCGTCAAAGCTTGGGGATGCCCAAGGCATCCCCTTCTTTATCAATAAAAATCTCAGGTTTCTTCCAAACACATCATTTTTATTGTTTCATGCATAGTTGTGTTGTTCTTGGAGCGTCTTCGTTTTGTTTTTGGTTTTCATTTGCTTGGTTTTCTTAGTTTGCTTGAATAAATTAGTTGGACCCCCTCTTTCATATATTAATTTTCAAATAGTTTGGTGTGGATTGGAAAAGAGTAGGAAAAGTTCATGCTTAAGTGGTAAAAGGAGCTTGTTTTTGACTGTGACCTATGCTTTGTCATGCCATGCTTGGTATTGTTTTGGCTTTATGCTTAGTGATTATTTCTGTAGCATTACTTGTTATAAAAAATTGAGACTGCTTAATGTGCCTTGGAAGAATCATGCGTTGTTTTAGCATATTAAAGCATAGTATCGTGGTATTCTCCTTTGATGCTTTATTTGGGTTGACTTGGCGCATTCTCATACCATGTTATGACTATCCAAAGTCACCATAGCCTTTATGATCCTTTAGTTTTCGACTTGTAATATCACTTTATGCTTTAATCAATGATGTTTTGTCGCTTTTCATGATTATGGCCATTATTGCTCTCTTAGTTGGTCGCTCTCAGTATTTTGCTAGCCTCCATAAGCAAGTATGAGTCCCACTCATGCATACGACTCCATTAAACCAAGTTATTCCAAAGATTCTACCATACCTACCTATTAGCATTTGCTATTCCAAGTATATTCATGCTTTTATCTACCTTCCAAATTAAACTTGTTATGTGAAAATTAGTGATTAAAGCTCTCATGAACTTGATGGCACACTTTAATTTTCTTGCACTTAATAAACTTGAACCATTGTGCCCATCTTTGTTGCGTATATGCTTGCGCTTTATAAGTTGAAATTAGCAGAACCATGTATCATGGGGAACGCTTTCAGCATTGTACTTGTACATCGTACCCCGTTGATATCATGATTCTTTTGGTTATGGATCCCGATGGTGTGAAATAAAAGTGGAACTTGTAAGATCATGGAGTTTGTATGTGTGTTAGAGAAACGCCTGGGATGCTAGCCTAAGCCATGCCTAATCATGGTGGAAACTTGCAGCATAACCATAATGAGCACTCTATGAAGCATCCTCAATAAAAACCTATGCAAACAGCAAATAAAAAGATTGCTGAGATGCTCATTGCATGCTTGCCTTGTCATTTTTATTATGGGATAGCTCCTATATCATGTGTAAGGGGTACCCCGTTGGCCGTTCTATATGATACATATGTACTTACAATGACAAGAGCTTACTTGTGACTAAAGTTGAATAGCATGAGGTTCGGTCTTCGTAAGTAAGGGGCATGAGCTTTCGGCTTATAACCTGTCAAGCATATCCTCTTAGTTGTGTCACTTTAACCTTAATCACCTAAAGATGCTTATGATAGGGGCAATGAGAGCTTAAAGCTAGTAAGTACCACAATTTTTGGAAGCTCTTTACGAAACTTGAATCTCTACTTCCCTCTGTGAAGGCCTTTCTTCCTATTTTATGTTGAGTCTCGATCTTCTATCTTTACGCACCTATTGAGAGAGCACAGTGTCCATTCTTAGTTCTATGTGCATTGTCCCAAGACTTGTTGATTGATGCATTGTCCCAAGACTTGCAACTAGATCTGTTACATGTTTGCTTGCTGCTATCTTTATTTCAGTTTTCCTTTAGTCTCTTCCACGCCATCAAGCTCTGTTCTGGCACTGTTACCACTTATAATTATCTATACCACTTCTATTTCACTATCTCTTCACCGAACTAGTGCACCTATACACCTGACAAGTGTATTGGGTGTGTTGGGGCCACAAGAGACTTCTTGTGTCTTGATTGGAGGGTTGCTTGAGAGGGATACCTTTGACCACTTCCTCCCTGAGTTCGATAAACCTTGGGTAATCCACTTAAGGGAAACTTGCTGCTGTTCTACAAACCACTGCACTTGGAGGCCCAACAACTATCTGCGATGGACCCAGGGTGTGTGGCGATGGCTGTAAACGACTGGGAACATGAAAGTGTGACTAGGCTTGTTGATACAGCGTAAACGTGGCACGGGGTTCCTAAACAGTATAGGCGCTCCACGTGCAATCATAAATAAAGCAGTAAAGCATGGCATAAGTACAGGATAGTAATAAAGCCCCAAACTAGTTTGTGGCCCCAAGAAATAAAGTGTGAATCAAGCTCAGGCGAAGGGGGATCCATAGAGTCTCCCATATGTGGATAGTGTGCATAGTCAAGGAACATGTATCAAGTACTCAGGGCCTACAGGACACAAGTGAGCGTGGAAGAACCAAATAACATCTATTGCCCACCGATGCCTCTGCATTAGTTATATCTATTCTCAACATTTTCATTATCAAGTTGAAATAAAAGTCATGATCATCTCCAACATTAAACATGTGCCAACCTCCCAACAACGATGAAACATCCATGACGTGAAGCAGCACATGAGCAAGCAACTACGACTCGTAAGGCCAACTATCTATCAAACAACAGGTAGTAGGATGTGTCCAAGGCAATATAGAGGCTACAAGGAATATAAATGGTTCACGGAAACTAAAGCATCGCAACACGGATAGCAATAGATCAACAATAGGAAGTAAATGCTACAAACACAAAATAGGTAGAAAGGGAGAGAATTCTCGCCTGGGAAACACTGTCGAAGGTTCATCCGAAGATCAGGTCAACACTCGCATCAACTCATTGTCCTAAACCTTGAAGAAGCAAAGCACTAGAAGAAAACACCGGATGCACTATTCATTACTATGGTAGAAGATCAAGCATGATGCATGTATGATATATGACATGGCAAAGATGCGATGCGACTAGACAAAATTAAGCGGAACCGAGGTCCCGACAATTAATTAGAAGGTTCATGTTGTTTAGTTACCCCACAATTTAAATGTTGTCTTAACAAGGCAAAATATGGCATCGGTTCGCTACACAAATTTAAATGGGGCCAATATAAGACTAGAATGGCCCGCATATAGCCTCCATATTTAATTTAGGTGAATCAGCATAATGCCCCCAAACCACACAATATGTATGCGACATGAAAATTTTAATATGCAACAAGTATATGTTATTTATTATAAAAATAGGGGTCTCAGAGAAGGGGTCACACATTGGGGGTTTGAGTCCGGGGTCTTGGGGTTTGACGGGGATCGGCCTTCACCTCCGGGAATGGGGTCTTCGTGTCCGTGAAGGAGAGCATGAAGTCATTGTTGGGGTTCGGTCTTCAGGGTCCGAGACCGGGGCTCTTCGAATCCACATTCGTGAAGAAGACCTTGGTGTTCAGGAAGGCGATCTTGGTGGTTTTTGGGTCCAGGAAGTAGATCGTGGGTCCTTCGTCTTAGATTCCAACTCAACCATGTCCGGTCTCCGTGTAGAAGTTCTTGTCTGTGCGGAGGACCTTGTACAATTTGATACGCTTATCCACCGGAAGATCTCGACTGAACATTGCATCACTTCATCGGCTCTTGTTATGACAATCTCCAGAATCCGCTGCTTCGGTCGAGCGATTGCGACAAAATAAAACAATGTAGCAACACCGAAAGAGCACCAATAGTACCATGTGCAATGGAAGCCCAGACCTATAGATGCACAAGCGCACAGAAACAGGGTCGGAAGCTACCATGCAGAACGAGGAAAACCCGCGGTTACCTCTTGGGCCAAAATAGGCAGGTTTACCGAGAGGATCGCGCACTGCAGAGAACCATGCAGGAAGCTCGCAGTATGCACGGGCAGAGGGTGCCATGGCGACCACGCCTAGGGGAAGCCGGTAGGCAGAGACGAGGTTGTCCAAGCGGTGGGACCAAGCAGGGCTCGGCAGGAGACGAGAGGCGGAGGGCTCACCGGGGACGGGGCCGGCAGAGCGGCGAGACGAGGAGGGCACGGCGGCAGCTCGAGCGGGCGCTGACTATGGCCAGGGGCTCTGCGCGAGGTGGGGAGGAGCTGCGACGGGCGCAGACGAGCACCGACGATGGTGCGCGGAAGTAGAGGTCCCACGGGGCGGAGGGCTTGGGGCTTCTCGACAGGGAGAAATGAGCGGAGTGGCGGTGGATCCCGCGGTGGCGCCAGTCATCGTCGTAAGAGACGGGGCTGAGGCAGAGGTGGGTGGAGGCCATGTGCGTTGGCCCGAGCAGGTGGGGAAGCCGATGGAGGCGGGGTCTGCGAGGGTGCGGCCGGCTCTAGGCATGGTCGAGCACGGGGCGGGGATGGTCTCTAGCGGGGAGGAGGACTGAGAGGCGGCGGTGTGCTCTCGGCTTGAGGGGAGCGTCGAGGGGAGAAGAGATCTCGAGTGAGCGATGTGGGGCCGGGGGTTATCGGGTGCGAGGTGGGGAGAGGACGAGGCGAGCGCAGGGGTTGGTGGGGCCATGTGAGGGAGAGGCGCCAGGGATGCCTTCCTGCGTCAACGCGTCCGTGGTGTGGGTCGCGTGTATTGCACGCGGGGCTGGGGCGGGTCGGTTGGTTCGCGTCGCATGCCCGCGTGTGTGTGCGGCGGCATGTTGTGAGCGCTGGCGGCGAGAGTATGTGGAAGCTAGGGTAGGTAGGTTAGGGTTTTCTTGTTTTAGGGTTAGGAAGGAGGTGGACGGCTGGGCTTTTGGGCCTGGCTGGCTGCCTTCCTAAAAAATAAGTTTTATATTTATCACCTTTTGTAATTAATTTTAGACAAACAAAAGATCCGAAAGAGACCAGGGTTTATCATTTAAAAATATAGAAGGGGTGTTTAGAAAACAATAGTGGCTTTAAAAAATAGTTTTCGGCAAATATATGCGTGATGACATGACGATGCTCAAATGCAAGGTGGGATGATGACATGAGCATGCGGTCATGATGATGCACAAAATAGAAACACTAAGCGATTTTCTAGTAGTGGTTTTACTGGGGTGCTACAATTCGAAACCACTAAAAATGGATCTCATCCTCGAGATCCGCCTCATGGTCCGGGGAAGAAGGCTGATGATCAGATTCTTTTTGCTTCGTGTAGATCTTCACGACACCACTAACAAAGATCCTCGCTCCATCTTGAAATCGGTGACACCACCAACAAGGTGTCGTTGTTCACGTTCCTCGAGAGAACACTCTCGGGACGAAGGCAGAGGTCTCGACAGATAAGGCCACCTCCAACTTCCGGGAAAAGAGTAAAATTGCTTGATCACCATTCAATGTACAAAAGAGAATGATAACAGTAGTGGTATGGTAGCTACTCCATCCCGCACTCGAAGCAATACTCTGTAGATGAACAAAATAATCGTGTAACCAACTCTCGGAATTCAGACTAAAGATCTTAACAAGCAATGTTCGGAAAACTTCATAAAAGACAGACGAGATGCAGGCTCTTTATCCGATCTCATGTAGATGATGTCGTCGTGTTGGAAAACACCAGAAGATACAAAGAGAAAAAATGACTTTTGGATCACTTGAAAGGTACATAGGAGAAGATTCCTCATATAGCATGAAGACCAGATGTAGAAGCACCGTTAAAAGAGGAAGGAAGCGAAGCCCTGAAGGTATGACGAAAACGCAACCACGAGAAATCCTAGACTTGAAAAAGGTAAGAGAGTAGATTCAAAATAAGCAAAGGTAAGATGAGATGAGCATAGAGGTAAGGAGTAAAAGCTGACCTAATCAGATCTATCCAACCAATTTTTCAAAATAGTTTTGACACTCTACATTGTCTGTTAGCTAGGTTATCCTACAGGCTGGACCAATGGGGTATCACAACTGCTGAGCTCTGATAACACTTTGTAACACCCTCAAATCAGCCCTGTACAAGTTTTAGCGATTTCCGCCAAACCCACATAGGAACGATTCAAAGGTGCCTACCAGGCACTTGCGTGCGGGTGGAGTACGAAGTAAAATCATTACACAATAGTCCATGATGGAACCCATAGAACATATATATATACAACAACGACTCATCGAGTCAAGAATACAGATATACGATACAAAGATCCAAATCACCTTTAAACAATACAACATCCGAGTACTTATAAGATGCAAATGGGGCTAAGAGCCCTGAAAAATAACCAATCGTGTCCATAACCCTATCGAGGCCAAGCCGGAAGGATAACCCTGCTAATGAATACGAAATTATACTTGTTAAACAAAAAGGGGGTGCCGACAAAGGGCAAAAGAAAAAGGGAGCGGTCAGTACTGAGCCAGTACACGGCGAGGCTAGAATTCGGCGGCTCTCGCCTACATAGGTATGGTGGACTGAAGCGGCAGCGCAGCATGCACTAAACAACCTATAGAGACTTCATACAACTGTCGACTATTGGAGATGGGTAAGAAAGACCTATTCGGAACCAATCTGATACTAACACCAATCATACCCATCCTGGCATTTCCCCCTCGAGACCAAACAAGGATGTTAAACTGAGGAACTCACACAGTTGGCAGTTTTATTCATTCCATTATAGTTGCAGCACTTACTAGTCAGATATAGATAGCATTAGTCATCTTGATATCATAAGCAGTGGGCAGTTTTAGTTAACCATTCCGTTATAGTTGTAATACTTACTAGTCAGATACAATTATCCCTAGATATCAGAGACTCAATAGTTGTTGGCGCTTTTATTTACTCATACCATTGTAGTAAAACTTATTACCAGACATGTCAAAGTCAAATTTATAGCACTACTTTAGTTATAGTTGTCTATGATCGAGATACTATGCTCCAAGTCATCCATAACCGTGGACACGGCTTTCAGAAAGTTTCACCCTGCAGGGATGCACAAATAGCAACACACACACGGGCAACCTCGGGAAGAACCAAATAAAACGCAACGAGGCCTCATGACAGTGCATTCACAGGATTCATAAATTATTTCAGGGGGCCACCCCCAATAAGCTACCCGTTACGAAGTCGGCCGGCTCCACGACGGACCTAGGGTGTGTGGCGACGACTGTAAATGACTGGGAACCCGAAAGTGTGACTGGGCTTGTCGATACAGCGTAAACATGGCACAGGGTTCCTAAAAAGTACATGCGCTCCATGCGCAATCGTAAATAAAGCAGTAAAGCATGGCATAAGTATAGGATAGTAATAAATCCCCAAACTAGTTTGTGGCCCCAAGAAATAAAGTGCGAATCAAGCTCAGGCGATGGGGGATCCATAGAGTCTCCCATATGTGGATAGTGCGAATAGTCAAGGAACAGGTATCAAGTACTCGGGGTCTACGGGACACAAGTGAGCATGGAAGAACCAAATAACATCTATTGCCCACCGATGCCTCTACATTAGTTATATCTATTCTTAGCATTTTAATTATCAAGTTGAAACTAAAGTCATGATCATCTCCAACATTAAACATGTGCCAACCTCCCAACAACGATGAAACATCAACGACGCGAAGCACCACTTGAGCAAGCAACTACAACTCGCAAGGCCGACCATCTATCAAACAATAGGTAGTAGGATGTGTCCAAGGCAATATAGAGGCTGCAAGGAATATAAATGGTTCACAGAAACTAAAGCATCGCAATACGGATAGCAATAGATCAACAGGAGGAAGTAAAGATTATAAACACAAAATAGGTAGAAGGGGGGAGAATGCTCGCCTAGGAAACATTATCGAAGGTTCATCCAAATATTGGGTCAACACTCGCATTGACTCATCGGCCTAAACCGTGAAGAAGCAAAGCACTAGAAGAAAACACCGGATGCACTATTTATTACTACGATAGAAGGTCGAGCATGATGCATGTATGATATATGACATGGCAAAGATGCGATGCGACTAGAAAAAATTATGCGGAATCGAGGTCCCGACAATTAATTAGAAGGTTCATGTTGTTTAGTTACCCCACAATTTAAATGTTGTCTTAACAAGGAAAAATATGGCATCGGTTCACTACACAAATTTAAATGGGGCCAACATAAGACTAGAATAGCCCGCATAGCCTCCATATTTAATTTAGGTGAATCAGCATAATGCCCCCAAACCACACAATATGTATGCGACATGAACAATTTAATATGCAACAAGTATATATAATTTATTATAAAAATAGGGGTCTCGGAAAATGGATCACACATTGGGGGTTCGGATCCGGGGTCTTGGGGTTCGACGGGGATCAGCCTTCACCTCCAGGAACGGGGTCTTGGCGTCCATGAAGTAGAGCATGAAGTCGTTGTTGGGGTACGGTCTTCAGGGTCTGAGACCGGGGCTCTTCGGATCCACATTCATGAAGAAGACCTTGGCATTCGGGAAGGCAATCTTGGTGGTTTTCAGGTCCGGGAAGTAGATCATGTGTCCTTTGTCTTAGATTCCAACTCAACCATGTCCGGTCTCCGTGTAGAAGTTCTTGTCGATGCAGAGGACCTTGTACAACTTGATACGCTTGTCCACCAGAAGATCTCGACCGAACATTGCATCACTTCATCAGCTCTTGTTACGACAATCTCCAGAATCCGCTGCTTCGGTTCGAGCGATTGCAACAAAAGAAAACAATGTGGCAACACTTAAAGAGCACCAATAGTACCATGCCTAGGCGATGTGCAATGGAAGCCCGGACCTATAGATGCACAAGTGCACAGAAACGGGGTCGGCAGCTGCCATGCAGAACGAGGAAAACCCACAGTCACCTCTTGGGCCCAAACAAGCAGGTTCACCGAGAGGATCGCGCACTGCAGAGAACATGGAGGAAGCTCGTGGTACGCGCGGGTAGAGGGTGCCATGGTGACCACGCGCAGGGGAAGCCAGCAGGCAGAGTCGAGGTCGTCTAGGCGGCAGCGCCAAGGAGGGCTCGGCGGGAGACGAGAGGCGGAGGGCTCACCGGGGACGGGGCCGGCGGAGCGGCGACACGAGGAGGGCGCAACGGCAGCTCGCGCGGGTGGCCACTGCGACCTGGGGCCCTATGCGAGATGGGGAGGCACTGCGACGGGTGCAGACGAGCACCGGCGACGGTGCGCGGAAGCAGAGGTCCCGTGGGGTGGAGGGCTCGGGGCTTCTCGATGGAGAGGAAGGAGCAGAGTAGCGACGGATCCCGCGGTGGCGCCAGTCATCATCGGGAGAGACGGGGCTGAGGCAGAGGCAGGCGGAGGCCATGGGCATCGGCCCGAGCGGGTGGGGAACCCCGCGGCGGCGGGGTCTGCGAGAGTGCGGTCGGCTCTGGGCAAGGTCGAGCACGGGGAGGCAAGGTGAGGCCTAGGTGAGTGGCGACTGGGATGGGATCTGGCGGGGAGGTGGACCGAGAGGCAGCGGTGTGCTCTCGACTCTAGGGGAGCGTCACAGGGAGAGGGAGATCCCGAGCGAGCTATGTGGGGCCGGGGGTTGTCGGGTGCGAGGTGGGGAGAGGACGAGGCGAGCACAGGGGTTTGTGGGGCCGTGTGAGGGAAGGGCGCCGGGGATGCCTTGCTGCATCAACGCGTTCGTGGTGTGGGTCGCGTTTACCGCGCGCGAGGCTGGGGCGGGTCGGTTGGTTCGTGTTGCATGCCCACGTGTGTGTGCGGCTGCATGTTGTGAGCGCTGGCGGCGGGAGTATGTGGAAGATGGGGTAGGTAGGTTAGGGTTTGCTAGTTTTAGGGTTAGGAAGGAGGTGGACGGCTAGGCTTTTGGTCCTGGCTGGCTGCCTCCATAAAAAAATAAGTTTTATATTTATCACCTTTTGTAATTAATTTTTAGACAAACAAAAGATCCGAAAGAGACCGGGGTTTATCATTTAAAAATATAGAAGGGGTGTTTAGAAAACAAAGGTGGCTTTAGAAAATAGTTTTTGGCAAATATATGCGTGATGACATGATGATGGTCAAATGCAAGGTGGCATGATGACATGAGCATGCGGTCATGATGATGCACAAAATAGAAACACCGAGCAATTTTCTAGTAGTGGTTTTACCGGGGTGCCCCACTCCATACTCTCAAAGCGAGGACAACCGCTGCAACATCAAGATCATGTGTCGAATAGTTGATCTCATGGGTTTTCAACTGACAAGAAGCATAAGCAACGACTTGCTTTTCTTGCAAGAGGACCACACCAAGTCCCTGATGAGAGGCATCACAGAAGATCCGAAACGGCTATGATGTGTCTGGAGGAATCAGGACAGGTGTGGAGGTGAGCTTTTGCTTGGGTATTTCGAAGCTTTCTTGACACGCCGGTGACCAAAGAAATTTCTTGCCTTTCTTGAGGAGATCGGTAAGAGGCTTAGCAAGTTTTGAGAAGTTTTGAACGAACCGATGACAATAACTAGCCAATCCAAGAAAACTCCGGACTTCTTTGACATTTTAGGAGGGAGCCACTCCACAATCGTTCGAACAGTCTCTGGGTTGACAGCAATGCCATTTGCAGAAGTGACGTGAACCAAATAGGTGACTTCAGGGAGCCAGAATTCACACTTTGAGAACTTTGCATAGAGGCGGTTCTCACAAAGCTTGGTAAGAACATAACAGAGATGGTCTGCATGCTCTTCTTTCGTCTTGGAATAGACCAGGATGTCATCGAGATAGACCTCCATGAACTTATCAAGGTACTCCATGAAAATTGAGTTCATAAGCCTGGAGAATGTAGCAGGAGCATTGGTGAGACAGAAGGACATGACCGTGTACTCATACAGGCCATAGAGAGTTGTGAAAGCTGTTTTAGGAACATATTCCTTGCGAATCTTGATTTGATGATATCCACTTCTCAAGTCAAGCTTAGAGAATACCACTGCTCCTGCGAGCTGATCAAAGAGATCATTGATCCGTGGAAGGGGATATTTATTCTTGATGGTTTTTGCATCGAGAGGACGGTAGTCAACACAAAGTCGATTAATTTGGTCTCCTTCTTCACAAAGATTGTTGGGCTACCCCAACAGGAAGTTCTATGCTAAATAAAACCCAACTTCTCTTGTTCATCAAGTTGTTGTTTGAGTTCGGCCAACTCTTTTTTTTGAGGTGAAACAGTAGGGAATAATCCCCACTACAATTTTTATTATAATATGAGTATGTTACAATGAGAAATGATCTAAGGTAGATCATTACAGTTACATCTAACTCGTTCTATGCTGAGAAAATTCTATTATATCCCTGATCTAAATGCTGATTGAGCCAGGCTTTGAATTTCTCCTTGTATTTTCCTTTGATCCTAAATTGTATCCATCTCATTTCTTGGTAGAAAATTGCTTTCCATCTATGAAATGTGGGTCTTTTGTCATTAAAAATCTTCTTATTTCTGCATATCCAGATACCCCAGGAAGTCATGATAATGATCTCCATTGAAAATGGTAGATGTAACTTTTCTTTGATGTTTGAAATAGCTTCCAATCCTGTTAGATTTGCAGTTCTGTTTCTGGAAATATGGTCCCAACATTTTTTTGCAAATGGACAATCCCAGAAGAGATGATTTGCTGATTCTTCTGAGAAGCAGTTGGATGTAACACAATTGTAATCAGGAAGGATGAAATTCTTTCTCTTCAGGAGATTTCTTGTATTCAATCTGTCTAGTAGCAGAAGCGAGAAAAAGAACGTGTGTTTATTTTGACAGGAGGTTGCCCAAACCCAAGAAAAGTGTGGTGGTGAAGGTGAGTGTAGCATCCCAATTGTCTAACAATTGTAATGCTACTTGTCCTAGTAAGATATTGGCTACTTCATATATATTATTGTTGCATCATAATTATATGATGCTCATGTCATCATGCCTCCTTGCATTTGAGCATCATATAAAACTCCTTTTCTTTTGGTTCTTCTCTCACATGCATTAGTAATTGTATTTGCCTCTTGATATTGTATTTGGCTATTGATATATTGTCTAAATGCCCAAGTTGAGTTGGGGCATATCTTTTATTTTAATTCCACCACCTTTCTCTTCCTCCACTTTATAATTCCACCATCCTACTAGACCATGAGCTTGTTGTCTTTATTTTGGTTTTCTCTAGCTCATGGGCAATAGGGTGGATCTAGTCCTTAATTTTCCTTTGCTTGGCTCTATTCCACTTCTTGGAAATGCATGAGAACAATGCCATAATATTATTATTGTTGTCACAAAATAAATCATGGCATTATTATTTTTGCATGGGCCATGCAAGCTTCTCCACCACCTTTTTCTCCATTGGTTTTTCTTTGGATTTGGTGGATCCTATCTAGGAAAACCATCTCCTACCATTCCACCTCTCCATAGTCTCAACCATATCTCTTTCTTTTATTTATTTTCTTCAAGCATGATCATATGTGCCTTTTTCCACCTAATTCTTTTCTTCCTCTTTCTTTCTTGTTTCTCATCCACATTAGCTCATGCAAGGTCAAGCCCTATGGTTCTTCTTGGTATGGCCTCTTAAACAAAATTAAAATCTAAATACCTAAAACCACCTAACCTAGCTATTTTTCTCTCTCTCTCTCTAATTTCTCCTAACCCTAATTCTACTAAACCCTAACCTCTCCCATCTCTCTCACCCCCTCTCTCTACCATGGGCACCACCTAAACTCCCTCTCTCTCCCTGGCCCACCTCAGCTAACCCTAACCCTCTCCCTAACCCTAGCTAGCCCTAACCCGAGTCCCATCTAGACCTAGCCCGAGCTAACCACCCTCTCCCCTCTTTCTTCTTCTACCGCCATGCTAGCCCCACCCTGCACCACCACGCCGTCCTGGTCCACCCTGCAGCCCCTCTGCCGCTGCCCAGCCCCAGTACAAGCCAGCTTGCCCATGTGCTCGAAAAGAAGAAGGAGGAAAAGGTGGCACCGAGTCCACCTTATCTCTGTCGTGCCCCGCCTGCCTTCCTCCTCTCTTCCTCTCGTTTCCCCTCGCCCACACGCCTCTCTGACCTCTCCCAGATCTGCCCCGAGCTGCCCCTCCTCTTCTCCTTCTTCCTCCCTGACAACAGCTCCCGCCACCGGTCGCCGCCAGCACCCTCTGCTCCTCTTCGTTCTAGCCGCCGTGCTCGTCGTGGAAGAGGCCTGGAAGATCGTGGACGTCCCTCTGCATCACCCCGTACACACTGACTTGGACGAGGAGCTCCCCAGCACCGCTAGTACCTCGCCGCACTACAGCAAACCCTAGATCCGGGGCGCCAGCGATCTCGACGCTCCGCCGCTCCTCGCTCCGATCCGAGCCCGCCGGCGAGCCCGCGGTGAGCATCTCTTCCCCTCTGACATGCTCCGCCTCGCCGTACCGCCCTAGCCCCGCCGTTACTTTTGCCGAGCGCTCTCAGTGCGCGCCGCTCGCCGGTGTCTTCAGCCTCCCCGCGCCGCGCAGAAACCCTAACTAGGCCCCTGCCACCCTCCTGACAACTACCCGAGCCAGCCGCACCGGTTGACCCCCCTCCGCGTGCACGCCCGTGACCCGGTATCGAGTCCCCGCCCCGCGCGCGCGTTGCCGCCGTAAGTTTCGTCAGAGAGAGGAAGAGAAACAGTGCATGCGTTGGAACTTTGCACATAACCCCCCCACCTTTTTGATTCCTGCAACCCGCGCTCCTAGCGACCCCACTAGTCAACCGCGCTAGCACTTTTGCAGGAAAGCCCCTCTGCTTTTTCCGGCGTAACCCACGCTCCAGCCCCAGCCCCACCTGTCAGCCCCTGCCTTCCTCACCGCTGACACGCGGGCCTGCGCCAGTTGGCCCACCCCGTAGTCTCAGTGGCTAGCCCAGCCCGCGGTGGAAAAATGATTTCGCACGCGTGGCCCCCGTCAGCGCAAGGCCCACCCGTCAGTGGCTGTGGCTAGATCTGACTGGGTAAGAAAAGTATTTTCTGGCTGTCTGTTTTAATTTAAACCTTTTCCAAATTGATTTAAATTCAAATTCAAATCAGATTCAAATAATTTTTAAAATACAAATCCAAATAATACAAGTAATATATGTTTTGGAATCAGAAAAATGTGAGGAATTCAAATATGCCCTTCAAAATATGTTTTGAACACTTTAAATTTCGAGATGATTAAAATTACAATAAAATGCCCTTTTCTCTTAATTAATTAATAACTTTTGTTTTATAACTCCAAATTTAACAAATAATATGTCTAAATCGATCAGCGCGACGAGCCCTTTCCAATTATGCAGTCCTTGTTCTGAATTGAAGCATGCATCATGTTGTTAATAAAAAGCTGAACTGTTTATGACAATAAAACTTGGTTAAATAGATAATAAAATGCTTTATTTCTTGTATCCACACCTCACCTTTGCCATGCTACTTTAATGCCATGTAAATTGTGCATCATTCATCATGGCATGCTTGTGTGCTTGTTGCATTTTAATTCATATGCTTGTGCACTTTATTTATGTTGGCCCTTGTTTGTTTGGTTCTTCTTTGAATAGACGCCCAGCAGGAGAATTACCAGGAATCCCAGGAGTATTACCCAGATCCATCTCTCGCTTCAACTGAGCTACCAGGCAAGCACTACCACATGCTTGCATACATACAGTACCTATTGCCTCTATCTTATTCTTGCATCATTGAGTCACGATTGCATTAAATTGAATCCCAAGTACTGCATAGCCTTTACTTTTAAACCCCACCGAAGCTTGTTCCTCCATCCCATGAGCCATTACAACAGGAGTTGTTTGAGCCATGCGAGTCGTAGAAAAGCATGTGTAGGGTATGTGAGTGTCTGTTGAATAACGAGGTACCTAAACAACATAACCTGAGTAGTAATGGGATAACTAATGAAAGAGGCACCGGTGAGCACTATCTGCTGTTTGGTTTTTCATGCTCACTTGTGTCCCGTAGGACCCCGAGTACTTGATTCCTGTTCCTTGACTATTCGCACTATCCACATTCGGGAGGCCTTATGGACCCCCTTGAGCCAGAGCTTGATTCATTCTTATTTCTTGGGGCCACAATTAGTTTGGGGATTTATTACTATCCTGTACTTATGCCATGTTACTGCTTTATTTAAGATTGTGCGTGGAGCACCTGTACTGTTTTGTATCGTGGAATATTTTCGCGGTATCGACAAGCCCAGTCACATTTTCGGGTTCCCAGTCGTTTATAGCCATTGACACAAACCTTGGGTCCGTCTCGGAGTCGGCCAACTTCGTTGCGGGTAGCTTAATGGGGTGGCCCCCTGAAATATTTCTGAATCCAGTGATTGCTTTGTCATGAATGCCTCGTTGGGTTTTGATTTGATTTTTCCGAGGTTGATCGAGTGTGTGTTGCTATTCGTGCACCCCTGCAGGGTAAATCTTTCTGAAAGCCGTGTCCGCGGTTATGGACGACTTGGAGCACAGTTTCTCGATCATAGACAAGTATAACTAAAGTACCACTTTTAAATTGACTAAGTACTTGACTAGTAAATAGTGTAATACTCATGGAATGGTTAATAAAACTGTCAACGGATGATGGGGGTTGTTCGTCCGCTTCCTCGTTGGTAAGCGAGGAGGAGGATGGATCTGTTAATTATACTGTTATAACTGTCGCTCTTAATTCACGGACTTCCGTCTATCATTGGTTAGGCGGAAGGTTAGCGAGTATCTGTAGAATTGTTAGTTATTATCTTTTGCTGCAATTGCATCACCCCAGGTTGTGTCCCCTTTAGCGGCATAAAGACTTGTTGAGTACCCCTAGGGTCTCACACGATAAATTGTTTGATTCAGATGAACAGGTGTACCCGCAAGATGGATACTGGGTGGAAGAGACAGATGATGTTGGCAACGATCATTCGGTGTAGAGATTCCGGGAACGAGGATCCCTGTGATCTGTGGGCGGGATGTGTTTATTTATGGGGCATCTTATGCCAATTTTCTTCTTATCCGTACTCGGATCTTGTTTTCCGCTTCCGCCTGATACTCTGATGTGTGATGTATGAGGAGATATCCTAAATTATTATATCTATCTAGGACATTTGGATCTTGCGGTATGGCGTTGCAATATTTCTATTTCTTTTAGATGGAATGGCTCTGAGGACTGTTGTATGTGGCTTGCATACATACTCATTTGTGTATGTAGTTGATCCCTTCGCCTGCCGATTACGCCGCTCGTTCTTGTCCCGTTGTCTGAAAGTGGTTAGGACGGCCGAAAGGTCTACCGTGAGTGGCCCTGGGCCCCATCGTACTATTTTAACCATTTTCGTTCATCTAGGCATTAACTAAGAGCGTAATTCACCGAGGTAGTTACAATTGGTATCAGATCCATCCCGCCCTTCAGGGTCTCAGCCAAAATGGTCGTTGTCAGTCTAGCAAATATTTTGGTAGTTATGTATACTAGGGAAAAACAAACGTGAGAGTAAGAATGCTTCCATTTTTCTTCTTACCCACCCACCCACCCTTTTCTGGTAAGGAAGTGTAACGTTTTCAATCCTCTTCAAAAATTCAAACTAGGATTCACGTGTTCTGGGTTCCGTAGTACCATAGGTTGTGTTTGTGTTTGTGTGTGTGTGTGTGTGTGTGAATTCCTTGTCTATCTGTTGCATCCAAATGTTCTCACTATCTGCCTTTTGGTTATCAACTGTTGGTACATTCCCTACCGACAGTCCTTTCTAAACCGACGCGATCTATTCTGATTCGTTGTACACCGATGCGATCTATCTTACTCTTTGTTATTCGATGTTATCTTGTTGGGGTGTTCTTTTCCGTAGTTAACAATCTTTAGGTTCATCTTTAGAAGAAGTTGTGGGGATATGTGTTTTACTGATTCATGTGCGGAGTAATGATTGGAGTGCGGGATGGAGTCGTGACCATACCAGTACTTTTGTCATTTGCTTTTGTATATTGAACTAGTAGAGTTACTAATCTTGATTCGTTAAGTGGTTTTGCGCATATAGTGGTATTTTAATGCCAGAATTTGCAGAAAATTTTTCTTTGTTAGTTGTGTACACACTCCTTGTTCAGTCGTGTGTGTTATGCTTAATATCTTCTAGTTGCCTTGAACTTTGTTGATATTTTAATATCACCTCAGTGAATTGCATTCTTTGATCTTGATTAATTCCATTTTGGTACTATTTTGGATTATTATCATTCTCCATTATAGTACTGACTTGTGTTTTATATCAATCACAGGATGGCACCACCACGCCGTTCTGAGGAGGATATACCACCTGAACTTGGGGCTGCTTTGGCAAGTATTGCAAATGCTTTGGGCACTATACAGCAAAACCAGCAGCGCTTTGAGGAAAGCGTGAGGAGGAATGAGTTTGCTCTGCTACCTCTACCTCCCAAGCGAGGAGACATCAAGAGTTTTCTCAAGTTCAACCCACGCCAGTTTGAGGTGTCTGACCAGCCACTTGATGCGGATGACTAGCTTTGTGAAGTGTCAAGGTTGCTCATGACTGCAGATGTTCCCGAGCAAGAATGGGTCAAGTGTGCTACTCACCTTCTGAAGGGAGATGCAGCTCTCTGGTGGAAAATTACCTCAAGGCAGATCTTTCTGGTTTTCAGCCTACTTGGGAGCGGTTCACTACTGCTTTCAAAGAGCAATATCTGTCAGATATTGTCATGGAAAGGATGAAGGAAGTGTTTCTCAACCTCAAGCAGGGCACTGACAATGTCAACACCTACATCAGAAACTTCATGAACCTTTCTCGTTATGGTGGCGATGAGATCTCTGATGACAAGAAGAAGCAAAAGAGGTTTCGGCAAGGCCTCAATGCTTCCATCAAATATGCAATCACTCATGCAAGGCCAGCATCTTTCCTGGAACTTCAACACACAACTCTGCAGGAGGAAGCAAGTAGGCAAGTGTTTGAGGAGTCAAAGAAACACAGCCGTGATACAGCAAGCTCTTCTGCTATGACAGCTCCTTCTAAGCGTCGTGTCTGGGTTCCTAACACCCCACCGTCGCTCCCTGCTCCACCAAGACCTTCAAGCTACGCACCAAGGCCACCAAACTCCTTCACTGCGGCTCCCAGGGGCTACAACCACAACTACCCTGGAGCGCCTGGCGGAGTCCCTGGCTACGTTGCTCCACGTCCACCTGGTGCTTGCTATACGTGTGGAAACACTGGGCATCAGCACTGGAATTGTCCAATGAACAACAAAGCTCTTCCACCACCACCTCCAAGACCTGCGGCAAGTGCTCCTATGATTCGTGCACCTCCACCTCGGGCTCTCAACATCAACACTAAGCCGGGATCTATGGTTGCTCGTGCCAACTGTGTCAACGTCGCTCAAGCTGAGCATGCACCTGGAGTTGTCATGGGTATGCTTCCTGTTAA
This sequence comes from Avena eriantha, assembly GCA_910589775.1. Taxonomy (NCBI): domain Eukaryota; kingdom Viridiplantae; phylum Streptophyta; class Magnoliopsida; order Poales; family Poaceae; genus Avena; species Avena eriantha. The sequence goes on along the minus strand of OU342741.1, from coordinate 264,484,565 downwards.
CTCAGTTCCTGCACGAGTTTTGTTTGATTCGGGTGCTTCACATTCTTTCGTTTCTCACAAATTTGCAAATGAGCATGAGCTTGTTATAGACCAGTTGGATAACAAGTTAATGGTTCTTTCTCCCGGGGCAAGATTGTTATCTACTAAGATCAGCCATGGCAATCAAATTGAGATTGGCGGTTCTTCGTTTCCGGCTTCCTTAATTATTCTGGGCAATTCTGATATTGATGTTATCTTGGGCATGGATTGGTTGATAGCAAATGCAGCTGTGATTGATTGTGCTGAACGTTCGGTTTCTCTGAAAATTCCTGAAGGCCATATAGTCTATTCTCCAAGTCTAACTCCTGCAATTCAGCTTTATTCTTTGGCGGCTCTAAATGATGATGCTATGGAAGGTATTCAGAGTGTTCCTATAGTTTGTGAGTTTCAAGATGTCTTTCGTGAAGAGTTACCAGGTATGCCTCCGGATCGTGAGGTTGAGTTTGTCATTGAACTTGAACCTGGTACCGCTCCTATCTCCAAGCGGCCTTATAAAATGGGTCCTGCTGAGTTGGCTGAACTCAAGCGTCAGTTCGATGAACAAGAGAAGTTGGGTTTCATTCAGCACAGTACTTCTTCTTGGGGTAGTCCAACCATCTTTGTGAAGAAGCGAGACAAGACTGATAGACTTTGTGTTGACTATCGGGCACTCAATGCTAAAACCATCAAGAATAAATATCCCCTTCCGCGGATTAATGATCTCTTCGATCAGCTAGCTGGAGCTGTGGTATTCTCTAAGCTTGATTTGAGAAGTGGTTATCATCAAATCAAGATCCGCAAGGAAGATGTTCCCAAAACAGCTTTCACCACCCGCTATGGCCTTTACGAGTACATGGTCATGTCTTTCGGTCTCACCAATGCACCTGCCACCTTCTCGAGGCTTATGAACTCGGTTTTCATGGAGTATCTTGATAATTTCGTTGTGGTCTATCTGGATGACATTATAGTATATTCTAAGTCTAAGGAAGAACATGAAGAACACCTTCGGTGTGTCCTAAACAAGCTTCGTGAGAACCGCCTGTATGCAAAGTTCTCCAAGTGTGAATTCTGGCTGCCTCAAGTCACCTACCTTGGTCACGTCATCTCTGCCAAGGGCATTGCCGTCAACCCAGAAACTATTAAGACAATTATGGACTGGCTTCCACCCATAAATGTCAAAGAAGTCCGGAGTTTCCTTGGCTTGGCTAGTTACTGCTGTCGCTTCATTCAAAACTTCTCAAAGATTGCGAAGCCTCTTACCGATCTCCTCAAGAAAGGCAAGAAATATCTTTGGACTCCTGCATGTCAAGCAAGCTTTGAAACACTCAGAGAGAAGCTCACTTCCACACCAGTCTTGGTTCCTCCAGATACATCAAAGCCTTTCCAGATATTTTGTGATGCCTCATTGCAAGGATTGGGTGCGGTCCTTATGCAAGAAAAACAAGTTGTTGCTTATGCCTCTCGACAGTTGAAGACGCATGAGATCAACTATCCTACACATGACCTCGAACTCGCAGCAGTTGTCTTTGCTTTGATAGTATGGAGGCATTACTTGCTTGGCAACCGTTGTGAGATCTTTTCTGATCCTAAGAGTCTGAAGTATATCTTCACACAGCCTGATCTCAACCTTCGTCAGAGAAGGTGGATTGAAACAATCAATGATTTCGATTTGACCATCAACTACACCCCGGGCAAAGCTAATGTCATGGCAGATGCTCTCAGTCGAAAAGCTTATGTCAACAACCTCATGGTGGAAGAACAACAGCCTCTCTTGTGCGAGGAATTCCGCAAGCTCAACCTTGAAATTGTGGATCAAGGGTATCTTCTGAACCTTCTAGCAACACCTCTCTTGGAAGAAAAGGTCCGTTCCATTCAGCTTGGGGATCCTTACACTAAAAAGATCATCTCCAACATTCAACTTCCGAAGTATGAGTCTTTCCACGTAGACGACCAAGGCACTCTTTTCTTTGAACACCGGATGTTTGTTCCGAACTACCCGGGTTTAAGAGAGCAAGTTCTCAAGGAGGCGCATGATTCTGTTCTTTCTATCCACCCTGGCAGCACTAAGATGTACATGGACTTGAAAACAAAATATTGGTGGCCTGGTTTGAAACGATATTGTGTCAAGTATGTCTCAGAGTGCGATGTTTGTCGCAGAGTTAAAGCTGTTCAATAGAAACCTTCCGGTCTTCTACAGCCATTGAAGCCTCCGGAATGGAAATGGGAGAAAGTAGAAATGGACTTCATCACTGTTTTTCCAAGGTCGCAGAAGGGCAACAATGCAATCTTTGTTGTCATTGACAGGCTTTCCAAAGTAGCTCACTTCTTTCCAGTACAGGAAACAATTTCTGCAATTCAGTTGGCTGAGCTCTATATCAACAGAATTGTCTCTCTGTATGGAGTTCCTCTTGAGATCAGTTCAAACCGTGGAAGCATCTTCACTTCCAAGTTCTGGGGAAGTTTCCAAAATGCTTTGGGAACAAAGTTAAACTTTAGCACAGCTTACCACCCTCAGTCGCAAGGACAAGTCGAAAGGATCAATCAGATTCTGGAAGATATGCTCCGTGCTTGCGTTATCTCTTTCGGCATGAAGTGGGAAGAATGTCTTCCTTATGCTGAATTCTCTTACAACAACAGCTTCCAGAAAAGTCTAAAGATGGCACCATTTGAGGCTCTCTATGGTCGCAAGTGCAGAATTCCGATTGGTTGGTCGGGCGTAGGTGAAAGAATATTGTTTGGCCCCGACATTGTAACTCAAGCGGAGGAGAAAGTTCACATCATTCTTGAAAATCTGAAGATTGTTCAAAGTCGCCAGAAGAGCAATTATGACAGAAAGCACATGGACATCGAGTATGTCCCTGGTGATCTCGTTTACCTTCGTGTCACTCCCATGAGAGGCACACACCGTTTTGGTATCAAAGGAAAGCTGGCTCCTAGATACATCGGCCCTTTCAAAATTCGTGGAAGAAGATGAGAAGTTGCATATGCTCTTGAGCTCCCGGAACAACTCAAAGTCCATGATGTTTTCCACATCTCTCAACTCAAGAAGTGCTTCAAGGATCCCGGCAGGACCATGGACCATGAACTCATCAATCTTCAAGAAGACCTTTCTTATCACGAACACCCCACAAATATTCTTGAAGTCGCAGAAAGAAGGACTCGCAACAAGTCCATCAAGTTCTGCAAGGTGTAGTGGTCGCACCATTCCGTTGATGAAGCAACCTAGGAACATGAAGATGAGCTCCGTGCCAAGTATCCTTCCCTCTTTGAGTCTTCTTCTTCCTAGAATCTCGGGGCGAGATTCCTGTTTAGTGGGGGAGAGTTGTAGCATCCCAATTGTCTAAAAATTGTAATGCTACTTGTCCTAGTAAGATATTGGCTACTTCATATATATTATTGTTGCATCATAATTATATGATGCTGATGTCATCATGCCTCCTTGCATTTGAGCATCATATAAAACTCTTTTTCTTTTGGTTCTTCTCTCACATGCATTAGTAATTGTATTTGCCTCTTGATATTGTATTTGGCTATTGATATATTGTCTAAATGCCCAAGTTGAGTTGGGGCATATCTTTTATTTCAATTCCACCACCTTTCTCTTCCTCCACTTTATAATTCCACCATCCTACTAGACCATGAGCTTGTTGTCTTTATTTTGGTTTTCTCTAGCTCATGGGCAATAGGGTGGATCTAGTCCTTAATTTTCCTTTGCTTGGCTCTATTCCACTTCTTGGAAATGCATGAGAACAATGCCATAATATTATTATTGTTGTCACAAAATAAATCATGGCATTATTATTTTTGCATGGGCCATGCAAGCTTCTCCACCACCTTTTTCTCCATTGGTTTTTCTTTGGATTTGGTGGATCCTATCTAGGAAAACCATCTCCTACCATTCCACCTCTCCATAGTCTCAACCATATCTCTTTCTTTTATTTATTTTCTTCAAGCATGATCATATGTGCCTTTTTCCACCTAATTCTTTTCTTCCTCTTTCTTTCTTGTTTCTCATCCACATTAGCTCATGCAAGGTCAAGCCCTATGGTTCTTCTTGGTATGGCCTCTTAAACAAAATTAAAATCTAAATACCTAAAACCACCTAACCTAGCTATTTTTCTCTCTCTCTCTCTCTCTAATTTCTCCTAACCCTAATTCTACTAAACCCTAACCTCTCCCATCTCTCTCACCCCCTCTCTCTACCATGGGCACCACCTAAACTCCCTCTCTCTCCCTGGCCCACCTCAGCTAACCCTAACCCTCTCCCTAACCCTAGCTAGCCCTAACCCGAGTCCCATCTAGACCTAGCCCGAGCTAACCACCCTCTCCCCTCTTTCTTCTTCTACCGCCATGCTAGCCCCACCCTGCACCACCACGCCGTCCTGGTCCACCCTGCAGCCCCTCTACCGCTGCCCAGCCCCAGTACAAGCCAGCTCGCCCATGTGCTCGAAAAGAAGAAGGAGGAAAAGGTGGCACCGAGTCCACCTTATCCCTGTCGTGCCCCGCCTGCCTTCCTCCTCTCTTCCTCTCGTTTCCCCTCGCCCACACGCCTCTCTGACCTCTCCCAGATCTGCCCCGAGCTGCCCCTCCTCTTCTCCTTCTTCCTCCTTGACAACAGCTCCCGCCACCGGTCGCCGCCAGCACCCTCTGCTCCTCTTCGTTCTAGGCGTCGTGCTCGTCGTGGAAGAGGCCTGGAAGATCGTGGACGTCCCTCTGCATCACCCCGTACACGCTGACTTGGACGAGGAGCTCCCCAGCACCGCTAGTACCTCGCCGCACTACAGCAAACCCTAGATCCGGGGCGCCAGCGATCTCGACGCTCCGCCGCTCCTCGCTCCGATCCGAGCCCGCCGGCGAGCCCGCGGTGAGCATCTCTTCCCCTCTGACATGCTCCGCCTCGCCGTACCGCCCTAGCCCCGCCGTTACTTTTGCCGAGCGCTCTCAGTGCGCGCCGCTCGCTGGTGTCTGCAGCCTCCCCGCGCCACGCAGAAACCCTAACTAGGCCCCTGCCACCCTCCTGACAACTACCCGAGCCAGCCGCACCGGTTAACCCCCCTCCGCGTGCACGCCCGCGACCCGGTATCGAGTCCCCGCCCCGCGCGCGCGTTGCCGCCGTAAGTTTCGTCAGAGAGAGGAAGAGAAACAGTGCACGCGTTGGAACTTTGCACATAACCCCCCCCACCTTTTTGATTCCTGCAACCCGCACTCCTAGCGACCCCACTAGTCAACCGCGCTAGCACTTTTGCAGGAAAGCCCCTCTGCTTTTTCCGGCGTAACCCGCGCTCCAGCCCCAGCCCCACCTGTCAGCCCCTGCCTTCCTCACCGCTGACACGCGGGCCTGCGCCAGTTGGCCCACCCTGTAGTCTCAGTGGCTAGCCCAGCCCGCGGTGGAAAAATGATTTTGCGCACATGGCCCCCGTCAGCGCAAGGCCCACCCGTCAGTGGCTGTGGCTGGATCTGACTGGGTAAGAAAAGTATTTTCTGGCTGTCTGTTTTAATTTAAACCTTTTCCAAATTGATTTAAATTCAAATTCAAATCAGATTCAAATAATTTTTAAAATACAAATCCAAATAATACAAGTAATATATGTTTTGGAATCAGAAAAATGTGAGGAATTCAAATATGCCCTTCAAAATATGTTTTGAACACTTTAAATTTCGAGATGATTAAAATTACAATAAAATGCCCTTTTCTCTTAATTAATTAATAACTTTTGTTTTATAACTCCAAATTTAACAAATAATATGTCTAAATCGATCAGCGCGACGAGCCCTTTCCAATTATGCAGTCCTTGTTCTGAATTGAAGCATGCATCATGTTGTTAATAAAAAGCTGAACTGTTTATGACAATAAAACTTGGTTAAATAGATAATAAAATGCTTTATTTCTTGTATCCACACCTCACCTTTGCCATGCTACTTTAATGCCATGTAAATTGTGCATCATTCATCATGGCATGCTTGTGTGCTTGTTGCATTTTAATTCATATGCTTGTGCACTTTATTTATGTTGGCCCTTGTTTGTTTGGTTCTTCTTTGAATAGACGCCCAGCAGGAGAATTACCAGGAATCCCAGGAGTATTACCCAGATCCATCTCTCGCTTCAACTGAGCTACCAGGCAAGCACTACCACATGCTTGCATACATACAGTACCTATTGCCTCTATCTTATTCTTGCATCATTGAGTCACGATTGCATTAAATTGAATCCCAAGTACTGCATAGCCTTTACTTTTAAACCCCACCGAAGCTTGTTCCTCCATCCCATGAGCCATTACAACAGGAGTTGTTTGAGCCATGCGAGTCGTAGAAAAGCATGTGTAGGGTATGTGAGTGTCTGTTGAATAACGAGGTACCTAAACAACATAACCTGAGTAGTAATGGGATAACTAATGAAAGAGGCACCGGTGAGCACTATCTGCTGTTTGGTTTTTCATGCTCACTTGTGTCCCGTAGGACCCCGAGTACTTGATTCCTGTTCCTTGACTATTCGCACTATCCACATTCGGGAGGCCTTATGGACCCCCTTGAGCCAGAGCTTGATTCATTCTTATTTCTTGGGGCCACAATTAGTTTGGGGATTTATTACTATCCTGTACTTATGCCATGTTACTGCTTTATTTAAGATTGTGCGTGGAGCACCTGTACTGTTTTGTATCGTGGAATATTTTCGCGGTATCGACAAGCCCAGTCACATTTTCGGGTTCCCAGTCGTTTATAGCCATTGACACAAACCTTGGGTCCGTCTCGGAGCCGGCCAACTTCGTTGCGGGTAGCTTAATGGGGTGGCCCCCTGAAATATTTCTGAATCCAGTGATTGCTTTGTCATGAATGCCTCGTTGGGTTTTGATTTGATTTTTCCGAGGTTGATCGAGTGTGTGTTGCTATTCGTGCACCCCTGCAGGGTAAATCTTTCTGAAAGCCGTGTCCGCGGTTATGGACGACTTGGAGCACAGTTTCTCGATCATAGACAAGTATAACTAAAGTACCACTTTTAAATTGACTAAGTACTTGACTAGTAAATAGTGTAATACTCATGGAATGGTTAATAAAACTGTCAACGGATGATGGGGGTTGTTCGTCCGCTTCCTCGTTGGTAAGCGAGGAGGAGGATGGATCTGTTAATTATACTGTTATAACTGTCGCTCTTAATTCACGGACTTCCGTCTATCATTGGTTAGGCGGAAGGTTAGCGAGTATCTGTAGAATTGTTAGTTATTATCTTTTGCTGCAATTGCATCACCCCAGGTTGTGTCCCCTTTAGCGGCATAAAGACTTGTTGAGTACCCCTAGGGTCTCACACGATAAATTGTTTGATTCAGATGAACAGGTGTACCCGCAAGATGGATACTGGGTGGAAGAGACAGATGATGTTGGCAACGATCATTCGGTGTAGAGATTCCGGGAACGAGGATCCCTGTGATCTGTGGGCGGGATGTGTTTATTTATGGGGCATCTTATGCCAATTTTCTTCTTATCCGTACTCGGATCTTGTTTTCCGCTTCCGCCTGATACTCTGATGTGTGATGTATGAGGAGATATCCTAAATTATTATATCTATCTAGGACATTTGGATCTTGCGGTATGGCGTTGCAATATTTCTATTTCTTTTAGATGGAATGGCTCTGAGGACTGTTGTATGTGGCTTGCATACATACTCATTTGTGTATGTAGTTGATCCCTTCGCCTGCCGATTACGCCGCTCGTTCTTGTCCCGTTGTCTGAAAGTGGTTAGGACGGCCGAAAGGTCTACCGTGAGTGGCCCTGGGCCCCATCGTACTATTTTAACCATTTTCGTTCATCTAGGCATTAACTAAGAGCGTAATTCACCGAGGTAGTTACAATTGGTATCAGATCCATCCCGCCCTTCAGGGTCTCAGCCAAAATGGTCGTTGTCAGTCTAGCAAATATTTTGGTAGTTATGTATACTAGGGAAAAACAAACGTGAGAGTAAGAATGCTTCCATTTTTCTTCTTACCCACCCACCCACCCTTTTCTGGTAAGGAAGTGTAACGTTTTCAATCCTCTTCAAAAATTCAAACTAGGATTCACGTGTTCTGGGTTCCGTAGTACCATAGGTTGTGTTTGTGTTTGTGTGTGTGTGTGTGTGTGTGAATTCCTTGTCTATCTGTTGCATCCAAATGTTCTCACTATCTGCCTTTTGGTTATCAACTGTTGGTACATTCCCTACCGACAGTCCTTTCTAAACCGACGCGATCTATTCTGATTCGTTGTACACCGATGCGATCTATCTTACTCTTTGTTATTCGATGTTATCTTGTTGGGGTGTTCTTTTCCGTAGTTAACAATCTTTAGGTTCATCTTTAGAAGAAGTTGTGGGGATATGTGTTTTACTGATTCATGTGCGGAGTAATGATTGGAGTGCGGGATGGAGTCGTGACCATACCAGTACTTTTGTCATTTGCTTTTGTATATTGAACTAGTAGAGTTACTAATCTTGATTCGTTAAGTGGTTTTGCGCATATAGTGGTATTTTAATGCCAGAATTTGCAGAAAATTTTTCTTTGTTAGTTGTGTACACACTCCTTGTTCAGTCGTGTGTGTTATGCTTAATATCTTCTAGTTGCCTTGAACTTTGTTGATATTTTAATATCACCTCAGTGAATTGCATTCTTTGATCTTGATTAATTCCATTTTGGTACTATTTTGGATTATTATCATTCTCCATTATAGTACTGACTTGTGTTTTATATCAATCACAGGATGGCACCACCACGCCGTTCTGAGGAGGATATACCACCTGAACTTGGGGCTGCTTTGGCAAGTATTGCAAATGCTTTGGGCACTATACAGCAAAACCAGCAGCGCTTTGAGGAAAGCGTGAGGAGGAATGAGTTTGCTCTGCTACCTCTACCTCCCAAGCGAGGAGACATCAAGAGTTTTCTCAAGTTCAACCCACGCCAGTTTGAGGTGTCTGACCAGCCACTTGATGCGGATGACTAGCTTTGTGAAGTGTCAAGGTTGCTCATGACTGCAGATGTTCCCGAGCAAGAATGGGTCAAGTGTGCTACTCACCTTCTGAAGGGAGATGCAGCTCTCTGGTGGAAAATTACCTCAAGGCAGATCTTTCTGGTTTTCAGCCTACTTGGGAGCGGTTCACTACTGCTTTCAAAGAGCAATATCTGTCAGATATTGTCATGGAAAGGATGAAGGAAGTGTTTCTCAACCTCAAGCAGGGCACTGACAATGTCAACACCTACATCAGAAACTTCATGAACCTTTCTCGTTATGGTGGCGATGAGATCTCTGATGACAAGAAGAAGCAAAAGAGGTTTCGGCAAGGCCTCAATGCTTCCATCAAATATGCAATCACTCATGCAAGGCCAGCATCTTTCCTGGAACTTCAACACACAACTCTGCAGGAGGAAGCAAGTAGGCAAGTGTTTGAGGAGTCAAAGAAACACAGCCGTGATACAGCAAGCTCTTCTGCTATGACAGCTCCTTCTAAGCGTCGTGTCTGGGTTCCTAACACCCCACCGTCGCTCCCTGCTCCACCAAGACCTTCAAGCTACGCACCAAGGCCACCAAACTCCTTCACTGCGGCTCCCAGGGGCTACAACCACAACTACCCTGGAGCGCCTGGCGGAGTCCCTGGCTACGTTGCTCCACGTCCACCTGGTGCTTGCTATACGTGTGGAAACACTGGGCATCAGCACTGGAATTGTCCAATGAACAACAAAGCTCTTCCACCACCACCTCCAAGACCTGCGGCAAGTGCTCCTATGATTCGTGCACCTCCACCTCGGGCTCTCAACATCAACACTAAGCCGGGATCTATGGTTGCTCGTGCCAACTGTGTCAACGTCGCTCAAGCTGAGCATGCACCTGGAGTTGTCATGGGTATGCTTCCTGTTAACTCAGTTCCTGCACGAGTTTTGTTTGATTCGGGTGCTTCACATTCTTTCGTTTCTCACAAATTTGCAAATGAGCATGAGCTTGTTATAGACCAGTTGGATAACAAGTTAATGGTTCTTTCTCCCGGGGCAAGATTGTTATCTACTAAGATCAGCCATGGCAATCAAATTGAGATTGGCGGTTCTTCGTTTCCGGCTTCCTTAATTATTCTGGGCAATTCTGATATTGATGTTATCTTGGGCATGGATTGGTTGATAGCAAATGCAGCTGTGATTGATTGTGCTGAACGTTCGGTTTCTCTGAAAATTCCTGAAGGCCATATAGTCTATTCTCCAAGTCTAACTCCTGCAATTCAGCTTTATTCTTTGGCGGCTCTAAATGATGATGCTATGGAAGGTATTCAGAGTGTTCCTATAGTTTGTGAGTTTCAAGATGTCTTTCGTGAAGAGTTACCAGGTATGCCTCCGGATCGTGAGGTTGAGTTTGTCATTGAACTTGAACCTGGTACCGCTCCTATCTCCAAGCGGCCTTATAAAATGGGTCCTGCTGAGTTGGCTGAACTCAAGCGTCAGTTCGATGAACAAGAGAAGTTGGGTTTCATTCAGCACAGTACTTCTTCTTGGGGTAGTCCAACCATCTTTGTGAAGAAGCGAGACAAGACTGATAGACTTTGTGTTGACTATCGGGCACTCAATGCTAAAACCATCAAGAATAAATATCCCCTTCCGCGGATTAATGATCTCTTCGATCAGCTAGCTGGAGCTGTGGTATTCTCTAAGCTTGATTTGAGAAGTGGTTATCATCAAATCAAGATCCGCAAGGAAGATGTTCCCAAAACAGCTTTCACCACCCGCTATGGCCTTTACGAGTACATGGTCATGTCTTTCGGTCTCACCAATGCACCTGCCACCTTCTCGAGGCTTATGAACTCGGTTTTCATGGAGTATCTTGATAATTTCGTTGTGGTCTATCTGGATGACATTATAGTATATTCTAAGTCTAAGGAAGAACATGAAGAACACCTTCGGTGTGTCCTAAACAAGCTTCGTGAGAACCGCCTGTATGCAAAGTTCTCCAAGTGTGAATTCTGGCTGCCTCAAGTCACCTACCTTGGTCACGTCATCTCTGCCAAGGGCATTGCCGTCAACCCAGAAACTATTAAGACAATTATGGACTGGCTTCCACCCATAAATGTCAAAGAAGTCCGGAGTTTCCTTGGCTTGGCTAGTTACTGCTGTCGCTTCATTCAAAACTTCTCAAAGATTGCGAAGCCTCTTACCGATCTCCTCAAGAAAGGCAAGAAATATCTTTGGACTCCTGCATGTCAAGCAAGCTTTGAAACACTCAGAGAGAAGCTCACTTCCACACCAGTCTTGGTTCCTCCAGATACATCAAAGCCTTTCCAGATATTTTGTGATGCCTCATTGCAAGGATTGGGTGCGGTCCTTATGCAAGAAAAACAAGTTGTTGCTTATGCCTCTCGACAGTTGAAGACGCATGAGATCAACTATCCTACACATGACCTCGAACTCGCAGCAGTTGTCTTTGCTTTGATAGTATGGAGGCATTACTTGCTTGGCAACCGTTGTGAGATCTTTTCTGATCCTAAGAGTCTGAAGTATATCTTCACACAGCCTGATCTCAACCTTCGTCAGAGAAGGTGGATTGAAACAATCAATGATTTCGATTTGACCATCAACTACACCCCGGGCAAAGCTAATGTCATGGCAGATGCTCTCAGTCGAAAAGCTTATGTCAACAACCTCATGGTGGAAGAACAACAGCCTCTCTTGTGCGAGGAATTCCGCAAGCTCAACCTTGAAATTGTGGATCAAGGGTATCTTCTGAACCTTCTAGCAACACCTCTCTTGGAAGAAAAGGTCCGTTCCATTCAGCTTGGGGATCCTTACACTAAAAAGATCATCTCCAACATTCAACTTCCGAAGTATGAGTCTTTCCACGTAGACGACCAAGGCACTCTTTTCTTTGAACACCGGATGTTTGTTCCGAACTACCCGGGTTTAAGAGAGCAAGTTCTCAAGGAGGCGCATGATTCTGTTCTTTCTATCCACCCTGGCAGCACTAAGATGTACATGGACTTGAAAACAAAATATTGGTGGCCTGGTTTGAAACGATATTGTGTCAAGTATGTCTCAGAGTGCGATGTTTGTCGCAGAGTTAAAGCTGTTCAATAGAAACCTTCCGGTCTTCTACAGCCATTGAAGCCTCCGGAATGGAAATGGGAGAAAGTAGAAATGGACTTCATCACTGTTTTTCCAAGGTCGCAGAAGGGCAACAATGCAATCTTTGTTGTCATTGACAGGCTTTCCAAAGTAGCTCACTTCTTTCCAGTACAGGAAACAATTTCTGCAATTCAGTTGGCTGAGCTCTATATCAACAGAATTGTCTCTCTGTATGGAGTTCCTCTTGAGATCAGTTCAAACCGTGGAAGCATCTTCACTTCCAAGTTCTGGGGAAGTTTCCAAAATGCTTTGGGAACAAAGTTAAACTTTAGCACAGCTTACCACCCTCAGTCGCAAGGACAAGTCGAAAGGATCAATCAGATTCTGGAAGATATGCTCCGTGCTTGCGTTATCTCTTTCGGCATGAAGTGGGAAGAATGTCTTCCTTATGCTGAATTCTCTTACAACAACAGCTTCCAGAAAAGTCTAAAGATGGCACCATTTGAGGCTCTCTATGGTCGCAAGTGCAGAATTCCGATTGGTTGGTCGGGCGTAGGTGAAAGAATATTGTTTGGCCCCGACATTGTAACTCAAGCGGAGGAGAAAGTTCACATCATTCTTGAAAATCTGAAGATTGTTCAAAGTCGCCAGAAGAGCAATTATGACAGAAAGCACATGGACATCGAGTATGTCCCTGGTGATCTCGTTTACCTTCGTGTCACTCCCATGAGAGGCACACACCGTTTTGGTATCAAAGGAAAGCTGGCTCCTAGATACATCGGCCCTTTCAAAATTCGTGGAAGAAGATGAGAAGTTGCATATGCTCTTGAGCTCCCGGAACAACTCAAAGTCCATGATGTTTTCCACATCTCTCAACTCAAGAAGTGCTTCAAGGATCCCGGCAGGACCATGGACCATGAACTCATCAATCTTCAAGAAGACCTTTCTTATCACGAACACCCCACAAATATTCTTGAAGTCGCAGAAAGAAGGACTCGCAACAAGTCCATCAAGTTCTGCAAGGTGTAGTGGTCGCACCATTCCGTTGATGAAGCAACCTAGGAACATGAAGATGAGCTCCGTGCCAAGTATCCTTCCCTCTTTGAGTCTTCTTCTTCCTAGAATCTCGGGGCGAGATTCCTGTTTAGTGGGGGAGAGTTGTAGCATCCCAATTGTCTAAAAATTGTAATGCTACTTGTCCTAGTAAGATATTGGCTACTTCATATATATTATTGTTGCATCATAATTATATGATGCTGATGTCATCATGCCTCCTTGCATTTGAGCATCATATAAAACTCTTTTTCTTTTGGTTCTTCTCTCACATGCATTAGTAATTGTATTTGCCTCTTGATATTGTATTTGGCTATTGATATATTGTCTAAATGCCCAAGTTGAGTTGGGGCATATCTTTTATTTCAATTCCACCACCTTTCTCTTCCTCCACTTTATAATTCCACCATCCTACTAGACCATGAGCTTGTTGTCTTTATTTTGGTTTTCTCTAGCTCATGGGCAATAGGGTGGATCTAGTCCTTAATTTTCCTTTGCTTGGCTCTATTCCACTTCTTGGAAATGCATGAGAACAATGCCATAATATTATTATTGTTGTCACAAAATAAATCATGGCATTATTATTTTTGCATGGGCCATGCAAGCTTCTCCACCACCTTTTTCTCCATTGGTTTTTCTTTGGATTTGGTGGATCCTATCTAGGAAAACCATCTCCTACCATTCCACCTCTCCATAGTCTCAACCATATCTCTTTCTTTTATTTATTTTCTTCAAGCATGATCATATGTGCCTTTTTCCACCTAATTCTTTTCTTCCTCTTTCTTTCTTGTTTCTCATCCACATTAGCTCATGCAAGGTCAAGCCCTATGGTTCTTCTTGGTATGGCCTCTTAAACAAAATTAAAATCTAAATACCTAAAACCACCTAACCTAGCTATTTTTCTCTCTCTCTCTCTCTAATTTCTCCTAACCCTAATTCTACTAAACCCTAACCTCTCCCATCTCTCTCACCCCCTCTCTCTACCATGGGCACCACCTAAACTCCCTCTCTCTCCCTGGCCCACCTCAGCTAACCCTAACCCTCTCCCTAACCCTAGCTAGCCCTAACCCGAGTCCCATCTAGACCTAGCCCGAGCTAACCACCCTCTCCCCTCTTTCTTCTTCTACCGCCATGCTAGCCCCACCCTGCACCACCACGCCGTCCTGGTCCACCCTGCAGCCCCTCTACCGCTGCCCAGCCCCAGTACAAGCCAGCTCGCCCATGTGCTCGAAAAGAAGAAGGAGGAAAAGGTGGCACCGAGTCCACCTTATCCCTGTCGTGCCCCGCCTGCCTTCCTCCTCTCTTCCTCTCGTTTCCCCTCGCCCACACGCCTCTCTGACCTCTCCCAGATCTGCCCCGAGCTGCCCCTCCTCTTCTCCTTCTTCCTCCTTGACAACAGCTCCCGCCACCGGTCGCCGCCAGCACCCTCTGCTCCTCTTCGTTCTAGGCGTCGTGCTCGTCGTGGAAGAGGCCTGGAAGATCGTGGACGTCCCTCTGCATCACCCCGTACACGCTGACTTGGACGAGGAGCTCCCCAGCACCGCTAGTACCTCGCCGCACTACAGCAAACCCTAGATCCGGGGCGCCAGCGATCTCGACGCTCCGCCGCTCCTCGCTCCGATCCGAGCCCGCCGGCGAGCCCGCGGTGAGCATCTCTTCCCCTCTGACATGCTCCGCCTCGCCGTACCGCCCTAGCCCCGCCGTTACTTTTGCCGAGCGCTCTCAGTGCGCGCCGCTCGCTGGTGTCTGCAGCCTCCCCGCGCCACGCAGAAACCCTAACTAGGCCCCTGCCACCCTCCTGACAACTACCCGAGCCAGCCGCACCGGTTAACCCCCCTCCGCGTGCACGCCCGCGACCCGGTATCGAGTCCCCGCCCCGCGCGCGCGTTGCCGCCGTAAGTTTCGTCAGAGAGAGGAAGAGAAACAGTGCACGCGTTGGAACTTTGCACATAACCCCCCCCACCTTTTTGATTCCTGCAACCCGCACTCCTAGCGACCCCACTAGTCAACCGCGCTAGCACTTTTGCAGGAAAGCCCCTCTGCTTTTTCCGGCGTAACCCGCGCTCCAGCCCCAGCCCCACCTGTCAGCCCCTGCCTTCCTCACCGCTGACACGCGGGCCTGCGCCAGTTGGCCCACCCTGTAGTCTCAGTGGCTAGCCCAGCCCGCGGTGGAAAAATGATTTTGCGCACATGGCCCCCGTCAGCGCAAGGCCCACCCGTCAGTGGCTGTGGCTGGATCTGACTGGGTAAGAAAAGTATTTTCTGGCTGTCTGTTTTAATTTAAACCTTTTCCAAATTGATTTAAATTCAAATTCAAATCAGATTCAAATAATTTTTAAAATACAAATCCAAATAATACAAGTAATATATGTTTTGGAATCAGAAAAATGTGAGGAATTCAAATATGCCCTTCAAAATATGTTTTGAACACTTTAAATTTCGAGATGATTAAAATTACAATAAAATGCCCTTTTCTCTTAATTAATTAATAACTTTTGTTTTATAACTCCAAATTTAACAAATAATATGTCTAAATCGATCAGCGCGACGAGCCCGTTCCAATTATGCAGTCCTTGTTCTGAATTGAAGCATGCATCATGTTGTTAATAAAAATCTGAACTGTTTATGACAATAAAACTTGGTTAAATAGATAATAAAATGCTTTATTTCTTGTATCCACACCTCACCTTTGCCATGCTACTTTAATGCCATGTAAATTGTGCATCATTCATCATGGCATGCTTGTGTGCTTGTTGCATTTTAATTCATATGCTTGTGCACTTTATTTATGTTGGCCCTTGTTTGTTTGGTTCTTCTTTGAATAGACGCCCAGCAGGAGAATTACCAGGAATCCCAGGAGTATTACCCAGATCCATCTCTCGCTTCAACTGAGCTGCCAGGCAAGCACTACCACATGCTTCCATACATACAGTACCTAGTGCCTCTGTCTTATTCTTGCATCATTGAGTCACGATTGCATTAAATTGAATCCGAAGTACTGCATAGCCTTTACTTTTAAACCCCACCGAAGCTTGTTCCTCCATCTCATGAGCCATTACAACAGGAGTTGTTTGAGCCATGCGAGTCGTAGAAAAGCATGTGTAGGGTATGTGAGTGTCTATTGAATAACGAGGTACCTAAACAACATAACCTGAGTAGTAATGGGATAGCTAATGAAAGAGGCACCGGTGAGCACTATCTGCTATTTGGTTTTTCATGCTCACTTGTGTCCCGTAGGACCCCGAGTACTTGATTCCTATTCCTTGACTATTCGCACTATCCACATCCGGGAGGCCTTATGGACCCCCCTGAGCCAGAGCTTGATTCATTCTTATTTCTTGGGGCCACAATTAGTTTGGGGCTTTATTACTATCATGTACTTATGCCATGTTACTGCTTTATTTAAGATTGTGCGTGGAGCACCTGTACTGTTTTGTATCGTGGAATGTTTTCGCGGTATCGACAAGCCCAGTCACATTTTCGGGTTCCCAGTCGTTTACAGCCATTGACACAAACCTTGGGTCCGTCTCGGAGCCGGCCAACTTCGTTGCGGGTAGCTTAATGGGGTGGCCCCCTGAAATATTTCTGAATCCTGTGATTGCTTTGTCGTGAATGCCTCGTTGGGTTTTGATTTGGTTTTTCCGAGGTTGATCGAGTGTGTGTTGCTATTCGTGCACCCCTGCAGGGTAAATCTTTCTGAAAGCCGTGTCCGCAGTTATGGACGACTTGGAGCACAGTTTCTCGATCATAGACAAGTATAACTAAAGTACCACTTTTAAATTAACTAAGTACTTGACTAGTAAATAGTGTAATACTCATGGAATGGTTAATAAAACTGCCAACGGATGATGGGGGTTGTTCGTCCGCTTCCTCGTTGGTAAGCGAGGAGGAGGATGGATCTGTTAATTATACTGTTATAACTATCGCTCTTAATTTTCAGACTTCCGTCTATCATTGGTTAGGCGGAAGGTTAGCGAGTATCTGTAGAATTGTTAGTTATTATCTTGCGCTGCAATTGCGTCACCCTAGGTTGTGTCCCCTTTAGCGGCATAAAGACTTGCTGAGTACCCCTAGGGTCTCACACGATAAATTGTTTGATTCAGATGAACAGGTGTACCCGCAAGATGGATATTGGGTGGAAGAGACAGATGATGTTGGCAACGATCATTCGGTGTAGAGATTCCGGGAACGGGGATCCGTGTGATCTGTGGGCGGGATGTGTTTATTTATGGGGCATCTTATGCCAATTTGCTTCTTATCCGTACTCGGATCTTGTTTTCCGCTTCCGCCTGATACTCTGATGTGTGATGTATGAGGAGATATCCTAAATTATTATATCTATCTAGGACATTCGGATCTTGCCGTATGGCGTTGCAATATTTCTATTTCTTTTAGATGGAATGGCTCTGAGGACTGTTGTATGTGGCTTGCATACATACTCATTTGTGTATGTAGTTGATCCCTTCGCCTGCCGATTACGCCGCTCGTTCTTGTCCCGTTGTCTGAAAGTTGTTAGGACGGCCGAAAGGTCTACCGTGAGTGGCCCTGGGCCCCACCGTACTATTTTAACCACTTTCGTTCATCCAGGCATTAACTAAGAGCGTAATTCACCGAGGTAGTTACAGTGAGTATCCAATCATGGCTGAGTAGGCCTTTTTAACTTCAAATTTATCTGATCCCCAAATATAGTTCCAATTATCATGGGTGTCCTCCTGAGTGGCATGCCTGAAATCCTGGCATCTTTCTTCCATGACTAAAAACTCAGAGAAAGCTTGTTGAGAGAGAGGTAGGTGGAAGTTATCTTCTAGGAATTCAGCATGAAGGAAGTCATGTACACTGATGTTTGTGGACTTAGCATAGGACAGAAGGTGAGGGAATTTATTGATCAAGCACTCATCTTGCCAGAGTTCAGACCAGAAATAAGCAAACCTGCCTGACTTCAGATTGCATTTAGCCATGCCTTTAAAGTTATCAATTAATTTGATATGTGACTTCCACCAGAAAGATCCCTCCGTGCTTCTTCCAGGTAGTTTTCCATTTTTGTAATAGGTTTCCCATATGAGATGAACCCAAGGGATGTCCTGTTGGTTGTAGAATTTGTCCAAGTTTTTTAGAAGGAGGACATTATTTTGAATCTGTAGGTTTAGAACCCCTAAACCCCCCTGATTTTTAGGACGGCAGATTTTGTCCCATGACACAAGAGCTTGTCCTTTTGCTTGTACATCTTCAGTCCTTTTTCTCCATAGACAATATCTCATATATTTTATAATTTGATCCTTGATGGCAATTGGTACCTCCAAACAGCGCATAAAAAATAGAGGAAGTGAGGAGAGGACAGGTTTGACCAGCTGCAGTTTTCCTCCATAATTCAAGAAATCAGCAATTCCACATAATCTTCTTTCCACTCTCTGAACAATGGGAAGAAAGTGCTCCATAGATGGTTTTGTAATGCTTAATGGTAGCCCAAGGTAAGTGAAAGGGAGGCATCTATTTTGACAGTTGATTGTCATAGCAAAATGCATAAGCCTATCATTACATGTGTTTATTGGCATCATGCTAGATTTCAAGTAGTTGACTTTGAGTCCAGTGGAATTTGCAAATGTTTGCAGAAGTGCTTTCAAGCATAATAATTGAGAAGCATCAGCCTTAAGTATCACCAATGTATCATCAACATATTGAATAACATGGAAGTCACTGTTGGGTGGTCCCACTATAGGTGGAGTTAGAAGGTTCATATGCATGGCCTTGTTTAGGACAGATTGCAGGAGGTCAGTAGTAAGGACAAATAGTAACGGTGAAAGTGGGTCTCCTTGTCTTACACCTCTCCTTCAATAGAACTTTTTACCAGGCACACCATTAAGAATAATTTTAGAAGTTCCAGATTCAAAGATCATTTCAATCCACTTAATCCATTTTCTCCCAAATCCTCTAGCTTCAAGGATATTTATGATGGCAGAGTGGTCGACTGTATCAAATGCCTTCTCAAAATCAAGTTTAAGAATTAAAATTTCCTGCTTTGACTTGTGGCATTGGAATAAGTATTCAAAAGCCCAACCAATGCAATCTGGAATAGATCTGTTGTTGAGAAATCCATATTGGTTCTTATGTACCAATTTCAGAATAACAGATTGCAGTCTATTTGCAAGAAGTTTGGTAATTATTTTGAATATACAGTTCAATAAGGAGATTGGTCTGAAATCAGCCGAGGTAGATGGGCAAGTGATTTTAGGTATGAGTGTAATGTAAGAAGAGTTGATGCTCTCAAGGGAAACTTTCTCATTGAAGAAATCATGAATCAGTAATTTGATATCATATCCAATGATAGACCAGCAGCTTTTGATAAATTCATTATTAAAACCATCAGGTCTAGGTGACTTGTCATTTGGTAGTTTAGAAATAACCTCCTCAATTTCCTTGTTAAGAAAAGGTTTTGAAGGTGAATTTTTCATCTCATCAGTCATTCCATTTCCATAGAAATCTGCAAGATAATAGTGCATCTCAGTTTTGACTGATGTACCCATTCTTGCCCTGAAGTCATTCCAAAGGATATCAGCCTTGTCATAGTGATTTGTAAATTCCTGTCCATTTTCATTCTTGATCATTGATATGTAATTGTGTCTATAACTAATGGTTTCTTTGGAATGAAAAAACTTAGTGTTTTCATCCCCAAGTTTAACCCATTTAATTTTCCCTCTTTGTTTCCAATAGGTGTTTTGGTTCTGAAGAAGAGAGATAATATGGGATTTCAGGATATCTCTGAGGTGCCACTCATTGATGGTTAATGTTCTAGATTCTTCAGGTAGATCCAGAAGATCAATGGTGTCATTCACCTTAGCAATTTGGTCCTTTAAGCATGGTAACTGTTTGGCCCAAATCTTGATGCCTCTCCTCACATTTTTCAACTTGGCACATATTCTTTTTGCTAAGTCCTGATAATTCACTGGTATATTCCAAGCATTTTGCACAATCATCTTAAAATCAGAATGATGAAGCCAGTAATTTTCAAATCTAAAGATTTGTGCCTTGGGGATGTTAGTTCCAATGGAGATGACACAGGGAAGATGATCAGAAGTAGGTTTGGATAGGGGAGTGACCAAAGTGTAAGGGTATTTGGTTGTCCAAGAACTAGAAGTAAAAAACCAGTCTAATCTTTCCAGAAGTGGATCTTTTTGCATGTTACTCCAAGTGAATTTTCTACCCTGTAGTGGCAGCTCAATAAGTCCCAGGTTGCTGATAGCATCATTGAAGAGCATAGTTTCATTAACATCCCCCCACTTTTATTTCTATCAGTGAGACTTCTGATAAGGTTAAAATCTCCTAACACAAGCCAATCCATACTATCAGGCATAGTGATGTTTGAAAACCAGTCTAAGAAATCCATCTTTCTATCAGTTTGACATGGACCATAGATATTAGTAAGAGTCTAGGAATCATTTGATAATTGAGAGGTGAAAGTGACAGAAGTTGAGAAATCATTTTGGAAAGCTCTGGTACCATTAAATAATGAGCTGCACCAGATGGTTATAATCCCTTCAGAAGCACCAATTGATGGTAAGAAGTCAAAGTTGTCAAACTTGTTTGGACAAAAAAAAATTTAATAATTGATATCAAAGTTTTCTCTCTTGGTTTCTTGGAGACAAATAATGTCACACTCAGATTCCATGATCTTTTTTTTAGTGCTAACCATTTTTTCTCAGAGTTAATTCCCTGAGGTTCCAGTTCAGAATCTTCCAATTTCTGTTGTTACTCATTTATAAACCAATTGGGTGAGCATTGGGGTGACACAAAATTTGTAGTCACATAAATAAGACCGAACATATCATAGGGTACTGAATTCATAAACATGCATAACAGCAAATAGGTCTGCAACAACTCAGAACAGACATCAAAGATAACTGATCCAGTCACAAAAGGATAGAATTTTGTAGACATTAACCACATTATTTAGGTGCTTTCTTCTTAGACTGCTGTCCACAAGACTCAGCAGCACCTCCCTTCTTCTTGCTTGGAAGGTATGGTTCAGGACCATTCTTCTTTGGTCTAGGCTTTCCAGGTGGTTTGATGATCAAATCATTGATCTTGCCCTTCTTCAGCAACCTTTTCTCAAGTTCCCCCTCCTTAACCTTGCAAAATGAATCAGCAAGGTTCTTAACAACTTTATTACTGAGGCAAGGTGGTGCAGCATTGCATGAGAGACAATTATGATCAAAACAATTCACATGGCTTTTAAATCCCCCATTAAGTTCCACAATTCTGGGGCTTCTTCTCACCACAGAGTCCACCAATGGTTCTTTACCCCTCCTCCTCTTTGCAGGGGCATTTGGCACCATCATGCTTGATGGGGAATCATTCAGGCAATGAGGAGGAATCTGTCCAACACATTCATCAGGTATAATGAAGGTGAAAGTAGCTTCTTCAGCAATTGGCTCCTTAATAATATCACAAAGGGGAGATGTAAGAAAATATCTAGCCCAACTGAATTTCTCAGGAGTGATCAGCATTAGAGTGATAAAATTAAACCAACTTACAGGGATGTCACATTGCAGTTTGCCTTTGTCAGGTGAGGGATTCATGTGTGGAGCAAAGAATCTGTCCCATAGTTCAAGGCCATGCTTTGAGAAAGAATTCCTAGCAGAAAGCATCTCAGAGGCATTGACAAAAGGAATAATGGCCATTCCAACTTGAAGGTGTGCCTCATTTGGTGAGAGAAGGTTAGTGTCCTCCATCATCCATTCATCTTGCATGTTACCCTCATCAGCATGGATGGTGTCCTCTTCCTCATCTTGGTAATTTTGCAGAATGTTAAGCAGTCCTTCTCCCATGCCCACATCCTGATTAGCATTAGCAATAATTTTCTCCACTTCAATATCCTCAGCTCCATGGACAGAAGCCTTGTCACTGTCAGATGAAATATTTGCAACAGGGATTGATCCAGTAACAGCAATGTCAACCTCCTGAGGTGGAAAATTCTGGTTTACAATGGGCATGTCAACTCCTTCAGCAAATACAGGTCCTTGGACAGCATTCCAGTTTCCCCAGGTAGCATTATTATTCTGAGGGGAAGGTTCAACCCATTGGTCCCATCCACCAATGTCACCTTCAGGTTGTGGGGGGTGGTGGAGAAGGGGGTCCAAAAATGGGTCCCACCACAGGTAGAGGATGAGGGTCAGCACCATCATCAGGTAGTGGGTCCTCATTAGGTGGGCCCCCCTAGGAGATTGCTGTTTAAAATTTCAACGAAAAAGGTCCATGATTCAGTGTCCACCAGGTCCCCAATGGTGAATCTAACACTTTTAGGAACATCTAAGAGGTCAGTGACTCTGAGCTTTGCAATGATCCTGCCCTTGTGCTCAGGGTCCCTCTCCTAGAGCAGAACTTTACCAATATCAGAGAAAACAGCATTCAGGTCATCAGTATGCCAGTGGTCAAGTGGAGGACCCAGGAGCATAACCCAACATTCATTGTTAAACTGAGTCCTACGCCAGTTAATTCCTTCATTATGCCTATCAAAAGAAATAGCAACATCTTGGAAGGGAATATGACCCACAGCAATTAACCGGTCACGGTCACCGACATTGGCAAATTGAACATATGTAGAACCAAATGGACAATCTTGAATATCACAAAATTCAACATGAGCATCATTGATAAAGAAATCTTGCAACACATCCCTGATATTACCAAAAGGGACTGGACCAGGGGGGAGGGGGTGGATGTGCGCAATGGCATACTATTCATGTGCCCTTGGTCGGCGAGGAACCACCACCCTTTTGACCCGATTCCTGCCAGCCACCTGCATAATCTCAAAGCCATGGGGAAGAAATGGTTGAGGATCAAGTGGAATGTTGGCCATTGCGTAGGCGGTTGTCGCCGACGACGAGCAGAGCAAGGCGGTTGGGGTTTCTCCAGGCGAGGGAGTTAAAGAGACAGGGGGTTCGGCCGAATTAATATTTTGGGCAAGAACAAAATCCTTAAGACAAGCGTACACCCTGGGCCACGAAACTTGCGGAGTGACATGGGCCTTGAACCAATGCAGGTAAGATTTGTCGAGCCAGGGACAAGAAGGGAAAGTAGGGAATTTCAAAAATGGTAAAAGACCAGGCAAATTAATTGTAGAAGATTTGTTGACTACAGGTGATTTCACCTCCTTAATACCTTTACCATTAATCACAATTTCCACAAATGATGCACCCGGTACCACTCGATTAATGTCACCTTTAATTTGACCATTATTGCATGGGACTGGCGACGTCGATGAACCAATACGATCAAAAACAGAGGTTTTATTTTTTCTTTTGTATGAAACAAATGTCCAATCCTTGTCCAATTCTTTGTAATATTCTTTCTCTTCGAATTTCCAGTTTGGGCCTCCATCACCCCAAAGTTTGATCTTCAAGATAAATGATTCATCAGGGAAAGAACCAGAATTATATATTTCAAAACCCACAGCTCTTGATGCAACAGAGAACCTAAAGGTTCTATCTTGGAGGATCTTGACTTTAAATTTGGATGCATGACCCCAAAAACATGCTTGGAGGACAATGCCAATAGTATGAATATCAATCTTAATATTAGCCCGTCCAAATGAGCCAACAAGGAAGAAAGGTCTTCTGCGAAATCCTCCTGAGAAATTAATGTGGTGACCAAATTTCTTGAACATATTAGCCTCAAAATTCAACCCTTTAGAGAAATCCACTGAAATGCAATTGTTGTGTTTGGTTGATGAAGTAAGAGGCACATCAAAAATTTGAGCACCCACCACCACTCTTTTGATGACAAGATCCAAGATAACACGAGAGGAAACTTTCTCATTTTGAAGAAGGAATCTAGCATCAATAACCACCTTGTCATGATTTAGTAACACAACCCGCTTAGCAAGTGTATACAGGACCAAAAACCAGGAAGTTTGTCCAAAACATTAGAAGGCAAGGATTAGCTAGTAACGTGCCACATAAGTTTCAAATCTTCACTCTTGCACTCATGACCATGAGATGGCCCAAAAAAACCAGAAGTTGGTGGAAAAATATCATTGATCCTTGCAAGATGAGAGGGGAAACTCGACACAGAACCAATCATGAGAACCTCCCCATTTTCCATACTTCTACCCTCTAGTGGTGAACCGTTGGCATTGAGAATGACCAGCCAACGATTATCCAAGAGAACAAGAGATCCAACAAGGAACTTACCATCGGTGGAGCTCCCTGAATAGGTGATTTTCCAACCACCACCAGATGAATCCAGTGAAAGAGAGCCCATGAGTATGTGTGCGACGGCGTCGGAGTGGCGCCGGCGAGTGCCAGTGGGATGGACCTCAGAGAGGCATGCCTCGGAAATCGTGCGGGTTTAGAGTGTCTGGGCCTCGTTCTTCGGCCAACTCTTTGGGACCCATCTTGTAAGGCCGCTTGGAGATAGAAGCGGTTCCAGGTTCAAGATCAGTTACAAACTCGACCTCTCGGTCAGGAGGCATACCTGGTAACTCATCTAGAAAAACATCTGGGAACTCACATACCATTGGAAATTTTTGCAAGGTGTCAACACCCGGATTTTTAATCCTAGATGCCTGTTATGCCATACCTCGCAATCCCAGGATTACCATTTTTTTGCGAGACATAACGGATTGGATATCACAGTACATCATCCATTACAAACCATAGATAAGGTCTTACACAAATAAGGATCTCATGATCCAGTCTTAATACAACAAGCAACGGAATAAAAGATAAGCGTAGCGGTGGGGTCCATCTTTAGGGGCACAGGCAATGGTGATGAAGGCAGATGGTCCTAGTTATCATAGCCGTCCTGCTGGCCATCATCTTGGTAGTCTCCTTCATAGTCTGGCCATGAGAATAGGCAGGGACAAAAGCCATGAGTACTCTTTAAGTACTCGCAAACTACCACTAACAAGTAGTATAGTTCTAAATTAAAGTGCTAACTCTATGTTTAACTATACAGCTAAGTTTGAAACCTAAGCTGAGTTCTGAAGCAAACAAAGATAAAATAAAGTTCTAGAATCACTTAAGTTGGGAAGCTAGTGTCATAAACACAACCCTATTGTGGTCAAGTCAAGATTCATCATTCATTTCATAAGTTGTTTTGAAAACATCTGACAACGAAACAGTATGGCCATTCCAACTGTCCATAACTGTGGACGCGGCTATTCGAATAGTTTGACACTCTGCACAGGTGGTACACTTTCACCACAAGATTCGATACATCTGTCAGGGATAACCCTGAATCATCATACTTAGTATGCAGATAATTAAACATAATATTTCCTTTACACACCGTAGTATAAGCACCTCTCCTATGAGCATGGCCTCCCAACCATGACCATCAGTCATCTTGGGCACTTCATAGGTGGACAACATTGAGAGGTAGCCTTAGCTCAAACCTCTCCCGCGAGGGAACTAATACTAATGCATATAAACTTCCAGCTAAGCCTTACCCAATTCAGGTAATGTGGTTGTACGGTAAAATTTGGAATGGTATCGCATCGGAATCCAACCATCAGTTTTATAAAAGGGTGAAGGCTCATCCCGCAACATATTCACCATCATAAACCATTTGTGTTTCTCAACACATGTCAAAACATCTCAATAGAATGACTCATCATTCCAAGGTTTTCATAATTCATTTTCACCAAGTATTCCCATCTAAAGTGACTCAAGTTTTTATCTACTCTAAACTACTAAGTTAAGAGTGTTCACTAAGGTGGAAAGATGGGATCAATCTCATGCCATAGAAATACATCTAAGGGTTTCTAACTAGGTCAAGTATTATACTCTTTATGCTACCTTCAAAACAAGTAAGGAACTTTGTGTAAAGAAAAAGGGAGTAAAGCTTGAAAATAATACTTGGGGTAAGTAATAGTCAAAGTAGTGTAACCAAAGCATGCCCAAAGCATCTTTGCTAAACCATCTAGTTTAATACTAGCTTGCTAAGCATTATACTTGCAAGTGTTAGCTTGCATTGCTAATGGTGGCTTGCCATGGTTGGTGTAGTGGTTGAAGTTTTCTTCTTCTTGGTAGAACTCCTCCTCCTCGAAAGCTTGGTCGGTACTATCGTCTATAAACACATACGAAGTACAAAATCACCAAACAATACTTAACTAGTCTAATTAGCACTCTAAGGCACACATTTGATGATCTATTATCATCACAAGAATCGCAAGTTTTATTCAATAGTTTCATTCTTTTTATTTTAGAAAAGTAATTTCTACTCATTGAAAAATTAACTAAGATTTAGTATTCACCACTTAAAATATGGTATCATGTGGACACATGTCATCACCACATATTCTAACATGTGGGAATGGGATTTAAGGGTTGGATCATAATTACTTTGGTTTAAGTTCATTATTAAATAATTTAAAGTGACTAGAAATGCCTATATAGCATTATTTTGGTACTAGTCCAAAGTCGCTGCATGTAAACCTTAATATTATTACATATTCAGATGGGTATGGTGAAATGTGATTTTTAAGAGTTGGAATCAACTCAAGAGCTAACTTGGTTGATTTTATAAAAATGTTGCAAGGTGCAAATGCTTCTGTTTTATTATTTTTACTAGGAGAGATCTCTAACTCTAATTGAATTAAATCCAATGGGCTTTGGTAGATCTTTTCAGTAGCTTTCTAACAAAATTGGAATCACTCCATTTGGATTTGTAAATCTCTCTAAATTGAATTTCAAACTAGGGGATAGAACTAGGTTTAAACTAAATAGAAAAATCCTAATTCAAACTAACTAGGTCACGCGAGAACGCTAACAGGCCGGCCCAGTGACACAACGTGGCACGGGGCTCAGCTGACAGGGGGTACACCAGTTAGAGGCTCATAACACGCAAAGCGCTACGGGGCGATGTGGGTCGTTGGATTAGAACGGGGATCAACTGGTGGAATCGTCGTCGACGACGAACAGGTCGCCAGCGAGGTCGAACCCTAGCGGCTCGGTGGGGTTGCTTAGGGGGCATACCAGGGCTCTAGCAACGATGGCGAGGTGGGCAAACAGACTGGTGGTCGACGAAGAGCTCAGGGACGGTCGAGGCAGCTCCGGGGGTGGTTGCAATCAGCGGCGCCCTTCTCCTTCAGAGGCGGCCTGCTCCGGTGCAATTCCGGTGAACTGCTGCTCGCCTTGCTTCGGCTAGAGGTGGGGAATGGTCAGCAAGGTGAGGGAAGGTGAGTGGTGTGTTGCAAATGGCTGGGGACGGCCTTTATTTATAGGGCAACGACGCGATCGAGAGGGATAGGTGAGCGGCTCCGGCAAGGGCTGCACAACGTGCTAGCGGTGTGGCACGAGGTAGGGGGCGGTCGCTGGTCTCCTGGCGGTGCTCTACGTGATCAATACGGGACTAGGGGCGGTGGTATGCGGTCGGGCAGTTCTGGCGCTCTGAGAAGCAGAGACGGTAGTGTCCACGGCGAGTGGTGGTTGTGGTGCGTTGGGCGGCGAACGGGCATGTCCGGCGTGCTCCCTGGGTCGTGGCGAAGCGGTGGACGTGGGCTGCGGCCGAGTGGCGGCTGGTGCACACGTGTCGGGCGCCGCGCTCTGGCGCATGCTCGGCATGGCGCATACAGGTAGTGCGTGGCGCTTCCTCGGTGGTCCACGGCTTGGCCTGGCTTGGAGAGGGGACAAAGGGTGGCGGTGAGGTGAGGGCTAGCTAGTAGACATGATGAGGGAGAGGGAGATGGTCTGCTGCGGTGAGGGCAAGGTTGGTCGGCGAGTTGGTGCTAGGCATGGCCTTGCATTGCCACTAGGGGGTAGGGGAATGGGGTGCAAGGGCCTGGTTTGATCAAAGGGGGACAAAGGGATTAAATGGAGATTAAATGGGGGCAAAACCCTATACAAAACAGTAAGCTATATATTAGGTGTAAACCCTGCCTGCCATGTGTTTGATGAAATGGCCGCAAGAACTTTCTTTCTGAATTTTGAAAAGATTTTTGGTGGGTGTGCTAGTACTAAGCTTGAGACTCTGTGGGTGCTTGGGTTTTGAAAATTTAGCTAGTTTGAGTGGTTTTTGAAATAGTGGGATCTTCCCATATGAAATAGATTCAATTTTTAAATGCCAATTAAATATAGTGTTTGAATGTTTTTGGCAGGTCACAAAGTGGGCCATGGTACCGCATTATGTGTACTAGCAAGGGGTGCAAAGATCCACATTTTTCTATTAGTTTTTGAGTACTAGGAATAGCCAAACTAGGCATGGTAGTTAATTTGGCAAAAATGACCATTATCTTCTTTTATTCATTTTGATTTGTTTTTCTTTGGGATTTGTTTGGGAATGATCTAGATGATGTTTATTTCACGTAAGAATCATTTTACAAGCAATGTCTCACTTAATCATGGCAATTCAAATCAACTCCTATTTAAATGCACACACACATGAATGCTTTCATATTTTCAATTGGAAAAGTTTTTGTTAACCCAAATTTTGATGATTTGGATTTTAAAACCTTGGATTAAAGTTTTGGGATGTTACACAAGGCTTCAATAACATCAATGTTCTGGACACTCAAGGAGTAGATCTGAATAGTAGGAGTTTGCCTTGGAGAATAGA
Source organism: Avena eriantha (assembly GCA_910589775.1). NCBI lineage: Eukaryota > Viridiplantae > Streptophyta > Magnoliopsida > Poales > Poaceae > Avena > Avena eriantha. The sequence continues at coordinate 264,455,883 of OU342741.1, read as the reverse complement.
CTATATGGCCTTCAGGTTGTTTTCAGATAAACCGAGTGTTCAGCACAATCAATCATAGCTTCATTGGCTTTCAACAAGTCCATACCTAATAGAACATCAATAGCTGAATTGCCAAGAATAATCAAGGAAGCCCGAAATGAAGAATCACCAATTTGAATTTGATTGCCATGACTGATATTTGAAGCCCTCATGTTTGAGCCCGGAGATTGAACCACGAGACGGTGTGACAAAGGATCTATAGCCAACTCATGCTCATTTGCAAACTTGTGAGACATAAAAGAGTTTACGGGAATCAAATAGAACTCGCGCACGAATAGAGTTTACGAGAAGCATACACATCACAACTCAAAAATGTTGATGTTGTTGGGGCAATCAATAGTGGAGCCGGGCATGGTGTTGATGTTGAGAGCCCGAGGCGCAGGTGCGCAAGCAGCAGTTGTCGAAGCAGGTCTTGGAGGGGGTGGATGAAGAGCCTTGTTGTTCATTGGACAGTTCCACTGCTGGTGTCCAGTGTTCCCACAAGTGAAACGAGCGCCATTCGGTTGAGGGGTAGAGTATCCAGGAACTCCACCATACGGTGCTCTTGGGTAGTTGTTGTTGTAGCCCCTTGGAGCAACGTTGTAAGAGTACGGTGGCCTTGGCGAGAAGCTTGACGGTCTTGGAGGAGCAGGGAGCGGTAGTGCGGTATTAGGGACCCACACATGGCGCTTAGAAGGAGAAGTCCTAGATGAGGAATGACCAGTATCACGGCTGTGCTTCTTGGATTCATCATAAGCCTGCTTACTTGCTTCCTCTTGAAGAGCTGCTTGTTGAAGCTTGAGCAAAGAGCTTGGAGTAGTATGAGTAAGAGAATACTTGATAGAAGCATTGAGCCCTTGACGAAACCTCTTTTGTCTTTTCTTATCATCAGAAACCTCATTGCCACCATAGCGAGATAGGTTTGCAAAGTTCTTGATATAAGTGTTGACATTGGTGTTGACCTGTTTGAGATTCGGGAACACCTCCTTCATTCGTTCCATGACAATTTTAGGCAGATGCTATTCCTTGAAAGCCTTAGTGAATTTCCCTCGTGATGGCTAAAATGCAGGTGGGCTTGATCTCAGATAGCTCTCCCACTAAAGAGTGGCTTCTCCACGCAGAAGGTGAGTAGAGAACTTGACCCTGTCTTATTCAGCCACATCTGCGATATCCAGCAGCCTCGTGATCTCTCGGAGCCAATTGTCGGCATCTAGTGGCTCGGCGGTCACCTCAAAGTGCCGCGGAGAGAACTTGAGGAAGTCTTTCATGTTGCCATGCTAGGGAGGCGGAGGGGGTGGTGCAAACTCATTCCTCTAGGCACTCTCCTCAAACCTCTGTTGGTTCTATTGCATAGTTCCTAGAGTGTTTGCAAGACTGACAAGTGCAGCACCCAGCTCTGGCAAACCTAGAACCTCGTCTTCTCCAGGAGGGCGGCATGGAGGATCCATCATGTTATTGATGGAAAAACTTGTGTTGGTACCATAATGGAGAATTATCAATAATCCAAAATAGCACTAAAACAGAATTAACCAATATTAAAGGATACAATTTACTAAGATGATATTAAAATATCAAACAATGTTCATAGCACCTTGAAGATAGTTAGCATATCACACATGACTGAAAAGGAGTGTGGAACACAAATCTATCAAAGAAAAAATTCAGCAAATTTCAGCATTAAAATACCAACTAGAAGTGCAAAACCACTTAACAGATAGAGATTAGCAATTCCACCCATGCAATGTACAAGAGCGGATGATGAGAGTAGTGGTATGGTCATGACTCCATCCCGCACTCAAAGCGTTACTCCGCACATGAATAGGAAAAACATGCAACCCAACTCTTAGCCTTCTTAAGAATATATGAAAGAGTAAGACAGATCGCATCGGTTTACCACGAGTCGGATAGATCACATCGGTTTACAAATAAGCCTGTCGGTATAGAATGTACCAATAGTTGATAGCCAAAGGCATATTGGGACAACAAGGTTGGATGCAACAAATAGACAAAGTTTTACACGCACATCCTATGGTACTACGGAACCCCAAACACGTGAATCCTAGTTTGAAATTTTAGATTAGAATAGACAAACGTTACACTTCCTTACCAAAAAAGGGTGGGTGGGTGGGCAAGAAGAAAAATGGAAGAAGTCCTACTCTCACTTTTAATTTTTCCCTAGTATAAATAACTACCAAAATATTTTCTATACTGACAACGACCATCATGACTGACACCCTAAAGGGCAGAAAGGCTCTAATACCAATTGTAATACCTCGGACACTATGCTCTAAGAAACAAGCCGGTATGATCCAAAAGTGGACAGGACGTACTACCGTGGGGCCACCCAGCCACACATAGTAGGCCCACCTCATGGAGCAGGGCACAGTACCGGCCAACCATCCCACCCACTTTTATGATCACAGCTTTAGGTGCAAGCGGCATAGTCGACAGGTAATGGAATCAAAATAGACACAAATGAGTATGTATGTCAGCGACATATAATAGCACATCAGAACCAGACCATCTAAAACAATAGAAAGAGAAATATTTAAAGCCATACGGCAAGATCCAAATATCATAGATAGAGATAATAGTTTAGGATACATCATGATGCATCACACATCAGAGTATCAAGTGGAAGCAGAAAACAAGATCTGAGTACGGATGATAAGAAAATTGGCATAAGATGCCCTGAAAATAAGCACATCCTGCCCATAGATCTCACGGATCTCCATCACTGAAATCTCTACACCTGATAGTCGTTGCCACCATCATCAGTCACTTCAACCCAATAACCTTCCTAAGAGTATACATGTCCATCTGAACCAAATATTTATCATGTGATACCCTAGGGGTACTCAACAAGTCTCAATGCATCTAAATGGAACAACCTAGGGCGATGCAATTGCAGCGAAAGATAATAGCTAAACAGTTCTATAGAGACATGTTATACATCTACCCAACCAGAGATGGGTGGACGCTCGTTAATTAGCAACAACAGTTATATGAGAAAGATAAACAAACATCGCTCGCCCTCCTTCTCGCTTACCGATGAGAAGGCGGAAGAACATCCTATCCGTTGGCATTTTTTAGACATTCCATGAGTGTTGCACTATTTACTAGTCATGTTTTAGTCAAATTAAAGACGCTACTTTAGTTATGCCTTGTCTATGATCGAGAAATTGTGCTCCAAGTCGTCCATAACCACGGCCACGACTTTCAGAAATATTTACCCCGCAGGGGTGCACAAATAGCAACACACACGATCAACCTCGGAAAGAACCAAATAAAAAGCAACAAGGCCTCACGACAATGCATTCAAAGGATTCAGAAATCATTTCAGGGGGTCACCCCACTAAGCTACCCGCAACAAAGTTGGCCATCTTCGAGACGGACCCAGGGTTTGCGTAGACGGCTATAAATAACCAGGAACCCAAAAGTGTGACTAGGCTTGTCGATACCGTGGAAACGTGTCACAAGTCCTAAACAATACAAGCGCTCCACTCGAAATCGTATATAAAGAAGTAAAGCATGGAATAAGTATAGGATAGTTAAAAAAATCCAAACTACTTTGTGTCCCCAAGAAATAAAGTGTGAATCAAGCTAAGGCGAAGGGGGGATCCATAGAGTCTCCCGTATGTGGATAGTACGAATATTCAAGGAACAGGAATCAAGTACTCGGGGTCCTATGGGACACAAGTGAGTGTGGAAGAACCAAATAACAGTTATTGCCCACTTGTGCCTCTTTTTTTAGTTATTCTATTACTACATAGTTTAAGTTGTTTAGGTACCTCATTATCCAAAGACTCGCACAAACCCTGCAGATGCAGTTCTAGGACTCACATGGCTCAAAGGATTCCTGTAGTAATGGCTCATAGGATTGAGGGTACAAGTTTTGATGGGGTTTAAAAGTAAAGGGCTATGCAATACTTGGGATTCAATTTAATGCAATTGTGACTCAATGATGCAAGAATAGGATAGAGGCATAGGTGCTATATGTAAGAAAGCATGGGGAATTGATTGCCTGTCGGATCAGCTATAGAGTAGGAAGGACCGGGTAATACTCCTGAGGCTCCTCATATTCTCCTTGCTCAGTGTCTATCCGGATAAAAACCAAACACACAAGGGCCAAAATAAATACATTGCGCAATCATATAAATCATGTGCAACAATCAAACAAGGTATTCCATGATGGAATGATGCACAATTTAATGATATAACATAGCATGGCATGGTATGGGTGAGGTGTGGAAACAAGAAATAAGCATTTTATCCATTTATTTAGCCATGTTTTACTCCCATAACACTTCTGGATGTTTAATATTTATATGATGCATTCTTCAATTCATATCATGGAATGCATAATCAGAACGGGCTCGTCATGCTGATCGATTTAGACATATTATTTGTCAAAATTGGAATTACAAAATTAAAGTTATGAATTTATTAAGAAAAAGCGTTTGTTGGCATTTAATTAATTTAGAAATTTTATATTTCTCAAAAATTATTTTGTATGGCATATTTGAATTCGTGGAATTTTTCTGATTCAAAAACATATATTAATTTTATTATTTAGAAATATGAATTTTAAACAATATTTAAATCAAATAATGTTAAAAAGGGGTCAAAAGTCAATGGTTTGACTAGTTGGAGTTAACTCTGCTTAAATTTGTAATTTTGTTTGAATTCATATTTGAATTTGAATCATATTTTATATTATGAGGTTTTGTCAAATTAAAATTATTTCAAAATATATGAATTATATTAGATATATTCAATAATGTGAATTTTTGTTTAGATTCGAAATAACAGGAACTTTTTATACTCAGGCTTGGTTAGCCTCTGTCGCTTATAGGTGGGGCACTGCTAACTCAGCGCACACTGTCAGAAAACCAACACGCTCGACTTTTGTTACTCGGAGGAATCTACCCACTACCGCTGACGTGTGGGCCAATAGGGGCAGGCGCGCACGCCAGCAGCAACGTGACACGTGGGCGAGCCAGGGACTATTTTGTATACGAAAAACTGCCGATAGATTTTCATAAACGTCTGGACGGTGCAGTGATGGGTGACTGACAGATGGGGTCATGGCTGGACTGCGGGCTGATGAGTAAAAACGCCAGGGGTAAGTGCAAAACGAGTCGCCGTACTAAACCCGGTACTGTTTTTCTCCTCTGTGGTTTCTCTGAGAAAAACAACACGCGGATCAGAATAATTCAGAGGGCACGGGCGCTCGAACCAGCGACGCAGGGCACAGGGCGGCGCCATGGAACCAGTACGGTAGGAGTGCGCTTGCGCTAGGATGGGTTTACGGCGTGGGTTAAGGAACATAGGCTCGTCCTCGATTGTCCGAGACGCGGCGGCGCCAGTACCAGCACGGACTAGAATGGCAACGCAGTCAGCGAGGCTCCAGGAAGCATGGATGGGTTTAAACGAGGCGACATGGTGACACAGATGCAACAGGGCAAGCGCGCTACGACAGGACGCATAGTGGCGGCTACGCGCATGAATAACAGTAGCGAGCGTTGGTGAGCGCAGAGCGCTCAACGATAGGAACCGGTGATCTAGGAAGCAAGGCAACAATCAGGCATGTCTATGAGGTTTGACTGCTCACCGCGGGGCTATTGATGATGGTGGTGAAACTCGGCGTGATGGCGATCAACGGCGGTGCTGTCGGTCTCGAAAACTAGGGTTTGCTCGGGCATCTGTGTGTTCTACTGGTTCAAGGCTTCTCCTCTTCTTCTCCTTGTACAAGCAGGTTCAGGGGATGCTCCAGGTCTTCCTCATCACCGTACTCCGCTCCTCCTTCTCCTTCTTTTCGCCAGAACAAAGAGAGGCCAATAGGCGGCTACGGTGGATGGGTGGCCAGTAGGGGTGATTGGGGAAAGCAAGACGGTGTAGGGCAGAGCCAAAAGGAGAGATCTAGATTGAACTAGGGTTGGTGGGGTGGTAGAGAAGGAGGGGGCGGAGCACATGGGGCTCGATTAGGTTTGGGCCAAAAGTAACTTGAGTTCCTTCCTCTCCTCTCTCTCTCTCTCTTTGCCTCTCAGTTAGCTAGGGGTGGGTCGACTTGGGTTAGCAGGGAGGACCTAGTAACCTTCTTAGATAGCAAGACAATCTAGGAGGGTTGGTGAGGTTAGAGAGGGTTAGTGGTGGTGGCCACATAACAATGTCACATGAGGGTTTAAGTGCACATGGGCAACACGCCATGGTCGCCTCGGGTAGATGGGCTAGGGTAGTTAACTAGGTGGTGTTAGTAGTTTGGTTCAACCAAAACCAGGCAAGAGGGATAGGGCTAGGTTAATTATATTAGCTAGGAAGGTTTAAGTTGGATGGGAGCTCTTATCCTCTCTCTTTCTCTCTCATAGATTTTAGTTCTATTTTTAAATCAAGATTTTAAATGAGCCTTCAAGTAAGATCACAAACCAACCAAACCAAGAGAAAAATAAGAAGAGAAGAAAGATCATCATGGGGATGGTGTTTGGAAGGGTATTAGCTCACATGAATTAACATCATACAAGCTTCCTCCCAAAATCTCAAAGAATTCAAATAAAAGAATGTGAGTGGAAGGTTTGCATGGGCCATGCAAGTGAAATAAATGCCACATGTATAATTGTAAAAACTAATATAGTTTCATATGGTCACATATCCATGCATGCACTCAAAATATTTTTCCTTCGTATATAGGTTACTATCCTCTGTAAATATTTTGTTTTTTAATAAAATGTGGCCGTGGGGGGGCTCCCTCACAGTAATTGCTTCCAAAAAAATGCATGCATTCAAAATATTTGAAGTTTGGCACCACAAAAATAACAAGCTTGCATTCATATGAATATAGATAGTATATACACACACGTTGTAGCATCCCCATTGTCTAACAATTGTAATGTTACTTGCATAGTCTATATATTGCTACTTCCTACATATCATTAATTGCATCATCATTATATCATGATCATGTCATCATGCCACCTTGCATTTGAGCGTCATATTAAAACCCTTTTCATTTGGTCCTTCCTCTCATATTGCAATTGCCTTATTATTGTATTTGCTTATTGCCAATTGTGTATAATGCCCAAGTTGAGTTGGGGGCATCTCTTTCTAATTCATTCCACCTACTAACTTGTCCATATTAACTTCCATGTGATCACATCCGCATTCTAACGTATACATGTATGTGGACATATTCACCTACTTTTAGATTTAAATCTAGCCCATACATATAGTTGTATGGATCCTACTATTCACATATAGACAGTCTTTGGCTTGATCCAACCAAATTCAAAATGTCGTGTGAGCTTGGCCTTTCTCAAACCCTTGATTATTGTAATTATTTTGTTTGCAACCTCTTTTAGCTCACATACATTTGACATATTTTGTTTGCACAAAATATGCACACATGCATGGGACATGCAATAACAATTTCCATCTCTAGTGCATGCAATATAAACATTCGCATGTTCATGTCTTCTTCCTTAGTCATATTCAAGTTGGTTCTATTTTGCTAGTGTATTTTTCTCACTTCTCCAATGCTCTTCTTGCCAGCCTAGCACCACCACATCCTTTTTGCCTACATGGGACCATACCCTTGTTTTTCTTAATACATGCAATAATAACTCTCATCATCTAGTCACATGAAATATCATGCCACATGCCACATGTGACATGTTCTCTCTATTTAAAATTCCTTTGGATTTTAGTTTTGGTTGGTTTTGTTCCATGGTCTCAAGCATCTATGCTAACAATATATACTATTTTGTTGCTTTGTTCTCCCCTTAGTTGATCATGCATGTTGGTATTTGAAGCAAGCTTGGAAAATAAATCAAACAAAATCAAATAAGAATCAAACCTAATCTTTAAAACCAAGCTCCCCTTTAAACCCTACCTACCCGATCCTATCTAAAACCCCAACACCAAATCCTCCAACCATCTGGCCTAACTAGCCTCTCCCCTCTCTCTATGCAAACTGTAGCAAGCCTGGCACCAAAGCCTCTCCCCTTTCTCTGGTGCAATCCAAGCAGCAAGCGGGCCCGTGCATCATCCCCAACACCCCTTGTTGTCGCTCTCCGTATAAGGCAGGTGCCACATGCATGAGGGCCTCGATCCTTTGGCCTTGCTCCCTCCTCTTCATGTCCTTTGTCGTGGTGCTCACATGAATAGGCTGCTAGTTGCTTAGTCGCTTCCCCCAGCTTTACCCTCGCCATAAACCTAGGAAGGCACCATAGCCCACACCACAACCACCCCTCCACCCATCTAGATCAAGATCCATGCCACCCTTTACTCTCGTCCATGCCGAAGCCGCCGCCCGGTAAAACCCTAGCTTACCATGTCGCCGCCACCATCTACCGTCGCTAGGTGAGCTCGCCAAACCAGTGCACCACGGAGTTCCGATCCTCGTAACTACATCAGGAGCCGTGCCAAGGAGTTCTCCTTCCTCTCTGGTGCATGACGCAAAGTGATGCTACCACAACAACGACTCGTACGAGGGCATGTCTGCGCGCACGCCGTGGTCACCAGCCGCGTCACCTTCCTCCCAGGAGCGCCTCTGTCATCCTCAAGCTCCACTTCCTTGGCCAGCACCTCGGTGAGCTCCACTTCACCCCTTGCCTCTTTACCATCTCATAGCCGCCGCATCGCTCACTTGATGTCGCGCCACGCACATCCGTATGCACCAGTTCACCGCGTCCTCTGGCTGCCAGCGGAAAACCTCCGTGTGACACCCCTAGGATTAGGGCTACACAAATCCCAAACCTCTGTCTGAAATAAGCCTAACCTAAATCTCGGAAGCATACAGAGAAATAATTAGTAACATTACAGTGACCCTACGACTCAAAAATTATTACAGCAAGCTCATAATTGAGCAGAGAACCAAAATATTACAAGCAAAGGTCACTGACCACAAATATCAAACAACGGAAGGCAAATTATGCTATTAAGTATAGAAAACTTAACAAATGGCCTAAGAGGCCTGAAGCATAACGATGACGTCCTAATCCATAGATTCCAGGCTGCCGACCGGGAACCCCAAGCTAGTCGTCGATGTTGTTGTCGTACATAAATCATTTCTTATGGTAACAATTACCTGCTGCAAAAGTATCAACAAAGCAAGTATGAGTATAGGGTGTACTTTGCAAGACTTATGGCTGGTGGAGCTATTTTGCATAAAGCTATCTTTGTTTGTAAAACAAGAGGGGGAGAAGAAGCTCGACTAAATAGATCATTTTAAAAGGGGATAAGAAAGCGATATCTCTAACTTGATCATCTCTTGATATCCACGAAAACTTTATCAGCTGAACCTACCATCTAGGATCACCCCCTCGATCCCTAAGGAAGCTTCCTTAAGCACACTTTACTTGCCAAGTTTTACGATTAGGTTATTCTTCTCTATGATCCAACGTCCATTCCCAAGTCGTCCATAACCGTGGACACGACTTTTCAAAAAGATTTAAACCTACAGGGGTGTGCAACTTTACCCACACGCGCCGACCAATTCTTAATGCCACTTGACACACTTCCTTGGTGTGCTGACAGAGGGTGGTCGACCAAAACATTTCCCTTGCTTTTGCCTAATCCATGAGTCACCCAGAAGGGCTCCCTACTGCGGTAGTTGGCCATATTCCGAGGAGGTCCGCGACTCAGTGTAGCGGGATCCAGTTTCAGTGTCGTGCACCCTTCACCCGGCCACGTCCTATTGCTTGCACCATTTTCCAAATCCTTTGTCCATGCGGGTGCCCGAATAAAATATCAAACTACGGACTCATGGATCAAACTAGACAAGTTGGGGTCAAGGGGGTCCCCATACCCCGTGTGGTTGCACGCTCGGTCTTGGTCCAAAGGCAAGACCTCGAGTCCTAGTGGTGGCAAGTATGGGACTACAAAAACCACAACCCGCGTGGCCTCCCATACAAGCCTTAACATGCTTAACTTTCATCTATGATAATACCACGTCATCATGTCCCACTAGGTTCGTTCGTAGCGTTGATTCGTCAACTGGATGGACCAGCGGTAACAGCTAAGCTTGGCTAAGCACAACGGATATAAATAGCTCTAGCGAAGCTCATAGGCAAACCCTAGTTATGCTAGGAGCAGTGGATCAGGGAATATAGGCTATAAAGGGAACATGCATCAGATAGGATTACTCTATCTATCAATAAAAGACTATAGAATCGTATGCACATGGCAAGAATGAAATACTTTGAAATCGTAAGATTATAGGATGTGTGGGGTTTTGCTTGCCTTTGCCTATTGGTACCCAAAGAAGAACTTCAGGTTCATATGCTTGACATTGTTCACTGTTGATCCAGTACTTCTCTTCGATGGTGTTGATCTTGGTCTTCGATCTCGAACTTGGTATCGTATTCTACCGGGAAGAACCAAATATCGGAAAGAAAGGGAAGCAATCAACACATGGCATCGATGCAATGCTCAAGCAAGTATCATGATATGGCAAGTTAAATTGTATTGAAATGTAACCCCAAGGCATGCTTTTCCATTTTAAACAGCGTCCGAGGGGTAGAGACCCTATAATAGGGGGAACCTCGAAGTCACCTATGCGGTTCAATTGGATGTTCAAATTAAACTTGCAATTAAAGTTGTTGAGCAATGCATTCTTATGAGTCGATTGTGTAGGTATCATTTTTTGAACATTTTGATATATTATACATATTTTTCTGACTTAAAATTAATTAGTTATGATTTTTCCCAATTTTAATCCATTTTTAAATCAATTTAAAACAATTAAACATTTTGGGATTTATTAAATTATTTTCCAGCTGGCCCCACATGTCAGAATTTTATTAATTTTAGAAATCATTTCCAAAAAGATTAAAAACCTGACATTAAGGACCCACCTGTCAGCATTCTTATTTAATAAAACAATTACAGAAACATTATAAATAAAAGAAAAGAGAAGAGATATTGCAGCAGCATGATGCATTGTTGACGTCGGCAATGGGGATCCTCCCAGGTTGCGCTCGGGCTCGACGGTACGGGTGATGTGGGGCGATGGGAGCTGGCTTGCTAGACGCGGGAGACCGAGGCGGACCATATGGTGGTGGCGCCACCATTGATTGGCCACCGGAGCAGCGTGAACGACGCCGGCTGATGGTGGTGCTTTCAACTTCACGGCGGCAGAGCTATAGGGAGCGAGAGGGAGACAGAGAAGAGAACCGCCATGCTCCGGGGTCACCACGGACGCTGTGGAGAGGTCGGTGAGAGAAGATGAGCTCGGGCGACGAAGAATCCACAACGGTAACTGCGACGGCCGACGAGGCGCCGAGCTCGATTCCGGTGAACATGGAGCTCCTAGGCTTGTGTGGCTACATGAGGACGATGAGGGCGACAGGGCGGAGCTCCCAGGACAATCGGGGAGGCTTGGGGTGCTCTAGGGCGGCGACAACAAGTGACGACCCCCACTAGGGTTTTGGTATGAGGAAGAAAAACAGGGGAGGGGAGAAGAAGAGAAATAGGGAACAACTAGGGTTCTCCAGTGGTGCAGACGGAGTCTTGTAGGCGTTTGGGGTGGCGGCAGTCATCACAGCACGGCCGGCAGCATCGGGCGGCCTCGGTTGTGCCAGGCAGCTACTTCCTCCAACGGAGGAAGACGACGAGGAACAAAAATCGGCCGAAGGGGCACATGCCAAGGTTGGGCTGCGAATGGGCCTAGATGGGCTACACTTGGGCCTTGGCAAAGTAAGAGAGGTAGGGCTACTGCTGCACGCTGGGAGGCAGTTAGAGAGGAAATGAGAGATGGGCTTCGGCCCAGGTAGCTAGGGTTAGGTTTTTATTTCGAAAACCATTTATTTTTCTCTTTTGTAATTCAATTTCTCTTCTATTTTAAATATTTCTAAAATACCAGAACTTTTATAAACTTCTAAAAATACCGCAAAGCCCTTATAATCCATTTGGGATCCAATAATTTTGGTAGTTTTCAAAATTCAAGACCCCTTTGAATACATTTCAAATAGAGAGGAGAAGATTAGGGTTTAGGGTTTTGTCTATTTCTTGCATGTATTATAGAATATGATGCTCATGCTATGCACACTCAAACCTAATTACTATTATTAAAGCTAGGGGTGTTACACTCTGCAACGGCTCTGAACTCGTTGTTTTCTCGGCGACCTAGACATCGTACGGCGAGCCTCTTCCACGGGTCCTTCTCGGCACAACCGGCAACCAGCAGGAGGAAACGGCACACAGAACGGTGACCCCATAAATCTTCCATCGAAAACCAACATTTCTTCTGTTTCTCGCTGATGAATCTGTTGTCTTAGTCAGTGACATTGACCTCTGTTGGTCGCCTTTTTACCGGAGCTACAGTCCACCTCCACCAAAACCATGAATTCCAATCTTGTAGCTCTATAATCCCGCTATCACTTCGTCCTTTACATCACCTCCTAATTTGCAATGAATTGCTCGCAAGCTTCTGGAGAAGTCACGCCCAGCTAATCGTTTTCGCACAAACTTTAGACAGTTTCGTCAGCCTGAGTTCGTCCAAGCTGGTTACTTTTCTAAAAAGCCCCCTGGCCTTTTCTTTTTCTTCGACCGCAGCCCTCACCTCCACCACATGTCAACGCCCATCTCACCCACACGTGGTGTGGCCCCATCCCCGCCTGAGCCCACTGGTCATCACATGTGGGTAAGATTCCCCGAGTGAGAAAAGTTTCTCTGTTTTTCTAATTCAAAAATAAAAACCAGAATTTGAATATATATAAATTAATTCATAACTTATAAATACTTTTGAATTTGAATTCAAACTCTATATGAAATGTGTTTTGTTTTTAAATGTTAATGCAAATCTTTAATCAAATATTTTCAGAGATATTCCAAAATAGTCAAACCTTTGACTTTGACCTTAAATGGACTAAATTTGATTTAAATACTCCCTCCGACCAATATTAGTTGACTTGGATTTGTCTACATTCGGATGTATCTAGCACTAAAACATGTCTAGATACATCCGAATCTAGACAAATCCAAGTCAAGTAATATGGGTCGGAGGGAGTATTATTTTAAATCTATAAATTCAAATATTTCATATGATATTTGTTTTCTGATCAGAAAAATGCCAAGAATTCAAATATGCCATCCAAAAATAATTTTTGAGCAAATTAAAATTTCGAAATAATTTAAATGATAATAAATGTCGTTTCTTAATAAATTCATAACTTTAATTCCGTAATTCCAAATTTGGCAAATAATATGTCTAAATAAATCAGTGCGACAAGGTTGTTTTGATTATGCATTCCATGATATGAATTGAAACATGCATCATATAAATATTAAATAATAAGAACTGTTTATGGGAGTAAAACATGCCTAAATAAATTAATAAAGTGCTTTGTTATTGTTTCCACACATCACCCATGCCATGCTATGTTATACCATGCAATTGTGCATCATTACATCATGGCATACCTTTTTTGCTTATTGCATATGATTTTTATGATTGTCCAATGTATTTATTTTGGCCCTTGTGTGTTTGGTTTTTATCCAGATATACACTGAGCAAGGAGAATACCAGGAGCCTCAGGAGTATTACCCGGATCCTTCATATTCTGCAACTGAACTACCAGGCAAGCAATTCTCCATGATTGCATACATATAGTACTTATGCTTCTATCTCATTCTTGCATCATTGAGCCACGATTGCATTAAATTGAATCCCGTGTATTGCATAGCCTTTACTTTTAAAACCCAGTGAATCTTGTACCCTGATCCCATGAGCCATTACTATAGGAGTTGTTTGAGCCATGCGAGTCGTAGAATTGCATGTGTAGGATTTGTGCGAGTCTTTGGATAACGAGGTACCTAAACAAATTAAATGATGTAGTAATGGGATAACTAAAGAAAGAGGCACCAGTGGGCAATAGCTGTTATTTGGTTCTTCCACGGTCACTTGTGTCCCGTAGGACCCTTAGTACTTGATTCTTATTGCTTGACTATTCGCACTATCCACATATGGGAGACTCTATGGACCCTCCCTTCGCCTGAGCTTGATTCACACTTTATTTCTTGGGGCCACAAACTAGGTTGGGGCTTTATTACTATCCTATACTTATGCCATGATTTACTGCTTTATTTATGATTGTACGTCGAGCGCTTGTACTGTTTAAGAACCTCGTGCCACGTTTACACTGTATCAACAATCCTAGTCACACTTTCGAGTTCCTAGTCCTTTACAGCCATCTCCACACACCTTGGGTCCATCGCAGAGCAAGCCGACTTTGTAGCGGGTCACTTATTTGTCAGGGCCCTGGTGCCAGGGTACCACGTCCCGACGGCCGGTAGCCCCTAGCCCCTCATGATACTGAGCGCTCGAGTATTTACTCTGCCCCTTGAGACGGAGCGGTCCTCGAGAGGGTTTCCCCTCAAGGGGAAATGACTCCCTAGGTAAAAGCACCTGTAGAACCTCCCGAGCCTGTTTCAGAGCATCCCCAGGCCCTTATGTAAGGCTGCTAAATGGTCAATAGGAGAGCTGGGCCACGACAAAGGGTGCGGCCACTACGTCCATACCATCCGCATCGGAAAAGGAAGATCTGATCTGCCTACCTTTCCCTTGCAGCAGGGAGACCGAGGACCCTAGCGTAGTGGGTGTGCTAGTTGCCATTTAGGTGACAAGGGAATAGCAGGCAGCGCTGGATGAAGACAAAATGGAAAAGGGGAGGCCTCTTTATCAACCGAAGGAGGCGTGTCCGAACGAAAGGACTTGGTCTAGGAAAAGTAGTCGCATAGACCGGCGCCCGGGGGGACGGCTCTGTGGTAACCCTCCTCGTCCGTGGACCAGGGGGAGAGGCTTGACGCCGCCCTATATAAGGAGCCCTTCTCCTACCTTTTAAGAGGACGCATCCCAGAGATCTAAAACCCTAGACTTTCATCCACCAATGTAACCTCGTGACACAAGCAAGCAATAAAACCAAGCAGGATTAGGGGCTTTACCTCCTCACGAGGGTCCCGAACCTAGGTAAAAAAACCGGCATCAACTCTCTACCGTGCATCCTCTACGTTGTCGTAGCCGTTGCCGAACTCCTTCTGAATCGCGTGTTCAGCCCTCTCATGAACCCAAGGATCGTTGGACCCTAGTTCCTTCGCAGGACAAATCTCCGACATTTGGCGCGCCAGGTAGGGGCTGAGGCGCGCTTTCAAGATCTTCGATGACCTGGGCAACATGTCGATCGGCAACGAGACACGCGCCGAGCGAGCCCTCCATCGTGTGGCTAGAAAAGCCCAGACGGAGCCGGCTCCATAGCACACCGCCTCTTAGCAAGACCCGTGGCAGGAGGATGAGGAGGGATCCTCCTACTGCCCATCATGGGAGCCTACTCGCTCCTCCCGTGGCGTCATGTACCTCTCCCACACCGCATCCACCCATAGCCACCCTGAGAAGCTCACCATGGATGCTGCCAAGCGCATGGTGTGTGAGCTCGTCGACCACCCACCGACCGAGCAGGACCATGAGAGGTGGTACGACCAAATTGCCGAACTCCTCAACACCGTCGACCTCTCTCCTGAGGGCCCAAGGGCTCATCCTGAGGGCGGGTAGCCGGGGGCTGAGGCTCGTTCTTGCCTTGCCGGTGTAGGGAAGTAACCAAGTCGGACAATGCCACTCCGCTGCCTGTGAACAGCTGCCAGATCATCTCGTCTCCCGTCGCTACGGTGCAGCCACACGAGTGCGAGGGCTTCCTCACTGAGGAAATCACCGCCACGGGGCAACAGAACCATGCGTCCTCAAAAGCGGCAAGGCAGTCCAGACCAACGGCAAACTCGCCTTCACCAAGAAACTCCACTGCATGGTCTGGCCTCATAAGTTCCGCCCGAATACGACGGCGTGCTACGACGGCACCACGAACCCGTGTGAATTCCTCCATCTTTACACCACCGGCGTCGAAGCGCCAGGAGGAGATGACCGTGACATGGCGAACATGTTCCCCCTATGTCTGAAGGAGGTGGCTAGTACCTACTTGATGAACAACCCTGAGGAATCAATCAACTCATGGGCGGATCTTAGTGATGTCTACGCACTTCTATTCTTGTAGACAGTTGTTGGGCCTCCAAGTGCAGAGGTTTGTAGAACAGCAGCAAGTTTTCCCTTAAGTGGATCACCCAAGGTTTATCGAACTCCGGGAGGAAGTGGTCAAAGGTATCCCTCTCAAGCAACCCTGCAATCAAGATACAAGAAGTCTCGTGTGTCCCCAACACACCCAATACACTTGTTAGGTGTATTGGTGCACTAGTTCGGTGAAGAGATAGTAAAATACAAGTGGTATGGATAATTATAAGTGGTAACGATGGTAGAAGATAGCTTGATGGCGTGGAAAATACTAAAGTAAAACTGAAACAAAGATAGAAGCAAGCAAACATGTAACAGATCTAGTAGCAAACGAAGTTTCAATGCTTAGAAACAAGGCCGAGGGATCATACTTTCACTAGTGAACACTCTCATATAAATATCTTCTCTTTATGATACTACTCTTGACTACACTCCGGTTGGACACTCTAATCCATGGTAGGGCTATAACAGCACACCTCAAAGTAAGCCTTCCCCATCTAGAAAACTCCACACTGTCACCTTGGGCACTAGATGGTTCCAACAAACACCACAATTTCATAAAGACATCCAACTCCAAATATAACTCATAACAAGTATTTGTAATCTCTAGCCTAAGTGCCACCATGGTGTGCACGTTGTCACTTTCACACACATGGGGACAACAGAGATCTATTAAGCACTAGAGTAGCAAGGTAGATCTATAGATTACAAGCTCATGATCTCAATAAGATCATCCATAGAGAGAGAGATGAACACATAGCTACCGGTAGAACCCTTAGCCTCGAGAGAAAACTACTTCCTCCTCATCATGGGAATCAGCAATGATGATGGAGATGGTGGTGGAGATCGATGGAAATGGCGGTGAAGATGGTGAAGAGGCGGCGGCAGCACCACCGGTGGCGCGGAGGACTCCTTCCACGCCGTCGGTATCACAGGGGAGCACCGCCTCTTAGCCCCTTCCTTCATGGATTATTGGGAGCCCTCTCCCATGGAGATGGGATCCACGGGGGAGGCAAAAACGTGGCTTCGGTGGCTGCAAATTCATGGGTGGAGGTGTCTCCCACGAATTAGGTTTCCTCCCTTTATATCGCTTCTCAGATTCCCGTTACCCCATCTTGGGCTGCAGTAAACCGGCTATATCGGGCCCATCCGGACTCGGAATCAGCTAAATTTTATGTCCAGAACATTTGTCGCGAAATTTCCAACAACTTTGTAGTTTAAGAATTTCCGTTTGACGTCGTCTTCAACCTGAAACGTGACCATCATCAAAAAGAGTTCTGAGACAGATTTCTGGAAAATCCCAATTTGACTCCAACAAGGTTTCCACTTGTATTCTTGGTAATTTCTACACATCAAAGTGTAAAACAAGAACGTTGTGCACTTTTGCAACTATTAGTAGGTTAGTTCATATAAATCATAAACTTTATATAAAAAGGAATATCAAAAGCATATTATTAGCATAAAACCATAAAAAATTATTGATTCGTTATGGACGTATCAACATCCCCAAGCTTAGTTCCTGCTCGTCCTCGAGTAGGTAAACGATAAAAACAATATAATTTTTGTTGTGACACGCAGCCAACACAATCTTGATCATCATTATTGTAAAAGCATTGATAGCTGGGATCAAGGTACTCTAAACATGAACATGAAAGAAAGAGTTCTAATAATAAGACATAGCAATTATGTTGTAACATGAAGAGGTACAAAGAAAAGATCATGAATAATAATGCATTGAAAGACGTTTGTTTGTTTCATATATAGCAAACATAATGAGAGTGGTATGCAGCTTATCCCTCATAGTGTAGTAAAACATAAATGCATAGGACACCTTCAAAGTTCATAAGGGTGACTAGATACAAATAGTTCAAGAACAAGCAATATCAACATTATGAATCAATCAATAATTTTTGGGACAATGCACATAGAACTAAGAATGACAACTATGCTCTCTTAATTGGTACATAAAGATATAAGGTGGAGACTCAATATAAAAGTGGAAGAAAGACCCTTCAAAGGGAAGCAGGGATTTCAAGTCTCATAAAGAGCTTCCAAAAATTATGGTACTTGTTAGCTTTCAGCTCTCATTGCTCCTATCATAAGCATCTTGAAGTGATTAAGGTTAAAGTGAACAAACTATGGAGTATATGCTTGACAAAGTATAAGTTGGCAATCTCATGTCCCTTGAATACGAGGGTCGCTCCTCATGCTACTCAAGTTTAGTTACCTGTAAGTTCTTGTCATAGTAAGTACATGTGTATCATAGAGAACTGCCAACGGGGTACCCCTTGCCCGATGATACGGAAGAATCCCCATATCAAAATGACAAGGCAACCAGACAACGAGCATCTCAGCAATCTTCTTATTTACCCTGGGAAAATGGTGCTTTTTTCTCTCTTTCCTCTTTTCTCATATCCTTTTTTTCTCTTTTTCTCTTTTTTCTCAATATCTGACTCTTTTTTTATACGAAGAATGCTTCATAGACAGCTCATTATGGTTACACTGCAGGTTTCCACCATGATAGCATGGATTAGACCGGCGACCCAGGCGTTTCTCTAACACACATACATAACTCCATGGACTTACAAGCTCCCCTTTCATTTCACACCGATGACATCCATAGACAAAAGAGCATGATATCAACTAGGTACAAAGTACAAGTGCAATGTTGAAAGCGTTCCCCATGACAGCATGGTTCTGCTAATCCCCAACATATAAGTGCAAGCATATACAACATAGATGACACAATGGTTCAAGTTTATTAAGGGCAAGAAAAGAAAAGTGTGCCATCAAGTTCGTGAGAGCTTTAATCACTAGTTTTCTCATAACAAGTTTAATTCGGAAGGTAGATAAAAACATGAATATACTTGGAATAGCAAATGCTAATAGGTAGGAATGGTGGAGTCTTTGGAATAACTTGGTTTAAGGAGTTGGATGCATGAGTGGAACTCATACTTGGTTGTGGAGGCTAGCAAAAGACTGGGAGCGACCAACTAAGAGAGCAATAATGGCCATAATCATGCAGAGCGACAAAACATCATTGATCAAAGCATAAAGCGATACTACAAGTTGAAAACTAAAGGATCATAAAGGCTGTGGTGACTTTGGATAGTCATAACATGGTGTGAGCATGCTCCAAGTCAACCCAAATAAAGCATCAAAGGAGAATACCACAATACTATGCTTTAATATGCTAAAACAACACATGATTCTTCAAAGGCACATTAAGCAATCTCAATTTTTTATAACAAGTCATGCTACAACAAAGAATACTAAGAATAAATCCAAACAATATCAAGCATGGCATGACAAAGCATATGCCACAGTCAAAAACAAGCTCTCTTTACCACTTAAGCATGAACTTTCCTACTCTTTTCCAATGCAAACCAAACTATTTGAAAACCAATGTATGAAAGAGGGGGTCCAACCAATTTATTCAGAAAACTAAGAAAACAAAGAAAATGAAAAACCAAAACGAAAACGAAAAAGAAGACGCTCCAAGAACAACACAACTATGCATGAAACAATAAAAATGAAGCGTTTGGAAGAAACCTGGGATTTTTATTGATGAAGAATGGGATGCCTTGGGCATCCCCAAGATTTAACGCTTGTACTTCCTAGATATTTCTTGGAGTGACATGCGTGGCATCCCCAATCTTGAGCTTTAGTCCATCCTTCATCTCATTACTCATTCCTTCCATACACCTGAAATTTTTCCTTCATACAAAACTCCACACAATCTTTATTAGCAACATTAGTGCACTCAAGATAATAAGTATTTAGGTTCAGTTCTAACACCAATAAAACTTCCATTAAAACACTAGATACTGTAGCACTTCCCTCAAAAAGCCCAAAAGAACTCAAAAAGGAACCAACAAGAAGCAAATGCAAATAATGGCAGAAATCTGTCAAAATAGACCAGCAGGTAAAAACAATTTTTTCGAAGACCTTCTGTTGCTCAAATCGAAAAGTGTTGAACTAACTAAAGTTAGAAAACAACCTGTGGCAGAAGCACAAAAATTCACGCCTCAAAAGGAAGTACAGAAAGTTTACACGAATTTTTACGGTGAAGCACAAAAATATGTTTCGGGACAGCAACTTTCCCAAGCACTACTTCTCTCTCATTAGAGGTTACTCTTGGCACAAAAAGCAAATAAAAAGGATAAGGAGCGGTTATTATAGAGGTAATAACTTCCAAGACTCATCTAAAACTTTTGGTTATCTCTTAATAAGTACTTTTCTTCAACACTTTTAAGTTAGGCATGATAGTTTGAGAAGATGCTCACATAAGAAATATGAATTGAAGTAAAAGAGAGCATCAAGAAGCAAATTCAAAGCACATTTAATTCTAACCCACTTCCTATGCATGGGGATCTTGTAAATAAGCAAGTCATGAAAGCACAAAGCAACAAGCATAGTAAAGCAAAACAAGTGCAACTTCAAGACTTTCAACATAAAGAGGGGAAACTTAATATTGTTGAGATACATAAAACCATGTTTCCCTCTCTCATAATAACTTTCAGTAGCATCATGAATAAAATTAACAATATAACTATCACATAAAACATTCTTATCATGAGCCACATGCATAAAAGAATTAATACTCTCCACATAAATATAATCATACTTATTAATTGTAGTGGGAGCAAATTCAACAAAATAGCTATCATTATTATTCTCATCACCATAATCATCAAATATAGGAGGCATATTGTAATCATAATTAATTTTCTCCTCAATAGTAGGTGGACTGAAAATATCATATTCAACATTGTAATCATCATATATTGGAGGTATAGTATCATCAAAGTAAATTTTCTCCTCCGTGCTTGGGGGACTAAAAATATCATGCTCATCAAAACCAGCTTCCCCAAGCTTAGACTTTTCCATAGCATTAGCAATAATGGTGTTCAAAGAATTCATACTAATAACATTGCTATTAGCATGCAAATAAAGTTCCATATGTTTTTTCATTTTCTCTTCAAACACTTCATGTCCTAACTCAAGATAAATACTATAAAGCTCTCTAATTTTGTTGTTGTTTTCCATTAAGCCTAACTAGTGAAAACAAGAAACAAAAGGACAAAATTGCAGAATCTAAAGGAAATAACTTCGAGCAATCACACCGGAGGATGTGAGTACCTTTTACCTTACATCCCCGGCAACGGCGCCAGAAAATAGGCGTTTGTCGTGGGAGGTTCTTCTTCTTTAATCCTCCGGTGTGAATACCTTTTACCTTTCCTCCCCGGCAACGGCGCCAGAAAATAGCTTGATGTCTACGCACTTCTATTCTTGTAGACAGTTGTTGGGCCTCCAAGTGCAGAGGTTTGTAGAACAGCAACAAGTTTTCCGTTAAGTGGATCACCCAAGGTTTATCGAACTCAGGGAGGAAGTGGTCAAAGGTATCCCTCTCAAGCAACCCTGCAATCAAGATACAAGAAGTCTCTTGTGTCCCCAACACACCCAATACACTTGTCAGGTGTAGGTGCACTAGTTCGGCGAAGAGATAGTAAAATACAAGTGGTATGGATAATTATAAGTGGTAACGATGGTAGAAGATAGCTTGATGGCGTGGAAAAGACTAAAGTAAAAATGAAACAAAGATAGAAGCAAGCAAACATGTAACAGATCTAGTAGCAAACAAAGTTTCAATGCTTAGAAACAAGGCCTAGGGATCATACTTTCACTAGTGAACACTCTCATATAAATATCTTCTCTTTATGATACTACTCTTGACTAATCTCCGGTTGGACACTCTAATCCATGGTAGGGCTATAACAGCACACCTCAAAGTAAGCCTTCCCCATCTAGAAAACCCCACACTGTCACCTTGAGCACTAGATGGTTCCAACAAACACCACAATTTCATAAAGACATCCAACTCCAAATATAACTCATAACAAGTATTTCTAATCTCTAGCCTAAGTGCCACCATGGTGTGCACGATGTCACTTTCACACACATGGGGAGAGCAGAGATATATTACGCACTTGAGTAGCAAGGTAGATCTATAGATTACAAGCTCATGATCTCAATAAGATCATGCATAGAGAGAGATGAACACATAGCTACCGGTAGAACCCTTAGCCTCGAGAGAAAACTACTCCCTCCTCATCATGGGAATCAGCAATGGTGATGGAGATGGTGGTGGAAATCGATGGAGATGGCGATGAAGATGGTGAAGAGGCAGCGGCAGCACCGCCGGTGGCGCGGAGGACTCCTTCCCCGCCGCCGGTATCACAGGGGAGCACCGCCCCTTAGCCCCTTCATTCATGGATTATTGGGAGCCCTCTCCCATGGAGATGGGATCCACGGGGGAGGAAAAAACGTGGTATTGGTGGCTGCAAATTCATGGGTGGAGGTGTCTCCCAGGAATTAGGTTTTCTCCCTTTATATAGCTTCTTAGATTCCCATTACCCCATCTTGGGCTGCAGTAAATCGGGTCTATCGGGTTAATCCGGAATCGGAATCAGCTAAATTTTATGTCCAGAACATTTTTCGCAAAATTTCCAACAACTTTGTAGTTTAAGAGTTTTCCGTTTGACGTCGTCTTCAACCTGAAACGTGACCATCTATTAAAAGAGTTTTGAGACAGATTTCTGGAAAATCCCAATTTGACTCCAACAAGGTTTCCACTTGTATTCTTAGTAATTTCTACACATCAAAGTGTAAAACAAGAACATTGTGGACTTTTGCAACTATTAGTAGGTTAGTTCATATAAATCATAAACTTTATATAAAAAGGAGTATCAAAAGCATATTATTAGCATAAAACCATAAAAAATTATAGATACGTTATGGACGTATCAACATCCCCTGCTCGTCCTCGAGTAGGTAAACGATAAAAACAATATAATTTTTTTTGTGACACGCAGCCAACGCAATATTGATCATCATTATTGTAAAAGCATTGATAGCTGGGATCAAGGTACTCTAAACATGAACATGAAAGATAGAGTTCTAATAATAAGACATAGCAATTATGTTGTAACATGAAGAGGTACAAAGAAAAGATCATGAATAATAATGCATTGAAAGAGGTTTGTTTTTTTCATATATAGCAAACATAATGAGAGTGGTATTCAGCTTGTCCCTCATAGTGTAGTAAAACATAAATTCATAGGACACCTTCAAAGTTCATAAGGGTGACTAGATACAAATAGTTCAAAAACAAGCAATATCAACATTATGAATCAATCAATAAGTTTTGGGACAATGCACATCAAAAGCATATAGTTACGTTATGGACGTATCACTTAGCTCCCTCTTCATCTCCAAATTCAAGGGGACCTAAGAGCGCCCGCTCACCTACTACGACCTCCGCTAGATATGTCAATAGCCTGGGGAGACCCTCTTCAAGTTCCTGCAGAGGTTCAATCTAGTCCGCAACATGTTCCCCAATATTTCATACTCCAACGTCATCACTGCTTTCTCCAAAGGTGTGAAGGACGTCAAGATGAGGGAAAAGATCAGGGTTCGGGGTGAGAGCCTCAGCACTGCCGGCGAGCTCTTTGTCATGGCCGAGAAGTGCGCCAAGGCTGAGGCGGGGCGGATGTTTGGCCTCGCGGAGGCAGAAGCCACCCCCAAGGCCCTAGGCTCATCCAGGGGTAACCACAAGGATCCCAAGCACAAAACTGCCACCGTCCTGGCAGCAGAACCCGATCGGAAGATCCCTCATGAGGGAGCTGGCGAGTGGGACGATAGCTCATATTGCCACTTCCACAAGAAGCTAGGCCACCCCACCGACGACTTCTACAAGCTCAAGAAACTCTGCGACCTTCGTAGGAGACAGAGAAAGGGGAGGCCAGGTGGCGAGCGAGGCGGCCAAGGTGGGAGCAACCAAGGAGCCAACCGCTGGAACAACAACTCAGGCAGGCGAGATGCCCCTCCGATGGGCTACCAAGCCAACACTGCACAACAGCATCTGCCCCCATAGGAGCAAGGACGCGCTAAGGATCCTGGGGGCTACCAAGTGCCGCAAGGTGCTATAGCCTGCATCCTAGGTGGCTCCCAAGCCTCGATGTCTAACCGGCACCTCAAGCTACTCACTCGCGAGGTCTTAGCTGCCAGACCAGGAATCCCTTTAGCAAAGCTCAAGTGGTCCCAGTGCTCCATCACCTTCAACGCTAGCAACCACCCTGTCTCCACTAGGCCCGTGGGCACACTCCTCCTTTTCTGCTCCCCTACCATCAACAACATCGTGGTTGCAAAGAACCTCATCGATGGAGGCGCGGGCCTGAACATGATATCCACCAAGACTTTCGCCCAACTGCAAGTGCCTTATGACAGGTTGATTCTGACCATGTTGTTCTCCAGGGTGACAAGCGGATCCACCATACCCATCGGGCAGGTGCGCCTCTCTGTCACATTCGGAACGCGTGACAACTACCTCACTGAGCTCGTCAACTTCGATGCCGCACTCATTAACCTTTAGTATAATGTCATCCTTGGCTACCATGCGCTGGCCAAGTTCATGGACGCCACTCACCATGCCTACAACATGCTCAAGATGCCTGGCGGCAGCGGTGGAGTCATCATGATCCGTTGTGACGAGGTGGAAGCCTTACGCTCCCTAGAGCATGCCTACAAGACCGCTGCTGCCACCTATCCTGAGGATGTGGATGCCCTGGACTACGTTGGAGGCTCTACCAGGAGGAAGCAGATGATGGCCTAGGAGAACGCCATGGCAAAGAGGGCAGTAGCCATGTTGTTCCTACCTCGTGAGGGGCCGGGCATGACCGGTGCCCTCGACCTCGAGAGGGGATCCAGAGCTTCCCCTCCCGTCCTTGCAAGGGATGAGGTACCTCCTAAGGACGGTGACGGCGCGGGGACTCCGGACTTCCCCATGGACTGTACCAGCATGCGTACGGCACTCGCTTCCCCAGTGGCGGCAGCTAAGCGACCATATGAGCCGGCGGGCCGGGCTGCTAGAAGGTGGACAGACCTCTCCGAATGGCGCACTTGACTCTGTGACTTTTGAAGGTGAACCCCGAAAAACCCTCACCCCTTGAGGTTTTACCTCTCGTTACACCCCGTGTGAGCCGCGGTGGTGTTTGTAATAAGCCTGTACGTGGCACTTCCTGGGATCTTATGCTATGCACATGTTTGGCTATTTGGTTTTTTCTTCAAAAAAGCATTTTCTCCGAAAACAGCACCACCAGATTTCCCTCACAAACTCCGCGCGAGCGGGGGCTAGGGATGGTACCCTTCATTGGGCCAGCTCCTTGTCGGCATCAGGGACTAAAGTGTCGAGCTCTAAACTCACGGGATAATCTCGGCCATGAGTTACCTCATCACATGGTTCCTAGTGCCTAAGATCCACGTGTGGTGTGTATACGAGCCTCTGATGGTGGGTGCTCTTTCCCTACGGCCCTCTCCAGGTAAGGTCTATGAGGCACCTCGTCAACACCTAAAGTGTCGAGCTCTGAACTCCACAGCCTGTTCCTCAGCCATGAGTTACCTCACCCATGGTTCCTGGTCTCTTTTTTATCCTTGCAACGGCTCATGAGGACTTGTTCCTCCGCAACCAAGCTCGTTAGGACCTAAAGTGTCAAGCTCTGAACTCCACGGCCCGTTCCTCGGACATGAGTTACCTCACCCACGGTTCCCGACCTCATTTTTATCCTCGCGACGTCTCATGAGGACATGTTCCTCCACAGCCTGAGCTCGTCGGGACCTAAACTGTTGAGCTCTGAACTCCATGGCTTGTTCCTCGGCCGTGAGTTACCTCACCCATAGTTCTTGACCTCGTTTTTATCCTCGCGACAGCTCATGAGGCCCTGTTCCTCCGCAGCCCAAGCTCATCAGGACCTAAAGTGTCGAGCACTGAACTCCACGGCCCATTCCTTAGCCATGAGTTACCTCACCCATGGTTCCTGACCTCATTTTTATCCTCACGACGGCTCATGAGGCCATGTTCCTCTACAGCTCCGAGCTTGTCAGGACCTAAAGTGTCGACGTCTGAACTCCGCAGCCCATTCCTCGACCGTGAGTTACCTCACCCATGGTTCCTGATTCTTAAAAAGAAAAAACGACAAATCCTTTATCGATGGATTTCAAGGCCTTGCCCCTTTGTCAGCCCGTCTAGGACCCAAGGTGTGAGCTTTGGACTAACGGATCAGGTCCGGTCACGAGTCACCCACCCCTGGCCCCTGATTTTTTTGAAAAACCCACAAAACCCTCGACATGCTGGGGGCTAGAACAAAGAACACCTAATCCTACGATTTTCTCCTCGAGAGACTCACGAGGTGACCCTGGAGACATCCTCTTCAGAGCTCAAACTTCGTAGGGCCAAAAGTGTGAGATCAAAACTTGTAGCCCTAGACGGGGGTTAGTTACCTCACCTACGATTCATCCCCATGAGAGGCGCCCGGGAAGGGCACGTGAGCCTCGTGAGGCTGCGGCCCCTCTCAAGAGGGCGTGCTCCAAAAGTTAACACAAGACCCCTCCTTGAGGGCGCATGTTGGAGCCTCTCCTCGAGAGAATCGCCTGAATCCGCCGCAGCCAACAAGCTATGGCAAGCCACCTAGGCGACCAGAGGCCCTATGGCCTGAGCCATTCCTCGTGGCCATGGGGTGTTATCCCATTGAAGCACTAAGAGGCTCACTGGCCCAATCGGGCGTGGTCCGCTCTGCGGCGGTCTGGCCCAGTAGCTGAAAGGAGCCCTGCCGGCAGCATCCCCCATGCGCCATATCTGGAGATCGCCTCCCCGAGCGCTATGCCCTAAACCTTGCCTCGCAAGGGCTCCACCCCTGGATGCTTGGCCCTCTAAAGGATGTGTTTTGTGCTCCGGGAAGGTCGTCCCTGCAAAAAGAAAGGACGAGTCGCCCTCGTGGGCCTCGGCAAGAGGTCACTACGCCATGAACATGCAAAGGGAGAAATATCTAGCATGAAGATCCGCTTACGGACATAAAAACAAGTATTTCCTACAAGCCCAACATGGGAGAAGAGTACTAGATGGTGCCACACCAATATTAGCAAAATACCTGTGGCTCCGGACTCAAGGCGCCAGGCGTGGTATGGGCCTAGCCCTAGTTCCTCAAGGGAGGTGAGCACGGTAGCCCACCCAGCACATCAGGGTATCCAATACAGAGTTGGAGAACTCCCCTTCTTTGACAAAATGGAACCGTAGAACGGAACCACGCTGAATGTGGTGAGCAACGAGGAACTGGCCCGAGTCATCGTAGAGGTACATCTCGTCGGGCGGGAGGGTCTTCACGCGCACTCGCCATCTTTGGTCTCCGTCGGAGTGCCACAGTCCACCTCCTTCGAAAGGTCCGCCATGACTCCTAGGGTGATGCGGGTCGGAAGCCTTACCTTGAGCAACCAATCGGGGTTCCCAAGGATGATGATGAAATCGATGACCCTTTCAGGATCAAGGTCATCCTCAATCTTGACGGTCACGAGGGCAGGGGCATTGGCAGCAGCGGGAGTGTCCGGGCCGGATCCAACTCCGGGCCTACCGCCACGCCCTCCGCAACGACCCCTGCTGCTCCCGCGAGGGCGGCCACGCCCACGCTTGATGGAATCTTCACTTGAGGCTACGCCCGCCTCCTCAGGAGAAAGCATGACGAGAGTCGTACCGCAGCTGCCGCACCTCCCTCGACCGCTCCTGCGTGGTCGCCCGTGGTTGCGCTTCACCGGCGGAGTCTCTACCGCCTCGGTCTTCACGGCCTTACCCTTCTCCTCGGCCAAGAAGCGTTTGGGGCCATAGAAAAGGGGGAAGTTTTCGACTCGGGAGCGCAGAGAAGGAAGAAAGAGGTTGCAAGGGAGCGGGAAGATTCCGTCCCCACCTTTAATCGCACCAGCTGAAGAGACACAGCCCTACAGCGCATGCACGGTATTAACCACTAGGCCCCATGTACCATCACATCATGGGAGTGACTCCCAAAACAGGGTAGCATACGCGAGCCTAGTGGTTAATGGCCCGCGAGCATCTCGATCCTGTGGTCGAGTCGACCGAAGGGCGAGGTCATAATTTCACGGTTAGGCGCAGGGGCCCACCAGTCGTCCTCGGTTGCTTGCCCTTTCGAGCCCTTTAGGGGTACACGTGCAGGTCAATCGCCCTCGTGACCGGGGTACCATGTCCCGACGGCCGGCAAGCCCCATCCCCTCATGATACTGAGCCCTCGAGGATTTACTCTGCCCCTTGAGGCGGAGAGGTACTCGAGAGGGTTTCCCCTCAAGGGAAAATGACTCTCCGGGTAAAAGCACCCGCAGAACCTCCCGAGGGTGTTTCAGAGCATCCCTCGGGCCCTTTTGTAAGGCTGCTAAATGGTCAACGGGCAAGCCAGGCTGCGATAAAGGGCGCAATCACTGCATCCTCGCCATCCTCCTCGGAAAAGGAAGATCCGGTCCTCCCACCTTTCCCTTGCAACAGGGAGATCGAGGACCCTAGCGTAGTAGGTGCGCCAGTTTCCATTTGGGTGACAAGGAGACAGCGGGCAGCGCCGGATGAGACAAAATGGAAAAAGGGAGGCCACTTTATCAACCTTTGGAGGCGCGTCCATGCGAAAGGACTTGGTCCAAGAAAAGTAGTCTCATAGACCGGCGCCCGGGAGGAAGGCTCTGTGGTAACCCTCCCTGTCCGTGGACCAGGAGGAGAGGCCCGACGCCTCACTATATAAGGAGCCCTTCCCCTACCTTGTAATAGGATGTATCCCAGAGATATAAAACCCTAGACTTTCATCCACCATTGTAACCTCGTGAGGCAAGCGAGCAATACAGCCAAGCAAGAGTAGGGGCTTTACCTCCTCACGAGGGTCCCGAACCTGGGTAAAAAAACCGGCGTCTACTCTATGCCGTGGATCTGCTCCACCGCCATAGCGGTTGTAGAACTTCTTCGGAATCGCATGTTCAGCCCCCTCACGAACCCAAGGATCGTTGGACCCTAGTTCCTTCGCGGGACAAATCTCCGACATTATTGGGGGTGGCCCTGAAATAATTTATGAATCTTGTGAATGCATTGTCATGAGAGCTCATTGCTTTTTATTTGGTTCTTCCTGAGGTTGATCGTGTGTTTGTTGATATTTGTGCACCCCCGCAGGTTAAATCTTTCTGAATGTCGTGTCCATGGTTATGGACGACTTGGAGCACAGTTTCTCGATCATAGATAAGAATAACTAAAGTACCATCTTTAATATGACTAAGACATGACTAGTAATTAGCGTAACCCTCATGGAATGTTTAATAAAATTGCCAACTATTGGGATGTTCTTCCGCCATCTCGTTGGTAAGCGAGAAGAAAGGGGAGCGATGTTTATTTGTATTACTTACATCACTATTGTTACTAATTAACAAGTGTTCGTCCATATCTGGTTGGGCGGATGTATAGTGTGTCTCTATAGAAGTGTTTAGCTATTATCTTTTGCTGCAATTGTGTCACCCCCAGGTTGTCCCCTTTAGATGCACTAAGACTTGCTAAGTACCCCTAGGGTCCCAAATGATAAATATTTTGTTCAGATGGACATGAATACTCTCAGGAAGGTTACCGGGTCGAAGAGCCTGATGATGGTGGCCACGACTGTCCGGTGTAGAGATTCCAGGGATGGAGATCCATAAGATCTATAGGCGGGATGTGCTTATTTTTAGGGAATCTTATGCCAATTTGCTTCTTATCCATACTCAGATCTTGTTTTCTGCTTTCGCTCGATACTCTGATGTGTGGTGTGTGAGGATGTATCCTAAACTACTATATCTATCTAGGATATTTGGATCTTGCCGTATGGCTTTGAATATCTCTATTTCTATTGTCTTTAGATGGTGTGGCTTTGATGTCTATTGTATGCCGCTGACATACATACTCATTTGTGTATGTTTTTGATCGCTTTACCTATCGACTACTCCGCTCGCTCTTGTCCTGATGTTCTTGAAAGTGGGTGGGATGGTTGGTCGGTACCATGCCCTGCTCCACGAGGTGGGCCTACTGTGTGCGGCTGCGCGGCCCCATGGTAGTACGTCCTGTCCACTTTTGGTTCATCCAGGCTTGAGCTTAGAGTGTAGGGTCCAAGGTATTATAGTTGGTATCAGAGCCATTCTGATGTTCAGGGTCTTAGCCAAGATGGTCGTTGTTAGTCTAGAAAATATTGGTAGCTATGTATACTAGGGAAAAACAAAACATGAGAGTAGGACTGCGTCCATTTTTCTTCTTACCCACCCTTTTCTTGTAAGGAAGTGTAATATTTGTCTATCCTCTTCTAAAAATTCAAACTAGGATTCACATGTTTGGGGTTTCCGTAGTACCGTAGGATGTGTGTTAATCCCTTATCTATTTATTGCATCCAACCTTGTTGTCGCAATCTACCTTTGGTTATCAACTGTTGGTACATTCCATACCGATAGGCTTAATTATAAACTGAAGCGATCTATCTGACTCTTTGTAAACCGATGCGATCTGTCTTACTCTTTGTTACCGATGCAATCTTGTTAAGGGTGGTCTTCCTTCCGGCATGCTTTCACAGAATGTGGAGTTGCTAATATCTATCTGTTAATTTGCTTTTCGCATCTAGTTGGTATTTTAATGCCAAAAATGCGGAATTTGTTTCTTTGATACATATGTGTTTCCACACTCTTTTTCAGTCATGTGTGATATGCGATCTATCTTCTTTTGTCGACATGTCATGCTAACTCGTTATTTTGCTATCGACGATTCAATTTGGAGTTTTTACTTCATCTTCAATTCTTTTGGGGCTAAATACATAACTTGTGTCAATCTGATACTTGTGATTGTAATTGGGTTCTCGGTATTGCTATATGACGCTTATCATGAGTGTAATATAGTCAATTCTATCAATCTAATCCTCCAAATGATGGCGTGATTTTGAGTTATACAGTGATCATATCTTTATCATATTCAAGTATCTTTGGCGAATCCAAAGATTTCCGAAGGAACTATGATGGATTATCATCCGTTATCATGCTTCACATCTTTTTGAACTCCATATCTACAAAGGTTCTCTCTGAGACAGGAGAATCTCGTCTTTTTATCTCCGATAGCTTTGCCTAAATGTATGAGTTATCATCGCTTCTTTATCCAAGAGCTCATTATCTTTTCAACCGATGATCCAATCAACTATGTGGACAACTCAACATCTATTTTATCATCTGAAGGGCCAAATAATCTATTCTTCCAATGCATATCGTTCAGCATGAACCTTGCTCTTAATGTTGATCTTTCAAAGAGTGTTGAGCTTAGAAAGTGTTTCGAGCATTCCTTCATTCCTTGTGCCTCTTGAACGTGGTATTCTTGGAATATCTCAATAATTCATGGTACTATATCTTGATGATATGCTTGCCTATTATATATCAATGGAATAACATGAAGAACATATTCTTATCATTCTCTCAAGCTTCTAGAACACCGCATATGTGCAAAGTTCTCAAAGTGTGAATTCCAACTTTTTGAAGTCACCTATCTCGACCATGTCCTTCTGCTAAATACATCGCTACAATTCTGGAATCATCAAGTTAGTTATTAATTCTATCCTCCACCTTCAACCAAATCCGGAGCCTTTCCTTGTTTGACAAGTTATCATCGTTGTTCCGCTGACGTTTTCCCTAAGACGGCTAAATCTCTCTCAGATATTCTCCAGAAGGACAAGAAATTATTTTGTTCTTTGACTTGTCAAGATATCTTTTGAAAACCCTCTCTCTCTTTATCTTATTTTCTCAATCCGTCGGATACCATGAAGATTTTCTAGATCTTTCGTAATTCTTCTATTCAAGTTTTGGGTGCTATCCTTGATCTATCTGTTGGACCTATCATCTGTTCTAGTGACCTTCCTTCATATCTTTTCCTGTGATTTGGGAACTTCCAACACGACGACAACATCATAATCTTTATCTACTTTGGATCTGATGAAGTGTTGCATCACCTTCTTGTTTTCTTGCGAAGCTTCATGAATTCTTCTTATCAAGATCTTCAGTCTAAATTTCACAGAGTTGGGTTGCATGATTTTCTTATTCATGTGCAAAGTAATGCTTTGAGTGCGGGATGGAGTCATGACCATACCACTACTCTTATCATTTGCTCTTGTATATTAAATTGGTGGAGTAATGCGATTTCACTAATTCTACGGAAGTTGGAAGTGCCCTTTATTCCTTGATACTTTACTTATATCCTTGTTTTCCGGTGTGTTCTCTCAAGAACATAATCAATAATATCTTGTTGGTGGTCTCGTCTATTTTCAATATGGAGAAAAATCTTTAATGATCCGGTGGAAGCAAATTCAAAATATTTTCCCAGTTCTCCATTCTACTGGTGCTCGACATTGTCAAACAAGATGGATGAAAGATATATATGACTTCAATTGTCAAATCCTTTTCTCTGGTAAAGCCAATTATGGTGGAGGCCATCAATCACAAAATCTATTGCAATAACCACATGGTTAAGGAAAGCAATAAGCATCTCTACAATAATCTCCAGATATTCAACATTCAATTTATTCTCATGATTCCACCATAAGCTAGCATCACCTCCTTCTCTTGAAGATATATCTGCGCACCTCGATTGCGTGATCTTCCGATTCTTACCAGCGCAAGAAGAATCTAATCCGAGAATTCGGAACCCAAATATTTCCGTTGATATCAAGTAATTCTATTGTTTGAAGGCAATATTGTTTTTATGAACTTCATTTATTAAAACCTAAGGGAAGAAACAATGCTATTTTCATAGTGGTTGATAACTTCTCCAAGTCGCCCTTTTCTTCTAGCGAGAAAAAGAATCACCCTCACTTGTAGCTTTGATCTTGAATACTAACGATGTGTCTTTTCTTTCTCCTCGATACACCGTCTTTCATAATTCTTTCAAGAAGGGGTTCTATTCTTTTATCATGTTTCTCGAGAGCACCAGAGCTAAGTTCATCCTATCTCTCTTGCCTCACAATAATCCTCGAATCTCTTCACGCCTTTCTTTTCAAGAAGCAAAATGCAAGACTCGCAACAAGTCTAGCAAGTTTTTCAATATGTAGTGGTTACACCATTCCGTTGATGAATCAACTTGGGAACGCGAGGATCACCTTCGTTCCAAACACCGCCTTTCCTTGTGTCTTTTTGTTTTTCCTAGGAATCTCGGGGCAAGACTCTTGTTTAGTGGGGGAGAGTTGTAGCATCCCAATTTTCTAACAATTGTAATGATACTTGCCTAGTCTATATATTGCTACTTCCTACATATCATTAATTGCATCATAATTATATCATGCTCATGTCACCATGCGACCTTGCATTTGACCAGCATATTAAAACCCTTTTCCTTTGGTTCTTCCTCTCATATTGCAATTGCCTTATTATTGTATTTGCTTATTCCCAATTGGGTATAATGCCCAAGTTGAGTTGGGGGCATCTCTTTCTAATTCATTCCACCTACTAACTTGTCCATATCAACTTCCATGTGATCACATCCTCATTCTACCATATACATGTATGTGGGCATATTCACCTGCCTTTAGCACATATACATGTATGTGGGCATCCTCATTCTACCATATACATGTATGGATCCTACTATTCACATACAGACGGTCTTTTTCTTGATCCAACCAAATTCAAAATGTCGTGTGAGCTTGGACTTTCTCAAACCCTTGATTATTGCAATTATTTTGTTTGACAACATCTTTTGGCTCACATACATGTGACATTTTTTGTTTGCACAAAATATGCACACATGCATGGGACATGCAATAAAAAGTTCCATCTCTAGTACATACAATATAAACATCCGCATGTGCATGTCTTCTTCCTTAGTCATATTCAAGTTGGTTCTATTTTGCTAGTGGATTTTTCTCACTTCTCCAATGCTATTCTTGCTAGCCTAGCACCACCACATCCGTTTTGCCTACATGGGACCATACCCTTGTTTTGCTTAATACATGCAATAATAACTCTCATCATGTAGTCACGTGAAATATCATGCCCCATGTGACATGTTCTCTCTATTTAAAATTCCTTTGGATTTTAGTTTTGGTTGGTTTTGTTACATGGTCTCAAGCATATATGCTAACCATCTATACTCTTTTTGTCGTGGTGGTGGCACGACAGATGCCATGTATGGGCTAAAGATGGGGCCAAAGTGTGCTAGAGGTATCCAGGGAGGGACGGTGTGGTGATTCCACACACAGATGTTTTGTATTCTCTCTATAAATGGTGGATTAAAACTGCTCCTCGAGCTATTCATGGGGAGGAAGAGGATGAACTTCTCTACTACCCCACCTATCTCTCTCTCTAGGGTTTTCCCTTAGTAAAAATGGCCAACCTTCTCTATGGAGGCCCTGGTGCTCCTTATATAGGGGAGCCCAGGTTACAATCTAGTGCATACGTGGAAGGCATATTCTCTGAATATGCCTCTCCCAAAATAGCAAAGCGGTGTGCCTCTTTTATCCTTCGTAAGCTAATCAGGACTCATGGTGTAAGCCTCTCTGAGCCCCTCTATGGAGCAGTGCCACCCGACATAGGCTACGTCACCCGACATAGGCAATGTCACCTTTGTCGTCATGTGCCCGCTGGTACTTCCCTTTGTCATCTACGCTCACGCTATAGTGGAGAGAGAAAACCTTTGACCAAGGAGATTACTTCCTTCTCTTGTAAGCTAAATCGTAACCCGGCGCAAGCCTGGTTAACTTGGCCCTGTGAGTACCTACATACAATACACAAAGAGGCTACCGACATATGTTTTATGTCGGCCAAAGTAATGTTGGATGAATTCCGTCCGGGTAAGGTCTGATGTAAGTTGGCCTGCCTTGAGGTGACTCGGCCAGCCTACGCTTTGACCTTGCCGTACCTCGTCAATTATGGCCTTTATACCCTGACTTTACCCTACTCGGGGTTATCCCCCCAACATTAGTCCCCGAAGCTAGTGCGGTCTTAGCAACTTCAGCTGATAAGGCCACAACAGGTTCAACCTACTAGATTCTTTTTCTTTCTTGTCGAGTTACTCTTATGTTGGCACACCTTCTTTTGTGACTCGGTGTTTCTTTTTATTTCCCTTGGCTCATTCCGAGGTATTCCTCACTGGTCGGGTTATCTTCTCAGATCCGGATTACCCACTTAGATCCTTTCCTTCTTGCGTATGCTTCCCCATGTCCTACGTGGAGGATAATCATTATTTTGCCTCATTTTAAGGGCTTGCGCTAGTTACTACGCCAGTTCCTCTGCACATTGTCAAGAATAACTTCTACGAACGCCAGTTACTGTGCGCATTTTGGCCCTCCACACTGCTGATCCCACTACCCCTCTTAGGGGCATGGTTCAATAGGGGATGAGGGAGACCCCTTGACCATTTCGCCCCTTCGCACGTGCCCTTGCCCCTTCTGCTTCTTTCTCCTCTGTGTGACACAGCCGCCGCCGCCGCTTGTGCTTAGCACACCGCCGCCGCTGCTCCACCCTGTCGTCGTTTTTCTCCGATGTAGCCACACCACTGCACTGTCGTAGCCATGCCGCCATGGGGCCACGCCAGTCTAGACCTCTGCCCTCTGCTTCTGATTGGACCCACGAAGGCGAAGATCTGGAGATGCCTGAGGATCTCTCCACCATTGAGGAGCACGAAGAGGGCGGCGAGGCCCACGAGCGAGGAGCTTGGGCCGGTTCCTTGGTCTATTAGGACGACCTTGACTAGCTGTACTAGACCCACCGCATCCTCGCCGGGGTTACCTATCGCCTCCCCTGCGAGGAGATCACTCCCTCCCCCAATCCGGGTGAGTTTGTTGTTTTCCTCTCGCACTTCCAACACGGGTTTAGCCTTCCTGTTATTGACTTTTTCCACGATTTTCTCACCACTTTTTCTCTCCAACCCCACCATCTTTCGGCTAAGGCCATCACTTCTCTTCCCCATTACAGAAGTTTCATTCATAAGCTTATTGCCGACATACCGACCGACATATGAGAGTTCGAGATACATACACTTTTCGCAAACTATAAAATGGGCAAAGTGGAGCTACATTCCATGGGCGCTTGGATTCCTCACCGGACCTGACCGCCTTGTTTTTCTCCTGTGGTTGTGCATCCATGAGGTAATAGGCATCATTGTGTAGTTCTTTGCTTGCAATGAATGGCCCTTCCCATGGAGGGGATAGCTTATGCATGTCGGCAGTGTGTTGCACTAGCCGAAGTACCAGATCACCTTCCTGGAAGACTCAGGGGTTTACTTTTCGGCTATGGTAGCATCGAAGATTTTCCTAATATATGGAGGATCTGGACAAGGCTAGTTCTCTTGCTTCTTCCAGCAGATCGACATCATTTTGCCGGGCTTCTTGCACTTCGGCTTCTGTGTATTAGGCGACCCTAGGCGAGTCATGCTCTATGTCGGCCGGTAATACAGCTTCTGCCCCATATACCAGAATGAATGACGTATAGCATGTTGATCAATTCAGAGTTGTTCTTAAGCTCCACAGTACTGCTGGTAGTTCTTCTATCCAGCACCCTACTAATCTTTGCAGTGGCGCAATTGGCCGAGGTTTTATCCCAGACAAAACTAGTATGTTAGATCTTTCCACTTGTCCGTTCGATGCGTGGTGGGATACTGATGCAACATCTAGTCGGATCTTCTTATCTCGGCAAAATCGTGGAAATGCTCCTTTAGCAAAATTGGTACCATTGTCAGTTATGATACTATGAGGATAACCGTATCTCAGAATAATATCTTTGAGAAATGTTACGATTGAAGCTCCATCACACTTTCTGATTGGCTTCACTACAATCCACTTCGTAAACTTGTACACCATGACCAAGATGTGAGTCATGTTCCCCTTAGCTGGCTTAAATGGTCCAACCATATCTAGGCACCATACATCGAATGGCCAAGTAATAGGTATAGTTTTTAGTTCCGATATTAGCATGTGTGTTTTGGTTGCATATCTAATACCTTCGATCCGGAATACTGATGTAGTATAGCTTATTTTTCCCTAGTAGACCTAGGTTATCGAACCCTCGGGAAGCGAATGCATAGTGAAGTTACTTTAATGGACCTTCGGGAGTTTTAGAATTCCTTTTGTGTTTCTATCGGACCAATAGTTTGGATCTTTTTGTTGTTGGCGATGATGGAAAGAGAGGGCCTAGGGCTTTCGGTTCACCTATAGCTGTGCAAAACATCTGATGGGAATAAAAGATAAAGATAAAGTATGCATGTAATTGTTAGAGCAAGATAAATTATATGTGGGCAGTGCATCCATAATTCCTATTGCCCCCAAAACCGCTTATAGCAATAACCTAATAGTCTCATCCATAGAAGAAAAAGAACTAATGATATGCATAGTGATGTCACCATTAATCCCAAGTAACTCCCTCACATACAGTCATACTACCCCTTCTGTCACTGGGGTTCGCAACCTAACAAATCAGTCATTACTCATACTCCCTATACCTAGCTCAACCCTCGGGGTCTTGGGTACTTGACAAGTCCTTAGATTGAGGAAAGAGAGGATAAAATAATCATCATGTCATACAAACTAATACATGATCCTATCTATGATAAATAACATGCACAAACGCTACATGGCTAGGCCGAAGCCCTTAGCCCAAGGAGAATTACACACACATAGAGATGAGATCAACAATTACAAACATTGTATTGAAAATCATAAGATTGATAGCAATAGTCTTACAATGTCGCTAATCAGAGAAGAGATCTACTATTACAAGTGGTGGAATATGGCTATGGAGACGGAGAAGGGTTTTGAGATCTGGAGGCGGCTGATGATCTGTGGAAGGCGAGGTCGTCGGGGGCTTGTTTTCTCATCGCCCGAAGCTTCTTTATATAGGGGTCCCTTCACAAAAGTTGTTCTGTTTAACCTAACGGTGGAGGTGCCAACTATACGACCAGAGCTATACAGACGGAATTTTGCTCCGGTTGTATAGTTAGTCGTTAGAGCGTCTATCTCCGCTTCATGGCTCCTGGTTTCTTCTGGTTATTGGAAATATCATATCTTTGACTTTAATGTAGGGATTCCCATCTTCAAACGACATTATCTGCGTGGGAAAAATATAAAAAGAAAGGATTGCATACCCCTCTAAATATTGGGTATTAGTGGCAGGGTTAGAGAAATATTTCATCAAAAATATGAATAATATCCAGTTAAAATGTGGACGTAGAAGGCTATATTTCAGAGCGATCAACCTCCCCAAGCTTTAAACTTGATTGTCCCCAAGCAAGAAAACCAAAATGAAAAAGGAACTCAACATTCAAACTGAAATAACAAGATGGTGATCTTACTCGTGATTGGTAATCTCATGTTTCCTCCACTTCATAAATCTGAAAAACTTTAGCATAGATAGAGTAATGGCAAGCATATCATACGGGTTTTATGCATCCTTATAGTGAAGTAAAATAATAGTTAACATGGATGATTCAAATGAGTAAACTTTATTCCATGTCATGTAATCAACGCATAGGTTATGCCTTTGAACAATAAAGTATAATCATGTAAATTGAGAGTGTGAGAGTTGTCATGAAAAGTATATACACTAGAGTATCTCAATTCTCCCACATCAATAAATCAAGACTTTTCAAGCACTACTTTTCTATTCATTGTCCTTCAAGAATTTCAGTTCTTGAGTAATTGAGAGCATGCCAAAGATTTTTATTAGTTTATCAGGCTGTGATGGACACTCATGGCATAACTACGGTTTTTGTTCCTTTTGCATAATGATTACTATAACAGCCAAAGGAGTGATTCCATCATGATTACAGCTACCCGGGATTGCCAAGAATCTTACCCACTATAGCATTGTTGCTACAAGTGTTTAATCAACTCATAGCCGAAATCTAGGAGTTTCCTCCATGAAGATCGTTCGTAGGCCAGCGGAGTTGTTGGCATCCCATGAAGTTTGACTCGCATAAAGCTATATCATTCTTACGATTAACAAGTCAAACTTTGGCATACTCACAAAAACCGCTAAACATTAATTCAATCGAACAAATCCTTTTAAAGAGAGCTATCAAGTCAATCAAAATTTTCAGTGGTGTTGAGTGTTTCTAGAAATAAACCTTCAATACTAAGCACTACAACACCCAAGCCTTCAATTGTGAGACTTTTTCTTATTACAATTGTTTTAGAAAAAATTTAGGCAAGACTTGGTTAATTACAAGAGCTAGAACAAAATGTACCCAATTAAATGCCCATGCAAACGAAAATCTTACTACAGTACAAAGACTCACTCCACCAATATAACATCTCAACATTTACTACTAACTAGTATGGGTTTCTCAAACTTCAAAAGTGGGGAGTCATAAGGCATACCTCTCATGTTTGGTTCCACTTCTCTCTTCCTTTTTTATTTGTTTCTTGGAAACTCGAAGTCGATCACTCTCCTGCAAACATATGAACCTTGAGGCAGGAACAAAAGAAAGAGGGAAATAAGGAAAATGGATAAATATTTTTGTTGTTTTTAAGAGAGGGAATTTAAAGAATAGAAAATTGGTGGCAAAGCTTGGCTAGAAAATCTTGAAAGAAAATAGAAAGAACTAAAAAAAATAAAGTGTTGGCGAAACCAACACGAGTTCTTATAAACTCAAATAAAAACACAACCTCGAAATAAATAAAAGAAAATGAACGCCAAATAAAGATACATGAGGAAACTTCCCTAAGCTTAGGCTTTTTCAAGCCCTTCAAATCTATGTGGTGGCGGGAAAAAGTCGTTACTCCAGTTCGCAAATTGAGTTGAGAGGTTACTAGTTGATTCTCAGAGGTTCAAAGAGAGGCTATGCATCCTCTCCATAGTCCCTCCAAGTCCTTGGAAGTCTTTGTATGTAGCGAACCGGGTTTGTGGCTTCTCCTCTTGATAAGGAACTTCGTGCTCCTACTCTTGGTCCTCATCCTCCTCCGGAATCTCCTCCTCGTGTTGGTATTGCTCAACCTGCAAGTCATATAGCAAATGTCCTTCCTTGACAGAGAAAATACCATTAGGCATAGGAGCGGAGAAGAGACGCCCAGCTCCAGCAATATACAGGTAATAAACAGCACCTCTCCTAGTGAGCATTCCACAAGCTTTCAACGTGGAGAAACCAACACATCGCTCACCTAACACAGGTTGCAGCTCACCTAGGTCGAGGCCTAGGGCAATGGCAAGCACGGTGATGACGCCTCCACATGTGATTGGTCCTTCGCTTTGGGAGGCTTGGTGCTCCAAGTAGCACACAAGGATGGCGCCCAAGTTGAGTGACAAGTCGCAATTGATGTAAGCAGCCTTGGCAAGGACTAAGATGTCCTCCTCGTTGAGTCTTGTGAACTCATTACGTGCCTGCAAGGTGTTAGCAATAACATGGAACAAATAGCGAATTCCAGGATGTTGAATATTCTTCCCCTTGCTCACTCTAGTAGTGAAACGCATTCCATTATAGTATTGTTCAGGGGTAGGTTCTAAGCCAGTAAAGGATGCGCGTAAGGCATTAATATCATTGTTTTGCAAATTAAAGCATACACACTATTCATCTAATGTTAAAGTGTAGTTGTTGTTCATAAGTTGGAAAGAAATAGTGTCCTCTCCTTGCCATTGTTTAACGGTGCTTTGCAACAAACTTAGGAATTCAATGGTTAAGTGGCGATAAGTAGGTACATCATTGTACACAAAGTTTTGCAGGCTAGCTCTATTGCAAAGTAAATTGAAGTCATCAGAAAGACCGAGTTGGTTCAATATAATGGGGAAATCGCACTTGGTGGCCTTCACTTCGCGGTTCTTGATCTTGTTGTAGTGATCACGTTGGGGCTCATCCCTGAACCGTATCCCCATGCGTTCTTGAACGACAGCCTGAGAAGCGCTAGCGGTGGCACGAGCACGAGTTTGGCTCCTTGTGTTCATCATCTAAAACATTGAAGAAAAACAAAAATAAAACTTTTTGATCCAACAAAAGTAAGTATAACATGTTCCACATTATAGCACACTAAGAATCTCCTCAAATAATAATCTAGGCAAGAAAATCATGGCAATTGGCTCATAGTGTGTCTCACCCTAGATTGATAATGACAATAGATCGAAGATGAATTTGCAAAAAGTAATTGGAGGATCGGAGGATAAACATACCGTACATCACTTGTGTGCGAGGAAATCAAACGAAATTGAGTAGAGATGAAGATCTCTAGAGGTTTTGAGAGAGTTTGGAGGTAGAAGAGAGAAAAAGGATTGAAGTTTTGGAGTTGGAGGTACCTTTCCGTGCGATTTTGTGGTCAGACGCAACTATACGGGCGCAACTATATGGCCGGAACAATGCGTTCCCACTGTATAGTTGGCCTTCTGTCAAAATATTAGGGTTTCCTCCTGGCGGCGCAGCTATACGGGCACAACTATACGGTCGGAACAATATGTTCCCACCGTATAGTTGGTCGTCAAACTGTATGTCCCTAGGACATAAAATATACAAAGGCATAGATATCTATACGACCGGAACTATATGACCGGAATTTTTATTCCCGCCGTATAGTTGGTCGTTAAACTCTCAGTACATAATAAAAGAATTTGTATGGAGGCACCGATATCTATACGACCGGAGCTATACGGCCAGAATTTTTATCCCTGTTGTATAGTTGGTCGTTAAATTCTCAGTACATATGAAAGAAAAAAATCGATGGTAAAGATATCTATATGACCGGAACTATACTCCCATAATTTTTATTCCCGTCGTATAGTTGGTTGTTAAACCTTCTGTATGCATCAAAAAAATTATGTTCCTTTGCAAATTATTTCTTTCATGTAACATAGTGATATACCTTGTTTATGATAGAAAATTGATAGTAAATATTGTTGACCAACAATAGCATGAATAAAGCAGGATTTTTAGTACCACCAAACTTCTTCTCCTCAATTGGAGTCTTCTAGCACTCTTTATTGAACATAAACTTAAAACTTAACTCAAACCTTTATTTAACATGGGTTGCCTCCCATAGGGTGCTCTTTTATGGTCAATTTCTTGACCTTGACGTTACTCACTTGGGCCAGATGAGTGGAACACCCACTCCAAAGTAGTTGGCCTTCAAGGTGATGGCCTCCTTCTCATCATGTTTGGCTTTCTTTTTCCTAGGGAAATGGATAACAAAAGGATCCCGCAAAGGCAATTGTAGCTTCATGTTCCCTTCAGGGAGGTTAATTAAAGCCTTTATAGTTCTCAAGAAAGGACAGCCTAGTATGATTGGAGCAATAGTATCTCCAGGCATGTCAAAAATAACGAAGTCCATTAGAGCAGGACAGCCTTTAATGTAAACTAAAGTGTTCTCCTTAATTCCTATAGATTGTTTATAAGTGGAATCTGCAAGATGTAGTTTTAGTTTAGTGATTTTGAAAGAGCCAAGGTTTAGCTTTCTAAAAAGACTCTTTGGGATTGTTGAGACGCTTGCACCTATATCACAAAGTGCAACTATCTCATTAGTCCCAATCTTAATTTTAATCGTGGGCTCAAATATATCATCTAGTTTAACAGGTAACTTTTCACCGATTTTCCTGTATTCCTCTTTAAGCTCGCGTACCTTAATCGCTACTTGATCAACAAAGTGTTGATACATGGCTTCATCGTTACCTTCACTCACCGGAATATTGACGTGGATCCTCTTTACAAGGTCTTCGATGGTGTAGCTTGGTGAAGGGGCGTTCAGGCTCCTCCCTTTGGATCCTCATCATTTTGAGTTCTTCAATAGGGTTGGGCTCAGCTTTACCTGCAAATTCAGCTAGAATGAGAGTTTGACTCTCGGTTATCTTACCTAGCTGTGCCTCAATGATCATTGCTCTTTCTTGGAGGGCCTGCAAATAATTTCTCAAACTAACGGCTTGGTTAGACAATTTACCAAGCATAGCATCATGGTTCTCCATTATTTAACAAGGATATTGTTTTGTTCATTTTGTGAGTCTATAAAAGACTTAAGTGTTTCTTGGCGACTACCATTACTAGTTCCCATATTATTATTAGGATTACCTCTGAAAATTAGGATTATAATTCTTCTTCCAAGCAGGGTTATAATCATTACGAGCTATGAAGTATATTTATTCAATATTTGTTTCAGGGATAGCTCCTACCTAGGTTTCCTTACCTTTCACGGCGAGTATGAGCTCATCCAACTTGGCATTGAGTTCTTCATTTTCTTGTGGTGAGATGGAGTTCACCTTCTTCATGTTCGATCTATCCACATGCCATTGAGCATGGTTGTCTTGCATATTGTCTAGCAGCTGCTTTGCTTCAGTAATATGTTTACCCATAAATGTTCCTCCAGCTACAGTATCAAGCATAGACTTAGACACGGGGTTAAGAGCATTATAAAATGAATGGAAAATTAACCAATATTCCATCCCATGACTAGGACAGTTTCGGATGCATTCTTTCATCCTCTCCCATGCAACGCTAGTGGTTCACGCTCTTCCTGTCTAAAACCAGTAATATTAGATCTAAGTTTCATAGTATTTGCAGGTGGGAAAATTTTAGTCATAAATAAAGAAGTACATCCCACCCATGATGTAATAGTATTTTTAGGCAAAGATAGCAACCATTCTTTTGCTCTTCCACTAAGAGAGAAAGGAAATAGCCGTAATTTGACCGCATCAGGGTCAACGTCTTTTATATGCATCATATCACATATTTCAGTGAAAGTATTCAAGTGCATACCTACGTCTTCAATAGCAGAGCCTCCAAATTGATTCTGTTGAACTAAACTTAAATAATGGGGCTTAATTTCATGATCATCAGTAGCAATTGTTGGTTGAGTAATAGGAGTACACAAATAATCATTGTTGCGAGTAGCAAACTCCCCAAGCTTCTTTTCAGCCATATTTCCTATGTTTTTGGGTTTTATTAAACAAAGAACTATAATAGTAAAAGCAAGAATTTAAAGAATAACTATTTTTTTGGTTTATCAAATAAAGACTGAAAGTAAACTAACAAAATTAAAAACAAGAATTAAAACTAGCAAGGTTCCTAATAACCTCACTAGGGTAGCTATTGCCTTCCCCGGCAACGGCGCCAGAAAAAAGGGTTGATACCTTCGATCCGGATTACGGATGTAGTATAGCTTATTTTACCCTAGTAGACCTAGGTTATCGAATCCTCAGGAATCGAATGTGTAGTGAAGTTACTTTAACGGACCTTCGGAAGTTTTAGAATTCCTTTTATGTTTTTACCGGACCAATAGTTTGCTTCTTTTTGTTGTTGTCGATGATGGAAAGAGAGGGCTTAGGGCTTTCGGTTCACCTGTAGCTGTGCAAAACATATGATGGGAATAAAAGATAAAGATAAAGTATGCATGTAATTGTTAGAGCAAGATAAATTATATGTGGGTAGTGCATCCATAATTGCTATTGCCTCCATAACCGCTTATAGCAATAACCTACTAGTCTCATCCATATAAGAAAGATAACTAATGATATGCATAGTGATGTCACCGTTAATCCCAAGTAACTCCCTCACATACAGCCGTACTACCCCTTCTGCCACTGGGGTTCCCAACCTGCAGATCAGTCATTACTCATACTCCATATACCTGGCTCAACCCTCAGGGTCTTGGATACGTGAAAGTCCTTAGACTGAGGCAAGAGAGGATACAATAATCATCATGTCATACAAACTAATACATGATCCCATCTATGATAAATAACATGCACAAACGCTACATTGCTAGGCCGAAGCCCTTAGCCCCAGGAGAATTACTCACACATGGAGATGAGATCAACAATCACAAACATTGTATTGAAAATCATAAGATTGATATCAATAGTCTTACAATGTCGCCAATCAAAGAAGAGATCTACTATTACAAGTGGTGGAATATGG
Organism: Avena eriantha; assembly: GCA_910589775.1. NCBI lineage: Eukaryota > Viridiplantae > Streptophyta > Magnoliopsida > Poales > Poaceae > Avena > Avena eriantha. The sequence continues at coordinate 264,411,088 of OU342741.1, read as the reverse complement.
CTATGGAGATGGTGAAGGGTTTTGAGATCTGGAGGTGGCTGATGATCTATGGAAGGCGAGGTCAGAGGTGTCTGGTCATCGGGGGCTTGTTTTCTCATCGCCCGAGGCTTCTTTATATAGGGGTCCCTTCATGAAACTTATTCTGTTTAACCTAACGGTGGCGGCGCCAACTATACGACCAGAGCTATACGGCCGTAATTTTGCTCCGATCATATAGTTGGTCATTAAAGCGTCTGCCTCCACCTCACGGCTCCTGGTTTCTTCTGGTTGTTAGAAATCTCCTATCTTTGACTTTAATGTAGTGATTCCCATCTTCAAACGACATTATCTGCATAGGAAAAATATAAAAAGAAAGGATTGCATACCCCTCTGAATATTAGGCATTAGTGGCAGGGTTAGAGAGATATTTCATCAAAAATATGAATAATATCTAGTTTAAATGTGGACGTAGATGGCTATATTTTAGAGCCATCAATACCCTCTGACAACCATTGCATTTCCTTACTAGTTCCTCTGCTTGTTCCAAGGCACTAGGTCATTAAAATCCATGCCGAAAATATTTTGCCACTAAGGCTCTGGACGATGCGTGATGCCCACATTCCCCTGATGTATATCTCGGAGGATGTCAAGCCCTTCTTCTGGGTCAACGCGTCGCTGTAGAACACTTGTGACGCTTCTCTTGTATAGTTCACTGTTGATGATGGTCTATGCCTTTCCTCTCCTTTGGATTTGCCTTGAAAGTATCTCATCACTTGGCAAAGTTGCATCCTTCAAGAAATCAAATATTATCTTTGCCCATGTTGGTATAGCACGAACTGGGAAAAGTACCTTGTCAATTTCCATTGCATCCACCAACATAACTCCAGCCGAATCAAGCTGAACAGTCCCCGGTTCTGCAAGGCAGTCCCTGGTTTCGCCGAGGTAGTCCCCGGGTTTGCTGAGGTAGTCCCCCAGTCAATGTGCATAGGTGTAGCTTCTGATCCGGGGTTAGCCGGGATATAAATTGATTCGGATTCTGGTGAAGGTCTGATTGATGGTTTTCTTAGATGCTCCAAAGCAACTCCTGGCGGGATAGGTTGCCGAGATGAGCCCATCTTGGATAGTATATCAGCTGCTTCATTCTCAAGCCGAGCTACATGGTGGAATTCACATCCCTCGAAGTACCTACATATCTTCTGGACATAGAATCTATAAAGGGCCATGTTTGCATCTAGGGCATCCCAATTACTAAATCTGAATCACTGAAGTATTGTATCCGACATATCCCAACCTCTTTTGCCACCTTAAGCCCATGCACGAGCGCTTCATACTCGACAACATTGTTTGATGCTCGAAAATGGATCTGGAGAACATATTTCAGTTGATCTTTCTTAGGCGAGGTAAGTACTACCCCGGCCCCTAATCCTTCCTTCAGCTTTGATCCACCAAAATGCATCCTCTAATAATTAGAGTTCGGCAAAGGTGGTTCGTACTGCATCTCGACCCCAATCCACGAAAAAATCAGCTACCACTTGAGACTTTATGGCACCCCTTCTATGTGGTGCATAAGGGGCTAACTCAATTGCCCATTTTGTAATCCGGCCACTCGCATCTTTGTTACTCATTATCCCAGATATGGGTGCTTCACATATCACTTTTATGGGGTGTTCCTCAAAGTAATGTTTGAGCTTCTTAGCTACCATGTACACACCATAGGCCATCTTTTAATTGTGAGGATAGTTCTGCTTCGAAGTGGACAATACCTCACTCAGGTAATATACTAGCCTCTGCACCGACTTACCTTCCTCGTCATGCTCCACCACTACCACAGCACTTACGAGTCGGTTGGTCGCTGCTATATAGAGCAACATTGGCTCTTTGGATAGTGGTGAAGCTAACACTAGTGCAGAGGCTAGCATCTTTTTCAGTTCATGAAATGCTCTATCAGCTTGCGGTGTCCAGAGGAACTTTTCTGCCTTTTTCATTAGCTAATAGAGAGGCAACGCCTTCTCTCCCAGCCGACATACAAACCGACTTAATGATGTCAGGCAACCTGTGAACTTCTGAACATTGTTAAGGCACTTCCGAGGTTCCATTCTTTCTATAGCTCGGATTTTAGTGGGGTTGTCCTTGATACCTTGGCTGGATACGAGAAAACCAAGTAACTTCCTTGCCGGCACACCAAAGGTACATTTCTCGGGGTTAAGCTTCATTCAAAACCTCCTGAAGTTCGTGAATGTTTGCCGGATATCCTCTAGGAGCGTTTTGCTTTCCTTTATTTTTATCACAACATCATCTACGTATACTTGGACATTTTTCCCAATTTGATCATGTAAACATTTTTGTATACACCTCTGATACATTGCTCCTGCATTACGTAAGCCACAAGGCATGGTGTGATAGCAATAAGCCCCATACTTGGTAACAAACAATCTTTATTTGATCATCTGGGTTCAGGAGTATCTGGTGGAAACCAGAATACACATCTAAAAATGACAACAACTCACACCCAACAGTCGAATCTATGACTTGATCTATCCTTGGCAGTGGGAATGGATCTTTTATACACGCCTTATTCACGTTCGTGTAATTGATACACATGCGCCACACCATTGCTACATTCGGACCATCCTTTTTCTTTTCCACCAGCACCGGATTAGAGAGCCAATCTGGATAGAGTAATTCGATGATAAACTCGGCTGTAAGGAGCTTAGCTATCTCATCTCCTATGACTTTTCTCCTATCTTCGGCGAAGCGGCGGAGAGGTTGCTTCACCGGCTTAGCTCCGGGTCTCACATGCAAAGAGTGCTTGGCCAACTCCCTTGGTACACCTTGCATATCCTGTGTGGACCAAGCAAAGATATCCCGATTCTCATGGAGGAAGTGGACGAGCTTGCTTTCCTATTTATCGCCTAACCTGGCACGAATGGTTACGGTGCGCTCTAGGAACTGATCATCAACAGGCACTTTCTTGGTATCCTTTGTTGCTTGAAATGAGACACTTCCATGCGGTTTACTTAGCATCGGCATATGCAACTGCGTGGACTGAGCCAATGCCGCCACCTCCTAGATTCTCCTTTTCTCTTGTGCAATCACTAGTGACTCTGCCAAGTTTGACCCAGTCGAAGCACATTCTATTGACAGCCTGAAGTCCCCAGTTATGGTGATCACTCCATTTGGCCCAGGCAGTTTCATTTTCAAGTAACTGATGTGTGTACTTGCCATAAACTTATTCAGAGAAGGCCTACCGAGTAACGCGTGATACGTGCTTTCCAAGTTCACAACTTCAAACTCCAAATTCTCAGTCCGGCAGTTCTCCCTTGTACCGAATAACACGTCAACCCGGACCTTGCCAATGGGTTCGCAAGAGATACCCGACACAATGCCGTGGAATTTTTTCCTCGTTGCTTGGAGCATGTTCTCTAATATTCCCAACTTGTGCATTGTGTCCTTGTACATGATGTTGATGCTACTGTCGCTGTCAATCAACACCTTGGAGAATCTCACATTGATATTTGGACCAATGAACATCGGATCCATCACCAGTGCATATCATCCAGGACTCCGCATGAGCTTGGGGTGATCCTTGATATTCCAAGTAATCTCCTGATCCTCTCAAGGCATATACCTCGTCATAGCTGGCTTAACTGCATTCACCTCCATATATCGGCATTGCAAGCTCTTTCTATCAGTCTCCTCGGTGGTGAACACGAGGTAACTCTGGTGGTGCTCTCTGTATTCGTTACTCCCATCATTGTCGGGATACCTCTGGTTCTGCTATTGTTGATCATCCAACTGATGCACTTCATCTCTTCTCTCATGGTTTTCATACCTCGGCGGAGGTGGTCGTAACATCAGTTGTTGCCCATTTGCTCTAGTGAGCTACTGCTGCCGAGGTGCCTGAGCATTCCTCGAGCCACCTTGCTCTATCTTCCTCATCAACTCACATTGCCGAGTCGTGTGATTCGCCGGGTTACTCGGATTTGGCGTGTGAAATTTACATGGCTGATCCAACATAGACTCGTATGTATACCTCGGCCTGTCCTTCTTTTCCTGCCACTGTTTCTTTTGTTCTGTCATCCAAGTTGTCTTGCCATTATTTCTCGGAGTCCACGGTTGCCCTCAAGTTTTTTGATGTTGGCTCGCATCGGCATTTGGCTGATCCTGATCCACTACCGCAACTTGCTGCAAACTGTACCTATACTCTAGCCGCTCATCTCTCAGTTTACCTTGGAAGTCATTTCGCTGAGATGACCCGGTTCCATCTTGGTTATAGTACTCTTCATTTGACTCACTTGACATTAGCCGAGGTTGAGTTGGATCACCCAATGCATAAGAATCAACTATCCGGATTGTTTTTGCTAAGGTAGTTGGCATATCCCTTTGTGGCCTCTACCATAGCATATTCGCATACCTACACCCTTGTGCAAACCAAGCAATGGCCTGTGACTCAATTACCCCCTCACAAGAGTTACGTACATTGCACCAGCGAGTCAAGAACTTCCGGTTAGTCTCATTTGGCTTTTGCTTGCACATTCCAGTGTCTGTGGCCTATTCAGCCTCTTATACGTATTTGAGAAGTTGTTGATAAACATCTCCTCAAAGTCTAACCAACAGTTAATACTTCCTGGTGGCAAATTATTCAACCAGACTCTTGCTGGCCCTTCCAACATTTGCGGTACATATCTCACTGCCCATCTCAAAATGCCCGTGGTAATGTTCAAAGTAGTAGCATAGTCAGTGAGACAATCCTCCGGCTTAGTGCTATCGTCATAGGTCTTTGTTCCTCTAGCTAACTGAAAATTCGGTAGAGGTTGCTCTCTCATGATCCGAGGTCCAAAGCACGCAGGACCCGGAGGACCTTGTCCTTCAATCATCTCCGGCCTATAGATTCTATCCAACTTCAGCCTTGCATCATCTGGCTACAAGTTCCTGTTTCCCAATCTTGATCATATCACTTGGTGTTCTGGTCTAGGAAACCCAACATCAGCCATCGCCAAATAACCAACATTGTATCTATCTTGACCTAGACGTGCATATTGTTGTTGCATTGCCGAGCCAGCACTTAGTTACTGCTGAGGTACATAGTGTTGTTGTAACAACCCAAGTTTATAATATATGTAATCATTAATTAAGAGCATAAGCATGCATGAATATTTTGCACTCTTGTTGTGTTTTGGAGACAAGAGGGTAGAAAACCCTAATCTCTAAATTGTTTCCCTTCTCAATTCTATCCCATTTCAAATGGTTTTGATTTGGTAAAATGGATCCACATGTGGACCCTACTGTTTAAATGCTCCAAAGGTTTATAAAAGGATTCTGAAACCTTGCCTCATTCAAATCTTTTCGAAATATTTTGAATTGAGTGAAATAAGGAGGGTTTTTAGAAAAAGTAATTAGAAAAGTTTTTCTAGAAAAAAATGTGAGCAGAGAGGGAAAAAGGCCGCAGCCCAGCAAGCCAACCCGCCTCCCCTTTCTTTTCCATGGCCCAGCCGACCCAACACCGCGGCTCGGTACCGTTTCGTTCTTTTCCCCTTTCTTCTTTGTCTCCAGAAGGACGACAGCGAGCAAAGCAGCTCGGTATCGCCAGCGAGGCCGTACCTAAGTCGTCGTGATGCCCGCCACGAGGAGATTCGCGTTACCGACACCGCTTGTACCTATAAGAACCCTCGCCGCCACCAGGATGAACCCTATCCTCTCCTTCCTCCCCATTTCTCCCCTGCACCGAACCCTAGCTCACAGGAGCTCTAGTTCATCGTTCTTTTCACCTTCCCTTGCCATTCCGAGCTCAGAGGATTAGCCTTCGTGGTTGACTCGTTCGATTGCCCCAGCCAGCGCAAGTCAGGGTGGCCACAGTCACCAAATTGAGAGGTCCTTCCGCCGCCAGACGCCGCCGTTCGCTGTCAATTCAGTCTCCATATCGCCTCGCTGCCAAGCTTCACACGCTCTTGGTGAGCTTCCTGTTCGTGCAGTGCCCTTGGTTTTGCTGCTCGCTTGTTGTAGGACCTCCGCGCCATGAATCCGAGCCCGCTGCCGCAGTAGCTCGTCGGGGATGGAGCTCCGATGACCATAAAGGGGCGACGCCACCTCTATGTGGTTCGCCTCACCGAGCTCTTTCCAGCGCACCCAACCGCACTTGTTGGGGCACGCCGGATCGCCGCCGACGACTGCTAACTGGTGGTGCCACCGTGTCCTATCTATGACGTGGCCATGACTTGGCCCGGGCCTTCCTGTCAGCCTCAGGGGCTAGCCACCTCTGCGGTGCAGAAATTTTAGGGTTAGGGTAGCCGACGTCAGGCTGACGTCATATATGCTTTATTATTTTTCAGAAATGATTTAAATAAGGAAGAAATTGTTATAATTTTATAAAATTCATAACTAATTCATATTTAATTAGAAAATTATGAATAATATATCAAAATGTTCATAAAAATGATATCTACACTTTAAAAATATAATCATGCATTGTTGAGCTATCTAAACCCTAGCTAGTTTAGAGGAACATCAAACCACCCTAATTGCATATGGGATCGATGGAATGCCAAACCCTTGGCACTCCAAACCCATTTAAATCGATGCTACTCCTAGGGTTGCCATGATAACTTTAATCTGACATATCATTCATGTGCTTGCGCATTCCATGGTTCGAGATGATGATTGTTTCCTTCCTTTCTGGTATTGTTTCTTCGCGATAGGATCTGAGCACGAGACCAAAGTCAACGACACCGAAGATCCATATATGTCTAATGAAGGACAAGGCAAGAGTAGCCTCTCATTCTGAACCTATGTTTAAAAAGTATCTACTTTCTCGCTATATTGCACATGATTCCAATGTGGTCTTTCATCAGTAGTTAGAGTTACCTATCTCCTGCATAGCTTCCCTGTTGTATCCTTATGCACCTGATCCACTCATCCTAGCATACCTAGGTCTGGCATGTGAGCGTTGCTAGAGCTTCTTCAACGATCAAGCTTAGCCATGCTTAGTAGTTATGCCTGATCTGTCCCAATAATGATGAATCGGAGATGCCAACGAATCTAGAAAGGTAGGGGATGGAGACATGATTGAAGGTGATGGATGAACATGCTAAGGCTTGTATGGGAGGCCACGTTGGGTGTGGTTTTTGTAGTCCCATGCTCGCCACCACTAGGAACCGAGTTCTTGCCTTTGGAACAGAGACGAGCATACAGCCACACGGGGCCTACAAAACCCCTCGACAAACTAACTTGCCTAGTAGATTCCATGAGTCACATAGTTCGGGCTTTTGATTTGGCATACGCATTGAAAATGTTTTCGAAAGAGGGGGTGAAGGAGGTGCATCATAACAAGTAGGTAAGTGTGGCTAGGGTTGCTTGGGGTGGATAGATCCCCTGGTAAACCAACTCCGACTCACATCTCTAGGGACTAGCTTCGAGACTTGACCCGTTACGGTGGAACCCTCCTTAGGGCGTGACTCATGGTCTCGGCGAAAGCAAGGTAAAGGTCATGGTCAACCACCCTCTGTCGTCCCTCCAAGGAAGAGGGCTAATAATATTTGGCACTAAGAGTTGGTTGGTGCGTGTGGGTAAAGTTGTACACCCCTGCAGGGTTAAATCTTTTTGAAAAGCCGTGTTCACGGTTATGAACGCTTGGTGACCAAATTCTAAGATCATAGATAACATTAACTAAAAGTAAAACTTGTTGATCCACGTGTGCTTAAGGATGCTTCATCGGGGGTTCGAGGGAGTGATCCTAGATGAGGAGTTCAGATGTTCTTGGTTAACAAGTTCGGATGTTCAAGATGGAGTCGTCGCTCTCTTACCCCGTTTTAAAAGTATTCTATGTAGACGAGCCTCTACTCTCTCTTGTTTACAAACAAAGTTAGCTTTACGCAAATAAAATCTAGAGAAAGCTTTTCTAGCCAGAGCATGTAGATACTAGGTTATCTAAGTCTTGCGGAGTACATTCTCGTACTTAGCCTTGCGCTATTGTTGTTTTTCTTCAGATGATCCAGTTGCAACTGAAGGTGGCTCTATGTTGACCTCAACGAGTAGTTGGGGGTCCTAGGTAGCAGCCTGAGGACTATGGGTTAGACGTCGCTTATGTTTATGGCCTCTTAGGCCCTTTGTTAAGTTTGTTGTGTAAAACAACATATTTTCCTTCCGCTGTTTGGTGTGATGATAGGTTTATGACCCCTGGTTTGTAATAATCTGATATCATACTCGGTTAAGAGTTTAAACTTATGTTGTTGTATCCCAGTGTTTTGTAATGCTACCAAATCATATATTGTGAGTCTCTGAGGTTGGAGTTAAGTTTATCTCGAAGGTTAATCCGAGGTTTGTTTAACCCTAATCCCGGGGGTGTTACAGCTGTTGTTGTTTCCGAGGTGGGATTTGCCCTGCTCCCGCCGAGTTACACTGTCCGGCATTGCCATTTCCAGTGTTCTTCTGACCGGCATTGCCTTGGTCGTGGTTACCTTGGCAAGCTTCACCTCAGTTGGCACTATGATGATCCTAATCAACTTGCACTACTTTTCCTTTCCTTGCCCTTGTCGGGTCATACGGGACCATCTGTTTGTTCTTTCTCCCCGAAGTTACCACTTCCTCTCTTCTAGGGCCATCATGTGGGGACGATCCTGCCCTAGAGGATTTCACCGGGTTACCCCTTGCCGAATGAACTATATGAGATCCTCCTACTATCGCCAGGTTTGCTTTGCGTGTCTCTTCATTCTGCTTATTTGCTACTCTCACTAAGTGGTTTACTCTTTCTTGCTGCCTCTCTCGGGCTTCTCCAGTCATACCCTCTAACTCGAACGCTACTGCCTCTACAGCCCTAAGATTCTTCATCGGGGTGATATACCTCGTCAGCCCTACTGTCACTAAGGTGGCGGAATGCCCCGACTTAGGCACATATTCCTTGTCTATCTCAGTGATCAGGTTTCTACCCCAAATTTGTACTCCATCCATACAAGTTGGGCTAATCAGGTTTGCTCTTGCGTATTCACGCGAAGTGATATTCAATGACTTCTCCAACTCAGCTACTTTCTTTGCCCATGCTAGCATTTTCTATCGGGTCTCTTCTAGCTCGGCCTGTGCCTGAGCTAGATCTACTACAGGTGCTATGGGAGTTGCTAAGCTATCTATTGCATGGTGCAGCATGTTCTCTGGCCTCTCTAGTGGAGGGAACCTTGACATAGCTACCTTTAGGGTAGCATCCGGATCTAGTGTAGGGTCCTTGCTTGCTCCTGCATCTGGCGCCGTCATCATGACCTCAACACAGCTAGCGGGGCGAGTGATACATGAGCCACGCAGAGAGGCGGTTCACCTCCCTCGACGCAATGCAGCGGGTGAGCGCAGGACTTATCCATGCCCACATAGATCGTGTGAGTGCCAAGGTTGACGAACAGGCTGTTGCGCAGAGGAGGTCGCCTAGCGAAGCTGCTACCGTTGTCGCTGACGTAGTACATTGCTCCAAAGCAGTAAACAAGGATTGAGACGATGCGTTCCCCGGTGGCGATGATGCTTTCCGTCTGGATCTTCACTCCAGCTAGCGCCGCTACTGGCCCCACGGTGGGCGCCAACTGTCGTGGTGGTGGCACGGCAGATGGCATGTATAGGCTAAGTATGGGTCCAAAATGCGCTAGAGGTATCCATGGAGGGATGGTTTGGTGATTCCACACACAGATGCTTTGTATTCTCTTTATCAATGGTGGATTACAGTACTCCTCGAGCTGTTCGTGGGGAGGAAGAGGATGAACTTCTCTACTACCCCACCTCTCTCTCTAGAGTTTTCCCTTAGTAAAAATGGCCGACCTTCTCTATGGAGATTCTGGTGCTCCTTATATAGGGGAGCCTAGGTTACAATCTAGGGCATACATGGAAGGCATATGGTCCGAATATACCTCTCCCAAAATAGTAAAGCGGTGCGCTTCTTTTCTCCTTCTTAAGCTGATCAGGACTCATGGTGTAAGCCTCTCTGAGCCCCTCTACGGCGCGGTGCCACCCAAGATAGGCTACATCACCCGACATAGGCAACGTCACCTTTGTCGGCATGTGCCCGCTGGTCCTTCCCTCTATCCTCTGCGCTCACGCTACAGTGGAGAGAGAAAACCTTTGACCAAGGAGATTCATTCCTTCTCTTGTAAGCTAAATTGTAACCCGGCTAATGCCTGGTTAACTCGGCCCTGTGGTTACCTGCATACAAGACACAAAGAGGCTGTCGATATATGTTTTATGTCGTCCAAAGTAATGTTGGATGAATTTCGTTTGGGTCGGGTCTGTCGTAAGTTGGCCTGCCCTGAGGTGACTCGGCCAGCCTACGCTTTGACCTTGCCGTACCTCGGCTATTCTGGCCTTTATACCATGGCTTGACCCTACCCGGGGTTATCCCCCAACACTTTTCTTGCTTTGTTCTCCCCTTAGTTGATCATGCATGTTGGTGTTTGAAGCAAGCTTTGAAAATAAATCAAACAAAATCAAATACAAATCAAACCTAAGTTTTTAAACCAAGCTCCCCTTTAAACCCTAGCTACCCGATCCTATATAAAACTCCAACATCAGATCCTCCAACCATCTGGCCCAGCTAGCCTCTCCCCTCTATCTACCCAAACCGCAGCAAACCTGGCACTAAAGCCTCTCCCCTTTCTATGGTGCAAGCCAAGTAGCAAGCGGGCCTGTGCATTATCCCTAGCACCCCCTGTTGTTGCTCTCGATACAAGGAAGGTGTTGCGCGTGTGAGGGGCTTGTTTGGTTGGCAGCCCAAAAGTTCCTGGGTGAGTGCATCGCGGTACCCAAGTTGCATGTAATTGCCGCATTTCGCAAAGTTGGGTTGCCAACTATCGAGAGGGGCCAGTTCGAGGCAAACTCATCTCACCCCTACCAAATTAAAACATTTCGTTAAACTGCCCCGTGAAGTAGATGGTCGGGACCCACATGTCGGTCATATGTCCATGACGCGAGCGCCAACACGGCAACCTCTTAGGAAAATCGAGGAACTAAGTGGCTTGGTGCATTGACCAATTTCAGAAATCCATTCCCTCCTTTCCCCTAGCACCGGCAGCGTCGAAATCCACCCTCCAAGAAGAATGATCCCTTTGGACATTTGACTTCCGGTGCCAAGTTGTTGCGCCTAGTTGGTGTGCCTATTCGCTGATCTCGAGCTCCAATGCTGCATGTCATAGCCGCCGTTATTAGGCTCTAGCCCGCCTCTGCCGCCGACGAGCTGAGCAGCTCGGAGGATGGCAGATCCTACTACCAAGGAAGAAGAAGTTCTGGCTACATGCGTGTGAGCTACCCTTCTCTTTGCTATTCGCACTAACTATAACTGCTAGCTGGCTAGTGAACCTAAAATTGTTTGCTAGCCCAACATTTTTTGTCCATAGTTTTCTGTCAAGTGGGATCTCCGCGGACCACCTTTACCTGGTTACGGTAGCCCTCTTCAGCTATGACTCTAAATCAGCAAGGGTGAAGGGCAAGTGGTATGGACACCATTGTATCACGATGGAAGAAGCATATGTGCAGATCTGCACTATACCTGGTATGGTTGCCGCTATGCGTAATCATGCTGAAATATGGCCGAAGTAGACTGCAAAGTTCAGCTTCATGGATGAACGAGGCATCATGGTTCCTCTAACGTGTGACAGTCAGCTAATTGGGTTGATGAAAAGGTATATTTCGGCTTGCATGTTTGAGCTGAATTGTGATGTACTGGATGTGGAAGATGCTGCAACTGGTAATCGCCCTTCTATTCTTGGACAGGGTGGTCGCTCGAACCCAATTATATCCTGGTAACCAAAAGTCTCTTAGGGTTCGCATGTTTGTGCTGAATTGTAATTTTTGATTTGTCTACTCTATAGATATTAGGCAGTTATGCAACAGTCTTGTTTCTTTGACAGGAAGTGCCGCAAGGTTAGAACATGACTACCAGGTCAGTCATTTTTCTGCCGGAATAAAATAAAAATGAGTCGAGTGATGATGTTGGACACGATTCTGGTGATGATTGTCCCGGCTATGTAGAGTACGTGAAGCTAAGAAAATTGGCACCAAGGAATAGGAAGAACGAAGGAAATAAAGAAGCCAGTGGACATGAAGGCTTGGCACCCAGGGGGAAGAAGGTTGCCGGCAATAAAGATGCATAATAATGTGTTGAACTTAAACCTATATGTAATTCGGTCAAATTCTAGAGCTCTGTGCGAGGAACTTGTCAGGCGAAACAATCTACCCACGTTCTTGGAGTAAAATGTACAGCGACGTAGGGTTTGGAAAAGCCGGAGTCAGTAGTTGAATCCGAAATTGTGATTGTGCCACTACTATCTGAAAACACGCAGCAACGGTTCCACGATTGCTGAGGGGCTGGAGGTCTCCAAATTTGATGGAATGTTAGTGGCACAGAAATAAATTATTTAAGCTGCTACACGCCACGAAACAACTTATTTCAGCTGCTGCACAACGACATGGCAACATAAACAGCAATGGCAACCGATAATGCCTAGATAATGAGAAAATCGGTACCACTTTCTGGCCTAATCTTGAGCCCGTCTATCTCACCACCTCCCTGCTCCTGCATCCCCTACATCTGGCGAAGCTCCTAGATCTCCAGTAACAGGGTGTACATGCTTCCACTTCATAAATTGTGGTTGTGTCAATTGCATGCGGCACAATCCACATAGATTACGTTTAAACAAACCACCAATGTTAGAATACCACCATCATCAGAAAAAGGAAGTAATGGAGGGCTAAGACAGATTAACGGGCGACCAATTTTTTTCTCCCATGAATCCAAGACAACTAGTTTAGACCGCTAGGTCAACAAGTACTACCATTACAACTTAAAAAAGTACGGAGCTCAAGCTAAATAGAACTAGTTATCACACATCTCCTTGATCTTCCTAATCTTAGCCCGATGTGCATCTTCCTACAAGAGCAAGGATCGAATCGTCTGCTCTGTCCTTTTAGAATCTTCCTTGTATAGCTTCAATTGTTTCTCTACATTTATCCTCATGCACTTGTCAATACTCGTAGTTGTGAGATGCAGTACTTTGGCCTGGTGAAGTTCATTCCTTGCTTGAGTCATATCTTGCTCTGCTTTAGCCTTTAGGGCCAACGCCACGTACCTCTCCTTCTCGACTTTGCTAACCTTGTCTTACACCATCCTGAGATATCGGTTAAGCTTGGTTGTGTCAACATGGTCAAATAACTTCATCTCAGCACTCAAGAAGTGAGCTGACTATGGATTCTTTCAACTCAAATATCATATCCCATAGTTTGTCCAGCGTTTTCTGTATCGATTTGGGACAACATTGCACCCAGTTGACAACACCGCAATTCTATGTTACAACATTGCACGATGTCCTTGACACCCTAAAAACCTCATGCATGTGTTTCGTCCTTCGAACGGTACAAATTTAGTGGGCACATATCCATTTTAACATAGTGGAGGACTTTCTTCCTCCGCACTGTCTTCCTCTGCTAAACCGTGATAGTCGGAGTCATATAGCGTCTGGTTGGCCTAACACATCATACGTGCATGAGTAAACAGAGTAGATCTAGCTCAAAATAGATAAATGGCCATAGATGTTAGAGATGATATGACTCACATCGAAATCGCCGTCTATGTCGTCATGACGCGTTTCCTCACCACCCCCCTTGAACCCATGGTGAGAGGGAGGTGGGGGACTGGGGTGGCTATGGGAGAGATGGCTGGAGGCACCATCGGCTTGCGGCTATGGCAGGATGGGAGAGAAATGGGGAAAGTGGCTTCAAGGGGAAGGAAGAGATGTATGGGGTGTTACAGAAGTAAAGGGGACGTGACACTAGCATGTAGCCCACGGAACTCGTGACACTCGCAAAAGGGGAGGGCGCGGTGTCGCGAGTTTGTCTAGAGCAAGCGAACACATGGCCATGTAGTTCATGAAAAGAACACACATGCAATGACACTGGTGGATCCATGTAGTTCATGAAAATAACACACATGCAATGACACTGGTGGATCCATGTGGTTTATGAAAAGAACACACATGCAATGACATTGCTGGATCCAAGTGGTTTATGAAAATAACACACATGCAATGAACTCTGGTGAATCCATATGTGATTTATGAGAAGAACACGCATGCAATGAATACTAGTGGATCCATGTGGATTATGAGAAGAACACACATGATGTGGTGGCATCACTGCATATGTTCTTTTCCAAAACCACAATGATGCAAAGTGAAACACACACACACATCAATGACATCAATGGATCCATGTGGTTTATGAAAATAACACACATCCAATGAACTCTAGCTGATCCATGTGGTTTATGAAAATAACACACATCCAATGAACTCTAGTGGATCCATGTGCTTTATGAAAATAACACACATCCAATGAACTCTAGCTGATCCATGTGGTTTATGAAAATAACACACATCCAATGAACTCTAGCTGTGGTTTATCGAAAGAACACACATGCAATGACATTGGTGGATCCATGTGGTTTATGAAAAGAACACACAGGCAATGACACTGGTGGATCCATGTGGTTTATGAAAAGAACACACATGCAATGAACTTTAGTGGATCCATGTGGTTTATGAGAAGAACACACATGCTATGGTGGCATCACTTCATATGTTCTTTCCAAAACCACAATGATGCACACTGATACACACACACATCCAATGACATCAGTGGATCCATGTGGTTTATGAAAAGAACACACATGTAATGAACTCTAGTGGGTCCATGTGGTTTATAAAAATATAACACATCCAATGAACTCTAGTGGATCCATGTGGTTTATGAGAATAACACACATCCAATGAACTCTAGCTGATCCATGAGGTTTATGACAATAACACGCATCCAATGAACTCTAGCTGTGGTTCATGAAAAGAACACACATGCAATGACACTGGTGGATCCATCTGGTTTATGAAAAGAACACACATGCAATGACACTGGTGGATCCATGTGGTTAATGAAAAGAATACACATGCAATGAACTATGGTGGATCCATGTGGTTTATGAGAAGAACAGACATGCAATGAACTCTAGTGGATCCATGTGGTTTTTGAGAAGAACACACATGATGTGGTGGCATCACTGCAGATGTTCTTTTCCAAAACCACAATGATGCACATTGATACACACACACACATCCAATGACATTATTGGATCCATGTGGTTTATGAAAAGAACACACATGCAATTAACTCTAGTCAATGCATGTGGTTTATAAAAACATAACACATCCAATGAACTCTAGGGGATCCATGTGGTTTATGAGAATAACACACATCCAATGAACTCTAGCTGATCCATGTGGTTTATGAAAATAACACACATCCAATGAACTCTAGTTGTGGTTCATGAAAAGAACACACATGCAATGACACTGGTGGATCCATGTGGTTTATGAACAGAACACACATGCAATGACACTGGTGGATCCATGTGATTAATGAAAATAATACACATGCAATGAACTATGGTGGATCCATGTGGTTTATGAGAAGAACAAACATGCAATGAACTATTATGGATCTATGTGGTTTATGAGAAGAACACACATGCTCTGGTGGCATCATTCATATGTTATTTTCCAAAACCACACTGATACACACTAATACACACGCACATCCAATGACATTAGTGGATCCATGTGGTTTATGAAAAGAACACACATGTAATTAACTCTAGTGGATGCATGTGGTTTATAAAAAGATAACACATCCAAGGAACTCTTGTGGATCCATGTGGTTTATGAGAAGAACACACATCCAATGAACTCTAGTGAATCCATGTGGTTTATGAAAATGACACACATCCAGCGACTCTAGCTGTGGATCATGAAAAGAACACACATGCAATGACACTGGTGGATCCATGTGGTTTATGAAAAGAACACACATGCAATGACACTGGTGGATCCATGTGGTTTATGAAAAGAATACACATACAATGAACTCTGGTGGATCCATGTGGTTTATGAGAAGAATAGACATGCAATGAACTCTAGTGGATCCATGTGGTTTATGAGAAGAACACACATGATGTGGTGGCATCACTTCATATATTCGTTTCCAAAACCACAATAATGCATACTGATACACACACATCCAATGACATTAGTGGATCCATGTGGTTTTTGAAAAGAACACACATGCAATGAACTCTATTGGATCCATATGGTTTATGAAAAGATAACACATGCAATGAACTCTAGCGGATCCATGTGGTTCATGAGAAGAATACACATCCAATGAACCCTAGTGGATCCATGTGGTTTATGAAAATAACATATATCCAATGACTCTAGATGTGGTTCTTGAAGAGAACACACATGCAATGACACTGATGGATCCATGTGGTTTATGAAAAGAACACGGATGCAATGACACTGGTGGATCCATGTGGTTTATGAAAAGAACACACATGCAATGAACTCTAGTAGATCTGTGTGGTTTATGAGAAAACACACATGCAATGAACTCTAGTGGATCCATGTGGTTTATGAGAAGAACACACATGATGTGGTGGCATCACTGCATATGTTCTTTTCCAAAACCACAATGATGCACACTGATACACACACGCATCCAATGACATCACTGGATCCATGTGGTTTATGAATAGAACACACATGCAATGAACTCTAGTGGATCCATGTGGTTTATTAAAAGATAATACATGCAATGAACTCTAGTGGATCTATGTGGTTGATGACAAGAACACACATCCAATGAACTCTAGTGGATCCATGTGGTTTATGAAAATGATAGACATCCAAGGAATCTATCTGTGCTTCATGAAAACAACACACATGCAATGACACTAGTGGATCCATGTGGTTTATGAAAAGAACAGACATGTAATGAACTCTAGTGGATCCATTTGGTTTATGAGAAGAACACACATGCAATGAACTCTAGTGGATCCATGAGGTTTATGAGAAGAACACGCATGTTGTGGTGGCATCACTTCATATGTTATTTTACCAAACCACAATGATGCACACTATTACACACACACATCCAACGACATTAGTCGACCCATGTGGTTTATGAAAAGAACACACATGCAATGAACTCTAGTGGATCCATGTGGTTTATGAAAAGATAACACATGCAATGAACGCAAGTAGATCCATGTTTTTTATGAGAAGAACATACATCCAATGAACTCTGGTGGATCCATGTGGTTTATGAAAATAACACACATCCAATGACTCTAGTTGTGTTTAATGAAAAGAACACACATGCAATGAATCCGGGTGGATCCATATGTGGTTTATGAAAAGAACACGCATGCAATGACATTGGTGGATCCATGTGGTTTATGAAAAGAACACACATGCAATGACACTGGTGGATCCATGTGGTTTATGAAAAGAACACACATGCAATGACACTGGTGGATCCATCTGGTTAATGAAAAGAATACACATGCAATGAACTATGGTGGATCCATGTGGTTTATGAGAAGAACGGACATGCAATGAACTCTGGTGGATGCATGTGGTTTATGAGAAGAACACACATGCTGTGGTGGCATCACTACATATGTTCTTTTCCAAAACTACAATGATGCACACTAATACACACACACATCCAATGACATCAGTGGATCCATGTGGTTTATGAAAAGAACACACATGCAATTAACTCTAGTGGATGCATGTGGTTTATAAAAAAATAACACATCCAATGAACTCTAGTGGATCCATGTGGTTTATCAGAAGAACACACATCCAATGAACTCTAGTGAATCCATATGGTTTATGAAAATGACACACATCCAACGACTCTAGATGTGGTTCATGAAAAGAACACACATGCAATGACACTGGTGGATCCATGTGGTTTATGAAATGAACACACATGCAATGTCACTTTTGGATCCATGTGGTTTATGAAAAGAATACACATACAATGAACTCTGGTGGATCCATGTGGTTTATGAGAAGAACAGACATGCAATGAACTCTAGTGGATCCATGTGGTTTATGAGAAGAACACACATGATGTGGTGGCATCACTTCATATGTTCGTTTCCAAAACCACAATGTTGCACACTGATACACACACACATCGAATGAAATCAGTGGATCCATGTGGTTTTTGAAAAGAACACACATGCAATCAACTCTATTGGATCCATGTGGTTTATTAAAAGATAACACATGCAATGAACTCTAGCGGATCCATGTGGTTCATGAGAAGAATACACATCTAATGAACGCTAGTGGATCCATGTGGTTTATGAAAATAACACATATCCAATGACTCTAGTTGTGGTTCATGAAGAGAACACACATGCAATGACACTGGTGATCCATGTGGTTTATGAAAAGAACACACATGCAATGACACTGGTGGCTCCATGTGGTTTATGAAAAGAAGACACATGCAATGAACTATGGTGGATCCATGTGGTTTATGAGAAGAACACACATGCAATGAACTCTAGTGGATCCATGTGGTTTATGAGAAGAACACACATGATGTGGTGGCATCACTGCATATGTTCTTTTCCAAACCACAATGATGCACACTGATACACACACGCATCCAATGACATTAGTGGATCCATGTGGTTTATGAATAGAACAAACATGTAATGAATTCTAGTGGATCCATGTGGTTTATGAAAAGATAAGACATGCAATGAAATCTAGTGGATCTATGTGGTTGATGACAAGAACACACATCCAATGAACTCTAGTGGATCCATGTGGTTAATGAAAACGATAGACATCCAAGGACTCTATCTGTGCTTCATGAAAACAACACACATGCAATGACACTAGTGGATCCATGTGGTTTATGAAAAGAACAGACATGTAATGAACTCTGGTGGATCCATTTGGTTTATGAGAAGAACACACATGCAATGAACTCTAGTGGATCCATGAGGTTTATGAGAAGAACACGCATGTTGTGGTGGCATCACTTCATATGTTATTTTACCAAACCACAATGATGCACACTATTACACACACACATCCAACGACATTAGTCGACCCATGTGGTTTATGAAAAGAACACACATGCAATGAACTCTAGTGGATCCATGTGGTTTATGAAAAGATAACACATGCAATGAACGCAAGTAGATCCATGTTTTTTATGAGAAGAACATACATCCAATGAACTCTGGTGGATCCATGTGGTTTATGAAAATAACACACATCCAATGACTCTAGTTGTGTTTAATGAAAAGAACACACATGCAATGAATCCGGGTGGATCCATATGTGGTTTATGAAAAGAACATGCATGCAATGACACTGGTGGATCCATGTGGTTTATGAAAAGAAGACACATGCAATGACACTGGTGGATCCATGTGGTTTATGAAAAGAACACACATGCAATGACACTGGTGGATCCATCTGGTTAATGAAAAGAATACACATGCAATGAACTATGGTGGATCCATGTGGTTTATGAGAAGAACGGACATGCAATGAACTCTGGTGGATGCATGTCGTTTATGAGAAGAACACACATGTTGTGGTGGTATCACTACATATGTTCTTTTCCAAAACTACAATGATGCACACTAATACACACACACATCCAATGACATCAGCGGATCCATGTGGTTTATGAAAAGAACACACATGCAATTAACTCTAGTGGATGCATGTGGTTTATAAAAAAATAACACATCCAATGAACTCTAGTGGATCCATGTAGTTTATCAGAAGAACACACATCCAATGAACTCTAGTGAATCCATATGGTTTATGAAAATTACACACATCCAACGACTCTAGATGTGGTTCATGAAAAGAACACACATGCAATGACACTGGTGGATCCATGTGGTTTATGAAATGAACACACATGCAATGTCACTTTTGGATCCATGTGGTTTATGAAAAGAATACACATACAATGAACTCTGGTGGATCCATGTGGTTTATGAGAAGAACAGACATGCAATGAACTCTAGTGGATCCATGTGGTTTATGAGAAGGACACACATGATGTGGTGGCATCACTTCATATGTTCGTTTCCAAAACCACAATGTTGCACACTAATACACACACACATCGAATGACATCAGTGGATCCATGTGGTTTTTGAAAAGAACACACATGCAATCAACTCTAGTGGATCCATGTGGTTTATGAAAAGATAACACATGCAATGAACTCTAGCGGATCCATGTGGTTCATGAGAAGAATACACATCTAATGAACTCTAGTGGATCCATGTGGTTTATGAAAATAACATATATCCAATGACTCTAGTTGTGGTTCATGAAGAGAACACACATGCAATGACACTGGTGATCCATGTGGTTTATGAAAAGAACACACATGCAATGACACTGGTGGCTCCATGTGGTTTATGAAAAGAAGACACATGCAATGAACTATGGTGGATCCATGTGGTTTATTTAAAGAATAGACATACAATGAACTCTGGTGGATCCATGTGATTTATGAGAAGAACACACATGCTGTGGTGGCATCATTGCATATGTTCTTTTCCAAAACCACACTGATGCACACGCACATCCAATGACATCAGTGGATCTGTGTGGTTTATGAAAAGAACACACATGTAATTAACTCTACTGGATGCATCTGGTTTATAAAAAGGTAACACATCCAATGAACTCTTGTGGATCCAAGTGGTTTATGAGAAGAACACACATCCAATGAACTCTAGTGAATCCATGTGGTTTATGAAAATGACACACATCCAACAACTCTAGCTGTGGTTTATGAAAAGAACACACATGCAATGACACTAGTGGATCCATGTGGTTTATGAAAAGAACACACATGCAATGACACTAGTGGATCCATGTGGTTTATGAAAAGAATACATATACAATGAACTCAGGTGGATCCATGTGGGTTATGAGAAGAACAGACATGCAATGAACTCTAGTGGATCCATGTGGTTTATGAGAAGAGCACATATGATGTGGTGGCATCACTTCATATGTTATTTTCCAAAACCACAATAATGCACACTAATACACACTCACATCCAATGACATTAGTGGATCCATGTGGTTTTTGAAAAGAACACACATGCAATGAACTCTAGTGGATCCATGTGGTTTATGAAAAGATAACACATGCAATGAACTCTAGCGGATCCATGTGGTTCATGAGAAGAATACACATCCAATGAACTCTAGTGGATCCATGTGGTGTATGAAATAACATATATCCAATGACTCTAGATGTGGTTCATGAAGAGAACACACATGCAATGACACTGGTGGATCCATGTGGTTTATGAAAAGAACACGGATGCAATGACACTGGTGGATCCATGTGGTTTATGAAAAGAACACACATGCAATGAACTCTAGTAGATCTGTGTTTTTCATGAGAAGAACACACATGCAATGAACTCTAGTGGATCCATGTGGTTTATGAGAAGAACACACATGATCTGGTGGCATCACTGCATATGTTCTTTTCCAAAACCACAATGATGCACACTGATACACACACACATCCAATGACATCAGTGGAATCATGTGGTTTATGAGAAGAACACATATGATGTGGTGGCACCACTTCATATGTTCTTTTCCAAAACCACAATGATGCACACTGATCCACACACACATCCAATGACATCAATGGATCCATGTGGTTTATGAATAGAACACACATGCAATGAACTCTAGTGGATCCATGTGGTTTATGAAAAGATAACACATGCAACGAACTCTAGTGGATCCATGTGGTTTATGACAAGAACACACATTCCATGAACTCTAGTGGATCCATGTAGTTTATGAAAATGACACACATCCAATGAATCTATCTGTTGTTCATGAAAAGAACACACATGCAATGACACTAGTGGATCCATGTGGTTTATGAAAAGAGCACACATGCAATTAACTCTGGTGGATCCATTTGGTTTACGAGAAGAACACACATGCAATGAACTCTAGTGGATCCATGTGGTTTATGAGAAGAACACGCATGTTGTGGTGGCATCACTGCATCATCAAACGACATCAGTGGATCCATGTGGTTTATGAAAGAACACACATGCAATGAACTTTAGTGGATCCATGTGGTTTATGAAAAGATAACACATGCAATGAAATCAAGTGGATCCATGTTGTTTATGAGTAAGAACATACATCCAATGAACTCTGGTGGATCCATGTGGTTTATGAAAATAACACACATCCAATGACTCTAGCTGTGGTTAATGAAAGCACACACGTGCAAGGAACTCTGGTGCATCCATATGTGGTTTATGAAAAGAACACACATGCAATGACACTGGTGGATCCATGTGGTTTATGAAAAGAACACACATGCAATGACACTGGTGGATCCATGTGGTTTATGAAAAGAACACACATGCAATGAACTTTGGTGGATCCATGTAGTTTATTAGAAGAAGACACATGCAATGACATCTAGTGGCTCCATGTGGTTTATGAGAAGAA